>WOXC01008410.1:0-600000 GCA_011680675.1 Gymnobelideus leadbeateri | reverse complement strand
GTTCAAGAACCATACTGGGCCAAATGCAAATTGTAATTTGCTCATAGATTTTCTGTTTCTCACTAAGCACACATCGAGACTTCTCAGTGTTGGGAAAGTAGTTAAAACAAGAGGTGTTATGGCAAAAGAAAACAATCACAGAGTATCCCTGCCATAGGGGATAGGATTTCGTCTTGTTCAGATTTAATGAGACTACTGTAAGGTACAGAAGGATCTGTCTGGTTTTCCAATCACAGGAACCCTCTATATCTAGGCCCTGCAAAACAACATGTAAGAGGAACAGCTATAAACTTAAGTGCCTAATGAAGATTCCAAATGAGAATTTCATTTGGGACAGATCTTGTGGGGGGTGGGGGGGTAGAGAAAAATCTATGATTCGTGCCTCCTCTTAGATTAGAAAAATAAAGTTCATATAAGTATTTTGGACTTGAAATAGTGCTAAGAACTGCGATTTCTTAACTTCATTAATATATAATGAGTAAGTGAATATTTTTAGGCAGGAATCAGTGCTCAGAGATGGGCTAATTAATAAGAAATCATTTCACTCACTGCAAAAACTGATTCCTAGTCAGAATTTGATTGATTAGGTATCATTCAATTCCATATGAGTCTAGGCCTCTGGATCTAGTAATTAGGGAATATTTAGTGACCTTGAAAAACAGTTTTAGTAGAGTAGCAGGAATGAATATCTGGCTGCAGAGGAGTGGTGAGGAATGGAAAGCAGGAAGAGTATACTCTCTAGCAGGCTGACCAGTGACTTGGAAATGAAAAGGAGGGGATGGCAGAGATTGAGGGATTACTTTGTGGTATTGGCAGAATGGTGAGAAAATTGTTTTGTTTTGTTTTGACAATAGCAGAGACCTGAACATGTTTGTATGCAGACTGTTAGGATCTACTAGAGATTAAAGAATTGGAACTAAAGTGACTTTAACAGGAGAAAAGCATATAGAAGGAGGGAGAATAACTGAATCTGCTGTGTATGGAGGGACCTCATTGGCCATCCAATCCAACCCAAAAGAATCAACCAAGCAAACAAATCCAACCAACCAAAAGAATCCTCACTATAACCTATCCAACAAGTTATCCATCATCCTCCAGCCTGTGCCTGAAGACTTCCCAGGAGAGGGAACCCACCACCTCGCAAGGAAGCCCATCTCACTTTTAGATAGTTCTAATTGTTAGCAAGTTGTCCCTGACTTTCAACCTAAATTTTCTGTTTTTCAATGTCTATCCATTGCTCCTAATTCTGCCTTCTGGGGCCAAACAGAACAAATCTTGTTATATCCTGACCTAGACAGACAGATAACATCTGGACTACTATGTTCCTTCTGTGGCACCACATTTTAGGAAGGGTGTTGACAAGATGAAGGGTGACCAGGTTTTTGGGACAGAGACAAAGAGACAGAGATAAAGGTAAAGAGAAAGAGAGAGACAGAGACAGACAGAGAGACAGAGATAAAGAAACAGTCTGTTTTTCATCTCCAAGCATCATAGAATTGAGGGCCAACAGAGTATAGTGGACCAAATGCTTAATTCAGAGTTAGTAGACTTGTTTTGAGCCCCTGGTGCCCAGAGTTTACTAGTTTAATGAACCCTAATGTCTCTGAGCTTCATTTTCCTTAGCAGTAAAATAAAGATAATGACATGTATACTAATTACTTCACAAGATTGCTATTAGGTTCAAATGACATAACACATAAAAATATTTTTGCAAATCTCATACTATATAAATATCAGCTATTATTTATATTTACTATATTATAAAGAATTGTTGTTTAATGTGTCAAAATCTAATCCCATCCCAGAATCTCTCTGTCTCTCTCCTTCTCCCTCTCTTTCCCACTCTCTCTGTCTCCCCCTTAAATTAAATAGTTTTATATATTAAAGAAGTCATATATACTTGCTAAATCAGTTCTAAGATCGTAACTCTAGAGGGGGAAGGATCATCAGAGTTCATCCAGTTCAATCTTTTCATCTCTCTTTGACCACACAATTTCTCTTCCCAGAGGTTTGTAACCTTTTTTTTTTTGCTATGGAATCTTTGGCAAGCTGGTGAAATTTATTGACTCTTCCAATTATTGTATTTCTGTGAATAAAATATATCTAATAGGATAACAAAAGAAACCAATTATATTAAAATTTAGTTATCAAAATGTATTTTGAAGAAAGTTTATGGATCCTTAATTAAGAACCCTTGCTTTGGGTGGCTAGGTGGCACAGTGAATAGAGCACCAACCCTGGAGTCAGGAGGATCTGAGCTCAAATTTGACCTCAGAGACTTAACACAAAAACTAGCCGTGTGAACTTGGGCAAGTCACTTAACCCCAATTGCCCCTCCAAAAAGAAAAAAAAAAGAACCCTTGCTTTAATTGGAAATTTAGGCTCATCAATATCAAGCTAGGAAAGCCTTAAAAGCATCTAAATCACACACACACACACACACACACACACACACACACACACACACACACACACACACACACACACTGCCCAATTTTATAGATGAGGAACTGGAACCCAAAGAAGTTAATCAATTTGCCAAGGTACCATCAGTGGTAAAGAGCAGAGACAGATCTGAACTTAAATCTGAACTAAATCTCATACTCTTTCTACTAGACCATTTTGCCTGCCTAACTCTAAGCCTCTTAGCAATGTAACAGAACCTGCCACAGATACCATGGCCATGAGGTTTAGCCATCTTTTCCAGAACTGCCTATGATAAATGGGTACTTTCCACATTTGTCAAGTCTCTTTCCCCTGACAACAATGAATGAAGTCCACAAAGGTGCCATTTCAGAAAAATACTTCTTAGAATAGACCAGTGACCAGAAGTAAGCCTGAAGAATGTAAAAAAAGTGAAGGTATGAGGACTTTGTTTGAAAGTTTGATTATTCCTCCTTGATAGGTACAGAGACTTTCAACTACAGCTTCTACTCTGGCATTATGGGATCATTTGCTTGGGCATGATATTGTGAAGTTCTAGCCTCTAAAACTGAATGATAACTCAAATTTGAACTCAGATCAGGTAAACCCAGAATGTGGGGTTCTGAGCCACAGATTGTGTGTTTTGTTGGGGGAGGGTAATCATCTTTTGTTCATAAGAAAATAGAACCAGATGGAAAAGATCTGGTTGAATCCCTAATTTTATAGACAAAGAGAGACCCAGAGATGTTAGTCATGCCATTCATTAACAAGAGCTAAATACCCCTTTCTTATTTTTAGGGATGCATATTCACTAGCAAGGGAAATTAAAATTTTTCCATAGCATTTTATTTATTAATAAAAATCTTAAACGGGGCGGCTAGGTGGCGCAGTGAGTAAAGCGTCGGCCCTGGAGTCAGAAGGACCTGAGTTCGGATCCAGCCTCAGACACTTAACGCACACACAAACAAAAACCTAGCCGTGTGACCTTGGGCAAGTTACTTAACCCCAGTTGCCCTCCAAAAAAAAAAAAAAAGCAAAAAAAAAATCTCAAATAAAATTAATTAAAAAAAAAAATAAAAAAGAGTGTGTGTTCAAAACAATATGTTTAAGATAGGGATTCGTATGTGGTTTCATTGCAACTTAGAGTTTTAGCTTCCTAGGGCATGAACAAGGTTGTGACTTGTGCGGAGTCATACAACCAGGAAGTATTAAAGGCAAGACTTGAACCCAAATCTTCTGGGCTATGAGGCAACCCCACTTTTCACTATACTGCATTGCATCTCACCATGTTTTAGAAAATAATTTAAATGAACATGCTATTTTTGTAAAATGCTTGTCAGGCCAGCCTTTTTTTTTAAACTGATGCCTTAATGAATTTTATCATTAGGCTTGCTACAAATGGAAATCTGAAATCTCCATGAGGTCTGAGCAAATATTTTTCTTCTTCAAAGGAATGGTAAAATTAGAACAAAATATGGCACAGTAATTTCTGAGTCAGTGATGATTTATTGTGGAAATAATTTCATACTTTCAAACATCCAGAAGTTGACTAATCAGTTGACTAATAAATATTCTCTTCCATCATATTTAACTTTTTAACATTTTAATATTTCAACTTTGATTACGTTCTAAGACTATAAATCAGCTAAAGTGACAAACTCAGATTTCAAGAGACATATGTAACTTCTTGCTCTTTCATTTCCAAGATTTTTCAAATTACAAATATGGAGGTGAGGGAATTATTTTTGTTCATAGTTAATTTTTGTTCACTAGTTAATTTATACCATAAATTAAAACTGGTAGTAAATCAACACAATTATTTTTTTTGTATTTTCCAGTAAGTAGATTTATGTTTAACTTTTATAATTAAATTATATTGTTAGGTTTGTCTTTAGACTTTTAAACTTTCTTACCTAATGTCTTTACTGGGTCAGAATAATCAGAGTCAGTGAATTGTCCCATAACATTTGTTGCTCTAAACTTAAATCTGTTAGAAAAAAAGAAATTAAACACGATCATTTCACATCACGTAGATATTATCATATATACATATATTCCTTTAATAATAATAATTTTTATTTTCAATGGAACAAGTTTACAACCTTTAATTTTAAAAGTCAAATATTAGTATAACAATCATGTACCATCAGTACCTGTAATGGAGGATACACATCATGCAAAATGAACCCTAGAATTTAGGGGGAAACAATTTTTAAAATGTGGCCAATCAGGGGCGGCTAGGTGGCACAGTGAGTAGAGGGTTGGCCCTGGAGTCAGAAGGACCTGAGTTCGGATCTGACCTGCCTCAAACACTTAACACACACACAAACAAAAACCTAGCCGTGTGACCTTGGGCAAGTTACTTAACCCCAATTGCCCTTCAAAAAAAAAAAATGTGCCCAATGTTAGAAACTTCCTGCTAAGTCTGAGCACTCAAATGCATGGTTTCTCCATGCTACCCTAACCTCCTACCCAATCCATTCTATCTACTCTGTAACTATGAAAAGGTGTACCTTAAAAATTTATATGTGTTATTTATTGTTATCAGCCTTCTGGGCTCTTCATGGCAACAACCTATGAAACCTTAAGATAGGGTAATTACTTTCACAAGTAATCTGACATTCAGGAGATCTCTGTTCTAATCCTAACCCCATCACTAGATTTCATAGGTTTAAAAATAGGTTGGAACTAAAAAATCAATAAAGGCACTGACCAACCATGAATTCAGAAGACTGATGATAAATCATACTTTCCATCCTCTTTCAGAAAGGTGGTAGGGGGCGGCTAGGTGGTGCAGTGAGTAGAGCATTGGCCCTGGAGTCAGAGGCCCTGAGTTCAGAGCCGGCCTCAGACACTTAATCTGCACAAACAAAAACCTAGCCGTGTAACCTTGGGCAAGTTACTTAACCCCAATTGCCCTCCAAAAACAAAAAAAAAGAAAGGTGGTAGACCAGAGGTGCAGAATGAGAGATACTAGAATGAGAATAAGATGCTCATCTGTGGGCTTGCAACCTTTTCAGACTCAGCCAATGTACAGATTTGTTTTACTTCCATATGTTTATTTGTCGCAAGAGAACACTTTTACTTGGTGGAGGGAGTTAAGGTGGGTAGGATAGGGATGTACAAAGAAGAAAGGAAAGAAGGGAAAGGAAAGAAGGAAGGAAGGAAAAGAGGGAGGGAGGGAAAAGGAAGGAAGGAAGAGAAAGGAAAAAGGGAAAAGAAAGAAAAAGGGAGAGGAAGAAAAATGTATCAATGAAACAGTTAAAAATAGAAGAAAGCAGAGAGAAATTTGGAAGGGGATAGAGACAAGAGAGAAAATTTTGTTATCATCATGGTAAATTTACGCTGCAAAAAAAAGTATATAGTATTTCAGAGTTTCATGTACCATCTCCTTTTTCTGATCTCCTTTGAATACTGAAATGTTAAATTAACAAAATGAACAGCAACAACAAAGGAAATAAGAAGGGATCGTTGGCATCATACAAGCTGACTTATTATATGAGGAACTATATTATATGAAGAAACAGAAGGCCAGTGACTTGATTCCAATGACTTTATGCCCACAGGTAAATCTGTTAACTTCAATGGACCTCAATTTCCTGAACAATAAAATGAACAGGTTGTACTTAGGGATCTCTGAGCTCCCTACAAAGCTTTGAGACTGTAGTATTCTAGGTTCACTGTGTTCCCAGAGTTTTCTCTTAGTAAGCCTATACAATAACATCAATTAATTTGGTTTGCATGTTTGCAGTTGTATTTGTGCTATACTCTCTTGTAACAGATCATATGAAGGAGAAAATTTTAACTAAAAATGGAAAGAATGACAACTGAAGGTAAGCATGGCATAAAAAAAAGGATGATGTGACTCACTGGAATCTACCTAAAATTCACTTATTTTAAAATACCAGAAACAAAATGGGCAATTTGAAAATGGAAAACTGATTCACTTTGGCAAATTTGTAGATGATTATGAAATAGAGAGAAAAATCACCATATAAATACTTTACCATTTTGAAGTCTTCCTAGATTTAGCTTAATACTGATTTCAAAGATTTTTGGAAACTTCTTTTTATTTAAATAATGATTAACACATTGGTGGTAAGATGGAATGATGACTTAGGGGACTTTAGTCTTTGTCTTGTCACTGGATTTTGATGACTCTGGAGGAGTGAGGCTCTGCCCCACTCATATCCAATTCAAGCCTAAGTCAAGACACTGTAATGCCAAGCAAAGGCAACTTCCAAGGTTCAGAATACCATCATAGTGACAAATTAAGGCAAAACATTCACAGAAAAGAGAAAATCAAAATACAGCATTCACCAAGTGTAATTCAGTAATTTCCAAGTACTACTCCACTCCTGGGCAGTTGTTATGGGAATGGGAATTTAAGATCTTCCCTTCCCCTAGGCCCTTTGATAGGCTTAAGTGACTCTGACTACATTCCTTGATTTGAAAATATACCCTGCCCCCTAATAGGCTAAATGTGGTCACATGGAGCCTGTGGCAGGAGGCTTGATTTTACTTTGTGATTGGACAGTGGGTCAAAAGGGCTGTGACATTCTCTCCAGGAGAAGGCTATATGTACCCTGATGTGAGATTTTGTTTTGGGGCTTACTTTGGAAACAGTTGTGTGATTTGACCAGATAAGGCTCTGGGCAGCTGTTGAGCCCCCTGGGGCTTTGAAAACCCAGATGTTGGTGCTTCCCTCTCTGGTAACTGACTAGGTATGGATGTAATGGTCAGACAGTTGGAAGTCTGTATGCTGAATTGTTTCTCTGTCTGCTTGTAGCTTCTGCTTGTAACCTCTATATACTCTAAAGTTCAGGGTGCTGACTTTTTCCCCTGAATTAGGTAAATGATATGTTTGATTGATTAAAGCAAGACTGTTAACCCATTTTGAGTTGCTTTCCTTTAGAAAAGCATATCTAAGAACTTGTGTTGGCAGCCACCTGGGTATGCTAGGGTGCTTGCTGCTACAGCAGTACATTCATTTAGTCAATCACAAAGTCTCTCTTCTCAAATGGAGACTAAGATTAATTTCCAATCATAAACAAAGTATATTCATTTGGGCAATCACAGAGCACAAAAAAGTTGAGTTTCCCACTCCTGGATCACAATTGAATTGCAAATATTATCAGTTAATGCCAAGCACCTTCTCAAAAAGGGCAGTGGAGAGCACAAAGGCCATCTATTCCTGAGCTACAACAAGGTTAAGATATCATCACAACATTTAATACTCAAAGAGAGGTCTTTTTTATCTTGACTAGAGGCAAGTTCTCAGCAATCTCTGTTCCTGGAGAGACAAAGTTTAACAAAGCCACAATATAGACTGCTAGTGTCCTCATCAATTAACTTTCTTCCTACAGAACAGTCTCAGGACCCCTGAAAACATCAGAATGACCCCTTTCCAGGATTTCTGGATTTAAACATACAACAAGAAAATCCTTCTTCAGGGCTTCTGAACCAACAGCAAGGTTCCAGGAGCTCTGCAACAATAGCACTGTCCTTCACCAGCAGACAAATCTGGCTAAACAACATCAAAACAGACAGACAAAGTACCGGCATGACAGCCATGTCTCCTCAGTCCTTGGCAGCTCTGGGTGGCAGCTCTCAAAAGTCCTGGGGAGCTCTAACTAGCCCTCAGCAATCCTCTCTCTGCCTCCATGATGCTACTGCCAAAAGTTCTTCTGCCTCTCTCTCTCTGCTTGGGCCTTCTCTAAATCCATGGCTCCTCCCAGTTCAGCCTTCTCTTTTCATGTCAATAAGTCCATCCCACAAGTGGGATTCACAAGCTCTGGGTTTCAACACTCAACCCCAAAACCAAGCCAATACAGGGGGATCTTCACATTCCATTACTATTACAGACACCTCCATGATGTCACTACACTGGTCCTCTTCGAAAAGGAAGGATGAACAACAACAATGAAGGATGAACAGCAAAACAACTTGATAATAAGTTTTTAAATTTCAATATATTATTACTCTATCCTACATATAAAGTATTTTTCTAATAAACACATGTAGATGTGTTTTTTAAAATGACTGTGAAAAATTGAAACAATGATCTAAAGCATTAAGAATCTTTAAATCGTTTTTACTATTTAGAATGGTAAAGAAATTTAGCAAGCATTTTCTCAATCCTCATGGATGAGGAAACTGAGAACTGCAGAGGGGAAGTTACATGCCCAAGGTCACTTAAAATAAATCACTTAACATCTATGATGCTCAATTTCTTTATCAGTAAAAGTAAGAGATTGTACTTAACCACCTCTAATATTCTTTCCAGGATTTAAGATTTTAGGGATCTAAGCCTGCTGAGTTACCTGCGTCTTCTTACTTTGTCATGTACAATAAAGTCAATATATTTGGTTCCTACATGTGGCTTATTTGTGCATTTTCCCTTTTGTATGATGTGACATCTAAAGAAGTAAATTGAAAATAAAAACTGGGGTGACTGAGACCAGAATAGGTTGTTTATTCTTCAATAATCTTGACATCTCCAGTTTTCCATTTTGTATTCCTAATTTGTCCATGTATGAAATATTCTTAGAGCCCCCTTATCTTGTAGATTAAAATGTGTTAGTCTGTGGAGGAGGAAGTGGAATATAGTGAAAAGATTACTGTCTTCCTGGGTTCAAATCCCACCTGGTACTTAACATGTGTATGACCTTGGACAAGTTGTTAATGTCCCTGCCCTTCAGTTTCTTTATCTGTAGAATAAGGAAGCTAAACTATAATGGCATCTGAAGCCCCTTCCACTCCTAGTTCTATGAATCTATTTAGTTCACATATGGAAAAGAAAATTCAAAGGTTAAAAATAATAATGTGAATATTGATGGTTATATTCCACCTGTCTTCTTTTCTAGTCAACAATAAAACTCTACTCAGACTCCTCTTTATGGCACAGAGACAAGCCTAGGTTTTCAAGGCTACAAGACAGGAGCATTGACAGGTCCTAACAAATTAGAAAGGCTTTGAGAATGGGCTCAGTGGCAACATCTTTGTCTGTCATCTAAGGACTAGCCTAGGAAAATTCAGAGGATCTCATCACCAGAAGGTTTGTCCCTGGAGAAAAATTATTTTTAGCTAGAGTAACCCATAGACACTATTTACTAAGTTGTGGAGAGGTTGGGGTTTTCATTAGAGGAGAAGGTTGCCCATATCAACGAAATTGTCTTCTGAAGTATTGAAACTGAAGAAGTGTTTATAGATCCTCAGAGAAATTCACTAAAATCATCAATAAAAACAAAAAGCCAATTTATTAAAGCCTATCAGCTAAACCAATCAGCAAACATTTATTAGGAGCTTACTATACTCCAGGCACTGTGCTATCTACTGGGTATTATAAAAAACAACATGCTTGCCTTTAAGGTCCTTACATTCTAATGGGAAAGACAGCATGTAAATAAACACACACACACACAAGATATACATGGAGTAGGTGGGAGTTAATTTGAGAAGGGATGGCATTAGAAGCTATGGTGTGTGTAGGGGAGCAGACAAGCCCTCTGGTTTGACAACTAGTTTGGGATCAGTCACTCCACTTTGCACCTGCTGCTCTGCCTGCTGTTAACTCTGTGGAACAAGATGCCCTTCCTAGTATAAGTTCATTACTTCTACACTCACCACTGTGATGCTAACTCAAGTCTTGACTGACACCATCACCCTGAGCCTCCTCTCTTCTCCAGAATAGTATTATCAATTTATTATTATTATTAATATTATCCCCTGTGATCAACCTAGTGATCAGAGAAACATTCAAATCAAAATGAAATATCATTTGTCAAGATGTTTGATGGTACATAGCCCATAGGCTTGCCTAGGTGACACATGGGGTATGCGAGCCTATTTTGTTGTGACCTGCTGTTGTTCAGTCATTTTCAGTCATGTCCAACTCTTTGTGACCCCTTGTAGGGTTTCTTGGCAAAGATACTGGAGTGGTTTGCCATTTCCTTCTCCAGCTCATTTTATAGATAATGAAAATGACCTGCCCAGGGCCACGTGGTTACTAAGTGTCTGAGGCTAGATTTGAACTCAGGAAGATGAATCTTCTTGAATCCAAGTCCAGCTTTCTATCCACTATGATGCCACCTAGCTGACCCCTGTATTCTTAGGGGGAAGGAAATAGGGCTACATTGTGTTGCATCACACTCAACACATCCTCTAGGCAGCACACTGTCAGCATAGGGTAATAAGTCCTGGATTTGGAATCTGAGACTTGGGTACACAGTTTGACTTTGCTACTTATGCTCTTGTGACCTTGGGCAAATCCTGTTGACCTATTTGATCTTAATTATTCTCATCTGTAAAATAAAGGGGTTGAACCAGATGATTACTAAGGTCCCTTCCAGCTAAGTGGACCAATGAGAGTGTTAGATTTGGAGTCAGGAAGACAAGAGTTCAAATCCTGCCTCAGACAAATACTGTTGATGTTGGTCAACTAGGATTTATTAAGCATTTACTACATACCAGGCACTTTGCTAGGCACTGGGGATACAAAGAAAGGCAAGAAGGAGCCCTGCTCTCAAGGAGTTTACAACCCAATGAGGAAAAACCACATGCAAACAACTCTGTACAAACAAGACATATACAGAGCAAACTGGAGATGATCTCAGACAGAAGGCATTAGCAGCATTAAGGGACACCCTTCTTGCAGAAGGTGGAAATTTGTTTAAGATTTGAGGGAAGCCATGGGAGGCAGGAGGTGGCTATGAAGAAAGAGAATTACAGTAATAGGGGACAGCCAGTGATCATTCTCAGGGTTGAGAGATGTAGTATTATATGTTAGGAGCAAGAAGGAGATGAGTGTCACTGTATCACAGAATAAAATAAAATGCAAAGAAAAGAAAAATGAAAAGGGCAGTATGCAACAATGAGCAAGCCAAACTCAGCCTCCATTTCCACATTTGTGCAAAAGACATAATAATGGCATCAACCTCACAGGGTTGCTGTGAAGATCACATACAATAGCATATACAAAGTGCTTTGCAAACTTTAAAATACAACTCTCTGGACCTTTATGACCTCCAAATGAGTTAAAATGAACCCCTGATTACAACAATTAGGGCAAAAAAAGTTCAGGGCAAGAGGATACTAAAAACTAAGTTTCACCTACGGGGAGCCTAGAACACAATACAAAAGCACAAAAGAGTACAAATTAGGAGGGTTTTTTAAATGAAATTTTAATTCCCACGCTTCTCACATTAATAAAAGTCTATGTACTTTTACAATATTATTATCCTGCTGATTCTCTATGGCTGTGAATCATGGAACACCAAGATCTGTGAAGAATGAAAATCCCAAGGGACTTCAAGGGCAACACAAACCGCATGTTGGGTTCATGGAGGTTGTAGTATATTACCCAGGAATGGTACAAGAGAAATGGCATCAGTGACTAATTATGACACAGAGAGATGAGCTGGTGGGGTGGTCACACATTGGAAATGGCAGGCAACAGATGGACAACATCATTGCTGCCCTGATACCCACAAGAGGTCTAAAGAGAGGGCCTTTAGTACACTGCATGGCTCCTTTAAGGGGAAATTGATGGAAAGAGAGAGGTATTAACTACACAGGACAGGGAGTAGAGCCGTTATGATCTGCCCTTATTGTGATCTCTCTCCTCTTCATTCCTTTTAGAATCCCAAAGCTCAGCTCAAGTACCAGCTCCTATCCAAGGCCCTCCACATTTTGATAATGCCCCCCTCAAAATACCTCATATTTACTTTGCACATATTTCCTCATAAAATTGTGTGTAGGTACCTTTTCTTCCAATAAGCCCCTCAAAGGCAGGGACTGTCTTTTTTGTCTTTTTCTCATTTCTGTCATTGTACCCTTAGCAGCCAGCATATTTCCAGGTACATAGTGCTTAATAAATGTTGACTGATTGATTGGATTTAATATATCAGTGCCCACACCGATGAGTCTCACACTTCTCCAAGCATGGAAGGAATTATCTACCTCGAAGGCCAAAGAACATAGATTATACTTACACATATTGCTTTCTTGGTTTCAGAGGACCATTGCAAATTTTGTCTTCATTGCCTGGTATGATACATGTATTATCAGCACCTATGACATACACATCATCAGGGCTGCTAAGCTGTAGCTTTCCATCTGTGCAGGGTGGGTTGGGAAAGCCTTCATCTGCAAAATATGGCCTTGGCTTCTTGTAGTAGGCATCATACCATTTTGTAATATTTACATCATGTTGAGCTAATTTCAGAGAATGGAAGGAGAGGAACAGAAAATGATTCTAATCAGTATACAAATATGTTTTCAAAGAGGCAATGATATAGGGAATCATAGGAATGTTGGTTCTATCATGCTAAAAAGTGAAAAAAAAATCCTTTATGACAAACAGCATATTTAAAACATCATTTTTGCCTCTGGCATCAATGTTCACTTTGTAGCAGTCATTCATTTTAGACATAAATATGATGACTGCCAGAATTTGATGTTAGTTTTTAAAACCCATAAAATCAAGCTATGGCAAGACATCTGAATCACCCTTGTGCTAGAGAGGTGTCTGTTCCTGTGATAAAAATTCTTTACTCAGTAATTTGTATTCAATGGTATATAATGAATGTTTATCAGTTATAGTTATGGTACCTCCTGTTTCTGAAACCAGCACTTGAACATTTTTGATGGGCCCATGATCATCATTATAATAACATATTGGCATTCTGATTGTAATGGTTTTTGAAGTAACAAGCACAGTTCCAGTTGTATCATAGACCGGTATTGGCTTATTTTTAGGTCTTGCTGGTGCTGTAACAAAAGAAAGACCACTTTAAATCTGATATATTTGTTCATGAAAAATGACAGGATAGCTTACATTAATACATTTCTTTATATTTATGAAGCAGTTTGCAAACATTGTCTTCTTTGATCAACAGAAAAATCACTTAAGATAGTTTATCAATATTCCCATTTACAGAGAAGGAAACATTCCTAGAAAAGAAATGTGATTTTGCTCAAGGTCACATAGTTCTGTGTTCATGTTAGGGCAACAGCATCCCCAATTCTGAGGACCCAGCAGATATACTGATTATTGTTTTGTTTTCTTTTAAGATCTATCCTGGAATCTGCCTGGCTCACTCAGAATTTAATATTTGTTCAGATCTAGGGTTTCTTTCCTGGTGTTTTTGTTTTACTTTTAAATAAAACATGGGCAAGTCTCAATTCAATTCAACAAATAATTATTAAATATCTACTGTGTACCTGCCACTTAGTTTTTAGAAGTAATTATGAAAGGAACTGAGGTATAATGTGTAGAAGTCTGGTCTTGGAGTCAGGATGACCTGAATTCAAGCTCAATGTCAGAAAAATAGGAGTTCAGTGATCATGAGAAAATCACTTACTCTCTTACTGGAAGGCATTCCTCCTCAAATATTCCTTAAAGCATTTTGTCTGACCTGTTTGATCATATCACTTGCTACTTTATATTAGCTACAGTGGGATAGAATACAGAAATTAGTCAGGAAGATTTGAGTTCAAATCCTACCTCAGACACTAACTAGTTGTATGAACTCTGCTTCAGATTCCTCATCTATAAAATGGGAATAATTATAGCATTTATCTCACAAGGTTTGAGAGAGGATCAAATGAGATAACATATGTAAAGACTTAAAAGTGTGTAAAAGTCCTCTTGACTCCAAGCCCAGAACTCCATCTGCTGTGCCATCCAGCTATCCCTAGCAGCTGACATGTTATGATTGTCCTGACACATACTGACCAGGTGACCCTGAGAAAGTCACTTAAATTTTCAGTATTTTGGGAAATTCAGATTATAAGTGGAAGAAAAGGTACCCTTGCTATTTCCTTATAATTTTATTGGGAGTTCCCTAAATTGGTGAAATCATGGCTCCATTCTCTATTAATTATTGCTGTTATAATATATTTACATATTTATTATACTTATGTTACATAATTAGATTACATAATATTTATTATATTATGATACTATTACTATTGTTACTATTACTACCATGTTTACATTACCATTATTATTGCTATTTTTGTTATTATCATTACCATAGTAAGGTTTTTGAGATAATATAGGGGAAGGGACAGAGTGCTGGGCTGGGAGTCAGGAAGATACTGCTTCAAATGCTCTCTCTTATACTTGCTACCTGTATGACTGTCAGTAGGATATGGTGGGAAAAGCAAGGAATTTTATTCACAAGGCCTGGAAATGTGATACAGAACCCAAGTTCTGTTACTTATTACCCAAATTGCTTAACTTCTGTGGGCCTAAGTTTCCCCAACTGTAAAAGGAGGGGCTTGCTTTACGTGACCTTTGATGTCCTTTAGAGTTCTAGATCTATGATTCCATTGTGAAGCAATGTGGGATTGGCCTTAAAGACAGTAGGATTTATTATCAAGATCTGCTTCTGAAACTGTTTGTGTGATCCTAGGCAAGGGACCTTCCAGTTCCCCAAAGCAACTTAACATGATACTTCCTAGGATTCTATATCTTCAATGGATCCAAGACAAATGGGGCAAGGAAAAAATATCAACTCATTTCTGGGAGGGGGCCTGGGCAATTTGGTAGTTATCACAGGGAGAAGAGTCTGAAGGTTGTGAAACTGAGTAGGGCAGAGACATTTGTCAGGCCCTTTGAGGTCCCTTTCAGTACCTAATCAATGAATCTTTTGGTTTCTTTGTCTCTCAGGCAACTCCTGGGATTTATGTAGTAAGATACAGACAGATTGGAATCTATGTAGGAGGTGGTTCCCTATGTTTAGTAAATCATAAGCCTTTCCCTAAAAGGGGTGACATGTTTAATTCCCTGAGGAAAAGCAGATTTGAGTTGCTCTTTGGAAAGGTAAGATGGCCCTTCCTGTACTTACCTTTTATATCCATTGTTATTCTCATCTGAGCTTTGGGCCCTGCACCAGCACCATTGACAGCATACACCTGAAATGAGGAGAATATGCCTGAATATTTTCAAACATTTGTTATCCCAATGCTTTCTATAATCTTCATGTCATCTACTTTATTCAGAGTATTCATTCATTTAATGGTATAGGGCCAACAGATATAATCTACTGAAGGAAGGACATAAACAGTCCAATAGTCACCAAGACTGGCATTCTGATGAGGAGTTCCGTGGTGCAGATCTCTGAGAACAAAGTGTAAACAGTTTAATCTGTCCTCTGACCAGAAACTGATACTGAACTGTTATCTTAATTTGGGAACATGAAAAGATAAAAAGTAGGTGTTCTTAAGGTACAATCCATGGATAACATCAATGGGACTATGGATAGATTTTAGGGGGTCAATCAACTTGCATGGGAAAAAATCATTATTTTCACCAAACTTCAAAGCATTTCTTACAATTATGTTTTTTCTTAAATACCATTCTGAGAAGGGGCCCAAAGGCTACACCAGACTGTCAAAGGGGTCCATAACAGACACAAAAAGGATAAGAATCCCTAATAAAGAGTTTAATCAAATACTAAGAATGGTGCAATTAATTTAAGCAATGGTACCAAAATCCTTATCTTTAGTTATTTTTACTTATTTACTTAATATTTACTTTACTTATATTTACTTGTTTACTTAATCCTCTCCATTTGCTTTCTTTATCTCCTTAAACATCTGGTTCCACCTCCATGGTTCCAACTCCATGGTTTTCTCTAAATCCATATTCAAGATCCTCTTTTCTCTCTGCTCAGTGATGAAACTCTATTCCTCTAGGCTCCTAGTTTTCCTGTATTAAATCATTCCCCTGAAAGTTACCCTTTATACCCTTCTTCACCCCTGCCCTAAGAGATCTACAGACATAACCTGCATAATGTGGCATGTACACATAAAACATTTCTGCTTGTATGCAGAGTGTGTGATCAAATGTGAATTCTTTCTATTAACTTTGCATTTAAGGAATTGCACATGCAACAGACATTTTATCCTGCTTTTTTTTCTGCTTCAAAAAACAAATCTTAGGTTTGCAAGTTATTTTCTTTAAACTTGACAAACAAAATTTAGCATTACAAAAAAGTTTTTATTGTTTTATCTTTTAGATTTGCCCTGTGAGCTGTTCACAGGGAATGCAAGTAATATATTGCAATGAGATCATGCATATGAAATCTGATATAATTTGGCATAAAAAGCATTTCAGAGCAGGAAGACCACCACTCTTAAGAAAAATGAACAACTAAAAATGATTAGTATGGGAAATATTCTTCAATGGGATTGTTCAAACCAGTTGCAAGATTCTAGAGCAAAAATATACAGTGTGGAAATCATTATAACATTTTCTGCTTTACAATCTAATATTCAAATGGACTCACAAATGAGAAAGCAAGGGGATTCAAGAATTTTGCAATGTAATCAATTAGTTAATAGCACTTAGTGATTGCTCACAAGTTGTAAGACAGAGTGGAATTAGATAGGAAGTAGATATGGCTGCTTGGTTTCATTCCATAGTCTATAGCCAGACATCATAGTCAATATAAATAAATAGATGAGAAGAAGCCTGTCATGATGAGGAAACTGAGGTAAACAGGGTTAAGTGAATTGCCCAGGGTCACACTGCTAGTAAGTGTGTGAGGCCAGATCTGAATTCACAAAGAATAGTCTTCCTGGGTTCCATGCACTATGATGCCACCTACCTGTTTTAGGACTATTATTATAGGAACAAGAAATAAATATGTGCATTATAGTAACTGGGTCACTGAGGATCTGAAAAGCTACTTAGTCTTGAATTGGGCCTTGAAATAAGAACGGGAATAGAAATGATTATGTGGGGGTCATGAACAACTTAGAGGGAGGAGAGAGCACTGCATATATGCATAAGGAAGAGTCAGTGAATTCTCTTGATTGTTTGGATAATGTAGAGAGAAGAGGAAAAAAAGGCAAAAACATAATTAATAAAAATCTGCAAAGCTGATGATCTTGAATTTTAACGTGATTCAGAAGGCTAGTGGGGGCCACAGTCAGATACAGAGGAAAGTGATTTGATTGAAACACGAAGCAAAATTCTAATTATTATTTTTTGCTACCATAGTAAGATTTCATTGGAATGTAATAACAGTAGATGGAGGCCATCAAGGAAATGAGCACGGTGTACACGTATTGTGTTATTAGGACGTGAGCAAGGACAGGAATGTAGAGGAAAGAAAAGGAAAGACCTGGTGACAGGGAATCCAGCCCTTCTCACCTGTATCAACAACTCTTTCTATGCATGGAATTTCTCTGTAAGACAGAGATGGTGCCAGTTATAAAATCCCTACTGAACTCATAAGAAAACATATCTCTGAACTTCCAGAGGCCATCTCTAATTTATGGCCCAACCTCACTCTGCTTTGTTTCCATCCTGTGCTCTTATCTCTTAAGAATTCCCTCCATGTAACAGAGCTCCATGATGAGGAAGCTCAGCAAGGATTCCAGAAAGAAATATGATATATAGAAAAATCCGAAAGGAAAATAAGTATTGCACTCAAGTTAACATATTGCCACTTGGGCCATATAAATTATACATAATTGTTGTCCTGGGCTTAAACTGTGAGCTGTTATAAAGAGTTCACAGGATCATAGATTTAGAATTGGAAGGCACCTTAGAGGTCACCAAGCTCACCCATTTTACAGGTGTAAAGGTGAAGAGACTAAGGTGAAGAGACTAAGGTCCAGAGAATCAAGGGACTTCTTTGCCTGGCATCACACAGGTAGTCAATGTCTGAGGCTGGACTTGAGCTATCTTCTTGACTCCAGGCCCACCCACTGCATTCTCTCTATCTCTCTCTCTCTCTCTCTCTCTCTCTCTCTCTCTCTCTCTCTCTCTCTCTCCTGTCTGTCTCCCCTCTGTCTGTCTGTCTGTCTGTCTGTCTCCCCTCTCTCTGTCTGTCTCTCCTCGCCCCCCTCCCCCTCCCCTCTCTCTCCTATCACACTGCCCCTCACAGATGTACACACTCCCCTTTCATGAGGACCAGAAATTCTAAGAGCAGAGCAGTAAGGCCCTCATCTGTCTGTCAGAGTTTAGGTACAACACTTTCTGCAGGCAGGGAATGGGCTACATGCCTCCTTAGAAGGTAATGTATTGCTCCATGATTCTACCTACAAGCTGCAATGCAAATAATAACAGAGTAGAAAAATACAGGTATAATCATAAAAAAGAAATGGGAAAGACAAGGCCTGCATAATCTACAAGTTGCTATTTACTGATTACTTGTTTACTGATAATTATACAAAGTTAAATGTTGTTCAAATCTGAAAAGTTATTTTCACTTTTGATATTATGCTAGGTAGCAATCAAGAGTTATGACCATAAAGGGCTTCAAAGACCTACTTTTTATAACTGATTACTCTAACTCATAATTTCTCTACCTTACATAAATGTTTGTCCTTGCTCAGTTATTTCTGTTTGTTTCCATGACTCATTTAATATTGTAATCAATCACTTGGCATTCTGCATTTTTAATAGTACTTGCTGCATTACAATAAGGAAGTCATTGAGATCCTAGATCAAAAGCTAGAAGGGCCTTTAGAAGCCATCTACTGCAACCCTCTTATTTTACAGATAAAGAAATTTAATCCAGAAGGTTAAAGAACTTATCCAAGGTCACAAAGGTAATAATAGACGTGGGATTTGAACCCAGAACTTTCATAGAACTTCTACTAGACCTTCATTAGACCCATCTCTCAGTTATAAATAATAAACAGTATCACAAAAAGGTATAATATCTAAATCTATAAATTTAGAACAGGGACCTTTTTCTTCCTAATTCTTTTTTTTTTAATTTAGCTTAACAAATTGCAAATTATCAACCCTTACACTTATATTGTATGTGTGGCCTCCTTTTAATCCTTCTAACATTGCGATGACTGATGTGTCTGTTTTCTGGATGATACTCAGATTGTGTATCTGGAAAGCAGTGGGGTCATCTTCTCTGTACACCAAAGCTTGATATACTCGGATATTTCCATTAGGTTCAGATGGAGGAAGGAAGGTTAACTGGAATTTTGTGACTTCATCAGGAATCTTCTGAAATGTTATGTTGTTTGGTGGGTCTTTAGGTGCTAAAAATAAAACAAATTGCTTTCTGTAGTCTTCATTTTTTTTCCTAAGTCAACTTACATTGTAGTTTTAAAATCCAATGTTTTCATTTGATCTTTGTATGCCTGCATATAATATGCACACATAAATACATATATGTACACATGCATATATATATATATATATATATATATATATATATATACACACACACATACATTTTCCCCAAAATTTTATTTTAGACCCAAATGCCAGAACACAAATACAGAAAAAATAAAAGAAACAAAAACATATCATAAACTTAGATATTGGAATATAAATACAAAGTTAGAAAGAAAAAAAAACATATTGTGTGCATAGCAGAACATAAGAGAGGATTCAAAATAGCTAACAATAAATTTTCATTTTAAGAAAGCCTATCTGATAAATAATACTTATTGTGTTGAGAATTGTCCATCTTTGCTTCTTTGTGGGTTTTCTTTTGTTCTCTGCCGTGTAGTTTTTTACTTTTTTCCCCTTCCCCCAACCCCTCTAGAAAACCACAATAAAGTTTAGATATTTTTCTTTTTTTTTTTTAAAGCAATTGGGGTTAAGTAACTTGCCCAAGGTTACACGGCTAGGTTTTTGTTTGTACAGATTAAGTGTCGGAGGCCGGCTCTGAACTCAGGTCCTTCTGATTCCAGGGCCGGCGCTCTATTCACTGTGCCACCTAGCCGCCCCTAGATATTTTTCTTTATATTTATAAATATATACATACCCTCTCCCATCCCCCAGAAGGCTACGATAAAGATTAGATGTTTCCCCATAGCTAAAGATATATACATACACATACACATATACATATCTAAACATATACTTTCCCAAACCTATTCTACTCCTGATTTTTGCTTTATTTGTGTGCACATCTCTTGTTTCCTATCCTTCCTACCTCCTCTACTTTGCTTCTACCCACTACCTTGCCTACCTCCTACAAGGATTCCTCCCCTATCCTCCCATTCTCAAAAATCTAAACACCCTTCTATACCCCTATTTACCTATTCCCTCACCGTCCCTCTAAAGATCCCTCCCTTGTCATCTACCCCCTCTCTATACCCCTACCATTTTATTTCTTCTCAATTCAGAAGACTTCTATACTCTTTTAAATATATATGTATTGTTCCCTCTTGCACCCATTCCCGATGAAAGCAGGTCACCAGAACTACCAGCCCTCCTCCTCCTTCTAATTCCTGTGTATCAGTTCTTCCTCTTGCACCTCATTTGCACGTTTTTTAACTCGTTTCTATGAGTGCATTTCTTCTTAAAACTTTCTCTTCATTTCATAGTCTTAGAGATTTGACTAGAGCACTGAGAAGTTACATGACTTGCCCAGGCTCTCACATCCAGTACGTATCAGAAACTAGACTTGAACCCAGATCTCCCTGACCCAGAAGCTGGCTTTCTATCCATTAAACCTGACTGTTTCTCATAGATTTGTACAACTTTTACTTCATATTAAAACTTTATTAAAAGAGATAGACTAGCAGTATATGTTTATGTATTAATTTTTTTAAAAATTGTGTGTATTGACTCCAAGAAGAAAAACAACTGGAAAATTTAATTCAGGGAACATTGAGTCTTACCTGATTCTAATGTGGTAACAATGACTTGAGTGCTTGCTTTGACATCTATATGGGCTGAACTTATGTTTCCAGTAAATGCAGTGATGACTACAGAATACCTTGTAAATACTTTTAAATCAGTAATCTCTATGGTTTTGTTTTCCTCATTTGCCTTGACAAAAGAAATATTATATTCATCGCTATCAACCTATAACAACAATGAATAATGAAAAGAAACATCACATGAAATTAAAGTGAGAAAAGTGCAATCACATGGATTCTATGTGAATTATATTCTTCTTATAATTTGTATTTCTGCACTAGATCATTCTGGGAAATTCTTCTAGCTAAAAAATCTTCATTTAGTTGAGGGTGATTATGTCAATAGTAGAAAATGAGAAAAATAGTAATATAATCAAGGTAATAGCTATTTTCTATTTGATGTCTACATAGCACACACACATATATATTTATAGAGAGAGATATAGATACACACATGTAAGGTTGTTTTAAGACATGATCAGGTAGCAATACAGTAGTTTCCCCAACGGGGTAGCTTTGTATAAAATACAGCTGCTAAAGTGTTAGGTTAGTTCAAGCATACTTTTCCTTTGACAGATGTGTCTCTCCAGCCCCACTGAGAATTAACCTTAACTAAAGTTCTGATGTACTAAGCAGATATTCATTTCCGGAGATGACCATCAAGAGACAAAGTATGGTACCATGTCTTGCTTAGAAACATGGCATTGAATCACAAGAAGGCTATAAATGCCATTGTGCCCCCACCCCAGTTTTGAAAGCAATTTATTTTATATTTGATTTGCTCTTCAAAATCTTGTTCTGTTCTATCTTTGTTTCTTGGACTAAAATCTAAATCCACTGCAGAGAAAAACATAACAAAAATCTTTTATTAGTAATTTCCTCTCCCAGGAGAAAAGTGATAAAAAGGCCTTTTGAGATTGGACTAAAAAAGAAACAACTAGTCCTTAGCTAATGACAGGTGTTTACAATCCCTTTTCTTTTTAGAAGGAGGAAGGGTATCTCCATAGGTATTAGAACTAGATCTATGGTAGAGGGAACTCCCAGGTGAGGAAACGTCTTCTACCAATCCAGGTTAACACCTTCTCTGGACCTCATAATTGTAGAGAGTTGCCTAGATCATTGAGAAATTACACTCAGTATGTGTCAGATACCAGATTTGACTGATTCCTGAGCAGGTGTTTTAGCCACCTCTGCTACTTAGCTGCTCAGATTTAATGATAAAGTAACATGTAGCCTCTAAAGCTGAGCATGTGCTGCCTTGAAAGAGTTTTAACAGTAAAAAAAAGACGAATTTTATCTTGGAGTTTGTTTGCTCATCATGAGGCATTCCTCTTCAATGAAAGCACATTTTCCCATCCCTCTCCGCCCCTCACCACCCCTGTTACAGTCTTCTCTTTATGTACAGGATGCTCTCCCTTGATGCAAAATAATTTAAGCTCATGGTTCAACCTTTTCCTTTAGGCTACCTTTTACCATCATCCTCAGGGATATAAATATCCATGTTAAATATTATTTTTAAAATCCTAGCTTCCTATTTCCTCAACCTCCTCAAAATCTATAATATCCATCTATCTTTATCTGGGAGTTCCTTGAGGGCTGGGCCTTAGGAGCACCTGGCACTTAGTAATGGCTTAATGAATGTGTGCATTGACTTCATTTGATTTCTACTTCATCAATCACTCTAAATCGCTTGGGAATTGAAACTCGTGAAATTTGAAATACCAGTCTTGGACCACAATTTCTCATCATCTCAGAATTCCCACACCTTCAATCAACCAGCTTTTAAACTTTATTTTAAACTCAAATGTAACTTTTAAAATTCATCCCTCCTATCATTAAATCAGTCAACAAGAAATCATTAAATGCCTACTATGCACCAATCACTGCACTATGGCTAGAGATACAAAGGCAGAAAAAAAGGCTTTGCTCTCAAGAAACTCACAGTCTATTGGGGCATACAAACAACTATGTACAAACAAGATGTGTAGAGGAGAGATTGGAGATGATCTCAGAGGGAAGGTACTAAGATTAAAAAGGACTGAAAAGGGCTTCTTTCAGTGGTGGATATTTAACTGACTTAAAGGAAGACAGAAACCAGAAAGCACATACATATGTATATGTGTACACACATACACATACATATACATACACAAACATATATACATATATATGGAGAAGAGGGAGAAGGGAAAGAAAGAAGGAGAGAAAGAGAAAGAGGGAGAGATACACGCCGATACATATATGGAGAGAGAGCTGAGGCTATGTAATGAACAAGTCAAAAATTAAAAGGGATGCCAGAGAAGATTTTAGTGGAAATCTATTTCTTAAAATTATTTTAGGAAAATCAATGAAATTCCAAAAAGAATAATTTGTTTGACTTAATTTTTTTAAAAGACTGGAGCTCAAGAAAGAATGGAATGCATTTAGCCTTAATTCTAAATCCCAATCGAGACTGAATCATCAGAATGTGAACTGGAAATATTTTTCTTTAACCATGTTCATTCATTTCCCTCTAATCTGAGTCTAATGATTGGGGTGGGGGGAATTACACTGAGTGAAGGCTTCCTCTTATCCCATCTAATTCCTGAATGTTGACTCCATCTGGCTCATTGGCAGTGTTTTTCTGGCATGCATTCTAACTTTAGAGGTAGGCACTGATTTGGGTACTGTTTAATTCTTTAAGGCATGTTTCATGCTAAAGATTCTAAAGAAAATAGAACAGCTATGGAGTCTAGTAGGCATTCATTCTCCCAGACTGTTCCCAGTAAAATAATAAAAATAAACAGGCTCTTGAGTGAGAGGAGCTAGGTTCAAATTCTGCCTCAGAGGCTTATTACTTAGGTGTCCTCAGGACAGTCACTTAATCACCCTGATACTCTATAAAATTAAAGGGTTGAACTGGATGACCTCTGAGGCCCCTTCCAACTCCAGATTTATGATCCCATGACTTTAACAGTTTTTGGGTTGAATCAGTGAGTTCCTTTTTGCTATTTGCCAAGTTTACCTTTTTAACATTGCACCAGAAATTCTGTCATGCTTAAGAAAATGGCCTTATTTCAAATGTGCATGATTTTTTCTTCATTAAACCCTATCCACTCCTAGAAGATGCAAAATAGTTTCAACTGCAGTAGGATTTTTCTTTCCCTTGTCTTTACGACAAAATATCAAGATCAGGTAGAGAAGATCCTTGGTTCTTGATGGTGACTCTCATGAAAGACCAATAAATGGGAAAGAATTTGAGGATGAGCATGGTGACAGACTATAGCTGTTCTCTATGGAGCAACCCAATTAAGCTTGGTGGAGTGCTGGTCATGAGTTAAGTAAGCTTTTCAGCTAAAGCAGCTCAATGAATCATTCAACAAGCATTGATTAGGTACCTAAAAGAGAGTATTCACAATATGTTAGCAAAAGGTATAACTCCTGCTAAACAACTCACAGATCCTCCAAAAACTTAACTGAAGTACGTTTGAAACTTTCATGTTTCAGGCACTAATCTGTTTCATTGATCACCAAGACCAGAGAATTTATGACCTAGTGGCCAACTTTCCTTTCCATGTTTAGTTAGCCAAGCAGACACAATCTGCTTCTAGGCTGTGTTTCAAGGTATTCCACCATCATAGAGGAGGAAATATTTTCTTTTGATGTCATTTCCTTCATGGACATTGGTATATCTACATACCATAGTAAGATAGCAGACTCTTCATTAATATCAATTAATTTAGCTGAGTTCAAACACATTTGCAGTAAGAAAAGAACTGGGCACCAAAAGTAATGAAAGAAAACATGCTGTTCTGGCAAGAAATTCATTTTTCATTGGAATGATGATTAGATATCTTATTCACTGAGATAGATGGTATTATCCCCATGTTTTTAAGTGAACAGAGCAACAAAATAAAATAAAGTAATATATAAGATCATAGAAAGCAATGAGTTTGGGAATATAAGCCTTATTTTAATTTATTAGTTGAACACTTACTTATAGAATATGAACCTAATAACTGACCTTGATATACATTATCATTATCCTGTGAATAAATGAGGAAAGACTTACTGACTTAATGTCTATAAGGTAGAAGGTTGGTCCAGTGAGTGCGGCAGGTTCATTCCAACTGATATTAATACTATAAGGTGAGGTAGCTACCACATTTACATTTTCAGGAGGCCCATCTGGAGCTGTAAAAATGGAAACACTCTTAGTCTCTCATGTTTAGAAAGAGCAATTTTAACAAACAAAATAAAAGATAAGAGAAACTAATAATTTTTATTTTATTTTTAAAGATGTAGAAAAATCATCTCTGAAATTGTTATGCTATATTCTATAATGTTTCTTTCATGAAAGTTGAATTATATTAGATAAAAATATTTAAAACTTTGAAAATATACATTTTCATATAAAAATCATGCCTGCTGCTAAGTTCTTATTTTTTTCAGAATGAATCCTGCCCCACCCCTCCAAAATTATAAGAAGACAGGACTTAGAAATGTTTCATTCACATAGTATGTGTAGACTAAATTTAATTTGAGAAAGGATGGCTGGGAAATACATAAAGCACAAAATTATACTAGTGAACCATGTTTCATATTTACTAAGGATAAAGATAGCTATTATACTTGTAGTTTCATTGGTATAAGTCACAACTGGGTGAGGAAACTCCCTCTATCATTGCACATTGGTACATTCTCTGAAAATTATAGTCTTATAAAATTTACTATAGTATTGAGGGGCAGCTAGGTGGGCCTAGAGTCAGGAAGAACTGAGTTCAAATCTGACTTCAGACACTTACCAGCTGTGTCACCCTGGGCAAGTCACTTAACCCTATTTGCTTCAGTTTCCTCATCTATAAAATGATTTTGAGAAGGAAATGACAAGCCATTGTAGTATCACTGCCAAGAAAACCCCCAAAGGGGTCACCAAAAGTTGGACATGACTAAAAACCACTGAACAAAAACAATAGATCACTAGGCAGTTAAGTGACTTGTTCTAGGTTACACAATCAGAAAAGATGAGAGGCGGGTCATAAACTGATATCTTCCTGTGCGCTACACTTAAATTTCTTCATATTTGTTGCCTTCTGAATATGAACTGAGTCGAACATATTGTTCCTACATGGTACTTAGGAAATGAATTGTTTATCAGTCTTTCGTGTAACCAAAGAAATATCAAAGAATTGCTGAACAGAGCTGAAACTAGCAATTTCAGCCCAAGGCAAGAAGCAAGAAATATTCTTGGAGCAAGTATTGCTGTATATGTATGAATGGTGCATTAAAATCATATTTGTAACTCATGATGTGAAAATAATATAAAGTTAATTAAAATGAATTTAGTTGAGTAGGATGGATAATTAGTTATTATGGCAGATTCCATGGTACTGCAAGAGTACATGTATTAAATTTTTATACACTAGATTTGCCCTAGAGGAAAAGCCCCTATTGCCTCACCCTTTGTCACAGCTCTGCTCATAGGGCTTTAGTAAAAATGTAGGGCCAATGTGGAAGAAGTTGGAAGGAATCTTCCTAATTGAATTTTTGTGATAAAACTTTAAAGTAACCTTTATGCCTTTCCAATTTCCCCCCATTTATTTGCCTAGTGTTTTAGGTTTTGCACCAAACCTAAGATTTTATTGGTATAGTAAAGTCATGATGAGGAAGCTCCCTTTACCAATGAAGACTAGTACCTATTCTATAAATTATGGCTTTAGAGATTTGGCTGGGGCAACTTGTCTTTTTAACTCCAGAGCCAATTCTTTATTCACTGACCCACTGTCATCCTATTCTTCTTAGCTATCATGGACAGCAATAAAAATCTTTAGAAAAACTCTAAAACTTGCTTTGGGAAACAGGAATTGAAGTAATGGAGAAATTTTAAGAATCTATTATTCTTCATGAGGAAATAGAAACCCAGGTTGGAAATAACAGGTGGTACAGAAATGGAGGGTATGTAAACAACATTCTGGAATCCTTAGAAGAGGAGAAAGTAGATGAGGGGAAAGCTGGTGGAATTAGGCAGCCCCCTTAGCCTTATAATTCACTAGAGTTTTTTAATCACTTTCCTTCATCTTTGCTATTCTCCCTCATTCCCAGATGTCTTGCTAGAGCTCCTGAAACTGCTCCCATGTAGTAGGTGGATAAAAGACTTACCTTCAGTGACTTGCTTTTGGTATTATTCCTATAGCAGAAGTGGGGAAGGTGAAAGAGAGATTGTTTGATCCTGTGATAGCTAATAAAAATGTGTTCTGAACATTTCAGTATATAACTAAATGCATTTTCCTCATAGAAACATTATATGCATAGGCATGGGTGTGTGCATGCATGTGCATGTGTGTGCACATGTATGGATGTGGGTGTACATGTACAAACAAACAAATAAATACACATGTGCCAGCTAGGTGGTGCAGTAGATAGGGAACTGTGCTTGGAATCAGGAAGACTCATCTTCACAAGTTCAAATCTAGCCTTAGGCACTTATTAGCTATGTGACCCTGTGGAAGTTACTTTACCCTGTTTACCCCAATTATCTGTAAATGAGTTGGAAAAAGAAGTGGCAAACCACTCTAGTATCTTTGCCAGGAAAGCCCCAAAATGGGATCACAAAATCAGACACAACTGAACAAATTAGATTGTGTATGTATGTTTGTGTATATGTACATATATATATATATATATGTGTGTGTGTGTGTGTGTGTGTGTGTGTGTGTGTGTGTGTGTGTGTTCTTATGCAATGGAAAGAACATATGGTTTGGGTTCTGTAAATGCCCCTTCTTTTAGTCAATCAATAACCATTTGTTAAAAGCCTACTATGTGCCATATGTTATGTTAAGTGCTGAATGAAAACAGACAAGTCATTTGTGCTCTCTGGTCTCATTTTCTTCATTTGAAAATGAGATAATAATTACATTCTCTACTTCAAAGGATTTTCATCAAGGAAATGGAAAAAATTGGAAGAAATCTACAAAGAACATTTCAACAAATTATTTTCTTTATCAAGGTAATGGAACCAAACGCACTTGGACCCTAACATTACAGTCACTAAAGTGCTTACACAAAAGTTAGAAGTGATGTGTTGGAAAATCAGTCAGATTGGATCAAGTGCTTATAGAGGATGTCTGTGCTGAAGGTGATACAATTGGAAAGACACTGAGAGACTGATGTATAAGGTATCTAAAGGAGGGGAAGAGGACAAAAGTGTGGACCTTACTCTATAACCCCCTCCAGAAAAAGAAAATGACCAAGTGAACATCAGTAACTACCAAATAATTTGCTTACCTCCCATTTATATAAAATCTTGACTAGGGTCTTATGTTCTCTGCAATAAAATCCCATAGAACCCAAGCCCATAATGTCATTGAAGAATTGAATTGAATTGCATTGAACTGATACACAAATGCTCAAATCAGTCTATAAAATCATCAATTTGGAATGTCTCCAACAGCAAGACTGATTTAGAGAATATAAGTTCTCATTGCTATTGTGGTTTGCTGATTAAAAACACATCTGATGTATGGAAATGGTTAAACAAGTATGGCACATTAATATAATAGACTAATATTATACCATAAGAAATTATGAAATGGACAGTTTCAGAGGAAACAAAGACCTATATGAGCTGTGGTAGGATGGAGTGAACAGAAGTAGGAGAACAATTTATAGAATGATAGCAACATTGTAAGGGAAAATAACTTTACAAAACTTTAGAATTTTGGTCAATGAAGTGATACACTGCAATTCCAGAAGACCAAAGAAAAAGCATAAGGCCTCCTTTTACACAGGTAATAAGATACATTTTTGGACATGACTAGTATAGGAATGTTTTGCTTGGCTACAAATATTTATTGGAGGGTTTTTATTTTTAAATTGGGGAGCAGAAGTAGAAATGAAAGACAATTAATGAATATTAATTAAAACAGACAATAAAATAATATTTAAAGAATTTGATTCAATAGAAGAAAATTTTACCTTGAAGGCCCTTCCACCCATGTACCAAGATCATTTGAGACTCCTTAGAAGTAACAAAAGAAATCACCCTGTTCAATAACAACCAATAAGATATAAAACAGGGTATATTAGTTATCTAATGGGGTTTACCACAGTGATAGAGGAGATCCAAAGCAGGTACAGGAGGGATTCCATGGGGATGTGAAGGTGCTACAGATGATGTTGTTTTTAGATCACATTGTTTTCATTGTATTAAGCTGTAAGGTGTTACAGACACTCCTGGAAAAGATGTGTAATAATTCATGGGAATTTGGATAATCCATCCACACAAGAAAAACCAAGCAGAAAAATAATGTCTATTGTCCAGATTTCATTATTCATCTTAATGGATGTCCTATTTTGCTTGTATAGTAGTAGGTATGTATTGGACAGACAATACTGATGGGCAATGAGCTGGGCCCAGAATTTAAAAAAAGAAGAGGGGAGTGGAATCAATTACTTTGGAGAAATTGCAAAGGTCTTTTATTGACTTTTACTGACATAAGTTTCCTATGAAGGCAAAATCCCAACTTTTTTTAAACTAATATTGAACTGATGTTGCTACATGGTGGCAAGATCTGGAATATCACTTCTTCTTAATAATTAAGGACTAATATGATCCAGATAAGGCAACAGAAAAGAATATGGCAGGTGTGAGAAGGTTGTAACTGATAAAGAATGAGGAACACAAAAGAACATGAGAAAAGGAGGTCATTCAGGAACTGTATGAGAGGAAGAGAAGATGGGCTAGTCACATTTCAAGGAAAAGTAAAGTGCTCCATTGTTACAGTTACAAAGACTAGAGAAATCAACGAAAACTTCTAACACATTAAATGGATACTCTGTGATGAACTTTTTTCAGAGAACATGGACAAGAATTGTACAAGGTAGACAAGTATGGATGGGTTGTAAACTTCCCTGTTGGAGACAAATCCCAAATTTATGAGATCATGGACTGATTGGAATTTTTCAGTACCAATTCAATGTCATACTTTAAGGACATGATAGGCTTGGGATTTTATTGGTTGGGCTGAGAATCTAATTGTTATTTTTATAAAATAAATCCTATGGTAAAAGATACTTGGGGTTTCCAATCACTGATCTACATATAAACTTTTGAGGATCTCCCATTTGTAAATTTAAGACTGTCTCTATGTCTATGTCTATATCTATGTCTATGTCTTTATCTATATTTCACCTGATTGAAAGAAATAAGAAGATTTCAATGAAGCATTTATCACATAGAAATAGTCTGAAAAATGCTTAGATCATCTAAAACATCTGAGTTATAAAATAAAATTAATAGTTATTTATTTCACCTGATTTCCAGGCAACAAAAACAATAATTTATTCACCTGGAAAAACAAAATTTTCAAATTTTTTCAGGCATATAATACTTTGGAATGCATCAAATATGTCTGTATGTATACATACAATATGATCATCATTTCCTTTTCTTTCATCATAGTATACATTAAAAGATTATCAGCTAATTAATTAAGAAGAGCAGGAAATTGAAGTCATGGATAGCTATTAACCCCCCCCCAAAAAAAGAAAGTTGAATTGTGATGAGATGATGAGAAATTGAAAATATGCCAATTTAAGTGCTTTGGAACTAATAAACATCTTTGAAAGACTTTGTTTGTCCCTCTAGAAACTGTCACATATTGATTTAGCATTGTTTGTGAAATGAGTCTAGTCAGTAATGGGCCAAGATATCACTATACCCTTTCTCTTATAAATCACAGCAATTTACTCAGTAGGAATGACCTACCCTTATTCTCTCATTCCCCTATAATCCAATCATTTCCTCTCATAAGCACTTTTCTCCTGGTTTTCACAATAATGCATTTTCTGTAACTAATAACCATCATTTCCTGATTATCATGCTTCTATCCTAGCACAGGAATGTGGATCTTATGTGGGTCAGGGTCAGCTTTCCCATCCATCTGTGTCCTGATGCTAAGGCAGCAGTTAAGTGTGTCAGCTGAAAGGTGAGTCTGGATTGCCCATCATTTAACATAGTTCTTACACAAAGTTCAAATACCCCAAGTCTATATCACTTTGACTGAGAATTGCCAAATCGTGAAGACACCAGAATGATGGCACTTTGGGATTCAGTAGATTCTAAGTCTTTTGGTCATTTTTTGTCCTGTGAATTTCTAGAATCTTAATTTAGTGTTGGAAAAATAAGGCATCATTATACTCATAGTGCTAGTAAAAGGTGAGAATGAGAAAACACAACAGTAGTAGTAGTAATAGTAGTAGTACAAGTAGTAATACTAGTAAAAATGACAACAAAAATAGGAATAGAGACCTGCCTTGGGGCTATTTCTATATGAACTCCATCATAAAAGATTAGAAGAGAAAACAATAACAAAATTAGCTCACATATGTATGGTGCTTTGCAATGTATAAAATGCTTTCCTCAACTTCATCTCATTTCATCCAGTGAGGTAAATAGGCAGTGGTATTCTTGAAAATATTTAACAACCAGCTCTGGGTGAGGGAAGGAGGGGATATATATGCATGACACACTTTTAAGTTAAATCTGCATTACTAAAGTTTTCTTCATAACATTCTTAAATCTAGAGGCAATCAACAAAACAATAAATCAATCCTTGATTTGCACCTAGGTTTCTGGGGTATAAATGTTCATAATAGTGAAAATTTAACAATTGACTCTTGAAAGTCAGTTCAAGCTGGCTCTAGCATACTCCTGATTTATGGCAACTATATTACCATCTCCACCCCCTTAATAGAAGAAATACCCAAGTTCTGGAGCGCCAAAATAACTTGCTTAAGGTTATTATTGTTCAATCATTTCAGCCATGTCTGACTCTTCATGACTCCATTTTATGGTAGAGTTATTAGAGTGGTTTGCCATTTCCTTCTTCCACTCATTTTACAGATGAGAAAACTAAGGCAAACAGGGTTAAGTGACTTGCCCAGGGTCACCAAGCAAGTAAGTGTCTGAGACCAGGTTTGAACTCAGGAAGATAAGCCTCTCTAACTTCAGGCCCAGAATTCTATCCACACTGCCCCACCACAATGCCTATGTTCAAGGTTATTGAGGTAATAAGTGGAAAATCCAGGATCCAGGCTTGAATCCAATCTCCTTAAACCACAATATTTTCAACCTAGACTCTCATCACTGGAGAGGTGGGAGAGGGTCAGTTATTGTGCCTTAAAGACAATGTAAATATTAAAATTAAATAACTTGAAAGCAACTTAAAATACAGAATTCATATCTCCATTCAAGGCCAAGCTCAGATTTTACCTTTTATAAGAAGTCTTTTCTGACCCTTCCAATTATTAGGGATCCCCTCCTCTGAAATTCTTTTATATTTACTTCCCATATATTTTGTATTTATTTGTCTGTTTTTATGTGGTTTTCCTTTAGTTGAATGTAAAATCCTTTGAAGGCAGTGACTGTAGTTTCTGTATCTGAATATCTAGTATCTGTGCCTAGCAGTCAGTTAACAGTGTTTATAAAGTACTCAGTATATGCCAACCACTGTGCTGAGCTTTGGAAACACAAAAAACTACCACTAAAAAAATAACAAAAACACTTAATAAAATTCTGGTTGCAAGTGATTTATAGAAGAAGGATTTGAACTTTATATAGCAGTACGAGTAAAAGTTCACTTATGAGTGCTTCTAACAAATGATGACCTCCAGGGGTTCATAAATAGCTTATTTTTTTGCTAATTTATGGATTCATTAAAACTAAATGCAAGAACCATTTAGATTATAGATTATAGAATCCACTAATATATGGGATCCCTCTGGACTTCATCTCCTCCACAGTCCTGTAATATCAGGGGATCCCATCTAATTTTTATAAAGTATACCTACTGAGAGTCATTTTGAGCTTAGATGACTCAAGGCACAGGACCTATAAGTTAAGAGAATGGTTTAGGAGAGTATAATGTCTCTAATACTTCTGATGCCCTTAGGAATGTCAGCAATTTGATTTAGCCTAGTGATAGCAATCAAAGGTTTCATCTTCAACAGGCATGAGCTGGTACAGTGGAAAGTGAGATGAATTTGTAGTTAGAAGACCTGGGTTCCAATCCTGGTTCTGTCTCTTGCTGCCTGTGTGACCTCTTTTGGCCTCAGTTTTCTCAACTGTAAAATGAAGGGATTGGACTAGGTGACCCCTAAGGTCCCTTTTAACATTAAATCTATGATCCTATGATCTCATGACCTTTAAGGTCCCATTAAGCTTTAAATCTAGGAGCCTATGAAAACCATGGTGATCAGGTGTCCCTTGTCTTTGTACATTGATTCCAAAGCTAAAACGGGGGCTACATTTTTGTAATACAATGACTTCACTTTTCCTATCATTATTAAAATTCTAATTAAATGTGTTAATGTCTGATTTCTTGGCAGCAATACCACAGAATGGAAATGGAATAAGCCCAAGTATATGTTGGCTAAGATTATTTGATGAGTACTAAGAATAAGTCAGTTTTTCATTAGCATAAAATGGTTTTAATGGTTGCCTTTTCTGTGGTTAATCTGAAGCTATTTCATTGACTAAAGTAAAATCTTATTCTTTTAATACTACCTAGTATCAAATGAACACTTTCCTGAATCATATGGAATAGACAATCAATTATTAATCCTTTTCACTCAGAATCCAAATAATACTTTGTCGCTATCACAGTATAAAGACTAATAAATGTACAACTTGAGACTTCAATTCTTAAATAAAAGACAAAAATGGCATGATCATCAAATTTGCATATAACACAAAGCTGGAAGGGATGGCTAATATCCTGGGTGACACAATTAAGATACAAAGATCTCCACATACTAGAATGATGGGCTAAATCCAACAAGATAAAATGCAGTATTGATAAATGTAAAATCCTGCAATTAGGTCCAAGCAACAATAACCACTACCCAAATATAAGAAAAGGCAGACATAGCTAAACAATAATTTATATGAAAAAGATTTGGAGTTTTTTATAATCTGGAAGTTCAAAATGAGTCAGTAGTTTGATGTAGTACTCTGAAAAAAATAAGAAAGCTACAATTATTAAGTATAATACCCAGAAAGTGGCAGGTGATGGTCTTCCTACACTCTACTCTAACCAGTCTATAGCTGGAATACTATGTTGAGTTCCAATTGCTACATTTTAGGATGCACATGTGCAAACTAGACCATCCCCAGAGGAGGGTAGTTAGGTTAGATAACACAACAAGATGGGTTAGATAATACAACATGGTGTCATTTGAAGACTGATTGATGAAGGATAGATTTAGTCTCAATAAGCAAAAGCATAGGGCAGTGCCATGACTGCAGGCTTCAAACATTTCAAGGACCATCACATGGAAGAAGAGTGGCTTATTCTGCTTGATTTCAGGGGACTGAATTAAGAGCAATAGGTGAAATTTAAAGTGAGATAGCTTTTGGCTAATAATTTTCCTGTCCCAAAATAGAACAGGAAATTTCTGTAGGTAGTGAATTCCTTTGCCAACAGGGTTTTTTGAGTAGAGGTTAGGTGACCTTCAGTGAAGGATACTGATGACAAGATTCATGCTTCAGGAAGGAGCTAGAAAAGATCTCTGAAGTCCCTGACAATTAAATTAAATGCCTTTTAAAGGAAGCTTTTCCTTCCTTCTTTTTTCTTTCCTTCCTTCCTTCTTTCTTTCCTTGTTCCTCCCTTCTTTTTTCTTCCTTCTCTTCTTCCTTACTCCATTTCTCTTTTCTTTTTTTCTTCTTCTTTCCCTACTTCTCTCCTTTCCCCTCTTCCTACTATTCCTTCCCTCCTATGTCCTTCTTCTTCCTCCTCCTCCTTTAATTTCATTGAAGCAGCAAATTCCTGGCAAGGAAACCTCCCTCTACCAATACAGACCAGTATCTGCTCTGTACCTTATAGTTTTAGAGAGTTGCCTGAGACAATTCTGTAGTTAAGTGATTTGCCCAGGATCATGTGACCAATATATGTTGGAAGCAGGACATGAAACATTTTCCTGTCTCTGACTCCAGCATCATTACACCACCTTCCTTCTTATTTGGTTCATCTTTCTTACTGTTACACCTGAAAAATGGATTTTGCTTTTCAGATGAATTACTAAATGCGTTAAAACTCTAGTTAGAAAAGATACTGGGAAAGCTATAATATAGGTGCTTCTGGGAAGGGATAGAAATGATAAAAATTTTAGATTTAATGATCAGTGAATCCTATAGGATGATTCAATTACCCCCCACCCCACCTTCATTCCACGTTTAGTTTGGAATGGCATCTTCTGAGGATATCGCTACCATCAAAAGTAAGGCCAAATCATCTGGAATAATGTTAATCCCCTTGGTGCTGCCAGAAACAAAGTTAATTCAGTGCTACCTTTAAGGCTTGGTTGTTTAGTAGATCTGGAAATATTCTGGGTGGATCTAGTATTCATATAAAAATGACTGTCCTAGGGAAGCTGGGAGTTTGGAACCATCTATACATAGTGTAACTGGGGTTTGTCCAAGGTATGTTCCTCATTGATCATATGTGCACTGGAGACACCTGGCACTTGGAGATATTATGACAATAACCTTATTATTATTGTTATTATTATTAGAATAAGAGCTGATAACAGTAGATCTTTTAAAAAAAGGAATGCTGCCCCTGTTTCTCTTCCATTAAGCCCTCAGGTCCTTGCTCCCTAACTTGTCATACAGCCATGAGCAAATGGCAGCTGAAGTCTTAGGCTGGTCTGAGGCTTGGATTTGGGAATATTTATTCTGTGTTTATTCTGTTCTGATCTTGGCAGAATATCAATCCTGATATGGATGTGTACAGGTTTCTATGCCATCTTGTAAGAGGAGATGTTTGGTAATACTTAGTCCTTTGATAGGACTGTCAACAAAGGGAGTTTCTCCATCAGAGTGTATGGTCCCTTGAAGGAGGAAGAGCCCAAGCCCTTGCCTGAATTGGCAGAAGACAAACTAGGAGTTGTTTGGAAAGTGCAAAGCCAATAAATGACAATATCAAAGTAGGCATTTAACAAATATTTGTTGATTAATTGATATCTGACTACAATTTACATTGTCCTACAATCTGGTTCATGTTCCAAAATTCATTACTCAACTCCCCTGCAGATTGGAGCAAGAATTATAAGAAATGCTACTGACTGCTTAAGTCTTGTTAGTACAATTATAAGAAATGTTGTTGACTTTAAGTCTTGTCAATGTTTTCTATTAGTTTTTTTATATCTTTTAACATTTTGTGTGTAAAAATATAAATACCTGTCCTATACCTTATTTGTATTGTTCACTGAGAACCTTTTCTTCCCCTTTTTTATTTATTTTATTTTGCTTTTTTGGAGGGCTATTGGGGTTAAGTAACTTGCCCAAGGTCACACAGCTAGGTTTTTGTTTGTGTGCGTTAAGTGTCTGAGGCCGGATCCGAACTCAGGTCCTTCTGACTCCAGGGCCGGTGCTCTACTCACTGCGCCACCTAGCCGCCCCCTCTTCCCCTCTTTTAGTAAGAGTTAAACATGGGCCAAACCGAAAGCTATTAGAAAATATTCCCCAGGGGTACTGGCATAGGTTTGCAAAAAGTCAGAATGAGAGAAAAGGAGTCTGAGTCTTCTTCTAGGTGGTCATGCTTCCCTCAGAACAGAGCCTGGTCTGGACTGTGTGGTGGGGTCTAGAACAGAGAAGGTTCTCAGGGGATAAAGGAGATAGGAGAGTGCTATAGCCTATTGGGTCCAGCACTGGTTATCAGTCTTATAGTAGGATGCAGAGACAAAAAAAACAACAACAACAAAAACATACTTTGTTCATTTCTTAATCTTAATATTTTCTACAGCTGAAAAAAAGGTTAAAATTGGCATCATAAATAAGAAGAAGAAGAAAGAAGAAAATAAATAAAAGGAAGAAGGATAAAACTTGTGTTATGGAAGGGTTTTGCCTTGGTGATTGAGGCAATGGTAAAAGGGATTATGGAGTGATTGCATGTATAAGAGTATCAGATTTTTCTTAACACTAACTCAGGGGAGCTGGGTTCAAATCTGAATCTAACCTATTACCATGTTTTACTGTAGAAGTCATTTAACCTCTCATTGTCTCAGTTTCCTCATTTACAAAACATGGGGGTTAGACCTGATGGCCTCCAAGGTCCCTTCTCGCTCTCATTCTACCAACCTATCATCCTATGACCTGAGCCAAAGGAAAGAACCCTCCCAGAGGAATCAAAGTAAACTTGAATGAAGTATGAGAAATGAAATATGAGACTGGAAGGTTAGAGGGTCCATCTGACCCTAAGGAAATGTAATGCAACTGAGTTACAAATTGCTGGTGCTCTTTCCCCAAACTGAAAGCATGTTAGTTAACACCTTGTTCTGACCTAGTGACCATCCTTATAATGTTTTTGAACTAAAGTACATTCTACTTTAAGCTTTTTAATCTTTAGGCAAGAAAGAATTTTTGATCAACATGGGTAGGCAAAAAGGTATTCAGGATCTGACTTGACCCATATCTTTAAAAATGTGATTAATGATCTGCCCTTCAGTAAATAGCTGAGTGGTTGCTAATAATGACTCAGTTAACTTTCTACACAAATTAATAATTATAAGCTCATATTTGTGTAGCTCTTGAAGGTTAGCAAGGGATTTTCCACGCTATACATCATCTGATAGCCCTTTGAAAGAATAGTAATTTTTATTATTCTTATTTTATAGATGAGAAAAGTGAGAATCTGACTTGCCAGGGCCACACTGCTACAAAGTATCCAAGGCACAATTTGATCGCAGGCTACCCTGACCTCAAGTCCAACACTCTATTCACTCTATTATCCAGTTTTTCTAGATGTGAATTGTTTTATGTTGTATTTTTCTTCTCTCCCTGTAACATGATTATAATTGAATGGTGACCTAGATTAAGAAATTGTTCTTCCTCTTTGCTCAGTCCCCAGGTCATCTAGGAATTTTGATGAGACATAATTATGCAAATTAATATCTGATTTTTTTACCTCACTTATTTGTTCATGACAATTTCTGTCAGGCTACTAAGACAAAATTAAGAAATACTTATTATTTATGCCTTCCAGTGTTCTCAATAATTCTTGAGTTATTATCCCCCCAATACATTATTAAATACTTTATCCTGGGTTTTTCAGAACATTAACTTAAAAGATGACAACATAATTAGCAAAACAGATAGCCTTATGGGAAATTTTAAGAGCTAGGAATGTAGACATTGAATAAGAAAGGACTCAGAAGTCTTACTGTGGCACCTACCATTCAATTATTCGTATGGCACAAGATTGAGAAAAAAAGTAAATTTAAAATGGGCATTTTTCCACAATGCATTTTTTAAATGACAAAGGAAAAAACATGACAATGTGTAAAGATAAGGAGAATTTTTGTCAACCATCTCCCTTCACAAGGACTGTGACCAGTAGTGGAAATGAAGAGCATGTATGGGAACCCAGTTCTGAGACCTCCCAGCTCTACCAATATGGAAGTCATTTAACAGTTTTCAACTAAGTTAATCATGGTACAGCGGGGTTCCCAGAGTAAACTATTTCCATGTCCAGGGAGAAGTAAGTAGACTCTGGGAGATCTGGCATCTCATGATAGACTTCTCTGATTCTGAGATTCTCTTTCCTTATCTCTTATTATGCACTTCCAGGTCTAGGCCTTTCACTGTATTTTATTGTCTTATAAAAAGGGCAAATTTCACCTGCCTCACTTATAGATCTCACCATACTTAAGGCACATAACACAGTTTTCTTTTCATACAAATTAAGAGTATCAACTAATAAGAAGTAATAACTTCAGCAGGAATTTAGTATTTCCCCTGAATAAAATAATTTCATAGAGGAATTCTCCCTCTTTTGAGATTTCTCTACATTTTTAGAGCATAAAGTCACATTCCTTAGAAACTTCTTTGATGAGGAATGTTTTGTTGAATTTTTTTTTTACCCAACAGATGTTTGGGTAGTTAAAATTCCTCATGAGTATGGTATCCTGTGGCTTTCACAACCTAAGTGCTGCCCCAGGAGTTTCGCTGCTTGCTGTCTCCCAATCCTGGTGGTCCATAGGAGACGTGTATTAGATTTGTCCTTTCTCTCCATACTCATTTTAAGCCCTTGCTCTTTTGGGAGTTGTGCAGTTCCTCAGCATTACAAATAACTATTTCACATGTTAGACAGATTGCTCAAATCCTACTTTTTTTTAACACCATCCACCATAAGAAACTGCTTTTATATATGGTGGCAAGTCATTAGTGGGCCTAAAATTCAAATTGCATAAAAATCTGCTAGTCTTTATTATTTGTGATAGAGAATTTCTATCATGTTGTTCTTGGGGACGTAGTGGGGGTAAGGCATGGAGGATAAATGATATCTTGTAAACTTTGTGTCTATGTATCATAAAAAAGAAAAAAAAATAGATAATTAGCTAGATAACAGGAAAATAATCCATCTTTAGCCCACTTGTCTGCATTGTGGGGTGAAGGAAATAGTTTTTACCTCAACTAATTAATGCTTCAATTTTCTATTCCATTTTGAACCTGTAAAAGTAGACCTAGTAGAAAAGCATGGGAACCTGTGCCCTGGACAGAGAGTCAGGTGACATACATTTGATTCCAGTTTTCCTACTTATCAACTGTACAATCTTGAGAAAATCACTTAATATCTCCAAGTCTTGGTTTCCTTATCTCTGAAATATGTCTAACCGTAATAATACTATCTTCTTTACAGTGTTGTTGTGAAGGCCAATGAGCCAGTGTATGTATGGCATTACCTAACCTGTTATTTTTATCTTAATTGAAATTCAGTATCTAAATTTGTGCAGTATGTTTTCCTCTTGAATGTATTGATCTTAATACACAAATTCTTTTTAAAACTTATTTATGCTCTTTCAGAATCTTGTATTGTGATGACTTTGCCACTGAAAACGAAGAGTCATGTGTTATGATTAGACAAAAATTGGCTTTTCTCATCTAGTCAACAGTCTATACCAATTTTCCAGATCATTCCAAATTCCATATTTCTGCTTTTATCCGAAAGATTATGTGCTGTACACATGCTACCAAAGGGATTGGCCATAACCTTGACCTTGCCATCACCTAAAAGTATTAAGTTTCCTTTTTCAAAAACTCCAAAATTCCTGTATCTGATCATCATTTTTTTATCATTACATCTCTACCTATTCCTTACTTCTTTCAAACCTTAAACCCATCCCATGACTTCTAATTCCCCAACTCCTCACTGCTTTCCCAGACCATTTGCTTCTTCTCAATCTTGACTACTTGGTCAATTAGGGCAACTTTACACTATCGCCTACTCTCAAATGCCTTGTTCCCTTGTCCTATTGCCCCTCTTAAAGAATCAACTATCCTTTCTATGCTGATGATTCCCAGATCATGTATCAAGCCCTAGTCTCACCCCAGGGCTCCAGGTTTCTTCAACAACTGTCTATCCATTATGAACTGGATACCCTATAGGCATTTCAAACATGGCATTCCTAAAATAGAAATTATCTTTTTTCCCCCTAAAACCATATATTTTCCAAACTTCCCTATGTTATTAAGGGCACTTCTTCTCATCTTTCTAATCAACCAAGTTTTCAACCTTTGTGACATTCTCAATTATTCATTCTCTTTGCCCTTCCTCACCCCTACCTTTAGTTGCCAAACCTCTGGAATTATCTGTGTCTTCAACCAAACTGCTACAACCTTAGTGAAGGTCCTCATCAACTCTTCTCTACACTACTGCAATAGCCTTTGAATTGGTCAACCTACCTCAAATCTTTCTCCTCTCCAATCCATCATCCACACAGTCACCAAAGTGATTTTCTTTTTCTTTTCTTTTTTTTGCCTTTTGGAGGGCAATGGGGTTAAGTAACTTGCCCAAGGTCAAGCAACTAGGTTTTTGTTTTTTTTTTATTTGTGTGTGCGTTAAGTGTCTGAGGTAGGATCCAAACTAAAGTGATCTTCTTAAAGCCAAAATCTGATCATGTTATTCCCCTGCTCAATAAGCTACAATGGCTCCCTATTATCTTAAGAACCAAATAGAAGTTCTTTATTATTAAAAACTCTTCATTCACAAGCTGACTTCTTCCTGGCTTTCCAGTCCCCAATTTTCCTAGTTTCTCTTTCTCTCTCTCTCTCTCTCTCTCTCTCTCTCTCTCTCTCTCTCTCTCTCTCTCTCCACACATATCATTCTTCCCAACATATTCCAATATCAATCCTACTTGGCTGTTCCTGACATGACACTCCATCTCCCATCTCCATGTCTCTGCCCTGACCTTCCTCCATACCTGGGATGTTCTCTCTGTTCCCACTGTTAAAATCCCTACCTTCCTTTAAGATTGTTCAAACAATATTTTCTGCAAGAGGCTTTTCTTTGCCCCAATCTACCCCCAGATTCTATGGAATTTCCTTCAATAGAGAAGTTAAGTGATTTACAGAGTAAATCATGTAGTATACATATATGTCTAAAGTAGAATTTGAACCTAGGTCTTCCTGACTTCTTCTCTAGTACTCTATCCACTATATCGGTCATGTCAAACTCAAATAGAATCAGATCCCTGCTACCACATGTGGACTTAGAATACCAAAAATTAACATTATTTACATTGTATTGTGTTTTTATTAAATGTTTCCCAATTACATTTTAATCTAGTTCTGATTACATTTGGGAGTTTTGTCAGCCAAGAGTTTGATTCCTTTTTTACTACAATAACGATGCTTCCTCTTCCAGTTCATACTGTGGATAAGCATATACACAGTATGAACTATGATGAATGAGGGCTGTCTACAGAGACAGAAAAATATCTTCAAAATAAAAGTAGCTTAAATAGATTTAACTATAAGGGCTTATCCTTTAAGTATGTGCAGATATGTCTCGCCTTGTTTTAATTCAAGAAAGAACAAGGATGGCTCATTGATGGGTTATGATCAAAAGTCTTCTATTAGGTTGCAGATTTGGAAGAACTCATGACTCAGGCTGCTGAGCAAGAACTGTGAGAACATACAAAAGGGGTGGTCTACCCACACCTTGTGGGGTTTTTTTCCTTTGTGGTTTTAAGGAAGCAGAGCTACTTAGAATTTGTGTCCTTGAAAAGAACACTACCAGCAGAAGCCTTAATACCTATGGTTTAAACAGAGGATGTGTTCAATATCTTTACACAGCTGTCTAAAATAAAGGCCAACATGAAAATACTATAGCATTACCCAAGCCTTTACTTACGACCAGGGAGAGTTTTTGTGGAAATCCAATTTGAAGTATTGCCATAGCCGGCATTGGTACTAGCAGCTACCTGGAATCGATACCATCGGAATTTCTTCAATCCATGTATGGTCTCCTCAAGAAGATCTGGTTCATACAGATAGTGGTTTTGGTTTTGTTCAATGCACTCCTCAGGATCCCAGTCACTGCACTGTGGAGATCTTAGTTGGATAGTAATCTTGTAATTTTGAAAGTAGCCAAGAATAGCATCTGGTGTTACCCATGTCAAAGTTACACTAGTTGCTTGGACATCAGATAAAGTAACATTTCTGGGAGCACTGGGAACTAGGAAATCAAAGAGGAGAAAAAAAGTTATGAAGTCATTTGAATCACCAAGCTTTTTAAGTAACATGATAAAATAATTTTTAAATCAAATGGTTATATTTTAAAATGAAGGGACGTATTAAGGAGATTCAGATGCTATTTCCTAAGTTTGTCATTTTTGTACTTCAGTGGTTCCATGATCTTATCCATGCTGCCATTCATTTCAGCTGAGCAGATCACACTTCATCCATATCTTCCCCTTAGAAAGATAATGCACTATATCTTACTTCGAATGAACTAAGTGTTCCTAATTTTTCATTTATCTTAAGATGAGAAGGTTCTTAGGTGAAAGAAACAAAAGAAGGAGCAACAAGACCCAAAGAAAGAGTTAGCTACTAAGGATGAAATTCATTCTTCATTTACATTGAATCAAGGATGACTCAGCCTTGGAATGGGAGAATTCATCACATCTACTTCCAGCATTATCAAGATTTATAGTTGTGCTAAATTATTAATAGATGCAAGTTTAAAATGGAGAGTTGTCAGGTGACCCTTCAGGGTGTTGGCAAGCAAAAGAGTAGAAAATTAAGAAACTGTGAATTGAACTATTACTTCAAACACCTGAAAATGATCTGTTTGCTAGCAAAAAGCTGCAAGGTCTCACAAGCAAATGTATTTCACCAAGCAATACGTGAAGATGACACAAAATTTTCATCTTCTGAAAAAGACTTTATGTATTCTTCTGTAGTGATATATGATGATATGCAATGTAGTGATAGATATAAACACATTTCATCAAATATTTGTAGGAAACATTCCTGCTTTGAGTATAGTAAATGTCATTTTAAATAAGAAAAAGCTACAAGAGGATGATTACTAAGTGAATATTAGATAAATTTTTATAGTTAGGCTCATGTAGATGTGCAAGTAAATCACTGTTGCTAGGAATAGAAGAAAAATTTACATCTCATCTAATCCCTCAAGCATGTGGTTTAGTTCTTTATCGAACATTTTCATATAGAGAAGGGATATCTACTTCAAAACCAGGGACTGACCCCAATGTAGCCTTTTGGAGCTAGTCAGTTAGACTCCCTATGTCTTTAAAAACAATTTTACTCTGATGTTTGGATTTTCCATCACCTTTATTTCCCAATTTCTTTCTCTGGCTCTCTTTCTCTCCCTTTCTCCATCCCTCCCTTCCTCCCCTTCTGCTCTACCCCCAAATCCCTGTTATTCCTCTAACAAAGAGTAAGAAAGAAAGAGAAGGTGGGAACAGCCCTCGCTTCAACCTGGGCGATATATTCCAGCATATGCAATGTTTGTTACCCTTAGTTTCCAATCTTTTAAAAGAAAGGAGAGAACATTTCTTTTCATCTCTTCTTTGGGACCAAACTTGGTTTCATGAGTTGTTTTTGATTTTTCTTTTCATTTACTGTTGTTGCTGTCATGTTTATTGTACTCTTGGTTCTGCTTACTTCACTCTCATCAGTTCAATATAATGCATTTACATTGTTGCAGTCATATATATTGTACTCCTGCTTCTGCTCACTTCACTTTTATCAGTTCACATAAGACTTCCTGTGCCTCTCTGTTTTCTTCATATCCATCACTTCTTATGGCACAGAAACATTCCATTACATTCATAATAATTTTTCATTACACTCATGCTACAATTTGTTTAACCATCTTCCATTTCAATGAGTCTACTTTTCCCCCAATCATTTGCTACTACAAAAACTGGTCCTAGAAATATTTTGTTGGGTAGGGAGTGTTATTGTTGCCTTTGATCTCTGGGTCAAAGGTTATGAATATTTTGTAGACTCCCTATATAAATGAAATATCTGTTATGTCTTGTCCTGAATGGATACTCTCTGCACATATGCACCTCTGCCTTGAAACTGGGGGTTATGAGAAAGATGAAGTAAGGAAAATCAAACAATAAATGAAATTATTCATCCAACCTATATGCTAATTCAAACTGTGAATCATAAGGAACAGGCATGCAAAAAACAAAATAAAATAATATGTTTAGAAAGTATCTTTAACAAAAATATCACCAAGACATCATCTATCAAACATTGCACTGACTCAGTATACATGTATCACAATATACATGTTATTAACCAATGATGAGACAGATTAAAATAACAGAGAATATTTGTAAAATAATAAATATAGAACATATTTAGTACAGTAATTATCTGAGTGTAACCCAGATCAGTTTTATAGCTATCAATGATTACTCCAGTTTCAGTTAATGTTTTCACATATTTATGCAGATACTTCATAACTTTTTCTTCCTGAATCTATGATTTTATTGTAATAGGGAATTGCTGTTCTAGAAATTCTTCTTACCAGTGCAAATCACTAATTAGTCTATAACCTGGAGCCTTAGAGAGGCTAAATGGCTAACTAAGAGGTTATTTGATTTGCCCAGTGTCCCATAGCACTAGCTGCATCATCTGAAGAATGTGGACTCAAGACTTCTAGAGTCCAAAGCTCACTCTCTTTCCACTATATAGACAAGAAATGCTGTCTCTTAAATGTAATGTTGCAAATCTCAAGGTTCTATATGAGAGTGAGATATTATTACTCATCTCTTATTCAATAATAGCAATTAGGGAGAGAGAGAAAAGATGACCTCCATAAGTTTTTTGTTTGTTTTACTTTTGGTCCTAGTATTTTTTACCTGCTTACAATATGCTAGAGTTGAATAAGATCTGGCTTCATATAAATCCCTATCTCTCTCTTTACTTGAACTCCTGAATTTCTGGAAGGAATTTTAAAACCATACAAATAATATAAAGACTTCAGAGCATAAAGTTGAATGGCTATGTAGATAATAGGTGATTCTGTATGTAAGTACTCCCTCACAAATTCCCTTCTTCAAATAAATTAATGTTAAGACTATCCCAGGATTAGAAAAATTTGAAAATAAACGACTATATCCATTCATCTATTATTTATTGTTAAATTCTATAAGGATTACAAAAGTGATTATTATGATCTTCATAATAATATCGTTACTAAACATAATGTTATGACAATTTAAACTTATTAAGTATTTTCCCTACTACACTCTCTTTCAGGGTAGGGGCTATCATTTTATAGGTTTATTCCGTAGCACTCACCGAACATAGAGCCTTGCACATACGGTCAAGCCCCAACATTCATAGTTTAACTTTCGTGACTCCTAGAATTCATTTTCACTTTCACATTGGCAACCATGCACATTTCTGGCTAGGTACAGTTGGGAAAAAAGTGAGAGGCACGATGTATACAAGTTTGCAGAATGGAGTCTTACTAGGTGCTTCACTGGTCTTGGTCACCCCACAATTGTAAAGAGTTACTCATACATTCAGAGTGTCAGAGATGATATCGGGACCTCATCAGTCCTGGCATCTTCTGATAACAGCTACTACAGTCCCAGTCCCTTCTCCCTTGGTTTTCAAAAGGCAGCCAAGGTAAAGAGGTTTACATAAATATAATATTATCTGAAATAAATTTTATTGAGATGCACAAAAGGTTACAGAATTCTAGGAGATTACTAGTGTGAAAAATGTTTTGCATGTTACAAATTTTATTTTGTATACTGCATCTTATAGGTCATTTCATGTTTATTGTATTAGAAAAAGTGCATATTATCAGAATTAATGTCTTATTATAAACAATTGTGTGCAGAAAAGTTTATTTTCAGCAATCTCCAGTGAAAGATTACAGTTTTTAGTGGTTGCAAGAACTTAACTCCCTATTTCCCATAGGTTCAATGTATCAACATTTATGTTTTTTTTTTACTTTCCTTCCATTTTCTAGCAATGTTACCCCTACAAAAGACTGTGTGAATAATCTATGATTACATCCAATGTAGAACCCAACCTGTTGATAACTGAGTATCACAGAATTACAGAAAACCCAGAATTAGAAAAGACCTCAGCAGCCATCTAATCCAGCTCACATTATACACCTGACCAGTGATCACCCAATGTTTGAATACTGCCACCCAGAAGGAAGCCATTACCTCCTAATGTAACCCACATGATTTTTGGATAGCTCTAATTTAGATGGTAAATTGCAGAGAAGGGGCCAGCCTGCATTGGGAGAGGGTAAATCCTCACGGCTCCCTACGTCATTGGTCCTACCTCTATCCCCATCTCATTTTAAAAAATGTTCCCTCTGCATGTTTGTCAAAATGTATCTCTTTGCAACTTTTACTCACTGCTCATTCTTTTGCCCTCTAGAGTCAAACAGACAAGTCTAATCTTTCTTCCATATGAAAGTCCTTCATATACCTGAAGACTGTTATTGTGTCCCCCAGAGTCTTTTCTTTTTCAGGGTGGCAATTCTCAGTTTTTTCAATTATTCTTCATATGCCATGTATCCATCGAGAATGGACTTCATCATTCAAATAATTTTCCTTTAGATAGTCTCCAGTTAATCAACTGTAGAGCCTAGAACTGAGCCCTATTCTCCAGATATAATCACGTGATCTGACCAGGGTAAAACACAGCAGTGCTACCATCTTAGGCAGCTAGGAGCACCTTGGATAGAGCACTGAAACTGGAGTCAGCACGGCCTGAGTTCAAATCCAGCCTCAGATACTTACTAGCTATTGGGACCCCGGGCAAGTAACAACTTTTACACAACTCAGTTTCCTCATCTGTAAAATGGATATGAAAAATCACCCACCCCCCAGGATTGTTATAAGGAAAAAATAAGAAAATATTTGTAAAGTGCTTCACATATCTCAAAGTGCTATTTAAATGCTAGCTATTATTATTACTAGATGTGATAACTCTTCATGGAGAACAAGATCAAATGTGTCTTTTGAGCCACCATATCAAACTATTGACTCACACTGGGCTTGAAGTCACTAATTCTTCCAGATATTTTTCATACAAAATTAATTATTAACCATAATTGATATTTAATAATATTTTCCCTATCTAGTACTTAGTGAAGTCAGTCTTTAAACCTCTGTAAGACACAGTCATCCATAATAGATTAACTCTTCTTAAATTTTACCCAATGTTCTAGTTTGTCCAGATCTTTTGGGGTCATCATTCTATAGAAGAATCAGTCTTACAAGAGTTAATTCAAGCCCAAAATAAGTTTACTGTGGTCACACAGCTAATGTATCAGTTGTGGGATTTGAACTTTGGTTTTCTGCTCCCAAGGTTGGCATTCTATATATTATACCAGAAATTTTTATTGAATTGAAAATTTTGTTATCCAACATTTCACAGTAATGAACCATTATTTCATTTGATTCTCTCAATAAGGGAGGCAGTTAGGTATCTATACATCTATATGTACACACACATATACACACAAATATATACATATACACATATATATGTACATGTATACACATAGACATATGCATACAAACATTCATATTTGCAAAGACAGAAAGATAGATAGAGGATAGTTAGCTAGATCATACATACATACAACATCTGTCATGCCCTTACTGTGTATCAGGCACTAGGTTAAGCCCTGGGGAATAAAGATACAAATTAAGTAAAATGATAGTTTCAGCCTTCTAGCCACTCACATGCTAATGAAGTAAGACAACCCATAAAAGGAAGCTAAAGATGCCCTAGGGGAAAAGAGAAAGGTAACCATGGATGGAGGAGTTCAGGGAGTCATGGACTGAGACAGATTTGAAGTGAACATGGCTGGCTTAGGTGCTTACTCAAATGGAGGTTCTAGGGGAAGAAGTTACCAACAACAGGAAGAGAGGCTATAGGGATGGAGAAGTTACTTGAATGAGAAACCCAATGGGGGGGAGATGGAGGATTCAGCCCAAGTCATAGTCTAAGCCTTGTTTTAAGTGAACTAGGTATTATGATTGCCATTTCCAGATAAGGAAATTGAGGCTCAGGGAGTTGAAGTGATTAATAAATGATTACAAAGGTAGTAAGTGATAAAGCTTACACTCAGATCCCATATCTTCTGCCTCCGTTTGGGATGGCCCCAGTAATTCAGATTCAGTGTTGGGACAAAATGAGGAACTTGCAGGTCATTAAGTAGTTAACAAAAGGAGGTTTACTTCATTCATCCAAACTGTATGCCAACTCAAACTATGGAACATAAGGAACAGGGATACACACACACACACACACACACACACACACACACACACACACGCACAAAATCAATAGATTGAGAAAGTCCTTTTAAACATAGTAAGGATACATAGTAGCCTTTATATCAGGTAGACACAGACCCCCTCCTCTCTATATGGAAATATATCTGGTCAAGAGAGAAGGACGTGGTAACTTAAGTGGTCTTATGATATCTACCCACTTTGAAGAAGCAGGTTAGATGGTGCCAGCAGATAAAATACCAGACCTTAGTCAGGAAGACCTGAATCAAATTCTAGCCTCAGACACTAGCTATGTGAACCTGGGCAATTCGCTTAACTTGCCTCAGTTGCCTAATCTGTAAAATGGAGATAATAACATTTACCTCTAAGAGTTCTTGTGAGCATCAAATGATATGATATTTGTAAATGTTCTTCAAACCTAAAAGCACAGTGATTATTCATGTAGGAGAAACTTTTTTATGCCCCAGGGTGATCAAGAAGCCTCTTTAGCAGCCAAAAGTCACCAGAAAACATCTAAGGAAAGTGCATTTTGAGTCTTGCCCCATCCTGGGACCAATTAAATCCTGATTCTGTTGCATGTTAGAGATAATCTAACCTAACTATGTGTGTGTGATCCACAGGACGGCACCCTGGTAGACATCAGCCCTATCCCATCTTAATTCCAATGCTCTTTCCAAGTCACCAAACAATCAGTTTTCTCAAGGGGTTTACAATTTAATAGGAAGCAAGATTATACATTATAACCTCAAGAACAACCCAAAACAGTGCTAAGGGAATTAGACAATGGAAGCAATCACTACAAGCTGTGGCAATGAGGGAGGCTTCATGGAGGAGGTGACATTTGATCAGAGCCCTGAAGGATGGGTAGGATTTCAAATAGGCTAGGCTAGGGAGAAGGAAGATTCTAGGACATATGAACTTATCTTTTTTTCCTATTTTAATCAAGTCAAATTGGTTTTAGAATAATATTTTAGAATCCTTTAGGATATTCTAGGACATTAAGTTATTATATGATTATTTTAAAAAGAACTTTAGAAAAACACACGATAAATCTAAGAAAGTATGATAGGCATACTAGTTTTGTTCAGTGAGTTAGATTCTTCCAGAGCTACCTGGTTGTGATCTGGTACATTTGGAAAGTTCTTTTGAAATGACCTCTGAGGATTAAGGAAACTATTTTAGAGCCAGAAAATGCTATAGGTATTCCTGCATCCTCGAATTTATTCTACTCATATGGTTCTTCACAAATATTGCTTTGTCCTACAATTATTTCTGTATTAGATTTATTTCTCCCTCTCTAGATTATAGGCTCATAGAGGTCATGATCATGAGATCAGAATTGTAACTAGAAGTGACCTGAGAGGCCATCTTGTCCAACTATCTCATTTTATATATGAGTAAATTTATATATGAGGGTGATGTGGTATAGTGGATAGAGTGCCCAAACTTATTCAGGAATACCTGAATCAAAGTCTAGCCTCAGACACTAGCTGTATGAACCTGGGCAAGTCACTTTACCTTGTTTGCTTAAATTTCCTCATCTGTAAAATGAGTTGCAGAAGGAAATGGCCAATTATTCCAGTATCTTTGCCAAGAAAATCCCAAAAGGGATCACAGATTCACACACAACTGAAATGACTATACAGCAATACATTTAGAAACTTGTTACTTCCTTTGTAAACTTAGAAAATAATCTGATTTGAAGTATTTCCACCACCAGAATTGAGAAGAATTTTCTAAGTATTATCCTTCTGATTAACTATCAATACATCAGATTGCTACCACATTTTATATGAAACCTATGTTTTTAATAGTAAATACTCTCCCTACCCTCTCCTTTTCAGAATAATTACCTGCTCAGCTAAGGCTCAGCTTAATTACCAGCTCATTTCTGATTCAATATCCTTTCCTGCCTCACATTTTCCTACAGTACACTGAATGTCTCCTTTGCCCCATCATACCTCACCTCATGTTAACCTTACTGTGCTCACATATACCCCCATCTCCAGATTTCCCAGGATAGTGAAAGTTTAACTTTTGTCTCTATATTCCCAGCATATAGTACAATCCTTGGCATCTGATAGGTATTTAATAAATTTGGAGTTGAGTTCTAGGCTCATAAAGAGAAGAAAAGCAATGATTAGACTAGAGGTGCATGCCTTCAATTGACCCACCCTATTCAAGAAAAGCAAGGTGGAACTGAGAAAATATCAGGTATAATTCAGGTTATTGAATGCATTCAACTGAAATACCCAAACAATTAGGGGAAAGCATTTATTTGATATAAATTATGTTATATAATAACACAAATATAGGATCATAAATTTAGAGCTGGAATGAACCTCAGAGATCATTTCATTCAATCTACTAATTTTACAAGGAAACTGAGTCCCAGAGAGATTAAGGGATCTGCCCCAAATTACAAAGGCAGGCCGGGATTTGAATCCTGGTCCTTTGACTCCAAATACAGCACAGTTTTTCTTTACCTACTTTGGATTACATATGCACCGTTTAATTTAAGTAGCCCTTTCTGTCTTTGTATAATTCATATATTCCTGTTGAATGTGTTTAAATGGATTAAGCAGAAATAAATTTGGGGACAAAATAATGTTGCCATTTCAAGGGCAATTATAAGTGGCTAGCAGTAACCTCCCCTTCTACAACATCTTCAGCTTTGATGAACTGCATGTTAAGTCAGCCTATTTCAAGACAACTGCCCTATTGGGTTACAGATACAAACAGGATTATACTCACTTTAGCATGGAGAATCAGATTTCCATTCTTCAAGAATGACTAAAAAACCCCAAACTTTTTCTCCCCACAGATGGTCCTAATTTGAACACATCATTCCATGCTTCCTCCAGTAATTGTGCAGCTTACATAGATTCTCAAAACATGACTGGGCTATGATGAAGTGATCAACATTTACCGCTAAGGCATTTAGCAATCATTATATTCATAAATTATTCTTTTGGATGAAACACTTCCCACTTGAGATGAAGACCTGTATTGTGATCTACATAGGACTGGTTGCATTTTTTCATTCTATGTGAGTCATTTCATAACTATTCAAAGGTTTCCCAAAATTCTTAAATGTGGGGGTTCTTAATTTATTTTTTATCATGGACCCTTTCTCCAAATGGTTTTAGTGCTTAAAATAAAAATAGTATTTTAAAATAAATCAATTATATTGAAATATAGTTATGAAAATATTTTTTAAAAATCCTAGGAACCCAGATTAAGAGCTCCCATTTTAGACAAAGAAAAACTGTATAAATATAATTACATTCCAGTTCCAGTTGCAGAGGGGCACCATGGCTTGGCAGGAAAAAGGCTGATTTTTAAGATAATGAACAGGAAATAAGCATTTGTTTAACACCTACTATGTACTAGGCACTGGAGATTCAGAGACAAAAATGAAACGGTTCCTGCCCTCTATGAGCTTAAGCTTAATTCAGGAAAATTCAAATTATTCATGAGTGTTTTTCTGGAACACAGATATTTTTTCAGTGAAATAGCATATTATTATATGAGCATATGCAAACTTAAATGCATATCCTTTGACATTTAAAGAATGAGTTCTGTAAGATTTGTAAAGCAAATTTCTGCATATGAAAATTTTCTTGATTATAATAAAAACATCAAGCTTTAAGTTTTGCAAATATATTTGCACAAACGATCTCATTTGAGTTTCACAACAAACATAAGATAGGTACTAAAGGTGTTGTCATCACTATTTTATAAATGGGAAAACCGAGGCTCAGAAAGTTTAAATGAATTTCTGAGAGTCACAAGCATGTGAGTGGTAAATAAATGTTGGAGGTTGGATTTGAACTCTATCTTCCCTACTCCCATTCCAGAATACTGCTGCCATTAGTTACCTAATCAGTCACTCAAATTACCTGAACACTACCCTATTGATAGCTATGAAAGACAAAAGAAACATAAATGTTCCTTCTCTCAAGAAGCTCAGGCATCTTATCTCCCTAGGTATTGACATCACTCCATGAAGATTGCTACTGGGTCCAAGATCTATCAGTTATTTCAACCAGATTGCCTAGGCAGGAGGGGCCTGCCCCTGCATAGCACTAGAATCAACTTACTATGCATTCAACACAGGATCATCTGCAAGGATCTGTACTTGTATGTCTCTTTCTCACTCAGAATCTCTGTATCACCTTAGAGCATTGTTAGATACTTCAGATACTCTTCCTTATTTATACTAAGTTTTCAGTATGCATCAATGATTCTAATTGACATTCTAATTTATTAACTTAAAAAAAAGCCTCACATTTGGTTATGGTTATATGTAGAAGCCAGATCTTATCCTTGGGCCTAACTATCCTTGATCACCAACATCAGAACAGCATAATGCTTCCTTATAGTTCAAGGTGGTAATAAATTCCACACCTTCTCCAGATAGCTATTTGCTTTCTATTGGGATTTTCAACCAGATTCTCAATCTGTACCAGCAGTTTAGGGGGTTTATATGGGATCATTTGATAATTAGTGATGTCAGTCATGGGCAAACAATGCCCTTCTCAGAGCACATGTTACTTCACAAAAGAAAAGTCTTAAAGTCTAATGACAGACATCTGGGAATAAGGAAATGGTAGAGATGAAGGCGTATGTAGGATGGGGGTTAGGGGAGTCAATTTTCATTTTTCTAAACAATATTGATTTAGAGCATTTCTTCATATGACTATAGATAGCTTTGATTTCTTCATCTCAAAACTGCCTGTTCATAGCCTTTGACCATTTATTAACTGGAGAATGACAAGTGTTCTTTAACAATTGATTCAGTTCTCTACATGTTGGAGAAATGATTCCTTTGTCAGGGGCACTTGTAAACATGTTTCCCAACTTTTTGTTTTCCTTCTAATTTTGGCTGCAATCGTTTTGCTTGTGCAAAATTTTTTAATATAATCAAAAGTAGTCATTTTACATCATGTAATGCTCACTGTCTCTTGTTCGGTTATAAATTCTTCCCTTATCCATAGATCTAAAAGGTAAACTATTCCTTGCTCCCTTGATTTTCCCATGGTATCACCCTTTATGTCTAAGTCATGTACTCATTTTTACCTTATCTTGGTATACAGTGTAAGATATTGATCTATAGTATCTAGTTTCTACCAAACCATTTTCCAGTTTTCCCAGAAGTTTTTGTCAAATAGTAAGTTCTTAGCTATTTCTCATCCAGTGACAGATAGTTTCCATGACTGCCACTTTATAATACAATTTGAGCACAGTCTGCTTTAAAGAAAGGATACAACCAAGGAGGAAACTCATACAGATAGACAGACATACATATAGACATACACATGCATAGCAAGAGAGAGGGAAAAAAGGTCAGTCCATACTCCATGGGATACGCTGCCTTTGGATTTGACAAATCAACTTCATCAATTCTCAGTCTTTCCTCCTGATTGATTCAGGAGCCAGTTGGAGTCCCCTCTCCTTAATACAAGAGAGGCAGGGAAGGACCATCAAATTTATGGGAAAGGGGGAGAATGGGATAGATACTTCCTCATTCTGTCTGACTGATTACCTAACTTTGATGTTACAGGCAGGGCAATGCTAGATTATGCTAATGATTGGGCTTTTGAAGCCCCAGTTATATAAACATTGGGCATGGAAATTTACAGAAAAACAGAGTAGGGATTTGGTGTGATAGGAAGGACAGGTTCAGCATAGAGGGGAGATTTTAAATAGTGAGAGTGGTACTGAGGCATTCTGCTACACCTGAGTTCTGTGTGGGTTTCAAAGAGATTCCCCAAATAGAGAGAATGACTGTTTTTTCTTCTTTGTATATCCAGGATTTAGCACAGTGCCTGGCACAGAGTCAGTTCTTAATAAATGTTTGATTGATTATCACACAATGCTGAGAGAAAACTGGCACACTGTCTTTGTGCTTCTATGCATGCATTCCAGAATGTTCCAATAATGCTTCAGTCTGAATTACTCTTTCTACATGCTGTACTCTTGGGATGTTAAGATCAGCATTTGTCTAGTTTACAATTCTTATTATTGATTCTGCTCTTTGCTTTTGCTCTCTACTTTTCTTTTGTGTCCCTATATCTTGTTTCTTTAGAGGCAACCCTCTCTTGGGATTTATTATCATTTTTTTTCTTCATCATCATTATGGCTCCTTTTCCTTTTTTTCTCTCTAAGTCTGTTACATCATGAGCTGCTCATCCATATTTTGCTCTGTCACTTGTTTTTTAGAATGCACTTTCTCTACCAAATGGTTTTCTAACTACACTTCTGCTCAAGGTTGCTGGAAAACAACTCAGTTTTAGCTCAGTCCATTCCCTCTCCCAAGATCCATTTAGAATCATCACCTTGAAGTTCTGAGGTACAGATCCCTGGCAGGATTTCAAAACTATCTTTTCCATGCTAAGATTTCAGTTGAAACAACTTGGTATGGTAACAACAGCATATAAGCTGGATTCAAATCTTGCCTTTAATAACTACTACCTGTGTGAACTTGGACAAATTATTTTACCTTCCTGGGCTTCAGTTTCCTAACATGTAAATAAGAGGGTAGACAAAGTGATTTCTTTCAGCATGGGATTCATGATGCTATGGAACAATACCTTCTTCCTCTGATCCTAGTCCCTGGCTTTGGTTCAGGGAGACAGAAAGGAGAGGGAGGGAGGGAGGGAGAGAGAGAGACAGAGACAGAGAGAGAGACAGAGAGAGACAGAGAGACAGAGAGAGACACAGAGACAGAGAGAGACAGAGAGAAAGGGAGAGACAGAGACAGAGAAAGAGAGAGAGACAGAGACAGAGAGAGTGAGAGAGAGAGACAGAACAGCATGTTTGTGTATGTGCATATAATAGTTTGGTCTCCCCCATTCTGAGGCCAGGATGAGGGAGAGATGCCACCAAGCTTACAAGGGTCTGGCCCATGATAACAAAAATAGAGATCTGGGAAAGTTCTAAAGTCTGAGTCCTTGAGACTGGAGACTCTGACCCTTTCTAGACATTTCCTATACCATTGATGCCTCCCATTCCCATACCAGCTCCAAGAATACTTGTGAGCTACAAAGCCCCAAGGTCCACACTAGTACTAATATCTATTCTGCATTAATACATGTCCATGTTGACTCCTAGTGCTAACTCTGGGCTGCTTGCCTATATCAAGTCACCTGTAGTCACATGGGCTCTAGAATAAATATTTATTCACACACCCTTACACTGGACTTCACTTTTCCTGAAATGCCAATAGGGAAGAATTTGTGAACACCTATTGTTTAACAAATTCCCAAATGAGAATCTGGAGTTGTCAAACTTCTCCCCACAGATTCTGCACCACTCCTATCAATATCTCTGGGCTGGAGTGCATGGATTAGAGAGAGAGGGAGCTGCAGTTGTATTTTAGTCACTAGTTATTTTGACATAGTCCTCCCATAATATATCCTGTCAATATTAATTACTCACTAGCCTGTTTAAACCTGTCCACTTACACAAGTCCACTTAAATTTGAAACTGAGTACATGGATATACTCTTTATGTCTTGAGATACTACTAGGGGGGTCAGAACTGGGCTAGTCCTGTATGTATAATTGCCATGGCTTGGTCATTGGCACTGAGACCCAGTATACTGAGACTTCTCCAGTATATTCCACCTCTCATGCAACCTCAACACAGAGTTAGCTTTAAAAGAAAAAATAAATGTCCTTCCTCCCTTACACACTTTGAATGGGAATTGTCCTTGAGAGAAAAATGTCTTTCTTCATTACTTCTAATCATTAATTCTAGTTTCATCCTCTGAAGTAAGTCCAATATCTCTTTGTCATCATTGTTTTTCAGATATTAGAAGACAGTTTTATCATGCCAATTAACTGATGAGTTCCTTTACCATGCTGATTCACCTCTGTAACACTGAAAATATTTATCTATGTCCCTCTTAAAATGTGGAGCCCTCAAATGACCACAGTACTTTAAGAATCAGACCTGATCCCTGTTCTTATTAATAAAGTCAAAGATCAAATTAGCTCTGCTTGTGACATTGTACCATTGTCTCATATTAACTTTTCAGTCAAATATCTTTTCCACATGAACTACATATGAGCCATGTCTCCTGCAATCTTGTACTTATTCAGTTGACTTTCTGTACCAAAGTACAAGATTACACATCAAATCATTTTTACTCAGATTTTCCCCATAATTCCAACATACCAAGATATTTTTTGAATGCAAATTATATATTACACTTTTTGGTTTAAGTCTAAGTAAGGAGCCTGCAGCACTCCTCTAGAGAAATTTCTTCAGGCTGATATCAATCCATTAACTTGGATATTCAACAAGTTCTAAATCCATCTAATTGTAGTATCATCCAAGCCAAATTTCTTCATCTTCTGAACATGAATATTATAAAGAAAGTATTCTATCACATTTCTTCTTGAAATCCATACTTTGGTAATGTCCAGATCTAGCAGTGTAGAATTCTATAAAGATGGAAATGAGCTGGGATATTGTAATTTACTCTTAGTGAGTCCATGTTGGCTCCTGGTGATTGCTGCCTCCCTATGTAAGAGACTGCAAACCATCCATTTATTTAATTATCTGTTCCAGAATTGTGCTGGAGATTAGAAACTAAGAGATATATGCCCAAATGAAGGATGTTCAAAGTGGTACAATGAGACTTAGGCAAACATCCTACCAAGGTCTCAAGGAGAAGAGGATGATCTCCAGTGTTCATTATGGAAACAATTTCACATTACTGTTCAAACATGTTTTTAACTCAAGTTGCAGTAAAGTAAAAATGAGAATTCTTGGTTCAGAGTTAGAAGGAAATTCATAGGTCAGTTATGCTGAATCAAACCTGAAAACCCCTCTGTGACATTTCCAACATATAATCCTCTAGCCTCCACTTGATGAGGTCCAGTGAGATTCAAAATAGGTCTCAAAAAATATGGAATTGAAGGTGCCATAAACAATGTTGACAATTAATGTGTGATATAATGATGTTGTGAAATATGGGAAGAGGTACAAAAATAAAAGTAGTGGGACTAAGCAAGGACCATTGGTTTGCATACTAGGAACATGGGTCTATCTAGAGCTGGAAAGGACTTTAGCCACCATTCAGTCCAACTTTATAATTTTACAGATGAGGAGGCTGAGACCCAGGGAAGTTCAATGACCCACTCAAGTTCACACAAGTATTCATTCAATGGTGAGAAACAAACCCAAGTCCTTAGAATCCAGAGTCAATACTTTTTTCTACTGTACATTGCTATGGGTATTGAACTGAAACAATAGCTATGTGGGAAAAACAACAACCCTAGAATATATCCTTAGAATATAAGGGATAGAAGGTTTATTTTTTTTAAGTCATATATTATGGACTATCCATGACATGTCTGTAGCTGAGCTCTGAGCTCTGAGAAAGAGCACAAAACAAACCACCCTCAATAGTTAATTGTGTGCCCAAATTCCTTAACTCAGGAGAAACAAACAAACAAAAAAAAGTCAACTCCATAAACTAGGGACATTTATAAGTGTGGCCACAGCTTTTCAAGGTAAGCAAGATTAACAAAGGGCTACATTTGTATGGACTCACTTCTGGGAATAGTCCTGAGAACACCCTGGAAGCTAGCCCTGGTTAACAATATCTAAATGCTTTGGAAATAATAGCTGCAAGGCTTTGCCTATCCCTGGACCACTATGTCAAGTAGTTCACTTATAAGAGTTCTCTCATCTCAATTCTGTTGTGAGAGAGAAAAATTGAGAGAGAAAGAGAAAGAGAGAGAGAAGACACAGACAGAAATAGCTAGAGGAAGATAGTGACATTGAGAGATAGTTACTGAGAAAGACACAGGCAAAGAAAGTGAATAAACATGAAAGAGAAAAGAGAGAGAGGGGGAGAGAGAGCTGGTGATTGCAATGGAAATGCAAATTTAAAGATCTTCCCTGCCCCTAGGCCCTTTGATAGGCTTAAGAGACTCTAAGAACCATCCTTGATTTGAAAATATACTCTGCCCCCCAATAGGCTGAATGTGGTCACATGGAGCCTGTGGCAGGAGGCTTGGTTTTCAGGAAAGCCTACATCTTGATACTGTGTTATTGGACAGTGGGTCAAGAGGGTTGTTACATTCTCTGACCCTGGAGAAGGCTATATAATCCCTGATGTGAGGCTTTGCTTTGGGGCTCACTTTGAGAAGTGTTGTGTGATTTGACCAGATGAGACTCTGGGCAGCTGTTGAGAGCTCCCCGGCTTTGAAAACCCAGATGTTGATGCGTCCCTCTCTGGTAACTGTAATTTGGTATGAATGTAATGTCTGGACAGTTTAGAAGCCTGTCTCTGCTTGATCTGTTTCTCTGTCTTGTAACTTCTGTCTGTATACTCTGAAGTTCAGTGTGCTGACCTTTTTCCCCTGAACTAGGTAAATGATATATGTTTGATTGATTAAAGTAAGCTTGTTAACCCATTTTGAGTTGCTTTCCTTTAGAAAAGCAGATCTAAGAACCTGTGTTGGCAGCCACCCTGGGGATGTTGGGGTGCTTGCTGCTATAGTTATAGAGAGAAAGTGAAAGACAAACCAACTGAGTGAATATGAGAGAAGATGTAGACAGACAGAAATAGCAACAGAGAAAGAGTGATACAGATAGTTATAGAGAATGATAAAGAGGCAAAGAAAGTGAATGAATATGAAAAGAGAGGAGACAGAGAGATGGTGATAGAAAGCAAACAAAAACAGACAAATCAACTAAGTGCACTGAGAGAAAGAAGACTTAGACAACAACAGCAGCAAAAAAAGCTAGAAACACAAAGACAAAGATGGTGATAGAGAATGAGAGAGAGAGAGAGAGACAGAGAGAGAGAGAGAGAGAGAGAGAGAGAAACAAGTTAGAAATAGCAACAGAGAAAGATAGTGACACACAGAGAGGAGGTTATATAAATGACAGAGAGACAAAGACAGTGAGTGACTATAATAGAAGAAGAAAGAGAAAAAGAAAGAAAAAAAACAACAATGCCCCATATCAATTTTCATTGCTTCTTAATGGAGGCTAGTGCATAATTCCCTATCAAAGAAGGAAAAGAGGTTTATGTAATATTACTTGTACTGTGGTACAATTCAAAGAGCACTGGCTCTTGGAGTCAGAGAGAGAACCAAGGTTCAACGTCTGTCCCCAATAATACCTTTGTGATCTTGATTCTCTCCATATATAAGTTGTCTAAGCAGTAAACTGAAGGCGTTAGAATATAGTCTTGGAGTTCCCTTTCAGGGATGAATGAATATAAAAAAAATTTATTAAGGGCTTACTATATGCCAAGCACTGTGCTTAGCACTGGGGACACAAAAATAAGATAATTTCTGCCCTTAATTTATACCCTAATGGGGGAAGATAACACATTTAGGGGAATGGTGACCAGGGAGAAATATTGTGGATTGGAAAGTAATAGAAATGTTGAGTAGTGGAGCCATAGAGGTGGAGATTGACATACCAGAGTTGATTTACTTATGGTTCCAGAATTGGAAAAGGTGGGGAGTTCAGAAGAGGAGGCAGAGGGTACACATGTGGTAACATGATGTCTGCTGAGATGGCCAATAAAGGGTTGTGTGAATGAAACTTGGGCCAAGCTAAAGTGGGTGCCAAAGTCATCTACTACATCCTGAGTCATTGCCAATCATTTTGGCTTTTGTCTTGTCACTAAACTTTGATGAGTCTGGAAGTGAGAGCAAGGTTGACAACTTCATGCAACTCTACCTCACTGATCCAATTCATGCACAAGTCTAAGACATCAACCCATGATGACACTGATATTCTTCAAAAATGAAGGACAAACAACCATGAGAAAATAAGAGTGGGTGACTGAAGCAATTACCGATCAAGACAGTGGAGCCAGGGGGTGGAGCCAAGGTGGCGGAGTAGAAACAGCTCATCCAAGCCACTCTGCCCCCAGATTCCCCCCAAACTATGTAAAAGGAGACTCTGGACAACTTCTGGAGCCCCAGCACCCACAGAACGACACAGAGAAGCTAACCTCCTGCTGAGGACAACCCAGCACCCCTGCAGGAAGGACCAGCGCAGGGGTCTGGGAGCTGGCAGTGCGCAGCACGCAGAATGTGGGGAGCCGAGCAGAGCCCAGGTCCGTGTGAGCCGAGGTTTTAGCCCCAGGGCAGCAGGGCCAGCAGCAGGCTGGAGGAACCCGAGAACACCAGCAGCTGTGGCGACTCTAGAATTATCAACATAGACATGCCTAGGACAAAGTGAGAGGTTAGTGCCCTATGGACTTTGGGACCAGTATTTGGGGAATGCATCGGCTCCCTCCCCTGGGGGCTAGAAGCCACTGAGGAGACACGCCATTTTGTAGTTTTCAGAGGCAGCTCCAGCTCCTGGCCTGCGAACTGTAGGGAGATCCAGCGATCAGTCTTGGGGGGTAATCGCTCTTGCTTTAACCTCCCTGGATCTGGATTGTGATCTAGGGTGGAAGTCGTGGGTGGGTTTACAGCTTGCCAGAAACGGAAGTTGCCCCCCACACGTTCGGGACGAAAATTCCTCTACTGGCCTTAAAGCCATAGTGTGGCAACAAGCCCAAAAGTCAAGTAATTAAGTGGCAACATGCCAAGGCAAAGGAAACAGAAAAATGCAACCCTAGACTCCTATTTTGGGGGCATAGAGCGGGAAAAGGACTGTGAGGTCAGAAGTCCTGCTCCAAAAGCCCCAGGGAAAACATGAGTGGGTTGCAGGCCATAGAGGACCTTAAGAAGGACTTTAAAAATCAAATAAGAGAAGTGGAGGAAAAATTGGAAAGAGAAATGAGAAGGATGCAGGAAAAGTATGAAATGAGGGTCAACAGCCTGACTGAGGAAAACAACACCTTAAAAAATAGACTAACTCAAATGGCAAAGGAGGCCCAAAAGGGCAATGAGGAGAAGAATGCCTTAAAAAGTCGAATTTGCCAGATGGAAAAAGAATCTCAAAAGTTCACTGAGGAGATTCATTCCTTCAGAGTTAGACTGGAGCAAATGGAAGCTAGTGACTTTATGAGAAATCAAGATGCTGTTAAGCAGATCCAAACAAATGGAAGAGTAGAAGGCAATGTGAAATATCTCATGGGAAAAACCACTGACCTGGAAAATAGATCCAGGAGAGACAATTTAAAAATTATTGGACTACCCGAAAGCCATAATCAAAGAAAGAACCTAGAAATCACCCTTCAAAGAATTTCTCAAGGAAAATTGCCCTGATGTTTTAGATCCAGAGGGCAAAAGTGAGGTTGAAAGAATCCACCAATCACCTCCTGAAAAAGATCCCAAAAAGAAAACTCCCAGGAATATTATAGCCAGGTTCCAGAATCCCCAGATCAAGGAGAAAATACTATAAGCAGCCAGGAAGAAACAATTACAATATTGTGGAAACACAATCAGAATAGTACAGGACCTGGCAGCTTCTACACTGAGGGATCAAAGGGCATGGAATATGATATTCCAAAGGGCAAAAGAACTGGGAATGAACCCAAGGGTCACCTACCCAGAAAAACTGAGTATTTTGTTTCAGGGGAAAATATGGTCATTCAGTGGAATAGAGGACTTTCAAGCATTCTTGAGGAAAAAACCAGAATTGAATAGAAAATTTGACATCTAGACACAAGAAGGAAGAGATGCCTGAGAAGGTAATCAGGGAAAAGAAATCAAAAGGAACTTATCAAAGTTGAACTATTTACATTCCTATATGGAAAAGCAATAACTGTGACTGATGATATCTTTCTCACTATGAAAATAATGGAAGAAGGGGGTGTGGTCATATGAATACATATGTGAATGTGTGTGTATATGGTTACAGTTATATATGGATAGAGGGCATAGGTTGAATTTGTTGGGAAGGGAGAATACTCAAGGGATGAAATTATGAGGTGAGAGAGGAAAGTGGCAAGAGAAGATGGGGAGAGACAGGGTAGGGTAAACTATCTCATGTAGAAGAAGCAAGAGGAAGTGGTTGCAAGGGAGGGGGAGAATAGGAAGGCAAAAAAGGCAAAACCACATTCTCATTGAATTTGGTTCAGGGAGAGAATGACATACATACTAAATGGGATATCTCAACCTGCAGCAGAATAGGGGGAAGGGGGATGAGAGGAGGGATGATGGATGGGAGGGCATCCTTGGGGGGAGGGGAGATTGTAATTACCCACTATAGAAGAGGGACAGGATGATGTAGGGAATGGACCAGGTGGGGGGGTGGGATGAGTGGGAGGGAATTATAAGCAGCCTTGTACAATATATCTACTATGATAATGTTCTGCATAGCTAGACATGTATAACATATACTGAATTACTTATCTTCCCAGAGGGAATGGGTGACAAGGGAGGAAGAAAATGGATCTGAAATTCGAGGTCTTAAGATTAAATGTTTCAAATATATATAAATACTATTATTAATACTCTTTTGCTTATAATTGGGAGATAAGATGTGCAGGCATTGGGACAGAAAGATTCACCTTCCTCTAATGGGAAAGTCGAAGGGGGTATGGGAGAAGGTATGGGAGAGAGCAGATTGAAGGAAGCGATATCTTGTGGGACTGCTATTCTGGGAGGTTGGGTAGGGGAATAACAGGGGGAAAATGATTGTAACTCAAAATCTGACGGAAATGAATGATGTAAAACAGAAGTTAATAAAGCATTTGTTTAAAAAAAAAAAAAAAGACAGTGGAGCCAGACACCAGAAGTCAGAAGCACAAAAGATTTATATCTTCTAGGGCTTGTATTCTAGTCTCAGTGATATAGTTGCTATTGAGGAAACAACAGGAGATGAAGATAGATCTACAGTTCTATGATCTATGCAGATTTCTAGTGATAATTTCCTTTTTATGTGTCTCTTTAGGCCATCTATTTATTTATTATGTTTTAGAATTTTGTCAGTGCATCAACAAATGAAATGTAGGTAAGCAATCAATTAATGAACATTTATTAAGTGCCTACTATGTGCTATGCACTGTGTGACTCGCTAAGGATATGAAAAGAGGCAAAAGGCACTCTCTGCCTCCAAGGAAGTTGTAATCTAATGAGGCAGACAACATGAAGACAAATGTAAACAAAGCAAGCTATATAGAGGATAAATAGGATGTAATTACAAAAGGAAATTTAGAGGGTTTAGGGAAGGCTTTGTGTAGAAGGTGTGGTTTTAGTTGGAACTTAAAAGGCAGTGAGGGAGAAATGTGTGGCCACTAAAAATCCTTGTGCAATCTTTCTCTCATTTAGTACTAAATTCTAGTCATTTTACATTTAAACATTTGTCCTAGATTTACATCTTGATGGACAATTTCTATAAGTCATCTATCCAATTGCATACCAGAGTCTGGATAATAGGCATTTTGTATCCATGTGGCTATTTTGGTGTAGACAGGCTGAACTCTTCCATCTAATTATGGATCTCACTTAAAACACTTAATCAGCACAAAAACATTTGGAAAGAGGAACATTTGGATAATTTCCCCATCTATAAAGAATCCCTCTTTGAAATTTGCAACAGACCTGGCAATGGCAAATACCTTTTGTGACAATACATTTTATGCCTTGATTGATATTATTGATCAGAACATCACTAGTAAGTATTACAGATTCTTGTATAAATTTGCCATATCTAAAAGTGATACTTTGGCAATAATAAATTATAATAAAACAGTGAGCAATTATGCAATGTTTTAAGGTTTGCAAAGTGCTTTACAAATATTATCTCATTTGATCTTTGCAACAAGTCTGGGAGATAGGTGTTATTATTATTCCCATTTTAGGGATGACAAAACTGAAGCTGACAGAAGTTAAGTGACTTGGTCAGGCTCACACAGCTCCAAAGTATCCAAGGCCAGATTTGGATTCAGCAATTATTAACTATAAATCCATCACCTTATTCACTGTGCCACCTAACTGATTTAATAGAAGACAATCTTTAAGGTCTTTTGTTCAACCAATTTTTTTTTTACCGTCAACAAGCTATCAACACAAAGGCATCCTATATTGTCTATAATTTTTAGTCCACTGGATGATTATAAAGATGTGACCTGCTATTGAATAGCACTGGCACAAAAAAAAAAAAAAAGTTGTGTAAATTCTATCTCCAACAAGGATTGATAGGCAAATGACTCTCACAAAGATTCTGAAGAGAGAAAGGAAGCAAAAGAGTTTAGTAATTTTACTATTTTCTTTCTTCCCTTGTTTTGGTAATAATGTGTTTCATAATATTCTACCATCCCTAACCTTCTCTCAGATTTTGCAAATGGAACTGTAGTGCATACAACTGTTGCCCTTGGCTGCTATGTGTCTTCATTTGGCAAGCAGACCAAGTGTCTACTGGCTGAGCTACTTTCCAGGGTTTTTTGACTTACTCATTATGATGACTGACTTCTATAACTTAGTCAACTTTAGGAAAAAATAGTTTGTGTCAATGTTTAGTTTTTATCCATTTCTAATTTATAGCTCTTATTATTGGTTTAATGTCTCAATTTTTTCTTACTTTTATTTATTCTTCCAATCTGCTACAGATCTTTTTCTTTTGTTTAATGAGTTAGTGGTCCTACTAGACACAGATGGTTGCTACAGAAATTATTCCTAATATGGTAATTTCTTGCTTGTTAAAATATAATCAACTTCTTTTTTATGTGTAATGCTACTTGATATTTTGTGTCTGATATATTACGGTTTAATTTGGAAGGTCTTATTAAATTCTCTAATGAATTTTCAACCTCCTTATCCTCTGTAACAGTGTTGGCCCTTAAATTGCAATTATCTTCATAGATACCTTTTTTCAAATGCTTATCATGAGCACTGAAATACAAGATGATCAAGGGAAAAATCAGTTTCATAATATATTTTGTTTCCTTTGAATCCACAATAAAACCAATGCCTTTATGTGTATCTCATGGAAAAGCTTTGATCAATCTTTGTATTATGCCATCATTTCCTTTAGTCCTCTGGTTCCACGAAAATGTAAAAACTGACATGTATCAATTCTTCTACCAGTATATCTACTTGTTATTCATTGGATAAGCATCTCACATTTAGAGAATCAATAGGTAAATTAATGTTAATAGAAAAAAGCATGTGATTCTTAGGCTCTTTGGTCCTCTTTTTGTCTCCTCCCATTGTTACAAATGTAAAAGGACTGTAGGTCATTCTGCATTTTTGTTTCAGAAGTTATCATGACAAAAGAATTTATCACCAAATGGCCAGCCTACTTATGACGTGCTTCTCTGTACTTAGAGGTTTTTTTCAGAGAGCAAATATTTGTTTCTGGGACTATGATTCAAACTTTTCTAGCATGATAGAAGCTGAGAGAATTTGTACTCAGCTGGCAGAGATTTAAAAATGTGACAGACACACATACAAAGTTATACATAATAGGGATTATATATAATTTTATAATATGTGTTATCTAATGTAACAAAGTAAATTCATAGCTATACATTAATTAAAATTATGCATCATATTATAACATATGCACATGTTTGTTTTTTATGTGTTTGATCCACTTCTCATTTCAAGTAATGTAATTACAGAAGACTCACTCAAATAAGTCAATCAACTGAAAAGTGTAAACCAGATGTGAATAAGACTTTATGCTAATTAAAAATTTTCAATATAAGCATGTACACCTCAGAAATCAGCAAACACTATGAGTCAGGGTTTAATTAAATATTTTGTTGGATTTTTTAGTTGTTTTAGACTTGAGAAAGTTAAGGAGAAAATGATAATAATGAAGATTAAACTAAAAGTGTGTATTGTATGCACATTGCTTTTCCAGAGAGTCAGTTATTAAGCATTTATCAGCACATCAATGGTTCCAATACTGATGGGATTATAGACCCACCAATGGATTAGGTCCAAGTTAGGTCATTTCCAGAGGTTATTTTCAATCTGGGGCACTTCAGTTTAGGTGGGTCACTGATAAACCAGAAGGATGCAGAGAACAGCCAGGAAGGAGACTGAAAGTACTGTTTATCTTGGAAAAGAGAAGATTTAAAGGAACATAATTTCTCCAAATGTTATTCGACATTTATTTTTATTTGAAGCTTTGGGTCTTAAAATTGCTTCTGCTTCTCTGCATGTCATACATAGGACAGGGACAAGATCTATGATTATACTGGCATAGGGAACTCTGAATTGAATCCCATATTATTGAGTTAATTAATGGAGCACCCAATTTTTGCTCTTCCCTCTCCATGTAATTGAACTTTCTGATTAGGTCTCTGTAGGGGCTGCTACATTAGTCACCCCAATAATTTTTATTTATAAGGTACAAGCAACTCTTTTGAAATGCTACAAAAATTTTTAGTTAAATGTTAACATGTTAAAACATATGTGGTAAAATCTGTTAAAATTTGGGCTACATTAAAGTCTTCTAAAATTTTCTTTTACTTGGACTTAATAATAATTTGACTCATCAGCCCCCCTGGCTGTTCGTTTTCCTTTCACACTTACTCTCCCCCATCTCATATTTTCATTGTAGGACTGCCTCCTACAAAACCTAGAGCTTTAGGTCAGATTGTAAAATTTGGTTGAATCGAATATATTATACAGTTTTATTGTTATCAATTCATTTATTAATATTCTTTAATAAAGCATAATCATTCTACATTTCAGTCAGTTCATCAAGTCAGAAAGGGGCTTTTTCCTGTTACTGCAAATTGCTAGGTTTCAGAATCTCTTTACTAACAATGCCAAATTACAGTGATAAGAAAGGGGAATTTTAAGGAGAGGGGGTGAGAGATGGAGAGAGATGGAGAGAGAGAGAGAGAGAGAGAGAGAGAGAGAGAGAGAGAGAGAGAGAGAGAGATAACCCAATAACCTAAACTAATAATATTAGTAAAATAAGAAAAAATCAAGAAGCGGGAGATGGGGAATGGTTGGGGGCAGGGTACTTGTTGATGTGTGAAGGCTGTTATGAAAAGTGTTGGCTGCAGCTGCACAAGACAGGAATGGAAGAAAGGGTAATATGATATGCCCTAGTTCCTAAATAAGTTAATAAAAAAAAAAAGCCAGCCTACAGAACAGCTGGTTTTAGCTGGAGTTGGGATGAAGAGAACAGTGGCAGCCTGTGAGTCTGGTTAGTGGTATTACAGCATCAGTTGGGGTCAAGAGAAGAATTATGCTGAAGAATTTAAAATTGCCTCTTAAAAAGGGAGATAATTTAGAAGGATTTGGCATTTATAATGTTGAATTTAGGTACCAAAGAGAATTTTAAAATAAATGACTTGCATTTTTCTAAACTGATGCAAAATGTCCTATTATTTTCACTTGCAGATTTTGACTTTGTAAGTTCAGTATTATTTTCAGTAGTAATGGTAATATTGATATAATATTTATATAGCATTTTGAGATTTACAAAACATTACTCACAATAATGCAGTCTTTCTAGCAAATAAAACCCTTTTCTACACTTTGAATAGGCAATTTGTATTTTTTTAAATGCCTTAAAATATATTTATATAAATTAATTAGAAAAATCTTAATGCACTGCATTGTTTGATCTCCTCCCAGTATACTTTTCTGTTAGAAGCAGTAGAACAAAAATTATGGAAAAAACCTCCAATTTTTCTAACTAAAAAAAAAATTAACACAAATCATTCTCAAGTGGTATATGTGTTTATGTGTATGTTTCCAAGATGAATTATACCCAGTAGTATTGCCAGATAGCGGTAGGTCTGTTTCAGATGTCTAATCATATATGTGTGTGTGTGTGTGTGTGTGTGTGTACACATATGTATGTACATACACATATATATGCATATATTGTATGTCTGTATATATGTGTGGGTGTGTGTGTGTGTGTGTGTGTGTGTGTGTGTGTGTGTGTGTGTACAGAGAGAGGTTAAAAATTCCCCAAGAAAGAAACAGACAAAAAGGGCACTGTAAAAATTACCTATCAATCAACATTAATTTACTGACTGGCTAATATGTAGCTGTAGGGTGATACTCTTTATTTGGCAACAGAGAACCTGAACTCACATCCTGACTCTTCTATTTACATTTTGAGCATCTTAGGTAAGTCATTAAACTTCTCTTGGCCTCAGCCTCCCCATCTATTGAAAAAAGAGGCTATACTAGTCACATCTAAAGTCTTTTCCAATAATTTCCTGCTATGATCTTCTGGCCTCAGTCCTACATATACAGCAGCATGGAGTACAGAGAGTCATACCTTTCCCCTACAATTAGACAAAATTAGTCTAACAATATACCTAACAATAATACCTAAATGGTATAAAATATGGCCTAACAAAGAGAAAATGTCTTTTTTCTTTTGTCATAGAGATTGAAAATAAATTATATCATATGCAATATATACCTTTGAAATAAATGAATAGAAATAATATATATGCTTAAATACACTAGAATTTTCATAATAAGGCTATTTTGATATATATCTGTTTCATTTGAACTAATAGCTTAAATTATTAGAAAAATCCTTTCCAAGACAATCTTCATTTCTATGTTGGCCAATGTGATCAATTCACTGAAAAACTTATAAAACATTCCTGTTACCTGTTGGTTTCACTTCAAGAATCCACAGCCTGTCATAATAGACCATGCCGAAGTATCCAACCTTACTTCCTTCTCTGGGCTAGTCTATCCAGGCAAGGTGCTTCATTGCTGTTACCCCCATATCCCATGATCATATTGTTTCTATGACATTTTTATTTCCTTTCCAGATATCTGTACTATCTCCTCATTGTTTTCCCATTATCCAAATCCTTTCAAGTCCAACTCAGTATCCATTCTTTTCAGTGGTATTTTTTCCTGATGAGATTTGACCTTTACATATTCTTAGCTCCTACTGCATAACTTAGGACATTATTGTATTAGTCTTATTCTCTAGTTGTTTCAAGCAAATCATAGAACCCAATTATTGGAAGGCATTTCAGAGATTATATAATCTAAGCCCTTTATTTTGCAGATGAAGAAATTTAGGACCAGAGATTTAGTGATTTGCCCAAGGTCAGTCACATAGTTGTTTTTTTTTTCAACAAATGCTTTATTTACTTCTGTTTTACATCATTCATTTCCACCAGATTTTGAGTAACAATCATTCCCCCCCCCCCCGTTTTTCCCCTACCCACCCTCCCAGAATAGCAGTCCTGCAAGATATCACCTCCTCCAATCTGCTCTCTCCCATACCTTCTCCCATACCCCCTTCGACTTTTCCATTAGAGGAAGGTGAATCTTTGTGTCCCAATGCCTGCACATCTTATCTCCCAATTACAAGCAAAAGAGTACTAATAATAGTATTTATATATATTTGAAACATTTAATGTTAAGACCTCGAATTTCAGATCCATTGCCTTCCTCCCTTGTCACCCATTCCCTCTGGGGAGATAAGTAATTCAGTATATGTTGTACATGTCTAGCTATGCAAAACATTATCATAGTAGATATATTGTACAAGGCTGCTTATAATTCCTCCCACTCATCCCACCCCCCACCTGGTCCATTCCCTACATGATCCTGTCCCTCTTCTATAGTGGGTACTTCCAACCTCCCCTCACCCCAAGGATGCCCTCCCATCCATCATCCCTCCTCCCATCCCCCTTCCCCCTATTCTGCTGCAGGTTGAGATATCCCAATTGGTATGTATGTCATTCTCTCCCTGAACCAAATTCAATGAGAATGTGGTTTTGCCTTTTTGCCCTCCTATTCTCCCCCTCCCTTGCAACCACTTCCCCTTGCTTCTTCTACATGAGATAGTTTACCCTACCCTGTCTCTCCCCATCTCCTCTTGCCACTTTCCTCTCTTACCTCACAACTTCACCCCTTGAGTATCCTCCCTTCCCAACAAATTTAACCTATGCCCTCTATCCATATATAACTGTCACCATATACACACACATTCACATATGTATTCATATGACCACACACCTTTCTTCCATTATTTTCATAGTGAGAAAGATTTCATCAGTCACAGTTATTGTTTTTCCATATAGGAATGTAAATAGTTAAACTTTGATAAGTTCCTTTTGATTTCTTTTCTCTGATTACCTTCTCAGGCATCTCTTGCTTCTTGTGTCTAGGTGTCAAATTTTCTATTCAATTCTGGTTTTTTTCTCAAGAATGCTTGAAAGTCTTCTATTCCACTGAATGACCATATTTTCCCCTGAAACAAAATACTCAGTTTTGCTGGGTAGGTGACCCTTGGGTTCATTCCCAGCTTTTTTACCCTCTGGAAAATCATATTCCATGCCGTTCGATCCCTCAGTGTAGAAGCTGCCAGGTCCTGTACTATTCTGATTGTGTTTTCACAATATTGAAATTGTTTCTTCCTGGCTGCTTGTAGTATTTTCTCCTTGATCTGGGGATTCTGGAACCTGGCTATAATATTCCTGGGAGTTTTCTTTTTGGGATCTTTTTCAGGAGGTGATCAGTGGATTCTTTCAACCTCTATTTTGCCCTGTGGATCTAAAACATCAGGGCAATTTTCCTTGAGAATTTCTTGAAGGGTGATTTCTAGGTTCTTTCTTTGATTATGGCTTTCGGGTAGTCCAATAATTTTTAAATTGTCTCTCCTGGATCTATTTTCCAGGTCAGTGGTTTTTCCCATGAGATACTTCACATTGCCTTCTAATCTTTCATTTGTTTGGATCTGCTTAACAGCATCTTGATTTCTCATAAAGTCATTAGCTTCCATTTGCTCCAGTCTAACTCTGAAGGAATGGATCTCCTCAGTGAGCTTTTGAGATTCTTTTTCCATCTGGCAAATTCGACTTTTTAAGGCATTCTTCTCTCATTGCCCTTTTGGGCCTCCTTTGCCATTTGAGCTAGTCTATTTTTTAAGGTGTTGTTTTCCTCAGTCAGGCTGTTGACCCTCATTTCATACTTTTCCTGCATCCTTCTCATTTCTCTTTCCAATTTTTCCTCCACTTCTCTTATTTGATTTTTAAAGTCCTTCTTAAGGTTCTCTATGGCCTGCAACCTGCTCATGTTTTCCCCTGGGGCTTTTGGAGCAGGACTTCTGACCTCACAGTCCTTTTCCCAGTCTATGCCCCCAAAATAGGAGTCTAGGGTTGCATTTTTCTCTTTCCTTTGCCTTGGTATGTTGCCACTTAATTACTTGACTTTTGGGCTTGTTGCCACACTATGGCTTTAAGGCCAGATAAGGGAATTTTCATCCCGAATGTTTGGGGGGCAACTTCCATTTCTGGCAAGCTGTAAACCCACCCATGACTTCCACCCTAGATCACAATCCAGATCTAGGGAGGTTAAAGCAAGAGTGATTACCCCCCAAGACTGATCACTGGATCTCCCTACAGTTCGCAGGCCAGGAGCTGGAGCTGCCTCTGAAAACTACAAAATGGCGTGTCTCCTCAGTGGCTTCTAGCCCCCAGGGCAGGGAGCTGACGCATTCCCCAAATACTGGTCCCAAAGTCCATAGGGCACTAACCTCTCATTTTGTCCTAGGCATGTCTATGTTGATAATTCTGGAGTCGCCACAGCTGCTGGTGTTCTGGGGTCTCTCCAGCCAGCCGCTGGCCTTGCCGCCCTGGGGCTAAAAACTTGGCTCACAGGGACCTGGGCTCCACTTGGCTTGGCTTGGCTCCCCACGCTCTGCACAGGAGATTAGCTTCTCTCTGTCATTCTGTGGGTGCTGGGGCTCCAGAAGTTGTTCAGAGTCCCCTTTTACATAGTTTGGTGGGAATCTGGGGGCAGAGTGGCTTGGATGAGCTGTTTCTACTCTGCCATCTTGGCTCCGCCCCCCAGTCACATAGTTTTTTAATGAATGTGCCCAACTTAATAGCTAAATCAGCTGGAGTTTTCCAGTTTACTACAATGTTTCCTTTCTAGGTTGTCTCTTCTTTATGTCAATACTTTTGGTTCTTGAAGACCATCATCTATAATCATATAATGCTTTTCACATCAAATACCTTTTTTCTGCTAGTTCAGGCATTCATCCTCTCTCAATTTCTTTTTATTAATGAAATTTTATGTATATTTTTAATTTACATCATTCATTTACATAAGATTTTGAGTTACAAATTTTCTCTACATCTTTCCCCTACCCACCACCCAAAAACAGCAATCCCACTGTATTCCCCCTGCTCTCTCCTATATCTTCTCCTACTCCCCCTCTTACTTTCTGATAGGGCAAGATGGATCTCCATATCCCAGTGCCTGTATCTTATTTCTCAGTTGTATGTAAAAAAGAAATAATAATAATATTTTTAAACATTTTATTTCAAAATTTTGAATTCTAGATTCTTTCCCTTCCTACATCATTGCCCACCCTTACTTGGAAGATAAGCAATTCAATATAGGTTGTACATGTGTAGCTACATAAAACATTTCCATAGTGGATATATTGTGAAAGACTGACTATATTTCCCTCCATCCTATCCCACCCCCTACTTGTGCTATTCTCTACTTTGACCCTGTCCCTTTTCAAAAGTGTGTGCTTCTAACTTCCTTCCCCCACAACCTGCCCTCCCCTCCATCATGCCACCTCTCATCCCTTTCCCCCCTAATCTCCTGTAGAGTGAGATACCCTATTTAGTGTATATGTCATTTCCTCCCTAAGCCAAATTCAATAAGAGTAAGATTGACCCATTCCCTTTTGACATCCTGTTCTTCCCCTCCATTGTAACAGTTTTCCCGAGATAACTTACCCCATTCTGTCTTTTCCCATCTCCTCTCATTATATTCCTCTCTCACTGCTCAAATTCACCTTTTAAGTATCATCCCTTCCTATTCAATTGGTCCTCTGTCTATGTATACCTGTACACACATATATACACACTCATATATATATTCATATGTCCACATACCCTCCTATATAGACATATATGTATGTATATATATGTGTGTGTGTGTGTGTATACACACACACATACATTTATATTCCCTTCAACTATTCTCATACTGAGAAATATTTCATAAGTTACAATTATCATTTTTCCATGTAGGAATGTAAATAGTTCAACTTTGATAAGTTCCTTATGATTTCTTTTTCCTGTTTATCTTCTCATACTTCTCTTGCTTCTTATGTCTGAATGTCAAATTTTCTACTCCACTCTGGTTTTTTCATCATGAATGCTTGAAAGTCCTCTATTTCATTGAATCACCATATTTTCCCCTGAAACATGAAACTCAGTTTTGCTGGGTAGGTGATTCTTGGTTTTAATCCTAGCTCCTTTGACCTCTGGAATATCATATTCTAAGCCCTTCAATCCCTCAGTGTAGAAGCTGCCAGATCTTGTGTTATCCTGATTGTGTTTCCACAATATTCAAATTGTTTCTTCCTGGCTGCTTGTAATATATTTTCCTTGATCTGGGAACTCCAGAACCTGGATATAATATTCCTAAGAGTTTTCTTTTTGGGATCTTTTTCAGGAGGTGATTGGGGGATTCTTTCAACCTCTATTATGCCCTCTGGTTCTAAAATATCAGGGCAGTTTTCCTCGAGAATTTCTTGGAGGATGATTTCTAGGTTATTTTTTTGATCATGGCTTTCAAGTGGTCCAATAATTTTTAAATTATCTCTCCTGGACCTATTTCCCAGGTCAGTGTTTTCCCAATCAGATATTTTGCATTGCCTTTTATTTTTCATATGTTTTGATCTGTTTAATAGTATCTTGATTTCTCAATAAAGTCAATAGCTTCCATTTGTTCCAATCTAATTCTGAAGAATTAACTTCCTAAGTGAGTTTTTGAGATTCTTTTTGTCCATCTGGCAAACTCAGCTTTTTAAGGCATTCTTCTCCTCACTGGCTTTTTGAGCCTCTTTTGCCATTTGAGTTAGTCTATTTTTAAGGTGTTATTTTCTTCAGCCAGTTTATTGACTCTCTTTTCATGATTTTCTTGCATCATTCTCATTTCTCTTCCCAATTTTTCCTCCACTTCTCTTACTTGGTTTTCAAAATCCTTCTTGAGCTCCTCCATGGCCTGTAAGCAATTCATATTTTTCTTGGAAGCTTTTGATGTAGGAGTTCTTACTTCATTGTCTCCCTCCCATTTCATGCTTTGATCCTTTTTTGTCCCCAAAAAAGGATCAAAGGTTTGATTACTCTGTTTGCTTTGCTTCCTCTGCTTGCTCTTGTTGTCAGTTAATTACTTGAGTTTTGAGTTCTTTGTGATAGCAGAACTCTGCTTCCAGAATGGAGACAGCTTTATCCCAATTGCTGGGGTTTTTGCAGCTGCCAGAGATATTAGTTGGCTGTCCTCCATGCAATCTCCACAACCTCTGGCCCACTGGTCACACACCCCAGGACCTCCACCCAAGACAGCAATCCAGATCCAAGCAGGTTAAAGCAAGAGTGATTACCCTCTGAATAGACGCTTGATCTCCCTATCATCTGCAGTCTGGGAGTTCTGGAGGCAGCTGTGCTGGGCAGCGCCTGCAGCTGCCATGACTCTACCTCTCAGCTCAGGGGCAGGAGCCAGACAGGGCCCTTCCTTTCCAACAGAGTTCCACACTGACCTTTTACTTTGTCTTTGGTGTTTATGGGTTAAAAAGGTCTGGAAACTGCCACAGCTGCTGGTGATTCACTCTCTTGAAGTCTACCCTGGAAGCTGTTGGTTGGGGCCACCCTGGGACCAAAACCAAGGGGCTCATGCAGGACTGCACTCTCCTCCCAGTGCATTGCAATGGACCCTTCCTGTAGGCCTGCTGGGCTGCCTTTAGCAGGAGATTTGTTTCTCTCTGTTACTTTGTCGGTTCTGTAGCTCTAAAATTTATTTAGAGTCATATAAAATATGTATAGGTATTTGAGGTGGTTGTTGGGGAATCTTACGGAATTTTCTGCTTCTATGCTGCCATCTTGGCTCCACCCCTATAAGTAAGTGATTTACATGCAGGTAGTAAATTACAGGAGGCAGGATCTGAACACAGAACTTCTGGCTCTTAAGAAGGTGTTCTTTCCTTTGCCTCATACTGTCTTATGAGGCAGCTAGAAGGCTCAGTGGATAGAGTGCTGGGTCTAGAGTTAGGAAGATCTGAGTTCAAATCAAACTCAAATCTGAGTTCAAAGTAAGTGTCTGGTCTCAGACACTTACTAGCTGTGTGACTCTGGGCAAGTCACTTAATCTCTGTTTGCCTTAATACACTGAAGAAGAAAATGGGCAATCCACTCCAATGTCTTTGCTAAGAAAACACCATTAATAGTATGGTCCACAGAGTCACAAAGAGTCAGATGTGACTAAACAACTGAACAATAACAACATACTGTCTCAAATCCATAGGTTAGCTGCCTCTCTAGAGTATTGTAAGAAGAAAAGTGCTTTGTGAACCTTAAAGCACCACAAAGATGTGAATTAATACTTAAATGCACATATATACATTAGGATTATTATCATAGCTGCTGATAAACACTATGGCACAGTGGACAGAAAATTAGTCTCAAAGCTTGGAAAACCTGGGTTCAAGTCTAACCTTTGACACATAATCAACATGATCCTGGCCAAGTCACAATCTCTCCAGGCTACAGATCACTCTACCTTTATGCTTTAGAGAAAATGCTGATGCTCTTTGGAAGAGGGAGCTTTCTCATTAGTAGTTTCTCTCAATTAAATCCATGTCCAGTCTAAGCCACCATTGCAATAAGTTGAATTAATTATTATTAATGATAAACAAATTATTATTTCACAGACCATTCTTTACAGCCATGGGTGCTCAGCTTACTTCACTTAATAAGGGGATACCTGAAGAAAGCCATTATTTTCCTGTTTCAGTTTGTCCTAAGATGCTAAAACCTGGAAGTATTTTATGGGAAGATAGACTTTCAGGTGCAATTTATTTCTGTAGGAAGGAATAGCTTATAAAATCAATTTGAAATAATCCCACTTTTTCAGATGCTAATTATAACTTGGATTAGTATAGTTTTGCAACTACTTTGGCATAATTCCAAGACCTAAAAGTATAGAGCAAGCATACACATGTCTTTGCTATATTATCTTTACTGGTACATATGATCTATTTGGATATAAACTGCTGCCATAACTACTAAGTAGCTCTTCGTTTCTTGGGTCATAATCTAAATTTCCTTGTTCCAAAAGGTTTTACTGTAGCAATAGAACCAGCCCCAACACCAAACTCTAACCTCCTCATAAATTCAATGTTCAATATTCATGTTTCTTTGTATTCAGATATGACCAACACACACACACACACACACACACACACACACACACACACACATATATATTTTTTTTAATTGAATAATCCCTTGAAGGAATGTTAAGGTCAGACACTATGCAATGAGACAGTGAACCAAATTTGATTTCACTTTATGTCAAAAATAAATGCATTGTCAGTGACTCAGTACTGGCTGTATACTCTGTGACTAATTTAGACCACCATAAATTAAAAGTTGACAACAGCTATAAAACTATTTCCATTTCCAACAATGAAGCTCCAATTCATACCTACTGCTCATCAGCAAACAATTCTCATGAACATAGAAAACAGAAATAAATGGTCTTAAGAAGAACTGTAGGCATGATAATAGTGACCAAGTGCCAGGATTGTGGCTCTGTTTCAAAGAAGATAAAATGATTTTTATCTGGAATATTTTTAAAGGAGCAGTTTAAATACATGATTAATAATCAGTAAATCTTGATGATGCTAAAAGTCTTTGACTATTTAAATATCAACAAGTTTGCTTGATGGAAATGTTGAAGTGGAAAACTTTAATGAGTAAAGCTTAGAAAAATCATGATGTTGGGAAAGAAAATTTAACAAATACCTCACGCATATTTTTAAAAATATGTGGATATATATACGTGTATGTGTATTATGCCCACATATATATACAGAATAGAGTCAATTTAGTATAGCAGATAGACAGCCAGCTTCAAAACAAGGTAGACCAGGTTTCAAATCCCTTCTCTGACATATACTGACTATGTGACCTAGGCAGTTTTGTTATATCATGGTTAGAGCAGATGTTTCAGATGATCTGAGCTTGAATCCTTCTTTAGATACCAAGCTGTACAACTATGGGCAAGTCAAACTTTTCTAAACCTCAGTTGCCTAATCTGTAAAATGAAGGAGTTGGACTCCATAACCTCTAAACTTCCATCAAATACTAAATCTATGATCCTATTATCCCTAGGCAAGACACCACATCTCCATGCTCAAAATAACTTTCTCTAACTATAAGTTGCTGAGACAATAACATATAGCATCAGTAAAAAGGAATTTCTTTCATCAGGGAATACTCTCTTTCAATAAAGTCATAAATCTAGTCTCTATCCCTATGTATAACATAGTAATCTATATTTTATGCTTATATTTGTACTCCAACAAATTATAAATATTATGATCTATGGAAAAAAGAATGAAAGCTATTCTGAGAAAGTGATTACCTTAATATATATTCCACAAAAAAGAAAACTGAGGTTTAGTGTGAATGATATATTTATCCCTTTGATTTTAAAAATTAATTCCTATATAATCATGAAGTAAATTGGGATTTATTTGAGATGGGGCAATAAAATTGTCATTTTCCAGTTAAATGAATCAGAGAAATTAAAATGAAATGAATGGATGAGTCACAGATACAGGAAGCATGGAAATATCCTCACTTTATCAAGGCTGAAAGAATTATACAGCAGAGAAGAAAAACACTCCTCCCAGAATAGCTATAGAGAAAAGTAGATCTTTCTGGGATTATTTGATACAATCACTAATACAAAGATCTAAGCTATCAGTTTCTCTCACTAAAGTTTATCTGTGATAAGGCTGCTGAGGGAGAGTGGAGAGTTGAGAATGACACTGGGGTTACAAACTTGGGTGACTGGAAAGATTAGCTATGCCCTGGATAGGAAATAGGAAGTATGGTAGAGATAAAACTTTATAGAAAGATGAGTTCCATTTGGAATATGCGAAGTTTTAGATGCTGTTGGGACATTCAGGTAGAGAAGGCCAGTAGGCAGTTAAATGTATGACTGGAGGTAAGGAGAAAGATTAATGCTGGATATATGGATTTAAAAGCCATCTTTGTAAAGAAGATAACAATCTATAGAAGCTGATGAGAACACTGAGAGAGAATATGCAGAGAGAAGAAGAGTAGACCCAGAGCAGAATCTTAGAATATTTCCATAGTTAAGGATTTCAGAAAATGTGTGATGATTTGTCAAAATGATGAAGAAGTGAACAGAAAGGAGGAGAACCAAGAAACACTAATATCATTAAAGAGGAGTATGCAGGAGGGATGGGTTGGTCAAAAACTGAAGACCAGAAGGATGGGAGAGAAGAAGTAAAAGTTACCAGAATTAACAATGAGGTGATTATTGGTTCTAACGTGTCAAGTAACTTTTAAAATATAGAAGATGTGGATTCCTATGTATCTGGAGATATATTATCTGACATATCTGGGTTTGCATCCCTTCTCTTATACATTCTTATAAAATAGTACTTCAAGCAGGGGCTCTTTTATTTAATGGTTTGATGAAATCTATGAACATTTCAGAACAATGTTTTTTAAATGCATAAAATAAAAACATAGGATTGGGGCGGCTAGGTGGCGCAGTGAATAGAGCGCCGGCCCTGGAGTCAGAAGGACCTGAGTTCGGAGCCGGCCTCAGACACATTAATCCACACAAACAAAAACCTAGCCGTGTAACCTTGGGCAAGTTACTTAACCCCAATTTCCCTAAAGGGGCGGCTAGGTGGAGCAGTGAGTAAGAGCGTTGGCCTCGGAGTTGGGATGACCCGAGATCAAATCCGGCCTCAGAAAATGAGCACCCATACATAAATAATGACTAGCTGTGTAACCTTGAGCAAGTTACTTAACCCCAATTGCTTAAAAAAAAAAAAAACATAGGATACCAAAGAAAATCAGTTATAATGAAATGCAATTGTTAAAATATTAAAGGAAGAACGAATTTATGGGCATCAGGTTAAGAACATTTGTCTTAAAGGGACCAATGATAAGCCTTACTCTTCCCTTTGTAAAACTTGGAGATACAATCCTGGAGAAAAGCTCCAAGAACTGGATTTGAAAAAAAAAACTTATACAGAAGGGATCAACAACCTTTATTTCATGTGCCAAACATATCTGGAGGGAAGATTTTTCTTGTTAAGACACTTGAGATTATAAAGAGAGGCTCTCTTCCACCTGCCTTTCTCCTAATAAGGGAAAGCAAACTGAATAAATTACTCCCTACAAAACATTCCATCTTGGGTGTTGTGGGTGCTTGAATGTTGGGCAATTTGCAGATCAAGAAAATAAGTTATGGTATCTGCAACCAAACTAATGCTGACAACTTAAGTTAGGTGAATTACTTGCAGTGCTATAAATAAGAATGTTTATATCCATGGCAAGTGTCATAGACACTGTTGCATGTGACCAAAAGCACACTCTCAGTTTGGCTTTGGGGGAGACAGAGACTCCTAGAAGTTGGTTTGAGGCTACTGTTGTGGGGTAGTGAAGTGGAGTAGGCAGAAAAGCAAACCTCAATCCACTTTCTGATACACACTCAATGTTCCCACACTAATTAGATAAGGAATCTATTGCAGTAGAGAAATTTGCTTCATTTTTAAATTTTACTCTGAGATATGTGACAGGGAAAGTCATAGTGCTCAGTTCTTCCTCATGTCTCTTTTCTCTTGTTTTCTCACCTTTCCCAGTTACTCTCTCATCCCAAATTGCCCCATTATTAGGAGAAGGGACTGGAAGCTTGCATAAATAGCATATTTAGTAGGTGATTATACCAGAAAGAAATGAGCATCAAAGTGTTTTCATTTAAAATGGAGTTAGGATGTGTAATACATAAGAGAAGGATGTTTAAAGTAATTTTTACAATTGTGATATATATTCATTTTGCAAAAAAAAAAAATTACCTGCTTCATGTAATGTACTAGCATTGCATATTTCCTCTTTTCCTTCCCCAGCAGATGTAGAGGCTTGTATTTTAAACACATAAGGAGTATTTGATAAAAGTTCTTTGAAACTGTGCATATGCTCTTGTGAAGCTATTTTTGTAGAATTCCTTTCAACTGTTATGATATAATGTGTAATTATTCCATTTGCCTTTTTAGGGGGATCCCACTTAAGTAGAATTGACTGCCAACTGGTGGCAGTACAATGAACATTCTGAACAACATCTGGAACTTAAAAAATAAACAAGTATCAAAATTAGCATTCACACATTAAAAGGGAAGTTATCACATTATATTATAGTTCAGTCTACATATACACTATCTGGGATATGGTTAAAGAATGGAAAAAAAATCCTTTCATTACATTCTCAGGTAAAGGGTTTTGGGTCCATTCATTTAACATGATGACTGTGGCAGTTAAATGTCTATAAGGCACTTATATCAGTTGGAAAGAGGACAAGAACATATCTGAAGTCACTTCTGAATAGGGTATAGATGAAAAGTAGCTCAGCCCAACTTGTATCACACACAAAAACATGATGTAACAGGCAACTGATTAAGCTATCTAGATTCTATAGCAATTTCTGGATGTCATAACTGGTAAGAAATGGGAAAATGGACTGCTTAAATAAATTACAGGCTTTTTTCAAACTATCATCATTCATTATAAACCCTCATCTTCTTTCCCCCCCCCAAAAAAGGGCATATATATAGTTGTTTTAAATAAATCATTATTTAATTAATTATTTAATAAATCAACATGTTAAAAAATGACTGCTGGAATAACTCCCCATCTTTCTCATCTAGCTGTTTCTAAAGGTTCTATGATTCCAAAGTGATATAGTAGCTATTTGGTTGTCTCCCAAACAAATGTCCAACTTCTACCATCTCATTTCAAAAGGAAGAATAAATATGTTATTTCAAACATCCAACAATAAGTCCTGGCTTATCTTCAAGCATTGGAATTCTTAGCAAACGAGAAAATATTGGTGCTTTGTCATGTTAAATGAAAAAGAAAGAAAATGGGTTAATACAAAATGAAACATCTGTAGGTCCAGAAAACTGTGTCTAACCTGATTCTTGTGTTGTGAATAGTACAATATTACTGAAATGATTGCCATTTCCAACTCTTGTGAACGCTGATACACTAACTGAATAGGCAGTGATTGGTTCCAATCCAACAATTTTAGCTTCAGTTTGAAAACCGGAAATGTTCTGAGAAGAAGGAAAGAAAAACCATACTGTTTAGCAAGTGTTTAACATGGAAATAAACTCTTTTTATGTGTGCTAGGACACTTTTCTACAAATTAAATAAGAATAATTCAAAAGTCTGTTTTTTTTAAATCAGAAAAGCTTTCATTAATAGATAAGATTTGGAGACTTACCATTCTCTGTTTCTTGTTCAAGCTACTCAAAAGATATGATTACAGTAAACACTAGCTCCTCTAAATTTGATTTGTCTTTAAAAGCTAGCTCTCATCTCAGAGAGTCTTCCCTATTTTCCATTATCATTATTTATTTTACCATTCACAATACCTTTTATACTTATAGGCCAGATTTGAAGTTGGCCCTCTTTCTTTCAGGGCCAACACTCCATCTACTGCACTGTCATTCTGGATGTTTACTTAACCATCATTATTTGTCAAGTCTGGACATGAAGGAGGAAAAGTAGCAAAAACAACAAAAAGTGTCCAAAATGACTTGAAAGCAGATAAATTCAGGGATGTGTTGGTATCAGCTCATAAAAGCTGGCAGAACTGATCGTTAAATATTTCAGTGTGAGCATTTACACCTTGAAAAATGGCAGACCCTACCATTCAGTGCTTGATTTATTCTTTTGTTGATTTTCTAGATTTAGAAAGCAAAGGAGAAAATGTTAATGATGAGACAAAAGACAAATTATGTCCGCAAGGACCTTACAAAGCGATTACATGGAATGCTTTTTAGGCTACAGAAACACTCATTTGCCTAACATATTGACTACTTTAATTTGTTCCACATGTAAAGTCTCACCATTAGAAATTCATTATTTTACCAATCATGAATAAAATATCAGCTATCATGAGATTTTTTTGCCAATGGTTTCATTCACTCATTCAGTCAACAAATATTTAGTAAGGTCGTACTGCATGCAAGATACTGTACCAGTTATTATGAGGAGTATAAAAGTAATAGGAAACATTCTTTGCTTTCAAAGAATTTACAATTCAGTAGGGATAAGGAATGTCTTCAGAAGCTAAATGAGAAAGAATAGTACAGAAGATAGGTAAGTTTTGATAAAAGAGAGAGAGGAAGATGGGCTGCACACTTGGTACCTAAAAGAGAAGCCATGAAGAGAGAAACATGTTGAGAGGGATCCAAAGTAGAAATGACTTTTTGCTTTCCTTTTTTTAATTGGGGGAACATTTAGACTAACTGTAATGTTTCCTATGAGACTAGAAATGCTTCTTACTTGAGATACTGAAGGCCCAGCTGATTAGCATTTGACAGCTATTATTTTATCCTGAAGTCTATAAGTGAGAGAGAGCCCAAAGGTAAAGAAACAAGGAAAGGGTTTTCTGCTGTTTCATTTTTAAAGGGGTTGGGATTGAATCCAGACATAAAAGATAGGTCAATGAAGGGAACTAAATAATAGTAGGTCTATGGAGCAGCACAACTCCAAAGACAATTTGACATACTTGCTTTGGGCAGCACCAGATAAGAACATTTCATAAACTATCAACTAGAAGAAACTTTAGTAGCCTTTTGCTTTAAATTATAAAATTCCAAACAAGAAATCATTACAAAAATAAGGAAGATTTTTTTTACAGTAGTGAAAGTTAAATCATTTGAAATTTTGATTTTTTTAAAAAACTCTGTCCCTGATTTATGAACTTTTCAGCTTTTGCATGAACTTATGTGTTGCCTAAAGGTAACTAAATACTAAAGATTAATGAGCCTATTTTATACATTTTCATTCCTTATCATTACTAACTCACTTCCTTCTTACCCCATTCTGCATTCTTGTTTACCTCACAAAATTATATTACCATATTATTGACCTTAGAGCTATATTGGTCAACTGTCTTATTTTATAGGTTAGGAAATTGAGATCTACAGAGGTTATGACAGAGTGAGTAGGGCATCATACTTTAAAAAAAAAGAGAGAGAGATCTCTTTCTTTCTCCTTAAAAGAGCCTGAGCCTAGACATAGGCCTCTGGCTTCTTTTGTTTTGTATTCCAAACCAGAGTTTAGATGACTAAATAGCAATCCTTAGCTAGCTATATCTAGCCTGGGAGGAAACCTTATGAATTCAAGAGGCCTTAAGTTTCTGGGTTCCTCAGTCAAAGCTGATGACCAGCAGGAATGTGAGATAATTCCACCCTTGGAGAGAATGACCACCAGCTAGAGGAGGAACCCAAGCTCTGGCCTAGTTATTCAGAGGAGATAGACCTAGAGGGAATTGTTTGGACAGTACAAAAACAAGTTAAAATTTGATATGCTAATTTAACAATTCACTGGACTGCTTCAGGTTTTGATGTCCTAGGACTGTAACTGTAGACATAAATCACTGCTTCTTGTTGGTAATGTGTGTTTGTGAGTCTCCTATGTTAAACATTTCTTTTGTGATGAGGAGATAAAATGTAGTCCTGTACTTAATGTACAATGATTAGCTCTCAACTCTTTCTTTTTTGAGGAGGCCCTAGACCTGATTCAAATTCAAATTTAAGTGATTTTTCCTAATGCTCTTGGAGGGAGTATAAAGATTCCAGAAGAATGGGATAAAGAGTCTGATCCTTCACCTTCAGGTGCAGACTACCTTCCCATGGGCTTGGCCTGGGACCTATTGTTGGCTAATCAATGAGAGGCAGAGAGATTTGGCTTAAGTCATAGTCACTAAGGAAAGAAAAGAAAAAGTTTCAGAAATCAAAATGTATATTCCTTTGGGAAGGGCACCCTCAGGTAAAGGCATGTGAACAGAGGCCATCTCCAGTATTCCTGATCTATATCTATATCTATATCTATATCTATATCTATATCTATATCTATATCTATATCTATATCTATATCTATATCTATATCATCTTGCCACTGGATCCAGATAGTTCCAGAGGAGAAAGTGAGGCTGGTGCCTTTGCACAGCCCTCCTTCATTTAAATCCAATTCACTTGAATGTCATGGCATCATTGTCCTCTTTGAGAACAAAGGACAAACAATAGCCCTCCCATGGGACTAAACCTGGTCCACATGCATGGATACAGTACTCAGAAGGACTCCTTAGTGGGAGAGGGATATCCTGAGTACTATACACCATCTCAATTAAGGGGCACTTGTATATTTTTACACGCTTAAAATAAATCCAAATACTGGAAGGATAGCATACTTAGAAGGAAAATGTTCTGAAAAACCAAAAGAAATAAAGAAGAAAGAAAAATGTAGTGGGAGGAAATTTTCAAGACGGTAGAATGCAAAAAAAGGCATTAGAAAGTCAGTATTACAAGTGAAAGTAGGAAATATGTGTCCTATAGGAATAGCAGCTAAATATTTCCAAGAATTGTTCTGAACAAAATTGTTCTACACACCAGTAAAACTGGAGTTGCTGGTACTTCTGGATCTCTGGTGAGCCCATTGTGTGAACAGGTCATAACTAATCGATTTAGATGAAAGTGATAGTTGGAATGGTTCTAGAAATATTAAGCTGCCATACAAATAGAACTAACTTGGATGGAAGGGGGAAAAAAAGGAAAAAAATGAAACTGATTGCTGAGGTCCATAGGAGAAACAAAATAGAAGGAGAATATAGAAAATGAAAGGAAACTAAAAATATGGGAGAGAAAAAAGAGAATAAAAAATGTGGTATTGATTAAGGAAAGAAGATGGTATATGGCAACAAGTAAAGGAAATTAAGGGGGAAAGAGAATCAATTAATCAACAAAAAGGGAATCAATTATATCTATATATATGATATATATATCAAATATAGATTTATATCTATATTTGATATCTATATAGATATCAAAATCAATGAATGGATCATAGCTTTAGGGTTTAAAGGGATCTTAGAAGCCATTTAGTTCAACCTCCTTATTTTGCAGATGAGAAACTGAGGCTAGGGGCAACTAGGTGGCACAGTGAGTAGAAAGCGGGCCCTGCAATCAGGAGGACGTAAGTTCTGATCCAGCCTCAGACATTTAAATACACACACACACACACACACACACACACACACACACACACACAACAAACCTTAGGCAAGTTACTTAACCCCAATTGCCCTCCAAAAAAAAAGAAAGAAAGAAAGAAAAGAAACCAAGGCCAGAAAAGTTAAGTAAATTTTTCAATGTAACAAAGGTAATAAGTAGCAGAAGACTCAAAATCAGATCTTCTAACTATAGATCTAAAAAGAAATGATTGAAAAATAATGATTATTAATGCAACAGAAACTATCTCTTCTTTCTTCTAAAATTATCTGTTATGATCTATAGTTCCAAAATAGTGAAAGAAGTATATATTAGCTTTCTTTGGAATAAAATAGTTATTAATTAAAATGATGGTATTATTTTAGTAGTAATAGTAAAATAATTAAAATAGAAATTGATTCCAGTTTTAAACAGAGAAAGGACTAGAATCCCTGTAATGCTACTTAGCATTACTGAGTATTTTGCTGAGTATGATTCTTTTTCTCTGTCAAAGAAATAAATTTTCATCCTTGTGAAATGAGTTGCTCTCCCAACCCCCAGACAGTTGGCACTTATAAAACCCTACTTTGTTATGCAAACCTTCAATAATTTGGAACACCTTCCTTCTGGCCTTTCTCCCTTTATTCCCAAACTGCCTGCATGCATTTGAGTAAGTAGAATTGACAAATTATATTAAAACTCTGCAATTTTAATAGAGTTATAAAATATTACAAGAAGGCCAAAGTTATTGCATTAAAGAGACACTACTTCTAAATGGAACAGGTCCTTTTTGAGCAGTTAGAGGTGAGAAGGGAAACAGCATCATTTGTTTCTCTGGGAATGAGTAAAAATAGGAAGTAGATGAAGGATTATAATAGAGGAGTGATGTCCTACCCTTCTCTAGAAGAGTATAGCCAATCTAGTCTCATCATAGACACAGAAGCTTACTGTACAGTGGATGCTAACAGGTCCTTTGGACTGGCCTTTCTCCATGACCCTGGTTTCCAAGCTCCTCCCCAATCCATCAAGGAGAATGTGACTGCTCAACCTCATGAGGGAAAAATTTACCATAGAAAACCTTGACTAAGGTCCCATCTCTCTACCATTCTCCACCATCTTCCCAATCAAAATGTTTCTTTCTTTTGAGCATGGAAAAGGAAATGAACTTCACTAATCTCCTGTAATCTTTAGTGATTGGAAAACACTCCAGAGGAAAGCATTCTGGCTTTCAATCCTCAATGGCTCCTGGGGCAACACAAATATGACTATAATCAAGACATATACAAAGAAAGTAGAAGTAATATTGCATGGGAAATCAAAAGCAGCTAGGTTGACCAGAAATGGCTTCCTGAAGAAGGTAGCACTTGAATTGATTTTTGAAGGAAACGAGGGATTCTAACAGACAAGGTATATAGGGAAAGAACTCCAATCATGAAAGACCAGAAATGGAACTTTATGGATTAGAATCAACAAGCAAGTCAATATAGCTGGATTGCAAAGTGTATGGAGGGGAGTCATGTATTAAGAAGATAATTTTCTCTGGCTATGCCCCATGCCTAGAAAATACCTCACCTCCTCTGCTGATTCCTGACCTCCCTGGCTTCCTTCAAGTCTCAACTAAAATATCACATACAGAAATTATTTCCCAGCCCTTTTAATTCCAATGCTCTCCCTTTGTTAATTATTTTCCATTTATCTTGTATATAGCTTGTTGAGGTTGTGGTTTAGCAAAGCTTGAGTGGTGATAGTATATAGGAACAAGGGATTCATGGGTAGAGAATAATGCAAGTCTAAATTAACTTACTAAGGGGTCCAGTCTAGGAAAGAGGATAATACAGCAAAGTGCAGCAAAGAAGAAAATCTTAAATTAAGAGGTAGAAGGGATCTAAGTCCTCATTTTATAAATGAGGAAACTGAGAATGAGAGAATGTTAGTGACTTTTCCAGGTTCATATAGCTAAGAAGTATCTGAGGCAAGGTCTGTATATTTCCTTCTCATATTTTGATTAAGGAAAATCTTGATCCATGCACATACTAGGCTAAGAAGTTTTCAGTGGTGAGAAAGTTGGCACAGGTGGAAGACTAGTGATGGCTTTTTGTTTGCCTTTTTTTTTTGTAAGAGTTTCATCTCTGATTTATTTTTTTTCCATTTGTAACAGAGTACCTCTGATGGCATCTCCCTATGTAGAGAGGATGGAGAGCCAGCTTCCAAGAGATACATCATAGCATGTGATGTTCCATGAAGAGATTTTAGAGTGTCCCATTTTCCAACAGCTGCTGTACATGGTTTCCATGAACATCATGTCTCCCTATCTCATCATCATGGAAATTAACTCAGCTTTGATACTTAGCATCTTCTTAGCTACCTCAATTGCCTCAACCCTGGATTAGAGGTCTGTAGGGTGGAGCAATAAACCCCCCCCAAAGCCTTCCTTTATAGAAGGCTCAGAACTTTCTAGCTAATTCCTCATTTTCTATCATTTCTACCCCACCTTAACCTGGTGGGGAACCTTCTAGCACCTCCCTTTTCCTTCAGTTTGCTTTTGTGTCTTATCTTCTGTCATTAGATTGTAAATGCTTTGAGGGAAGGGGTTGGTTTTGTTTGTTTGTTTGATTTTTTGGCATCCTCAATACTTAGCACAATGCCTGAAACACAGGAGCTGCTTAACTACTGACTAGTGATTTCTGACCAGGTAATTGGGAGTTTTTCAGTTGTCCTTAGTTGTGGAACCAAAAATGAAGAGACCTTGAAGAAGCGTTGGACAGCCTAGGTCTTACTCTTCACTGCTCTCTCTTGGTTTAATTCCTTTGCTGAGAGAAGCTCTGGGGAAACAATGGGTAAGAAAACACGCTTCATGTCTTCTTCCCTTTGAGATCAATGTGTGGCCCCCTGAAACAGAGCTGGATCATTTGCCTCAGTGGTTTTTCTTCTCAGTTAGACGTGAAGGGCTTGGAGATTGATCTTGTGAGATATGAAAGATCAGAAGAGTGGTTCTATGAATGCTGCAGCATGCTGGCATCTCAGCATTAAGGTTTTGTAGCCAGCAAAGCATTACAACCCAAAGAAGGAACACTGGGCTCCAGCCCAGTGGTAGATGAGTCAAGGACTTATCTTTCAATTATGGGCAACTGGAAATGAATTTGGTCAGAACAATGCTATGTAGTAATTTAGCTAAATCTGAGCCCACTCCCTCCAGGGACTGATAGGGGAGAGATACACACCGCTCTGCCAATAGAGCATTGGGGGAGAGTTGCAATTTTATTCTTACTGTGTCTTTGAAGAAAATACCCCTTTATAAAAGCTCATTGATGGAGCAGCTAGGGACAGTAGTCTATTCACTGTGCCACCTAGCAGCCCCTTGACTTTAACTCTTCAGGGGCCATTGATGCTTCATTTTACAGATGGAATAGTCATTCCTCTCCATCTGTTTCTTCATCTCTAAAATGAGGATGATGAAACTTGCACTAGGGTTTTGTCAGGAAAATACCTTGTAAACCTTAGGGTACTATATAAATGTCTGTCATTTGAAACTTTATTTTTTCTTATAATTTGATTTTTATTTTTGACTTTTTCTTCATACAAGCAATAACATGAATTCATAGATGACTGATTATGAAATAAATGACTGTTACATCTATAACTGGTTGGCAAAATATCATCAGTCTGTCTCTCTGTGTCACTGTCTTTCTGTCTCTGTCTCACTATCTTTGTCCCCATTTCACTGTCTCTCTCTCTCTGTCTCACTGTCTCTGTCTCTTTATCTCTCCCTCTATACTGTTCATTACTCAATAAATCTAAAACCTAATTCTACTTTTTTAAATTTAAACAAATGCTTTATTAACTTCTGTTTTACATCATTCATTTCCGCCAGATTTTGAGTTACAATTATTTCCCCCCCTGTTTTTCCCCTACCCACCCTCCCAGAACAGCAGTCTCGCAAGATATCGCTTTCTCCCTTCAATCTGCTCTCTCCCATATCTTCTCCCATGCCCCCTTTGACCTCTCCATTAGAGGAAGGTGAATCTTTGTGTCCCAGTGCCTGCACATCTTATCTCCCAATTACAAGCAAAAGAGTGTTAATAATAGTATTTATATATATTTGGAACATTTAATGTTAAGACCTTGAATTTCAGATCCATTTCCTTCCTCCCTTGTCACCCATTCCCTCTGGGGAGATAAGTAATTCAGTATATGTTGTACATGTCTAGCTATGCAAAACATTATCATAGTAGATATATTTGTACAAGGCTGCTTGTAATTCCCTCCTACTCATCCCATCCCCCACCGGGTCCATTCCCCACTTGATTCTGTCCCTCTTCCATAGTGGTTACCTTGAACCTCCCCTCCCCCCAAGGATGCCCTCTCATCCATCATCCCTCCTCTCATCCCCCTTTCCCCCATTCTGCTGTAGGTTGAGATGTCCCACCTAGTATGTATGTCATTCTCTCCCTGAACCAAATTCAATGAGAACGTGGTTTCACCTTTTTGCCTTCCTATTCTTCCCCTCCCCTGCAAACACTTCCCCCTGCTTCTTCTACGTGAGATAGTTTACCCTACCCTGTCTCTCCCCATCTCCTCCTGCCACCTTCCTCTCTTACCTCACAACTTCACTCCTTGAGTATCCTCCCTTCCCAACAAATTTAACCTATGCCCTCTATCCATGTATAACTGTAACCATATACACACACATTCACATATGTATTCACATGACCATACACCCTTCTTCCATTATTTTCATAGTGAGAAAGATTTCATCAGTCACAGTTATTGCTTCTCCATATAGGAATGTAAATAGTTCAACTTTGATAAGTTCCTTTTGATTTCTTTTCCCTGATTACCTTCTCAGGCATCTCTTCCTTCTTGTGTCTGGGTGTCAAATTTTCTATTCAATTCTGGTTTTTTCCTCAAGAATGCTTGAAAGTCCTCTATTCCACTGAATGATGATATTTTCCCCTGAAACAAAATACTCAGTTTTGCTGGGTAGGTGACCCTTAGGTTCATTCCCAGCTCTTTTGCCCTCTGGAATGTTATATTCCATGCCCTTTGATCCCTCAGTGTAGAAGCTGCCAGGTCCTGTACTATTCTGATTGTGTTTCCACAATATTGAAATTGTTTCTTCCTGGCTGCATGTAGTATTTTCTCCCTGATCTGGGGATTCTGGAACCTGGCTATAATATTCCGGGGAGTTTTCTTTTTGGGAACTTTTTCAGGAGGTGATCTGTGGATTCTTTCAACCTCTATTTTGCCCTCTGGATTTAAAACATCAGGGCAATGTTCCTTGAGAATTTCTTGAAGGGTGATTTCTAGGTTCTTTCTTTGATCATGGCTTTTGGGTAGTCCAATGATTTTTAAATTGTCTCTCCTGGATCTATTTTCCAGGTCAGTGGTTTTTCCCATGAGATATTTCACATTGCCTTCTAATCTTTCATTTGTTTGGATCTGCTTAACAGCATCTTGATTTCTCATAAAGTCATTAGCTTCCATTTGCTCCAGTCTAACTCTGAAGGAATGAATCTCCTCAGTGAACTTTTGAGATTCTTTTTCCATCTGGCAAATTCGACTTTTTAAGGCATTCTTCTCCTCATTGCCCTTTTGGGCCTCCTTTGCCATTTGAGTTAGTCTATTTTTTAAGGTGTTGTTTTCCTCAGTCAGGCTGTTGACCCTCATTTCATACTTTTCCTGCATCCTTCACATTTCTCTTTCCAATTTTTCCTCCACTTCTCTTATTTGATTTTTGAAGTCCTTCTTAAGGTCCTCTATGGCCTGCAACCCACTCATGTTTTCCCCTGGGGCTTTTGGAGCAGGACTTCTGACCTCACAGTCCTCTTCCTGCTCCATGTTTCGCCCCTCCTTGCCCCCAAAGTAGGAGTCTAGGGTTGCAGTTTTCTGTTTAATTTGCTTCCTTTGCCTTGGCATGTTGCCACTTAATTACTTGACTTTTGGGCTTGTTGCCACACTATGGCTCTGCTGCCAGATAGGGGAATTTTTGTCCCAAATGTGTGGGGGACAACTTCCATTTCTGGCAAGCTGGAGACCCACCCACGACCTCCACCCCAAATCACAATCCAGATCCAGGGAGGTTAAAGCAAGAGCGATTACCCCCAAAGACTGATCACTGGATCTTCCTACAGTTCGCAGGCCAGGGGCTGGAGCTGCCTCTGAAAACTACAAAATGGCATGTCTCCTCAGCTGCTTCTAGCCCCCAGGGGAGGAAGCTAACACGTTCCCCAAATACTGGTCCCAAAGTCCATAGGGCACTAACCTCTCACTTTGTCCTAGGCATGTCTATGTTGATAATTCTGGAATCACCACAACTGCTGGTATTCTGGGGTCCCTCCAGCCGGCTGCTGGCCCAGCCATCCTGGGGCTAAAACCACGGCTCAAGGGGACCTGGGCTTGGCTCCCCAAGCTCTGCGCGCTGTGCACTGCCGGCTCCCAGAGTGCTGCGCTGGTCCTTCCTGCAGGGCTGCTGGGCTGTCCTTAGTGGGAGGTTAGCTTCTCTGTGTTGTTCTATGGGTTCTGGGGCTCCAGAAGTTGTTCAGAGTCCCCTTTTACATAGTTTGGAGGAAATCTGGGGGCAGAGTGGCTTGGGCGAGCTGTTTCTACTCCGCCATCTTCTAATTCTACTTTTAAAGAAAGTCTTCATGATAGCCTTCAAGAGGCTTCTGATCAATATCTATCCTCTGGACTCCTTTATTTTTTGATACCACTCTCTATTTCCCAACATAATTTTAATTTTAATTTTTCTCTACTGTCTCCACCTTTATGCTAAAGGCTTAGGTTGAAGGAATGAAAATTTACCTATACATTTACTGATTTGGGAAGGTCTTAGAAAATTCTTAATGCAATTTCTCTTCTGGACTAGCTAAATAGGTAACATTTACATAACACTTTAAGGTTTGCAAAGCACTTTACATGTATGATCTCATTTTATTTCTACAGCCATGGTAGTATTGTTATCCCTGCCCAGCATCATATAGCTAGCCAGTATCTGAAGTGAGATTTGAACCCTGGTTTTCCTGATTCTAGGTCCAATGCTCTCTCCACTGTGCCACCTAGTGGTAGCAGATGTCAGTGCCCAAGTTTGTTATTGTCATAGCTGAATGCTTACACTCCTTATGAGCAGTGAAAAGCCACAATGAACAAGAATTGTATGAAATGTGGCTCTTCCTGACATTGAGTACCTAATGAAACCATTTTGTTCCCTTCTCTTAAGAGTCTTCATATTTATCTTCAATGTCGTTGTATCTTCTATTTATATTTATTGCAAAAATATCAACACAGATGTGGTTAAGTTCCTCCAGCAATACTTTAACTCACTGTTCATTGGACAATAGTGGGATATTAACATTACCTACAATTCAATTTTATTTCTAGACCCATTATATTTATGGATGGTTCTAAAAAGTTTATGGTTCTTAGCATTCTTGATTATCTTTAAAAAATTATAACATTTAGAAATCCCATCTAAAAAAAAAGTCAGCATCTAGTGTTCAACCTTTTGGTAACATCTCCCTTAGTATTTCATTGAGTTGGTCCCCAGACCAGAGACAAAGCATCATTGAGGTCATATTTCAAATATTCCCTTATATATTTTGAGCAGGATTAAAGAGCATTTAGTCCAACTATAACATTTTACAGATGAAGAAACTGAGGACCTAAGGGTTTTAAGTAGCAGAAGAAATATTTTAACTCTTCTAATTTCAAATTTAGTATTTCCTACTTCCAATTTGCCAGGATAGCTTTCAAGAACTCCCATTTCCTGGTAACAATTTGAAGCAGATGGGAATTCCATCTACATAAAGTACTATCTAGCAATACGACTACCCTAAAAACCTAATTCTCTCTTTCCCTCCTGCTATCCATTTACTATTATTCTCACTGTAGCTTAGAGAGAAAAAAATCTTAGTAAAAGCAGACACATAAAAAAGACATGGAAGAAAATTAGGATTAGACAGGGGGAAAAATAGAGAGCCAGAGGCTTAGTGTCATTAATCTAATTTCACACTTCTGGGAAACAGATTCCGAATTTATTGAGTAATGTAATTCAAATTCCATCCAGCCTATCAGATTCTATAGCAATATCTTGATGTCAAGAAAGCCTCTGTTCCTGGTAATAGACTTTTAACTACTCTTTTTCATTATTTCTATTCATTTTGCAAGCTAATAGTGTTATTAAAGTGATTTGTCATCAGTAATAAATTGTAATGCCCTACAGAAGTGAATAATATGTTTGTAACAGATTGTCCTCACTATTCTTGATGTAATTAAACATAAACATCCTGGCATTTTATTTTTCTTACAAAAAAGACAAGAAAATTTCTTAAAGGAAGATTAATGAGGATAGCACATATTTTTCATAATTAAAATGATAATCATTCTAATACATTCAAAGCCCTGTTTGATAATAACACACAGGAATATTTTCCTAATGATTTTAAATTATTAAGAATCTTTTTAGAATTTTAATTGGATTGATGCTTAAATAAAGAGAATACTTTTTGAAAACTCTAAATACCAATTAGAATGCTTTGCAGTACTTTACAAATAAAATGCAGATTCTCTAGCATATCATATTTAAATGAGAAAAATAGATCCACATGAAATTCTTAATTTAAAAAATAATTAGCTTAAGATAACATTCAGTTTTAAACTAGCATGTGAAAATGCATTTGTTAGGTATTTCCCAAAATTAAGTCAATTGAACATTATTAAAAGTCTAAGACTAAAACCTCCCCAGTGAGCTGAGGTCATAGCAATCTACATTTATATTCCACAGGGTGCAGAGCTAGTATATCGAATAGAAACTAAATAAATCCTTTGCTAAGCTGCACCCTCTCAATTTCAGATGACAAAAATCTTTTTTAAAAGGGAGTGGTGGGTGGTAGAAAAAAATTGAATTTTGGTGAAATTAAAGGAATCAAAGGGATTTTTTTCATTCTTTAAATTTTAAACTAAAATTTAAAAAAACATTTATTATGTTCCTACTGTGTACACTATGCTAGGGACTGGGGGGTGGGTGGAGGTGGACCACAAAGTATAGATAAAACACAGTGATGCCTTTATGAAACTCAAATGGAATTTCATATATACTAAAATACAATAAGCCTACCTGATAAAATATAGTATCCGTTCCATTCTCGTGAATTTTAATATTATAGGCTTTAACAACACCACTTGGAAGAGGACTTGGGTTCCATGTTAGCCACACTGAGTCAGAGGTGTAATTGATTATAGTCAAATTCTGTGGTGGTGCTAGTGGCGCTGTAGAAAAATATTTTACATTATTAGTATTTACAGAAATTAACAACATAAAAATAGCACTTCAGATTTATCTGGCCAAAGCATTTGATCCACAAAGATTTATAGCACAAATGTGTTTTAGTTTGAATAAAAAATAATAGAAACAAAACAAATACCACAACTGCTTATGTCTTTTCAATGTAAACCCGGAGTTTCCAAAGTAGATTAAAACATAACTCTGGGTCCTGGCGCTCCATTATTAGAGTAGATCAGAAAAGCAGCTCAATAGTTGTGAACCTGTTGCAAGAAGACTGTCAAATATGTTTTAATTTTCTTTGTTGTTCCTGTTTTCAAAATAAAAGATCCTGAAAGCAGCAAGGTGATATTATGATGATCTCTTACCTGCCTCATCTGTGTAAAAAAAGAGTGTAGAAGAAGGACCAAGTCCTTTTCTGGTTCTTGCAGCAGCAAAAAAGCTATATAATGTAAATGGTGAGAGCTCGTCCAGTATGATAGAATTTTCAGAGGTAGTAAAAGAATAGCTTTTATTTGGTCCATCTAAAGTCAAATCATAACTTATTATAGCACCATTTGGCTGTACTGGTGGATCCCAGGACAAAAAAACTGAGGTAGAAGAAAGGTTTTTAAAAGTGTTGATTACTGGTGAAGAGTCTGGGACTATAAAAGAAAAAAGAATAAAAACAAAGTGAAGTTGAATTATCATTATTAAATAATTAGATTTTAGTATCAAATGGAAACAATGTTTATTATTAGCTAATCATCTTTCAATAAAGGCTATAGGAAAACTATAAAGTTGTAATTATAAAAAAAAGTTTATTACTTATAAGCAAACCCAAAAACCATTACAAAGTAAAAGCATTGTTCTACCAGAAAAATTATATGGAAAGGTTTTTTTTTTAAAAGTAGAGGATTGATAAATAAAATAATTATCCTAAGCCTACCATCTTCTTCAGTTTTGATGTGTAGTTGGGCTGTATACAAATCAGAGAATCCCTTTTCTGTTGCTGGAGTGACTTTTAATATATAGTCAGTGTATTTTTTCAGTTTGTCAAAAACCAGGCTTCTCTCATAAGTTTTCAGAGGTGGTCTTGTTCTGTGTGGGTTTCCTTGTAAGCTCAGTGAAACATAGTAGAAGACTAGACCATTTGGCTGAGATGGTGGGAACCAGCTGACATTTATTGCAGTTGATGAAAGAGTTTCATAAGTCAAGTTTTCAACAAGCCCTTCTGGTACTATGATATATAATAAGCAAAATATAAGAGTCATGAGCTATTGCAATTAAACTACAAGTGAATACACATAGCACGAATATTTTGTAAATATCATGTCATACATTTCTAGGTGACTATTTTTTATAACTCTGATTATGGAAAATGCCAGTTGCTATAATATATCTTTTTAATTGCCTTTGTTCATCTAATACAAATAGGTCAAGGCCTTTTGAAGGTAAGAAGTTATTTTCTTCTTATAAGAAGTTATTTTCATATGATTGTTCTTGCCAATTTATTATCCACTGAACAAATATTTAGGAGAATACTAATTAAATACATCAATGGCCTAAAAACAGTGATCCTTAGTTCTTTTGTCCCTGCTTCCCCTACTTTGCCACTATTACTGCAGAAATAGAAGGGAGCTACATAGAAATAAGGATCATTCTGCATTTTTTTCTCAGTTTCACATATTGTGATAATGAAACAGAAACATTACCTAATTGGCTATCTATTAGTAAGAAACCACTTCATACTTAGCCAAACTGGTGCTAGGGCAGCAGACCACAGTCTGTCACCAGGACCATACGCTAAGCCATTGCTTGTTGACTGAATACAATACAATGATTTTGAATGTACTTTCATTTTGCCCCTTTAATAAGAGGTAGGACATAGCTTTATACTTAAAAATGTCTCTGTGTTTCCACATTTCTACCAAAAAGAAAGAAAAAAAACCATTCTATTTAGTAACTTATTTCATGGCTCAAGATGCAATTTTAGTGGTCTTAAAGGAGAGATAACATCTTTGTAGTCAGCACGTTCATTCTTCCTAAAGCTACTGGTCCCATCCAGTACTTTTTGCAGTGAAGTACTTGAGTTGCCATGGAGATGAGGGGTGTTGGTAACATTTTTAACGTGGACTTCTGTGATAGGTACATCTTGAGAGTCTCATTTCTATGGCAACTCAAGTGAAACAGGGGGAAAAGAAAACAGAAAGTTACTATGATACAGGCCACAAAAAGTAGAAGCAAATTCTCTAATCTGTGAATTATTAAATTAATTTGAAATGATGGACCATTTCTAGTAGTGCAGATTGTAAATAAGGTCACTTTGATCCTGGTATGAGTGGAGGAAATGTTTATATCAGAACCATTCAGGAACAGTATAGATAAAGCTGAAGTATGGAAATTACAAGGGAGTTGTGCTTGCTTTTTGTGAGAGGGATACAAACTGGGTTAATCACAAGTCTGGACTAAAAAGTCCAGATATTTATTTTAAACCTAAAATATTTATTTTTAATTTTCAAATCTTAAAATAATGACAACTACAAAAGTGCAAAAAACTCATTTATAAGTATTCCTTTCTTTAAAAAATCAGTATACTAAGCTTTTAATAATATTTCATGCTTTAAGAAGTTTATATTAATCAATTTGAAAGCTACTGGAAATTAAGAAGGCCTGTACCACCTGGGTTTCTGTTGACAATATTCACCACTGGGCTGAAAAATAAATATTGCTGAGATTGATTCACAGATCCAGCTTAGAGCAATAATATTTCATAATATTAATAAAAACAATAATAATAATATTAGCACTAGGGGGTAAGGAAGATAGAAAAGTAGTTAATTGTGAATATGGCACTGCAATCCTAAAAAAATTAATAAAATGCATAGAATATCACAAAACAGAAAATTATCATTACAGAACAATGGAGCAGTAACAAATAAATGGCTGTGAACAGAAATAATTTAGAATGTTATAAACACATCAATTAAAAACAAATTTTTAAAACATTAGCATCAATAATGTTGAAGAAAATCCTTTGTGAATCTCTAAACATGGAAAAAATCAAAATGATGTTAATAATTAATCTTTACATTAATATAGTAATCTATAATAATTAATACTTTTACATTAATTATATAATATGTTGTATTAACAATGATTAATACATTTAATTATAATTTACAGAGATTTTTAAATTACTAAAATAAATTTTCTCATATAAATCAGTTTTGGGGGAAATTATGTCATTAATTTAAACATAATATACCGAGTAATAAAATTTTTGGAAAGCAATAAATATTCTATATTTAGACATCCTTTCCAGAGGCTAAAAAATAAAAGAAAATCACTTTCACCATATTGTAAAATATATTTAAATTAATATTTTAATTAGGATTCATAAACTTATTTGTTATCTAAATAAAACATTCAAAAGACTTAATAACTAGTACCTAGTTTGCAAAAGCTATTGAAATAAACTTTAAATCTCTGAAGTTAAATACATTTCTTAAATTAAATGTTGTCTTAGTTTACATACTGTCTTGATCTGTGTATACATGAATTATGTCACTGGTTTTGTTCCCATTTCCAACTGAAGTACTTGCTGTCACCCAGAATACATAGGAGCTGAATATTGCCAAATTTTCTATTACTGCAGATATAGTCATATTGTCAGAGAAACTGACTATGTCATGGAGAGTGAAATTCTGAAATACAAACACAATATTTATGGTAATTTAGGCTGAGATGTCTTTAATTACATATATACTTTTCAAAATAATAGCCTATATATAAAACGTTCAACTATAGTCCAAAATTCACTATGAGTCAATATTCATAAGCAAACTTTAGGAATTGAAAATCAGTTATTTTGCACAATTCTTAGCCATACATTCTATAAATATTTTGGTGGAATAATAATATTGTATCATATTTATATTGCTAAGGTTTATAAAGCACTTAATGTGCTATCTCATTTGATCCTCAGAACAAACCTGGGAAATATCATTACTACCCTCTCATTTTTCAGATGAGTCAATATGACTGTGATCATCAAACTAATAAGTGTTAGAGGCGGAATTTGCAATGGTCTTCTGACTCCAAGTTTAACACTCTTTTCACTGTGTCATGTAGTATCTGCTATGATAAACCATTAGTGTATTTGTTTTTTTTCTCTAGAAACTAAAAAAAAAAAGGCAGTAAGACCTACTGGATAAAGATTGGCCATGGAATGAAGAAAACATGACACTTGTTATAGATATGTAACCTGGGGCAAAGTAATTTTACTACTCAGTGGCACAGGCAACTATTTAAAGGTACAAGTTGAAGGGAAAGTGTTGACTTGCACTGATTTCTTTAGCTATAAACTTGATATAATTTGTTAATTAAGATAATCATGAAAAATTAGGAGTGCTATATTTATGTTTACAGTTATTATTGAATCATTTGGCCCCTGAAATAATCCTGTGAAGCAGGTGGTGCTGATACAGCCCATCTCTTCTCTAGACAGTGATAGAGACTTACAAATAGGAAAAACATCCATATTACTGGTGAAACAATTTTCCTAAAGACAAGTCTGACTATGTTACTAAGCTGCTCAGACATCTTTAACATCTCCTTATTACTTCTATGGTAACCTACACACTTATCCTTTCATGATATGGTTATTACTTATTTTTCTAGAATTATTTTACATTATTTTCCCTTCCTGAACTCTAAATTCCAGCCAAACTAACTTAATGAGTATTCCTTAAACTTGACAGGCCACATCCCATTTCCCTATTTTTTCCAAGAATACTCCCATGCCTAGAAAGCATCTCCTCTCAAGTCTGCCATTTACTACCTATTTGGTCAAGTCACTTAACTCCTTACAGCCTCAGTTTCCACATCTATCAAATGTGAAGACTAAGTTGCAAATATGAATGATTGTTAATGAAGGGTGCAGACAATGAAGACCGGAGCTCTGAAGAGGATGGCATATCACTCCGGGCTTTAAAATGAACAGGGCTACAAAAACCATACTAAAGACATTGTACCCTTGCCATTGTCATCAATTGTTTTGGTTAATTTCTGATAATTGTCCACTCTTCAATCTATGCATCCCTTCTGTGCCATCCTTTCAAGTTCTTTGCATAAATAATGCATGAATTTATATTATCCTTAAGTCTAATTCTAGAGGGGCAGATGGGCAAATGAACTTTGAGAGACCTTCCTGATACATTTTAATGTGACCACTCCGTGTAATTCTGTGATGATCATACACTTAGAAGAATTGTTAAAAATAGTTAATTAGAACTAAATGTGTCAAAATTAAATGAATAGCAAGTGGCAAAACATTTTTTTTGCAAAAAGGAATGCTATTAATGTTTACCTGAAGAAGCTCCTAATAGCACAATTAGTGACCTATTTATATGGTCACTTCATAGGTAGTATAGTCTTACTTTTAATCATTTAATTAGAGAGCTGAAGACATAGATATGAACAACAAGAAACTACAGCTAATCCAGGAAGCATTCAATTCAGGTAAAAAAAAAAGTTATAACAAAAATACTATATTAATTTATGGGTTGATTTTAAATAAAACTATAGTATTTTAGAAATTGCTCTAATATTTTTGTCAAATTTACTGAAGTGATATATTGCTTCCATTTCAATTATAATTCATATCAAATATATGGGAATATGTGTGTCTAAATGTCAAATTTCATTTTATGTCAGGAAAAGATTTGCTAAAAAAACCTCAGAATTTTAATTATAAGGGTAAATCCAAATATCTTTCTTTACTAGAGATCACCCTGTACTATCACAGATGGAAATTAAAGGAGAGAAAAAATTAATAGAAACACAGTCTTACCTGCATAAAAATACCTGAATTATTTTGGTAATAAACAGAATAGTATTGTATAATCCCATTGGGTTTTGAAGGAGGATCCCAAAAAAGAATTATTGATGAGGAAGTGAGGTTTGCATAATGAACATCTTTTGGTGGATCACTGGGTGCTAGAGAAAAACAAATAGCATTTATCTTCCCAAACATTGATAATTATGTTTTTGATGGCTAGAATTTCAATGTTGCTGGGTTTTTACAAAAATCTTTGATTATGTTAAAATGATAGATGCATTTTAATAAATTCACTAAAGGAGTGAAATAAACCTGACAAAACTACTTTTTCCATTTTTTGGAGGAGGGGTCAGCAGAACTGAAGAACTTAGGGGTGGAGCACTATAATAATAAAGCAAAGAAGTCAGTGTAAGCCAGATCATCTCTCTGGATGATATAACTGGGGTTTCCTACTAAAAATAACAGAATGAACTCATCAAACACTGTATGCTCTAACAAAGCCATTGCCTAGCATCCAGAGGGCAACATTATAGCAAGGTTGGAGTCATTTGCCATGTGGAAGGCATAGTTTACTTAATTAAGCAAGGAATTATGGGGCTATGCAATATACAAATAAGGAACAGATGAAAATATATAGCAGATCAGAATATAATTTAGTGTTTTAGAATTGTATTAGTATAAGATTGTAGACTACAGTGCCACTAAAAAAAATTTTAGGATTTGACATATGATCCATTTTATTTCTGAACAGAATTACATTTTTCATTAGCTTGTTTCCATGAGAACTTACCTCCCTCCGGTGTCTTAAAACTAATGAGGTTACTTTTAATTTTTCCATCACCAAATCTTGTGCTTGCCGTGACATAGGCATTGTATTTAATATTATTTTCCAAATCTGCATATTCCAGTGATGTTTCAGTTACATTAATAGCTTTCAGTAATACTTTATCCCTAAAGAAAAATATGATATACAGATGTGTAATTACACATCTGCTTAAAGTGACAAATATAAAAATCACATACACAAATTCTGAATTTGACATTTGGATGTTACTGAAATGCACAAAAAAACACATTAATGTGGTATAAATGGGGTAGATTCTAAAAAGAAATGATAAAAAAATCATGAATTATAAAATATTTTGTAAGAAATATAATCACTTTCAAGTACATCCTTAAAGGTAAGGAAACTTAAGTGTAAATCTTGCCTCAGAACACTTGCTAGCTGACCCTGAACAAGTCACTTAATTTCTTTCAGCCTCAGTTTCCTTACCTGCAAAATAAGGGGGTGAATTTGATGGAGTCTATACTTTATTTTTTTTTAATTTACTGCAAGTGAACAATGAGTTACATCTAAACAGAAGGAAAAAAATGGGCTGGAGAGATTTGATAGGAAGTAGGCTTCTTGAAGGAAGGGACTGTTTCAGTGTTGTTTTTGTATCCCAAGGACTTAGCATGTGCATTGTACATAGTAGGTGCTTAATAAAGCCTTGATTAATTGAATAGATTTCCTTTGAAAAATTCTGCAGTGCTTTTAATGATTCCTAACTTCTCCCTGAAATAAAGGCCCATCTTAAGTTTAACATCAATATTATTCTAATGATACTATATGGCCATGAATCATGGAATCTGAAGAGATAAGATTTTGAAAGAAAAGGTACATGATGAGTATGAGTAGCCTGCAGTACATTACCAGTGAAAACTTGTGCAGAATTGTGTAATATAACATCAGATAGATGTAGGACCAAGAAAGGAGGTAATCAGTCATGAAACAAAAATGAAGGATAATGCAACTGATAATTGTATACACAAAGGCAAGAGATTTAAAGAATACTTCCACTATTGGGTGGAACCAATGGGGAAGATTTATGGAAAGATATGGCCAAGAAATATGCAGGATGGGAAGGCTTGAATGGATTGTGAATTGCACCATTGGACTAAGAACCCATATCAATGAGATCATGGACTCTTGAAATAATGAATCTTAAGCAAATAGATACTCCTAAAGTGTATGTGTGTGGTGGGGAGGGAATGGAATTTGAAAGCATAACAGTTTAAAGGCCAACCCTGTTCTTATTAAGTGCATTATTTTGGAGCAAGTGATTTAGTGAACTGGGCAGGCTCAGTTCCTTTATTTATAGAATAATTAGGCTAAACTGATTGATCTCTTATGTACCTTCCAGTAAGGGGTGTGCTTTAGCCATCCCAAGCCAAGAGTCCATTGTTAAATTTCCCATGTGAATATTTACACCAAAAATATTAGCAAACACTACAAATCAGTGTTGGATTTATTGTTTTGTTGGTTATCTAGACTTAAGAAAGTGATATATAAAATGTTAATAATAGGAATTAACCTTAAAAGTATGTCATGTGCATAAATGTAGTTTTTAGAGAGTCAGTTAAACATTTACCAGTACACCCTTGTTTCCAACTATAAAATCATCTACACCAAATTCATTTGACAACATTAATTATGTATTGTATGCAAGATACTATGTTAGGAACTGAGGATAAAAAGACATGAATCAAAAACATCTCTTGGTCCCAAATGACTTACATTTTATTGGAATAAGTATTACATATGCCTTATAGAATTATATATCTTATTCTAGTTATTATGAAAATTCCCTTTTTACAGTTTTGAAACATGTGTGAGGTAAAATCTTTACAGTGTACTGAGGCATTATTTGGTGATTCTGAAACTGAACTTCTTGTTTTCAATTCCTTAGGACACTGAATAATAAGAAGAGGTGATTTTAAGGACATTAACAGTGATTACTAAAAGAAACTATTTCAGATATTCTTCAGTCTCTCATTCATTCAATAAATTTTATTGGGATATTACTATTTGCAAAACACTGTGGTAGGCATTGTAGGGAAAACAAAAAGAAGAGGGCATATTCCCTGCCCTAACAGAGTTTATAATTCAGCAGAAGGGCTTTCATATTCCCAGGCATTACTTTGTTCCCACAGAGGTGTGCAAGGCTCTGGAAATGAGATTTTTAACTGAAAAATACTTGGAAAGCCCATCATAATGAAAAATTATTGAACCAGTGCATGAGACTGTAGACAGACTGGATCAGCCAAATAAGACCCACTGTCAACAGTTTCATTGGGCATAATTTTATAGATATGGTGGTGACAGCTTTCTTTACTATCACTTTTGGCATAATATGAGATCTTTAAATAATTTTTATGCTGCATTTATCACTCTCAAAGCAAAATGATCTGATCCAGTAACTCTACCCCAATTCTATACTCTTATTCATTTGTCACAGGTCATCAAAATACTATGAATAGCTAATCAAATTTAACTCTAGAAAAACTGTGGTAGGGCCCTAAAACAAACTACTTAAGTTATATTTGCATTCAAAATCTCATTTTGAATTATTATATATATATATATATATATATATAATATATATTTGGCTTCTACCTAGAAAATTTAACAGAGCAATAAATCTAGACCTCAAAATTACTTAACATTTTAATAAAGAATAAAAAACTTTAAAAACTTGTTATTGATAATATTTTAAATACTATTGATGTAAAGTGCCCTGATTTTTTTGGAGTTTATGTTAGTAATTAAAGTTCTTTTAACTTTATGTTAGCTAACTAACATAGTAACTATGGTAGTAGTTAAAGTCATTTCCTTACTCAGTATATCAGATATACTACAGATGTGGTGGTCCTATTATTGTTAATTAAGAGAAATTATCTCCAATGAAATGTGAAGCAAATCTGTTCTGTTTAAATTCTGTTTGTTGTCTACAAATTCCCTGGTTATTATTAGCTTTTACATAAAACTCATATACTTATGAATACGCTGTTAACTAAGACAGTCAAAAGATCCTAGATGTGATAAACACCAATTAATAAAACAAGTTAAGTGGACAATTGTAGAGAACTTTCAGGAGTCCCCTGGCTCCACTAATGAAATGTTCCCTTCTCCTATATTATTACCTGAAAGGTTACAGGGCAGATAAGCAAGAGGATCTATAAACATGTTTGGATCTTTTGGGGTCCCTTGGCCCCACTAAAGGAATATTCCTTGCAGTTACCTGCAAGGTTACAGGGCAGATAAGCAAGAGGGTATGTAATTTTTGTTTGTTTGTTTGTTTATGCCTCTGGATATGGTCCTATGATATTACCCTAATAGATAACTAACCTTAGGCAAGGGTAAATAGTAAAGAAGATTAAGGGAGGGTCCTTGTACATTGTCTGCATTCCTTTGGGTCACATAGAGGGAGGGTCCTTGTACATTGTCTGCATTCTTTGGGGTGTCCACATTCATTTGGGTCATATAGACCTTCTGTTGGGGGTGCACTGTGAGCCCCTTGCATCTTTGGCTCTGTATGAAATGGTCCTGTAATAAACAGACTATTGATTATACCCGTCTCATTATTTTCACCACTTGATAGCCCACCAATTGCACTGGCCATAGGAGACAATGTAGTAACAAACTAGAAACACCTGGTCATTGATATTGAAATTATTTCAGAATCTGTTGCCACTTTTTACTAAGAGCATTCAATGTTTAGAACAAGCTTTTTTTTAAGAATCCAAGTTAGAAGAAAGGATAAAGATGAGAAGTAATAAACAATATGTGATATAGCACCCCCCCTCAACCCAGTCTGTTTAAACACTCAAATGAAAAAAGAAAGGAAAGATGGAAAGAAGGAAGGGAGGGAGGGAGACTATTATAAAGAATCTGATGTGGTGTTAAATGGAAAATCTATAGAGTTCAACTATTACAGATGTGTGCTTTTAATAACTGACTTCCCCCCCAAAAAAAGAATGATATACTTTTAAGTTTAATCTTCATCATTAACATTTTCTACATAATTTTTATAAGTCTAGACAATCAACAAAAGAATACATTTGTATTCTTTTGCTTGTAGCATTGATTTGTAGCATTTTCCAATTTCTAAGATGTAAATGCTAACACTGAAAATTTGAGAGTTGGTTCTTGCAAGTTGGAATGAGTCAGTTTCAGCAGATCCTATTTGTCTGTCTGAATGTGTACATTTATCTATCTAGTTGAAAAGACAATACCACAAATTTATATGATTAGGTAAGTAGAAAAACTGACCATGTAAGGGAAAGTGAGGGAATCACACTCTAAATGTCATACTGGTATTAAGAATTACTAAAAAGAATGAGAGGATACCAAAGGCATGATCCAAAAAAATCATGAGAGGCTTTATTAACAACAAGTTAGCATTTAATAAGAAATGAGAGCAGACAGATTTCATAATAACCTGGAAAGACTTGCATGAACTGATGCTGAGTGAGGGGAGCAAAACCAGGAGAACATTGTACACAATTACAGACACATTGTATCTAAGATGACTAACTTTGGTAGACCAGGCTCTTCTCAGCAACGTAAGGTTCAAAGACAAATGTCCAAAAGACAAATGATAGAAAAAGCTGTCCACATCAGAGAAGGAATTATAGAGTCTGAATGCAGATTAAAGTGAACTACTTGATCTCTCTCTCTCTCTCTCTCTCTCTCTCTCTCTCTCTCTCTCTCTCTCTCTCATTTGTTTTGTTTTGTTTCTTATTTCTCGTGGTTCATTCTACTGGTTATAATTCTTCTTTACCACTTGACTGTTGTAAAAATATGCTTAATGTGAAGGTATATGAAGAACCTATATTGGATTATATGCTGTCTTGGGGGAAAGGGGAAGAAAATCTGAAACTCAACAACTGGTGAAACTCAATGTTGTAAGCTCAAAATAAATAAATTTAAAAGGAAAAAAAGAAGTTAGCATTTTTATAGCACTTGAAGGTTTCATGGCATGCTTTACAAATATTATTTAACATGATCATCTCTACAACCATAGGAAATTCATGCTATTATTATCCTTATTTTATAAATGAATCTATATGAAGGGGATAGATCTAAAAAGATGAAATTCAGGAGCTATTTTTCATTTGCATTCCTTTCTTTATTTGAGTCTTCTTGTACAAAATGACTAATATGGAAATGTTTTACATAATTGCACATGTATAAAATATATTGGATCATTTGCCATCTTAGGGAAGGGGGAGAGAAGGGAGGGATAGAATCTGGAACTCAAAACCTTTTTTTAAAAAACTGTTTTGGGGCAGAGCCAAGATGGTGGAGTAAAAGCAGGAACTTGCTTAAACTCCTGCACCAAACACCTCTAATACCTGTAAAATATGATTCTAAACAAATTTTAGAGCTACAGAACCCACAAAGTGACAGACAGAAAAACATATCCCACTGAAGGCAGTCTGACAGGCCAACAGGTCTATTGCACCAGACTGGGGCCTAAGTAATCTTGTGTGAGCCACACAGTACCAGACCTGGGACAGCCCTGACCAGTGGCACAGACTGGCCAGAGCAGACTTAAGGAGAGTGAATCACCAGCAGCTGTGGCAGTTTCCAGACTTCTCAACCCATAAACACCAAAGAGAAAGTAAAAGATCAGTAGGGGACTCTTTTGGAACTGGGAAACTGAAGAGGGTGGTCTGGCCCCTGCCTCCAGGGCAGGACAAGAGGTGGTGGAGGTGTGGAGGCTGCAGCTGCTGCCCTGTGGCTGTCTCCAGGGTTCCTGGCCTGAAGATGATAGGGGGACCAAGCAACCATTCAGAGGGTAAGCACTCTTGCTTCAACCTGATTAGATCTGGGTCACAGTGTTGGGTGGTGGTCCTGGGGTGTGTGGCCAGTGTGCCAGAGCTTGTGGTGGCTGTAGAGAAAGCACCGTCCACAGACCTCTGATAACTATGAAAACCCCAGCAATTTGGGACACAGCTCTCTCCACTCTGGAAGCATAGTTCTACTATGGTATAGAAGTCAAAAGTCAAGTAATTGGCTGGCAAGATGAACAAGCAGAGGAAGCACAATCAGATAATGGAATCCTTTTTTGGGGGGGACGAAAAGGATCAAAACATGGATCCAGAAGAAGACAATAAAGTCAAAATTCCTGCATCAAAAGCTTCCAAGAAAAATATGAACTGCTTACAGGCCATGGAGGAGCTCAAGAAGGATTTTGAAAATCAAGTAAGAGAAGTGGAGGGAAAATTGGAAAGAGAAATGAAAATGGTGCAAGAAAATAATGAAAAGCAAGTCAACAGTCTGCTAAAGGAGACCCAAAAAATTACTATAGAAAATAACACCTGAAAAAAATAGACTAACTCAAATGGAAAAAGAGGTCCAAAAAGTCAATGAGGAGAAGAATGCCTTAAAAAGCCAAATTGTCCAGACAGAAAAGGAATTTCAAAAACTCGCTGAAGAGAATAATTCCTTCAAAATTAGATGAGAGCAAATGGAAGCTAATAACTTTATGAGAAATCAAGATACTACAAAACAGATCCAAAAAAATTAAAAAATGAAAGGCAATGTGAAATATCTCATTGGAAAAACCATTGACCTGGAAAATAAATCCAGGAGAGATAATTTAAAAATTATTGGACTACTTGAAAACCATGATCAAAGAAAGAACCTAGAAATCACCCTTCAAGAAATTCTCAAGGAAAATTGCCCTGTTGTTTTAGAACCAGAGGGCAAAATAGAAATTAAAAGAATTCACTGACTGCCTCTTGAAAAAGATCGCAAAAAGAAAACTCCTAGGAATATCACAGCCAAATTCCACAGTTCCCAGGTCAAGAAGAAAATATTAAAAGCTGTCAGGAAGAAACAATTTGAGTATTGTAGAAACACAATCAGTATAACACAAGATCTACCAACTTCTACATTAAAGGATTGAAAAGCTTTGAATATGATATTCCAGAGGTCAAAAGAGCTTGGATTAAAACCAAGAAACATCTACCCAGGGACGGCTAGGTGGCTCAGTGAATAGAGCACTGACCCTGGAGTCAGGAGAACCTTTGTTCAAACCCAGCCTCAGACACTTAACACAAAAACTAGTTATGTGACCTTGGGCAAGTCACTTGACCCCAATTGCCCTGCCTATGCCTCTCCAAAAAGCAAAGCAAAACAAAACTAAACAAAAACACCTACCCAGCAAAACTGATTATAGTGCTTGAGGGGAAAATATGGTCATTCAATGAAATAGAGGACTTCTAAGTATTTGTGATGAAAAAAAAAAACAGAGCTGAATAGAAAATTTTGAATTTCAAATAAAGGAAGCAAGAGAAGCATGAGAAGGTAAACAGGTAAAAGAAATCATAAGGAACTTATTAAAGTGGAACTATTTACATTCCTACATAGAAAAATGATCATTTTAACTCATAAGACTTCTCAATATGAGGATAGTCAAAGGGAAAATATATGTGTTGGAGGGTATATATGTGTATAAATACATATTTGAGCATGTGTATATGTGTGTACAGGTATACATAGAGGACACAGGATGAGTTGAAGAGGAAGGGATGAATCTAAAAAATAAAATTAAGAGGTGAGAGGGGAATATAATGGCAGAAGGAGAAAGGAAGAGATAGAATACGGTAAATTATCTCATGTAGAGGCAAGAGAAAACTGTTACAATGGAGGGGAAAAGTAGGAAGGTGAAAGGGTCACCCTTACTCTCATTGAACTTGGCTTAAGGAGGTAATAACATACACATTTAATTGGGTATCTTACCCTAACAGGAAAGTAGGGGGGAAGGGGATAAGAGGGGGGATGATAGGAGGGAGGGCAGATTGGGGGAGGGGGTAGCAAACACTTTTGAAAAGGGATAGGGTCAAAGGAGAAAATATAATAAGTGGGGGGCAGGATAAGATGGAGGGAAATGTAGTTAGTCTTTCACAATATAACTACTATGGAAATGTTTTGTGCAACTACATATGTACAACCTATATTGAATTGTTTGTCTTCCTAGTGGGGGTGGGTGAGGAGGGAAGAAGGGAAAGAATCTGGAAATCAAAGTTTTAAAAACAAATGTTAAAAAAATTGCTTTTACATGTAACTGGGAAATAAGATATACATGCCACTGAGGTATAGAAATCTATCTTGCCCTACTAGAAAGTTAGGGGTAGGGGGATGGGGGAAGATATAAGAGAGCAGATTGGGGAAGGGGTATTCAGTAATCTCACTATCTTGGAATGGGGGTAGGGGGAAGATGTGGAGAAAATGTGTAACTCAAAATCTTGTGGAAATGAATGTTGAAAACTAAAATAAGGAAAAGATTTTTAAAATGTTTTATATAACTGGAGAAAAATAAAATATATTATAAAAAAGAAATAAATGTATGGGATTTATAGATTAAAAAAGCCACTTTGTAAGTGCAGGATGGAGGAGTAATGGTTAGGCAGTAGTTTATCTCAAAAATATTGGGAAGTTAAGGAGGAACAGTAGATAATGCACTGGGCCTGGAGAAAGAAGGACTTGAGTTCAGATTCAGCCTCATACACTTGACATGAGCTGTGTGACCTGGGCAAGTAACTTAACCCCAAACGCTTCACCCCCCCCCCCCAAAAAAAAATCAAAAATATTAAACTACAGACTAAATATAAATCAGTAGGATGGTGTGATAGCCAAAAAAGTTAAGGTTATCTTAGGCTATATTAGGGTCAGAACTCATCCAGATAACTGTGTTTAGCTAGTTCTGGACACTACAGTTAAGAGAGACTATGATGAACTAGAGAGCATAGGAAAAGAGGGCCAGCCATGATGGTGACAAACTTTGAGTCATGTCATGTGAGGATGTTTAACTGAAGAGAAGCCTCCAGGAAATGGATTAGCTCTCTTCAATTTTGCTTTCTTCAATATTGCTTGGTAGTGCAATGCATAGAACAGTAGGCCTGGAGTCAAGAAGATGAGTTGGAATATAGCCTCAGATACTTAGCTATGTCACCTTGGGCAAATCATTTAATCTCTGTTCTCTGTTCTTTTCTGTTTCCTTACCTGCAAAATTGGGATGATAAAATAGTATTCATTGTAAAGATTAAATGAGGTAATGTTAGTAAAGCACTCTGCAAACCTTAAAGCACTATATAAATTATTTTATTTTTATCATTATTAAAGAGAAATTAGACTTATTGTGTTTGACTCAGAGGTCAGAACTCAATTTAGCCCTGATGCTAGGAAACATTTCCTAAAAATCAGAGTTGTACAAAAATACAATGAGCTTCCTTGATGGGCGAAAGGATGCCTCTTCTTGGAGGTCTTCAAATAGAAGCTCCACTTGTAAGATGGACTACAGTGAGGATTTGTTTTGGAGTCCTTTTTCAATCAGAGCGCTCCTGAGGCCCTTTATAACACTCCACTTATATTTATTCTGGAAATGCCTTTAGTTGAATCAAAAGGCCCTTCTCTCTGGAGATTTTACAGAAAGACCATAGACAAGAATTACAGAGGTTCAGAAGGTGTGTAAAGTCTGGGGATCTATACCCATGCATAGAGTAGAAACATCAATGAGATTGCAGATTCATCAAAATAAGCTTATGGCTTGGACTTGATGAGGATACCTAAGTAACAAATAATGATCAGTTTTGAGAATAGATGTAGAAATACTTAAGAAGTCGGTTTGGCACTAACATGACAGTGGGTTAAAATTTTTTTAGGGATAATGAGAAAAGAAGGGAAAATAATGTTACTTTCCTTTATTATAGAGTGTGTCCCAAAAGTCTTAGTATAGCCTTAAACTTATTGACTATTATTATTAATTATTATTTATTATTATTAAATTAAACTTATTCACTACTAAGTTAAGCTATTAACTATTAAACTTTTCAATCTTAAGACTGCTCTAAGACTTTTGGGACATTCTAGATTGGATAAGAGGTTCATCATAGCCCTACTCTACTCTGTGGCAAAAGAGGGGCAATTTAATAATTCCTAACAATCTTTTCCATTATCTTCCCGTGGGCCTGTCTAGCTGCTGTTGGCTCAGGGACATCAATTGTCTCTGTGAGGCCAAGGATAAACTGAGCTATGGGAGATGATGTGGGGGCAGCTCCTTCCTTCTCTCCATGTAGTAATGTGCATTCCTTTATATGCAAGAGGAGAATCAGACATAACATTTGATATTCTGGAGGATGTATTCATGGAAAAATTAAGAACTATAACTAACAAGAGCAGATCTCAATTTGGTGGAATACAATAAAATCTTTAGGCCAAAAAACAATCAATGTTTTGAAAGTCCTTAGTTGACATGCATTTGGCTGAGATGATATCATAGAAATAATGCTCAGAATTTCTCACTGCTGGGAAATTAAGAAACTGCTTTCTATCAATTTAATAATAGTAAAATAAAGTTTTGACATGGTAGTATCTCTCATACTGTTTTACTGAGAAAGGTTAAATATTTTCCCCTGCTTATAAAGTACAGTAGATAGCTATCCTTTAACATCATCAAATTGTAGACATAGCTAAAAGGAACCTAGGACAGAATCACATCCAATCCCCTTCTTTTTCACACGAGAAAACTGAGGAATGGAGTGATTAAGTTGACTTACCCACAGTCACATAGCTGGTGTCTGAGGGAGGCTTTGAACCCAGATCCTTCTGACTCCAAATCCAAGTATATTCATTATATCTCAAAAGCCAGACATGGGTGAATTAATAGTAATTGCTTTGAAATAAAATAACCAAAAGGCAAGAAAGGTCCCTTAGTGGTCACAGAATACACACTTTTACTTCTAGCTGGAGTACGTGAACATCTTTTCAGAAACTTGAGTGTTGTCTTGATTTATTTTAAACTCACTTTCCTTTATTCACTTTGTGGTAGCTAAGTTGCATACTGTGGAGATACTAGTGGACTTCCAGTCAGCGATGCCTCCTTCGAGTTCAAATACCTCTTCAGATACTTTTCTCAACCTCAGTTTTCTCATTTTAAAATGGGAATAATAATAGCATTTACCTCACAGCATTGTTGTAAGGATCAAATGAGACAATATATTGTAAAGTGCTTTACCAACTTTAACAAGCTAGCTATTATTAAAAATACTCATCACTCTCTCATGATGCCTACATATCATTTACATATCCCTCAATTTTCTATTCCCCAGATCAAATGCTTTAGATTTTTTTAACTAAATGAACTGATAGTAGAAATAGGCTAACAATATTAACAGATTCAGTGAAAATGCTTTGAGTTGGTAAGTTATTTTGAACTTTAACAAATTAGTTAAAATGTTGTGGGGGGGGAAATGAGAGAAAAGCTAGAAACAAAGTGGGTGAGGAACAACTAAAAACTATGGTATGTGACCATGATAAACTATAACTGCACTGTTAGGAATGATTCAAATAGAAATTCAGAGAAACATGGGAAGACTTGTATGAACTGATGCACAGCAAAATGAAATAAACAATATACACAGCGACCACTGCCCCTACCCCCAAGCCAATTAGCTGCCAAGTTTTATTGATGCTACCTCTTAGATTTGCCCTTTTCTATCCACCCACATAGCTACCATTCTGTATAAATCATCATCCCTTACCTGGAATAGTGTAATAGCTTCCTAACTGGTTCCTCTATTTCTTTTTCCCCCTTTCCAATACATTCTCCTCATAGCTATCCAAGTAATTTTCCTAAATCACATGTCTGACCCTGTCAATCCCCTACTCAACAAATTCTGTTGGATCTCTATTGCCTCTATGATCAAATTTGTTTGTTTGCTCACTTTTTAAAGTCCTTCACACCATCAACCTGACCTAACCTTCCAATTTAATTATATATTACTACTACTTTTTCTTGTATACTATGTTCCTACCTGGTATTCCATTCCTCTTCTCCAGATCTTTGCACTGGCTATTCCTCATACCTGGAATGCCCATTTTACCTCCACCTTTTAGAATCCCTTGTTTTCTTAAAAACTACTCAAATATTGCTTTCCCTGTGAAAACTTTCCCAATCCCCCCTCCTCCAGCTGGTACATCCCAATAACAAACAAACAACAACAAAACTCCTTGTATTAATTTGCATGTACTAATTTATGTATATGTTACCTCCGCAATAGAATTTTAATCCTTTGAAGGTGGGTACAGTTTTGTCTTTGTATCTTCCATTAATCAATTGATTAATCAATGATCGGTTAATCTTGTTAACATCAATATTAGGATTCTGTTCCTATTGGTTGTAAAGAACTCATATTGTTCTGCCAGGAGTCAACCACACTGAGTCTTTTAAAAATGGTTTGTTTGGGTTTTTTGTCTAGAACTGCAATTTTTCTCTCAGAAATGAGCTGATGCTTTCCAAAATAAGTGTTGGCAAATAATTTTTCAGAATTTCATTTGGAAATCCAGGGTAGCAGATGCAACAAATGTCATCTAACTTAATGACATACCCAAGGCAATTGTAGAAGTAACCAGAGTCGGAAAATAATTCAAGTTTCCTGTCTCCAAATACAGTAATGTGTCACTTTTGTTCCATTTCTCCTTCATCTTTCATTCTCCCAATAGATATCCTTCAGTACCAGTTCTACACCAATCCCTGCATTCAAGTCACCCAGTCTGCTTCCATAACTTTGTATTTGCATACTCTCAAGTGCAATTTCCTACCCAGCTTTCCCATTGATCCTTATGAATTCCTGTCCATCATACATCCTTTTGGAAATAGATTAAAATTCACTTTCTCTAGGGAGCCTTCTGAATTGCCCTATCCTAATTTAATTATTCATTCAAGATCCTCTCAGCATCAAGTACTTAGCTTATGCGAATGCTTAAGCTACACATGGGTGGGAGACAGGGCACTTGTCTCATAGGATCACACATGCCTTGAATTCAAATTTTGTTTTTCTAAGGAGTGTGTACAATCTCCAAGGTCCTCTTCTAATAACTCACTGAGGTACAAGAATGTCCTTAGTTATTTAATGACTATTTCAAGAGAATATCTAAGTTCTGGCAGATATTATAAAGCTCAAAAAAAGCATCATATGCTTAAACTTAAAAAGGATCTTAAAGCCCATCTAATTTAATCTGCCCATTTTACAGACCTGGAAACTGAGGCCTAGAGAACAGATTTCACTAAGATCCCTCAGGCTGTAGGTCATATAACTGGGAAACAAAATCACATTCTCAGTCTCCAAATTCATTGCTTTTGCCACTGTTCCATATCAAGTTCACCATCACCATAATCTTTTTACTGAATAAAGTTTTAAAGTATTGAAATATATAGTCAGTGGTATTTAGAAAACATTTTACAAATATTATCTCATATGAACATCATAGTGTCTGTCATGGGTGTTCAAATCCCAGGTCAGTCATTTATCACCTCTGTAACATTGGGCAAGTTTCATGATCTAAAGCTCTACATATGGAGTCAGTAAGACTCGGATTCAAATTTCCCCTCATATGCTTACTGATGTTGTTCTGGGTCAGTTACCTAATTTCTTTACCTGTAAAATGAGGAGGTTAACATTTTCTGTGATCTCTTCCAGCTCTAATTCTATCCTATGAGTTCATGGCCTCCCTCAGTCTCAGTTTCCTTAGCTATAAAGTGAAAGGGTTGGACTAGCTTATCTCCATGGTCTCTTCCTGTCCCACACCTATGATCCAGGAATCTTCAATATGCAACTGAGCCAACCAAAACTCAGGAAAGTTTAAATGACTTGTTCATAGTCACAAAAGCTTTTTGATGTCACACAGGACAGATTTTGATGCCAGGTCCTCCTTAGGATGTCAGGCTCATCGCTATGCCACAGAATGTCTCAACAATCATATTGGATTATAATATGATTAGAAAACTCTATGTCTTTCATAATTTTTACCACTAGAAATTACACTAAAGAAAATGTGGTCCTTTCTGCTTTGTCACTGAAGCTTAAGGACTATTGGGTCTTTCCATTCCCCTGTGGCGACACTTTCTTTCTTTGTTGTCTCCCTGAGAAATATGTAGGCTCCTAGAGGGTAGGGACATTCTTGCTTATTTGTTTGCCCATAACTTGACACAGTGTTTGGCACCCAGAAGTACTTAACAAATGTTTTGTTTTGTTTTGTTTTTACTTCTCCCTTCCTTCCTTTCTTCTTTTTCTTCCTTTTATTCATTCTTCCATTCATTCTTCATTTCATTCATCTGCCATAGTTTACTAGGTGTCTATGGACCAACTGGCTGTTTAAACTTTGACTAACCTCCAGCCCAACTGAAAAGACATGATCATTTCTTTAGCAGCCCAACCTAATATACATTTGGGGTCTTTCATTACCTTCCCAGTCTGAGAATTTGTTGTAGTAGCTGTTCAGTCATTCAGTCATATATAACTCTTTATGACCCTGTGGAGCATATCACTCCCATAATGTCCATTGGGTTTTCTTGGCAAGATACTGACTAGAGCGGTTTGCCATTTTCTTCTCCAGTGGATTAAAGCAAACACGGATCAAGTCACTTGTCCAGGGGCACACAGCTGGTATTTACTTCCTCAGTTATCTGAGGCCAGATTTGAACTCAGATGTTCCTGACTTCAGACCCAACACTCTATCCACTGAGCCACCTACCTGTCTCCAGTCAGAGAATTAGAAGATACTTTATAAATCTGATGATTCGATTGAAATTAAGTACAATCACTGATGAAAAACAATACTTCTGTGAAGCAGGGAATATTAGCAAATGAAATACAAGATAAGAATAAGAGACACAAATAACATCAGAAGTAGCTAAATAGTAAAATGGTTAGAATATTGGGCCTGGAGTTGGGAAGACCTGTGTTCAAATTCAGTCATAAATACTTACTAGCTGTGTGACCCTGAGAAAGTCGTTTACCCATTATCTTCCTTAATCTTCTCTACTGTAAAAAGGGGATAACTAATAGCACCTATCAGGGTTGTTGTGAAGAGGTAATATTTATAAAATGCTATCACAATGACTTGGAAATATTTGACATTTAATAAATGCTTGTTCCCTTTTCATTATCATGTGTTAACTAATTAAATTAACACTGAAAATCATTGTAATCCCAGTAATCTAAAAATAAAATGCAACAGAAATGCACAAGTATATTTATAATTGATAAAAACTATAAAATTTTAAAAGGAAGTCAATAGTCCCAGTCACTATGGTTAAATTTCAATACCAGTAAGAGTAATAATAATAATTATAGTTATAATATCTGACATTTGTATAGTACCTTCATGCTTATAAAGAAATTTATGTAGTTATCTCATTTGAGGCCTCTTATCATTATGAGTTATGAAGTATAGGAATTATTTCCTTTCTTTTAAAATATGAAAACTGAATTTCAGAGAAATTAACTTTCCAAAAGTCATATAGCTGATAAGCATCTGAGGATTTTAAATGTGGAGGACAGCCTCTACATTTTAGATGTAGTCTATACTGCCTCTACATCTACTTGCTATCTATCCTCAACATATTATCTCCTTTTTATGTTTATAAACATTTGGGATTTTATCTCCTCAGCCTTCACACAGTGATATTTGAGCATGCTCACAAAGTGTTCTCATTGGATTAGTCTTTGTTAAAAGAAGGAAAAGAAACTCAGGGCATTACCAATTAACTTGTTTTAATATTTCTCCACAAATGGTAAAAAATTTTAAAGTACAGAAGAGAATAATCATAATGTGGTCAACATTACAAATTAAACTTTTCTGGTTTAAAAAAATAAATCTAGTAGTAAAGAAATGAAACCCCCCCCCACATTAAGTACTTATTGTATACCAAGCACTAAAGATACAACTCCAAAAATGAAACAGTCCCTGCCCTCAAGGAACTTACATTTTCATGGTGGGAGATGGCATATACAGGTATAAATATTTTTGTACATGTAGGGCCTTTTCCCTTTTTTATGATTTCCTTCAGATACAGACCTAGAAGTGGTATTATTGGATCAAAGAATGTGCACAGTTTTATAGCCCTTTGGGCATAATTCCAGATTGCTCTCCAGAATCTCTGGATCAGTTCACAACTCCACCTACAATGCATTAGTGTTACAATTTTCTCACATCTCCTCCAACATTTATCGTTTTCCTTTTTTGTCATTATTTTTCAACTGGATATGTGTGAGGTGGAGATGGCACATACAGAACAGTGGTGGCTAGAAATGGATGCTTTTGTTTGCAAAATCACAATGATGTTGAGTGAAACAACAGGGCAGTAGATTAAAATGTTCCTTTCAGACACAACAGTAGAATGGATTTGATTATGACTTGCAGAGCACTTCCTCAAAGTGCAGCCATATTTCAATACGGCAATGGCAATGCCATAGTAAAAATCTAAATCTTTAAGCTGAGTATCAAAAGAATATTTTTTAAAGCCAAAAGGATATTTTTAATGTCATCTAAAGGAAACATTCTAATACAACAAAAAGGGGGCAAACAACAATTATTTCCTGCCTAATTTTTTTTTTACTCTTTCCGGGCAAGAAGCACTAGACCCTTAATGCTAAATACCACAAATACTTCCTCCTACAAAATATATTACACACAGTCCTCTGATACAGAGTGTGCTGACTTCCTGCATGTCAGAAAGTCTTAGAAGCTTCTAGTAATAACAGAATATCAGAGCTGGAAGGAAGCCATCTAGTCCTACATATCTAAACCCACTGTGCAGCATTTCCAGTGTCTTCCTGAAGGCTTCCTATAATGGATGAACCCACTACCATTGTACTTTTTGAGGCAGTGGAGGAATTTCATCAGGGTAGGCAACTCCCTGGTGGGAAGTTTCCCTACTGATCTTCTCATTAATTCATAGCTCTAGAGAAACATGGGGGACCATCAGAGGTTAAGTGATTCACCCAGGGTAACACAATTTCTGTGTTCCAAAATTGTCATGAACCCAGATCTCTCTGCCTACTAGTCTGGTTTTCTATCTTTTATATTCTCTTGTTTTTCACATTCCAGCTTAACTTTATTACCCCATGCCACTAAGTGTTGGGACTTCCCTTCATAGCAAGCCTCAGTTTGCCTTTTTAACTTCTATCCATTGGTTCTAATTCTGACTTCTGGAGCCAAGCAGAACAAAACTAATCCCTTGACATGGGTCCCCACTAGGTGAGGTGATACTCCCTTTCCTTGTGCTATGAATATCTCATGCTTTATGCAAACCATGGGGCCATGAATCTGTGGGTCCCTAGCTTCAAATCCATGCTCTATTCAATACACACTATAGAGACCTATATTAGAATTCCTCCCTGATAGAATCACTGAAATAAAGTAGTTTCCTCTCCTGGATGACACAAAAATATTTTTCTTACAAGTATATGTCACTTTAAGCAATAAAACAAAGCCTAAAAGTGTTTTTCATTACTCATAAAAAACATGTTTTAAATTTACTAGTGAAACAAGTGTCTGTGTGATAAGGTAAGTTCAGGAAAGCCTTGGTTCGAGCCCTGTTTAGAGACATGTGACCAGGGACGACAAGTCACTTAACATTACCTGTGCCCCAGGTTACAAACTGTTGCTGATCAGCATCAGTGGAAGTCAATTCTGTATTAGTAATTCCCTACAGTGATAAATCACAGGACCAGGCCAAGAAAAAACAAAAAAGGGAAACTTGGAAGAAATGTATTGATTTGTTTAGAAATCTCAGTTTTCTATCTATCAATCTATTTATCCTGATATTCAGGGACAGCTAAGAAGCAAACAGAGCACTAGACATAGAGTTAAGAAGACTCATATCCAACCTCATAAACTTACGAGCTGTGTTACACTGAGACAGTCACATCACCTCTGTTTGGCTCAGTTTTCTCATCTGTAAAACGGGGATACTCAGAGCACTTGCCTCCCAGAGATGTTGTGCAGCTCAAATGAGATCATAGGTGTAAAGTGCTTTAGCAGACTGCCTGGAACAAAATTATTATCAAGTTTTCTTAAAGTATGAACCTAGATTCTAACCATTATTTTTGTTGTTTTGGTAGAGACTTGTGTTGGCATGGGGAACTTCCAGTGGTTAAAGTCTCACTACCTTCATCTCAGCAACTGTTGCATAACTTATAGGACCCAACACCTGGACCTGGAAGAAACCCTCAGAGGTCAGTTAGTCCTCCCTCCTCATTTTACAGATGAGGAAACTGAGGTCCAGAGGAATGAAATGACTTGTTTCAAGTAACATAACAAGTATGTGAGACACCATTTGAACCCAGGCCTTCCTGACTGCAAGGCTGGCCTTTCCTTTAACACATTCCTTATGGCACATGGCTACTGGATATGTTCTCCACTTTGTTTGGACTACATGAACCCAAAGGCCCCGCCAGCTCTAAATCTAGAATCCTCTGAACATTTATAAAAATAGTGTAGAGATTAAGGAACTCAGTTATTTCTATCCAAAACACTGAAAATTTCATTTGATGAAAACAAATTAACTCAGATTAATAACCTTTTCCCCAATATATTATACAAGAAGTTCTGAAAGGAAAAAAAACTGCATTCCTTTTGTGTTACAGATTAATATTTGCTCTCAGAACTGTTTCCAAAAAAAAAGAAGAAGAAGGAGAAGGAGGAGGAGGAAAAAAAGAGGTTTTACCAGACATAAACTGTGTAATAGAGGATAATTCCATTTGGCTCCAGGGGTGGTTGCCATGACAACTTCACCGTGACACCAGACAACTGTTTTACTGAGAAGTCTCGTGGAGGAGAACCAGGAGCTGAAAAGAAGGAGTGAGGGATACAATGTGCAATTAAGCATCATATCTGGAAGATGAGTTTAAAATGGAAATCTTTGATTTGTTTTCCCTCTCTGGTTCTGTGTTAAGTGAACCTTCCATATCAGCTCAGTCCAAGGGCATGGTAGACAGACTTGTTTACTTTTAAAATAAGATGATAAAGCAAGATTTTGCATGGTGGTGTTAAAACATCTGTTTCTGTGATTCAATGGAAAAAAAATATTTCATGAGAAAAGAGAGTAATGGGCTTGTCACAGTGATTCACCCACTGCTCAAGTATATTTTGCTAATTTTTTGGACTTCCAATAAATGCAGACATCTTTAGTGGTGTGAATAAATGCAAAATACAGTGAGATGTTTCCCTAGGTTAGGAAAAAAACTACAAAATTAGGTCTAAGAAGTGGTAAATGGAAAATCATAATCCTACCTCCATCACTAAATAAATCCATTGGCCTTTTCAAATAGGAAACAAGTTGTTATTTTGGCCATTTGTCATTAAAATTACAAAGTAACATGAAAATGTGTTCACTAACTAGCCAATTTCCATGGATTTCAAAGGTAACGTATTAATCATGAAATAATCAAATAAAACATAGCACAGAATTGACAACCAACTTTTTGTTTTCCTTCAGATAATTAACAAAGACTTGGGCCACTTGAGTGATTTTCTGCATTATATAGTTTTGAAAAAATATGATAAAACACACATGGTTGTTATATGGTTTTTTTGTTGAAATAAAATATTCCAAAACTACATTTAAATTAACATAGCTAATTACTGATAGACAATAATATATGAATATTGAAAGCTCAAAAGATAATTTTTTCTCAACAGTTATAAACCAAGATGATGTTGACCTATAATATTAAAATATCACAATTTTTTTAAATTTGAAGATAAAAAAGAGACCCAAGTTTTAACTTCAGATTATGCTGACCATCAGACATGGAAATGAGCAACAGAAGCATGGCTTTTAGAAAATCTGCAGAGCATTTGTTCTGATCTCTGAACAGGCTAGTTGACTGACTTAGAGATAAGAACCCTCTCCACAGCATTCCTGCCAGTTAGATTAAACTGTTACCTGATTTATTTTCTATTTATTTTTAGTTATATTGCATTTTGTTTCTCTGAACAGTCTCAGATGTGTGTGTTTCCATCATGTTAGTAATGACAGATTTTTCTGAACAGGGATTTATTGAATTCAGAATACTAACCAAAGAAAAATGGTGACAGCTGTATTTAGTACTTTCGATTTGTTATTCTCAGTGGCAGGAGCTACAATAAAACTGCTATCAAATATTGAATGTCACAAGAATCCATATATCACTCAGAGATATCAGGTTTCTAAGATATTAATTGCTTTCAACTGAGAATTTCCTTTATGTCAATACAATAGGATATGAATAGTTAGTTCCACTGAAATGTGCAAGAAATAAATTGTCATGCTCATCAATGAAACCAAAGGATTTTTAATAAAATATAATGTTTACTTTTTTCTGAAGTATAATTTTGCTTATAGCATTTGACAATATATGTTGTTACTTATCTTGGATAATAAAAAGTATTTATTTAAAATATCATTAAAGATAATTAGAGCAATAACAGAGTTGTGAGTCAGGAAGACATGAATTCAAACCCTGCCTCAGACATTGCCAGAGTGATCTTGGGTAAGTCACTTAACCACTCAGTCTCAGTTTCCTCAATAAGATATGAATATTTAGTTCTATTGCAACTAAAAAGAGGAAGATTAGAAGAAATCAGCAAAGTTAGTCAACATGCTGAAAAAGTCTGAAAACATATGCAATGTTTCAAATCTTTGAACTTGGCACTAGTGAGATGGGGCTGCCTTCTCATATTTCTCTTTAATGACAAGTTTATTCTTGGGAAGTCTGTAAAGTTGACTTGTGAGTGTTGGGGAGTGGCTTGCCCAGGGTGACAGAATAAGTATCTTCGGTCATATTTGAACTCAGGATCCTGTACTCTATCTACTGTGCCACCTAGCTGCCCAAAACTTACATATATACATACATATGCATATATGTACATTCATTAATATATTGCACTATGTATTGAGTCCTCTTACATACAAACCTGACTATAAACATACATACATGTATATACATACACATATAGGTAAGTACAAGTGTGTATGTACATATACATACATACATATATACACATGATTACATTTACACTGTTGTAGTCATTATGTAGATTGTTTTCCTGGCTCTGCTTACTTCTCTCTGAATTAGATCATGTAAGTCTTTCCATGCCTTTCATCATATTTATTATTTCTCAGAGCAGAGCAATATTCCATTGGATTCATCTAACACAGTTGTTTTAGCCATTCCCCAATAAATGGGCACCTGTAAATATTTTATGCTACTGTAAATGTTTTGGTATACATGGAGATTTTCCTCATAAATGACTCTTGGCAGTATATGTATAGTAATGGATAGGTCAAAATAGGTCAAAAGGTATGGAAGTTTTGTTCACTTCATTTGAATAATTCCAAACTGTTTTCCAAAATAGTTTTATTAATTCATAGCTCTAACAGTATAGTAGTACGTCTTTAATAAGTCATTCACTCATGCATCCATTCAATTATAGGTAAGGACACTAGTTCCAGGGAGTTTAAATAAAACTTAGAAGTTCACATTGCCAGATAAAAGCAAGTAATATTTTCATAGTTCTTAACGTTTGCAAACCACATTCTTAACATTATCTCATTCAATTGTCATGACAACCATGTAAAGAGGAAGTAGTTGTTTTCCCAAGCTAAGTAAACTAAGACCCAGAGGGACTTGCCTAGGGACGTATAGTAAGTGCCAGGTCTCCCTGAGTCCAATGATAAGGGCTTTCTCTCCCATGTCATGCTAGTCCTCAGCTTATGGCACAGACAGATCTAGAACTAAAGAACTAGGACTAGAAGAACCCAATCCAGTGGGGTCCATTCTTATATCTTCTATTGTGACTATCATAATAGCCAATGAACAAATTTAAAGTCTGAGTTTTCAGCATGGATTTAAAATAGTGATATGATGGCTATATAAATGGAATCTAAGAGTATGGTAGGAGAAATATCTGGCAGTTTCCCCTTCTGTGTGGATAGGGCTGGTTCCTTTCTTTAAAAGGGATTTTAAAATGGTCCTCCAGACTTGATTGGCTCAGAGCATTAAGGCTCTGATCTGGCTTCCTAGTCACCTAAGTACAAAAAAGACACATGGGGGGTCCCAAGTTTTGACTACCTAAAGTTTGACTGGCAGAGAACCAGGGAGAGAAGCAATCCAGAGTCCAGGAAGTTGTACTCAACTGAACTGATGCAGTAGGTCCTGGTGAACATCTTTTCCAAGCAATGATCAAGTACACTTCCTTCTGTTAACTGTTACATGAACTATGAATTTCTCATTTGAAGCCCATCCTTGGTTAGGTCTTGGTTAGTCATCATCAATCGTGTCTGACTCCTCATGACCCCATTTGGGGTTTTCTTCCCAAAGTGAGTGGAGTGTTTTGCCATTTCCTTCTCCAGCTCATTTTATTGGTGAGGAAACTGAGGCAAACAGGGTTAAATGACTTGCCCAGGGTCACAAAGCTTGTAAAAGTCAGAGGTCAGATTTAAATTCAGGAAGATGAGTCTTCTTCATTTCAAGCCTAGTGCTCTATCACTGTGTCACCTAGCTGCCCCATGTTAGGTCTAACCTATTGTAACTAGTGACAATAATCATTTTGGGAGCAAATGATGTCACTGAAGTGGGGAATGGGAAATGTAAAGGAAACTGAAACCCATTTCTGGTGACGCCAAATAGTAATGGCCAATAGCCATTACTGTGAGTTATTACCCATTTCTTATGGGAGATTTGAGGGAAATTATTTATGGTCACATGCAACTAGAAAAAAATTGAATTTTGCTTTATGTCTTTGAGAATAATATTCTGAAAGTACAGTAAATTGTCATTTGATGATTTGCATAACTTTTGTAATTAGACATGATGGAAATTTTGAATCTCACCAACTAGTAGGTTGGAATATCTGACCCAGCCCTCTTTATTTTGAGGGGAAGAGGCAAGGCAATTGGGGGTAAGTGACTTGCCCAAGGCCACACAACTAGTTATATGTCAAGTGTCTGACGCTGGATTTGAACTCAGGTCTTCCTGACTTAGCTGTCCCCAGCCCACCCCTCTTAAACTGAAATGTTGAAAAAGCCTGAAATATGTTCTGATAAAACTGTCAGGGCTTTCTATGTGGCATTTGGGAGGCCATTAGTAGCTGTGCCATCCAGAGTTGGTTGGTACTCATTATTATAAGGCAATAAGCAAGGTACTTGAGAGTATGGTGTTTGATCCCCTCAGGGAGCCCAGAGACCTTTCTATGGCTAGGAATATGGACAAATGCATCCTAGTGCTGAAGGAACTTATTTATGTGCACTTACCAGTCAAATATCAAAACAAGAAAAAAAATTTAAGTTTTCACATTACTTTTCCCCTTAAAAATGTCGATGCTAAAAATATCTTCAAATAAATATTATACATGAGAACTGGCTACATGACTATAACTATATGACACTGGATGCATATACACATAGACATATATATGCATATACACATAGACATATGTATATATGTGTATATATATATATATATATATATATATATATTTGCTTAATTGTTTTTAGTCATCTCCAATTCACTGTGACCACACTGAAGGTTTTCTTGGCAAAGATAGTGGAGCAATTGGCCATTTCCTTCTCTAGTTCATTTTACAGTTGAGGAAACTGAAGCTAAAAGATTTAGGTGACTTGCCCAGGGTGACAGAGTAAGTATCTGAGATCAGATTTGAACTCAGGAAGATGAATCTTCCTGACTCCAGATCTTGTACTCTATCTACTGTGCCACCTAGCTGCCTAAAACTTACATATATACATACATATGCATGTATGTACATACATTAATATATTGCACTATGTATTGAGTCCTCTTACATACAAACCTGACTATACACATACATACATGTATATACACACATATAGGTGAGTATATGTGTGTGTACATATACATACATATATGCACATGATTACATTTACACATACATATATATGTCACTATTCATTGAATCTTCCTACATATAAGTCTGAATTTATTACCCCTTTTTCACACACTGTTCCTCTGAAATCCTTTAAAAAATCCGGTGTCAGAACAACACTAATGCCTACTCTGTAGGCTAACAATATCATACTACATAAAGAAAAATTTTTATCACATGGCACACACATTCTACTAAGATTGTAGTATACTCACCATCTTCTTCAGTCAATATAGTTATAGGCATACTTCGGACTCCTTCTCCTTTAAGTGTACTCGCAGACACCTCAACTGTATAATGAGTATATTTCTTCAGCCCTAAATAGGAAAAAAGAGGATAATTCATCATGGACCACAGTGAGTTAGATTACATAAAATATAGCTATCTTTCAATACACAAATCAAATAAGCATCAGATGATGACACTATCTCCTACAATGAAAGTAAAGTTGGAGGGAACATCAAGAAGAAATAGAAGAAAAGTCAAACGTATCCTGAAGATCCAGGACCAAATCTCCAATGGCTTAAATTCTATTTGAGAAGTAGCTACATCAGATCCTGACATCGTGTGCAAGGAGTCCAATGACATGATGATACAGACTGACTGGATGATTCTAGTAAAGTCATTTCCTTCTCAGTGTTCTAGGTATCTAAGACTCTAAGTTGCAAAGAAGGTACCCTCTTGCATCGACAGAGGGAGATTCCCATATCCATGAAATCACTAGTGCAGTCCCTGCCCTCATCTTACTATTTGTTAAACTGATCTATACATGATCCCATACAACTTTTGTTGCCTAATATAAAGAGTAATAGTGCCAAGTCTTCATAAAACTTTCAATTTTCTTTGATTGCTAGTATTTAATACTAGTTAGTATTAAATACTAGCAATATGTTAAATACCAATTGGAAAGCTCCCAACTAAAAAAAATTCATGGGTAGAGCCAAGATGGCCAAGTAAAAGCATGAACTCGATTGATCTTCTATTGTGACCACTTCCAACACCTATAAAATATGACTCTAAACAAATTTTAGAGCTACAGAACCCACAAAGTGACAGAGAGAAACAAATCTCCCACTGAAGGCAGCCTGGCAGGATGAGAAATGGTCTATTGCACCAGTCTAGGAGCCAAGCAGATCTCTGCATGAGCTATGCAGTCCCAGACCTGGGGCAGCTATGACCAGTAATACAGACTGGCCAGAGCAGACTTCAAGAGAGTGGATCACCAGCAACTGTGGTGGTTTCCAGACTTCTCAACCCATAAATGCCAAACAGAAAGAAAAAGGCCAGTGGGGAACTCTGTTGGAAGCAGGTGACATAAGAGAATGGTCTGGCCCCTGCCCCCAGGGTGAGAGGTAGCAGAGGAGCAGCAGCTCCAGCTGCTGCTGTGTGGTACCTCTGGAGCTCCTGGCCTGAAGATCATAGGGGATATGATTCAAATTAATATTCGGAGGGTAATCACTCTTGCTTTGACTTGCTTGTATCTGGGTCACAGTCTTGGGTGGTGGTCCTGGGGTGAGGAATGCCAGTGTGCTAGAGCTTATGGTGGCTATATAGAGGGCACCTTCCTCATAGTTCTGACAACATTTGTGAAAACCCCAGAAATTTAGGACACAGCTCTCTCCACTCTGGAAGCAGAGTTCTACCATGGCAAAGAGCTCAAAAGTCAAGTGACTGGCTGGCAAGATGAGCAAGTAGAAGAAGCACAATCAGACCATAGAATCCTTTTGGGGGGACAAAAAGGATCAAAATATAGAACCAGAAGAAGTCAATGAAGTCATAAGTCCTGCATCAAAAACTTCCAAGAAATATATAAATTGGTTACAGGCCATGGAGGAGCTCAAGAAGGATTTTGAAAATCAAGTAAGAGAAGTGGAGGAAAATTTGGAAAGAGAAATGAGAATGATGCAAGAAAATCATGAAAAACAAGTCAACAGCCTGCTAAAGGAGACCAAAAAAAAAAAAAAAATACTGAAGAAAATAACACCTGAAAAAATAGACTAACTCAAATGGCAAAAGAGGCCTAAAAAGCCAATGAGGAGAATGCCTTAAAAAGCTGAATTACTGGGGCAACTAGGTAGTGCAGTGAATAGAGCACTGGCCCTGGAGTCAGGAGGATTTTAGTTCAAATCCAGCCTCAGACACTTAACACAAAAACTAGCTGTGTGACCTTGGGCAAGTCACTTAACCCCAATTGCCCCCCCGCAAAAGTTTAATTACCCAGATGGAAAAGGAATTTCAAAAACTCACTGAAAATAATAGTTCCTTAAAAATTAGATTGGAACAAATAGAAGCTAATGACTTTATAAGAAATCAAGATATTATAAAAGAGATACAAACAAATGAAAAAAGTAGAAGGCAATGTGAAATATCTCATTGGAAAAAACACTGACCTGGAAAATAGATCCAGGAGAGAGAATTTAAATATTATTGGACTACCTGAGAGCCACAATCAAAAAATAAGCCTAGTAAGCATCTTTCAAGAAATTCTCAAGGGAAATTGCCCTGGTATTCTAGAACCAGAGGACAAAATAGAAATGGAAAGAATTCATTGATTGCCTCTTGAAAAAGATCCCAAAAAGAAAACTCCTAGGAATATTATAGCCAGGTTCCAGAACTCCCAGATCAAGGAGAAAATACAACAAGCACCCAGGAAGAAACAATTTCAATATTGTGGAAACACAATCAGAATAGCACAGGACCTGGAAGCTTCTACACTGAGGGACTGAAGGGCATGGAATATGATATTCCAGAGGGCAAAAGAGCTGGGATTGAAGCCAAGGGTCACCTACCCAGCAAAACTGAGTATCTCCCAGGTGGGAGGTGAGATGGGTGAGAGGGAATATAAGCAGTCTTTTACAATATATCTACTATGGTAATGTTTTGCATATACATGTACAACACATACTGAATTGCTTATCTTCTCAGAGGGAGTGGGTGACAAGGGGTGGAAGGGAATGGATCTGAAACAAGATACTCAAAACTGAGTATCTTATTTCAGGGGAAAATATGGTCATTCAGTGGAATAGAGGACTTTCAAGCATTCTTGAGGAAAAAACCAGAGTTGAATAGAAAATTTGACATTCAGACACAAGAAGCAAGAGATGCTTGAGAAGGTAATCAAGGAAAAGAAATCAAAAGGAACTTATCAAAGCTGAACTATTTACATTCCTACATGGAAAAACAATAACTGTGTCTGATGAAACCTTTCTCATTATGAAAATAATTGAAGAAGGGTATATGGGCATATGTTTACAGGTATACATGGATAGAGGGCACAGGTTGAATTTGGTGGGAAGGGATGATACTTAAGGGGTGAAGTTAAGAGGTGAGAGAGGAAAGTGGCAAGAGGAGATGGGGAGAAACAGGGTAGGGTAAACTATCTCATGTAGAAGAGGCAAGGGGAAGTAGTTGCAGGGGAGGGAAAGAACAGGAAGGCAAAAAGGCAAAAGCATATTCTCATTGAAGTTGGCTCAAGGAGAGAATCACATACATACTAAATGGGATATCTCATCTTGCAGGAGAGTAGGGGAAAAGGGGATGAGAGGGAGGATGATGGAGGGGAGGGCATCCTGGGGGGAGGAGAGGTTGGAAGTACCCACTATCAAAGAGGGGCAGGATCAAAGTAGGGAATGGACCAGGTGGGAGATGAGATGGGTGGGAGGGAAATATAAGCAGTCTTTTACAATATATCTACTATGGTAATGTTTTGCATAGCTATACATGTACAACACATACTGAATTGCTTATCTTCTCAGAGGGAGTGGGTGACAAGGGAGGAAGTGAATGGATCTGAAAATCGAAGTTTTAAAATTAAATGTTTCATAAGATGTCCAGGCAGTGGGGCTCAGAGATTCACCTTGCCCTAATGGCAAAGTCGAAGGGGTATGGGAGAAGATATGGGAGAGAGCAGATTGGATGAGGGGATATCTAGTGGGACTGCTATTCTGGGGTGGTGGGTAGGGAAAAATTGGGGAAAATTGTTACTCAAAATCTGGTGGAAATGAATGATGGAAACCAGAAGTTAATAAAGCATTTGTTAAAAAATTTAAAAAAAACAATAATTGTAACTCATGAGACTTTTCTCAGTATGAGGATAATTGAAGGGGATATATATATATATATATACACACACACACACACATACATACACATTTATGTATGTGTCTGAGGGTATTTGGGTGTATAAATACATATGTGAGTGTGTGTATATGTGTGTACATGTATACATAGACAGAGGGCACAGGATCAGTTGAGTAGGAAGGGGTGGTATCTAAAATATAAAATTAAGAGGTAAGAGAGGAGGAGGAGAAAGGGAGAGATAGAATAGGGTAAATTATTTCATGTAAAAGAGGCAAGAGAAAACTGTTACAATGGAGGGGAAGAGCAGGAAGGTGAAGGGGAATGGGTCAACCTTATTCTCATTGAATTTGGCTTAAGGAGGGAATAACATACACACTCAACTGGGTATCTTACCCTAGAGGATAGTAGGGGGAAGGGGATAAGAGGGGGGATGATGGAAGGGAGGGCAGATTGGGGGAGGGGATAGTTAGAAGCAAACACTTTTGAAAATGGACAGGGTCAAAATAGAAAACAGAATGAGTGGGGGGTGGGATAGGATGTAGGGAAATATAGTTAGTCTTTCACAATATAACTACGTTTTGTGTAACTACACATATACAACCTATATTGAATTGCGTCTTTCCACTGGGGATGGGTGAGGAGGGAAGAAAGGAAAGAACCTGGAAATCAAAGTTTTAAAAACAAATCTTAAAAAAAAATTGTTTTTTACATGCAACTGGGAAATAAGATATACAGGCCACTGAGGTATAGAAATCTATCTTGCCCTACTAGAAAGTTAGGGGTAGGGGGATGGGGGAGAGAGAGCAGATTGGGGGAAGGGGTATTCAGTAAGCTCACTATCTTGGGGTGGGAGTAGGAGAAAACAGGGAGAAAATTTGTAACTCAAAATTTTGTGGAAATGAATGTTGAAAATTAAAAATAAATAAAAGATTAATTTTTTAAATTCAACACTATCAACTATAAATGTTTAGTTTCTTTTGTACTCACCTCTAATGTTCTGTGACAGCTTTGTTGTGTTTATAGTTCTTTCTTCATTTTCATTATTCCTTCTGAGATAGATGGTATATTTCTGTATGACCCCATTGGGATTTATTGGTGGAAGGAATGAGAGCTCAATTTCTCCAGAAGAAACATTCCGATAGGTGATATTTTCAGGTGCGCTGTCAGGGACTAACAGGAATAAAAATAAAACATTAAAAAACATGCAATTTGAAGACTTTTTTGTGAATTTACACTTTAAGCAATACAGCCAAAGCCCAATTCTGCTGCTATACAATAAAGGCTGGGGACAGACCTTTTTGGTTAAATTGTATAGGATCAAATGAGATTATAATATTAAATAGTGTTTAAGATAACAGTTGGCACTTAATAAATGTTTGTTTCCCTCCCCCTTCCCAAGTAGGAAAAAATTATCTTATATGTCCCAGTCTCCTTATTTCTTAGCTTCTCCTCCCTTAGTGGCACTTCTTAGTGTTCTCCCTTAGTGGATATATCCCTTGAAGATCCATGCTGCCTACTTTCTACCTATTCCAAAATAGGTTCTTAATGGAGTTGAATCTAATTTAAGCTGTTTTAAATGAAAAATAGCATTTTAACTGTTCCTCCTAGACTACTGACTATGTCTAGAACTAGACATACTTTCTCCTGGTTCCATGCATTTGAATAGTACATCTCCTATTCCTAGAATGCATTGCTTCTTCATCTCAGCATTAAAAGCCAATGATAATATGGTTCTAGCTTACCTTTCCAGACTTAATACACATCACTCTCTTTCACCCACTCTACAGCCCATCCAGTATAGCCTTCTTGCTTTTATTGACACATGATATTCCTTCTCCCACCTCCATGACTTTGCATAGGTACATGCCCATAACATACTTTTTCCTCAATCCAAGCCCTTGGAATCCTGGTACAATGGGGAAAAGTATCAGCTCTGAAGTCAGAGAACTTGGCTTCAAATCATTCTTTGATCTTTAATACCTGCATGACCTCGGCCAAGTCACAGTCTCCCTGGACATCCACTTCCTTATCTGAAAAATTGAACTGTTTGAACTAAACAGCCTCTGATGCCTCTTCCAGTTATACTTTTATGATCTCATGAGGCCTTTCCTGACTGCCCTCTCCTTCCCATGACCTTGTTTCTATTTCATTTTCACTTGCTTCTGTACATGTTGCTTTCCTTTATAGAGTGTAAGCTCTCTGAAAGTAAGGGACACTTCATTTGATTTCTTTGTATCTTCAGGACCTAAGTAGGCACTTAAGAAATTCTTGCTAACTGACTGATAGCCTCGATTAATTGAGCTATGTAAATGTCAATCATTGTTCTTCTTGGTTAAGGAACTTAATTTGAGGGATTTTAAACACTTTTTTGTTGCATCTTTATTGCTCTGCCAGCTAGCACAGTGAGTGTCAAGCATACAGTAGGCATTTCATAAATGCTTGAATTAACTTTAATTATTCCTCCCAGAAAAACTTACATTTTAAAAGAATCAAAATACATTTATGGTAGATTTTCAGGCACTTTCAAGGAGGTAGAGGGACATTTTAGCAGACCATAGAATCTCCCAAATCCCTGAAATTTCACCATGAAAATCATTTATTCAATGTCTACCATTGTCTCCACAGGGCAATTATAGACCCCCAAAATGTGAGATGGAACAGGAGAGGTGCCCCATTAGTCCCATTCTCTTGTAAATGCTCTGTCCCTTCAGTGTACAAGGAAAGGAGAGCAATAAAGATGCAAAAAAATGTTAAAAATCTATCAAACTAAGTTCTTTAACCAAGAAGAACAATGATTGACATTTACATAGCTCAATCAATCAAGTAGCTTCAGCCAGAAGCATGATAAACTACATGGAACCATGTTTATCTAATGAATAAAAATTAAAGATGTTGGTGATTCTGTTGGGAATTTCATTCTGAATGCAGGAAGAAGAAACTTGCAGATTTAGAGAAAATGAGGATAAGAGAAGGCAATGAGAAGAAAAGAAAATGGAATCGTGAGAAGCAGGGGAGGAAGGGGGAATAAAAAGAAGGTATTTGAAAGAATTAGAGAATTGGATTATAGGCTCATTGATTAAGAGCTTGAAGAAGCACTGGGAGTCAACTAGGCCAGCTCCCTCATTTTATAGCTAAGGAGACAGAGGCCTAGGAAATCCTGATTAAATGAGCATAGATATCCAATATTCTCCCTAGAGATCAGCACAACTTTTTGATGTCTGTCTCCTAAAGTGAATTTAAGTCAAATTATTTTTTATGAAATAAGGTGCAGAGAAGATGCCAACCTACATTGGGAGAGAGGATTTCCTAACCTAGGAATTCTCTATACTAATGAAATCACTGGTCATTCCCTATCTCTGTATCTTTCTGTATTTCTATGAAACACCATGTTGGACAACTGTGATTTAGCAAATGTGAGAGGGTTGAGTCAAATGGAAAAGCATTTTCCAATTCATATAAATCTATACCACAGGCCAGATTCTAAAAAGAAAAAAAAAGTGAACTGTAATCACCTGGAGGTCATGGAAATGTCTTGGTATTCATGTAGGAGAGAATCATTATATGTTGTAAATTCATTACCTTCTCCTGCCAAGAAGAGAAACTGAGACCAAAGTCTGACCTGGTTTCTGTGTGTTCTTGGAATGATAAGACTTAAATAGGTAAAGATACACTAATGTAAGAAGTTGACCCTCTCATCATTCTGTGATCTTTATTAGTAGAACTTCCCAGATGTTCCCAAGAACCTAGAAATCAGACAGTCATTATCTCATTGACCATATAACAAAATTGGTACAGAGATGTATATATGACTAAAGCAATACCTCATTAATGAGAATATTCAGTGCTTGGTAGAGTATATATCATTACCTCTCTATTAACTGAATTTACAAAAGACAACTTTTTAGTAGGGAATGGTAAAGATGGGAAATAGGATGGAATATTCAGCTCATTTGCTTTTTAAATTAAGATGAAAAAACATAAAATATTAATTCAATAAAATATTAAAATAAGTTATGTTTCACTTTTATATTATAATCAAGTAAGAAAGGAAAAGAGACAAGAGGAAAAAGGTATCTATGCAATAAAAATTTAAAAATAAAGGAAAGGGAGAAAGGAGAAGAGCAGGAGGGAGATGGGAGATGAAATGTGGAAATAAGAGAGGGGGAAAGAATGGAGAAAGGAAGAAAGAATGAAAAAGGAGCAAACAATTGAGAAGGACAGAGAGAAACAAAGAAAAGAGAAAGAGAAAAGAAAGATAAAAAGAGGGAGAGACAGAGAGAGGTAGAGAGGAGGGAAAGAGAAAAGAGAGAAAGACAGACAGAAAAGAGAGATTGGAAAGAGAAAGAGAGGGAGATAAGTATGAGGATATCTAAGAAAGAGAGGTGCTAGAGGGAAGCAGGAAGAGAAGGGAAAGGGAAAAGAGACAGAGACAGAAAAAGGCAGGAAGAAGTGAGGGGCAGAGACAGAGACAAGAAAGAACAGAGGGAGGGAAGAAAGGAGAGACAGAGAGGGAGAATGGAGAGAGAGGAGGAAGAGGAGGTTGGAAGGAGGAAGGGAAAGATCGAGAAAGCCACATAGAAAAAAACAAAAACAGAGAAAGCCTATGCCCAGTAGCCTGTAAGGTAATCATGTTAGAGGTAAACTATTCTTATCATTTCCTGCTGTTCATTTGGCCTACCAACATCAAAGTTATCATCTCTTATCATTATATTTTGTAATTCTAAGTCATTCTCCAGTAGCTTAGAACTGCAGGTTCTACAGTTGGAAAGAGCGAATCTGGCTTTAATTTAAAACTTCAAAGTTTACTTTTTAGATGAAGTTTATTTCCCCATGGAATTCTGAAGGTCTTGTATGTGAGTGAAGGAATTACATACTTAAGTTTTGGACATTTACTTTGTAACACTATTGGTGGTGTCTGAGAGTTCCTTTGACATTAAAAACCTGTCAGATTATCTTTGTGGTTGCGGGAAATTGGGGGCTCATTCCATTGCCTAAGGATTACATTTGAAGCTAGGATTTATTTCATTTTCCCAAGTTTCTGTGTATGTGTGGAGGGAGTAGGAATCAGGGAATAATTATTTATTTGAGCCTAAGCTTAGAGCTTTGAATGAGCCTGTGACAAAGGGAGAGGTGACGGTGGATAGGGACAGAGCAGTTGGCAGCATCAGGGGTGGCAGAGAGAGCAGGCATTTTATGATGTGGGTTCCGAAACAAACTTCTGGGTGTTGCAAGCTTGGTTCCAGTGGCCAAATGTTTCCTTATGAGGGGAGGGGGCAGCTAGAAAGGATGGAAGTTGCTGGCAGCAGTTGTTTTTATGATCAATGCAAGGACAATGAACTGAACATTTTTCCTGGTTCTTGTCAGCAATAGGTATTTTCTACATTGTTTTCTCTATTTCTTAAGGCTTTTTCTATTTCCTGATTTCATCTACTACAAAAATATGATGATAAAAATAATGATGATTCATGTTTGTAGATTTATCATATGTAAAGCGGAGAGATTTCAGTGAATACCTAGGAATACAGAATTAAAACCAGGAGAAAAGTTAGCTTCAAACAGATAACGTTTCATACTGGCTTGTGGGCTCTGAGCTATGATCACGGGACACATCTATAGCCTTGATTGTATTAATAATTTTTATGATGTTCTAAAAAGCAGAGACAGACAATCCATACAAATCAGGAACATCACAACTCTTGGGCTAGTGGAGTCAGAAACATATTCAGATTTGGGTGGTTTAAAAATACTGATGCCTGAGAAAAGCTTCAGCTTCTGAACTAAGAGAAGTAGGTTAAGACATAACTTAGCATGGACCAGGCAAAGGTTGGGTCTCCTAGAATGAAAAGGTGGTTGAAGGCAGATGAAATCCGCCCTATCTATGTTTCTATGGTAGAAGTAACATAGTGGGGTGAGCAAATGTCTCTTAATTTTTCTTTCTTTATCCAGCCAAAACCCTGGACAGACAATAACTTGGGTGTTTTACACAATGTGGAGACCACCTGTGAAAGGTCAGTGAAACAGGAGAATGACTATTGAGAGCAATGACAGCTGAAGATTTCTGTTTAAATTCCAATCGACTCTCTAAAGCACCAAGAAGCAGGCTTAATGGCCCCAGACTTGCTTTCTCTTCTCTTGATATTCTCTCTCACCTGGGCTCAGGTTACCAACTACATTCCAGGTAAATACCAGAATAACAAATTTAAAACTTGGAAGAGGCTTAGTGTTATCTGGTCTTAATCCTCTCCTCTCCATTTTATATGAAGAAGCTGAGGCCCAAAGAGATTAAATAATTTGCTCAAAGTCACATAGCTAATAAGTGCCAGAGATGGGATTTGAATTCAGGTCTTGTAACTCCAAATTCACTTCACTAGGTTAAGGTAATGGGCTGAAATAAATCATGAGGCAGTCAGTTCAATAATAATCATAGCTAACATTAGTATAATACTTTAAAGTTTACATAGTACTTTACATTTAATCTTCACAACAATGTTGGGAGGTGCCAATATTAACCCCATTTGAGAGATGAAGAAACTGAGGGTGAGGGTTAAATGACTTGCCCAGAATCATAAGCTACTAAATATAGTCTCAGTCAGGATTAAAACTCAGTTCTTCCTAACTGCTGCTCTATCTGCTTTGTCTTCTAGCTATTCATTTCCTCAAAAGGAAGCAAAGCAAAGGAAAAGTCCCCATTTGTATTATTCTAGCCCATAAACCCTAGTGAGGAATGAGCCCATGCCAGCATGTCAATAAAATACCTTCTCACTGGCTGTTGTATCCATCCAACTAACCAACCAACAAGAGAATTATTTGTAATGTTTGATATAAAAATGTCCCATCAAAGCTGGTACCTTTGAATTTACTAGTTCTCTTCACCCTTACTGAAGCATTCTTATAACCCTGTCCTAATATCTCCATAAGCACCCAGTATCTACCACAAGAGACACTGGGATTCAGAGACAAAGAGAACATTAGGTTCAAGATTAAGAAAACCTAGTCAGGGGTGGCTAGGTGGCGCAGTGAATATAGCGCCGGCCCTGGAGTCAGAAGGACCTGAGTTCGGAAGCCGCCTCCGACACTTAATCCACACAAGCAAAAACCTAGCCGTGTAACCTTGGGCAAGTTACTTAACCCCAATTGCCCTAAAGGGGCGGCTAGGTGGCGCCGTGAGTAAGAGCGCCGGCCTCGGAGTTGGGATGACCCGAGATCAAATCCGGCCTCAGAAAATGAGCACCCACGCATAAATAATGACTAGCCGTGTAACCTTGAGCAAGTTACTTAACCTCAATTGCTTAAAAAAAAAAAAAAAGAAAACCTAGTCCATTGACTTTATTTAACCTCTTTTTAGGACCTAGCTTCCTCATCTTTAAAAAAGGGGAAAATGATATTTGTCCTGCTTGCCCCACAAGTTTGCTTAGAGGAAGGAACTTTGTAAACCAAACACTATGTAAATGTGAACCATTAGGATTACTACAGTGCTTTTTTAGGCATAATGGTATCCCCAAAAAATATTGATGTGGTTGGTTGATTTGATTCAATGAAGTATGTGAGTTTCATTCTTTGGGTCTTGTCAGATGCTATTGATACCAAGCATTGTAGTTATGCCTTTGAGAAATAGTTTTATTATGTTTTGTGGATGTTAATGTGTATATGTGTGTTTGTGTGTGTGTGTATGTGTGTGCATGTAGAGAGAGAGAGAGAGAGACAGAGACAGAGACAGAGAGAGAGAGAGACAGAGAGAATACTATACATGAGGATTTAAATGGATATTCAAGTAAAATTAAGTAACTGAAAGAATCACTTTTCCCCAAAACCTTACATTAAATAAAAGTAAATTTTAATTTAAATATAAATATTTGAAAATTATTATAATATAATTTTAAAATGTTATCATGGGAGGAGAACTGGAAAAGACCCAAGGCCAAGCTCATCCCCCTTATTCTGCTGGGAAGGAGACTGAGACACAGAAGGTTAAGTGACTCACCAAGGGTCACATACCTTGTATACTCGTTAGTACCTTTGGTGACATCTGAAACCAAGTTGGCCTGACCTGAAAGCCATTGCTCTATTCACTAAACCAGGATGCCTCTTCTTATTTTAAGAATGAGTTCTGTGGGTTTGCCCACTAAGTGTAGGATAAAATACAAACTCCTTAGGTGGACATTTAAAGCCCTCCATAATTATCACTCCAACTTATCTTTCCAGCCTCATTTCAAAAAAATCCTTCTCATGAGTACTATGTTCCATTCAAATTAGACTGTTCCCTGAACTTGACATTATATCTGCTACATAAATATTCTCCTCCTTCTTCGCTCATTTCAGGAATCATACCTTCTAAGGAAAAAAAATAAACAAACTTTCCTGATCTTCTTATTGGGACTTATTCTATCCTTCCTCAAAATTCCCTAACTCTTCATTAGAATGTAAGCTCCATGAGGGTAAGCACATTTTGTTTTTATGGCTCTGTTCCCAGAATCATGCAAAGCAACTTGTCCATAGGAAGCACTTAATATGATTATTGGATTGAACTCTTAAGCCCTGAGCTCAAAAGTGATCTTTTCAAATAAGGATTCCCCCTCCTCATTTTGTACACGTATTCATTATGATTCATTTAGCCAATATGTATTGACATTTGGCCTGAAGCTGTGGGAGATAAAAAGATGAAAATCTGGGGATGTTAGCCCTCAGGGAACTTAGAGCTCATAAAGGGAGGGTTTTGTTTTGGTTTGTTTTGGTTTAGTATTTGTGTTATTTTGCTTTTCCTGAATTAGACCTGTCATTTGATTGGTATAGGAGAACTCCCAGGGAGGAAACTCTGTGTATTAATGCAGATTCACAACTTCTCTGCAACCTAGAGTCTTAAGTTGCCCGAAGGACTAAGAAGTTAAATGACTTGTCCAGGGTCCAGAGCCAGCATGAATCAGAAGCAGAACTTGAACCCAGCTCTCCCTGACTGGGAAGCCAGATGTCTATCCATCACCTCATCTGCCTCTTGTGGGAATTTAGACACATAAAAATTGCTGTAGGAAACTACAGTTTAGAGAGAAAATGACAGTGTGTTTAACCCAGATAAATTTTGCAGCAATGCAATACTGTTGCTGTGAATGTCTCTTTGTGCCTTTCCTGTCTCACTGGTTAGGCAACATAAAGGCAATAATGTTATTTCAGTATGTAACATAGTGGATAGAGGGTTAGGGTCAGGAAAACTTGGATTCAAATCTTACCTATGCCACTTCTTATTGGGCTGTTCTTGCAACTTATTGATTGGATGGTAACCCTTTGAGTCTGTAAATTGCAGAGAAGGTGCCCACCTATACTTATAGAGAGTTTTCTTACCTGGAATTCCCTATGAAATATGAAATAACAGGTTTAGTCTGATCTTTATGCTACTATTTGAATTGTAACAAATCATGAATACTTGGGATCTTTTATGCCATGGTAACATCAATGTTGCAGCAGGTCTTTGAAGATATGTGTGTAGGTGGATAGATGGATAAATAGATAGATAGATAGATAGATAGATAGATAGATGGATAGATGGATGGATAGATGGATAGATAGATAAATAGATGGATAGATAGATACAGATAAATGTACACAAATATATATATATATATATATACACATATGCCATGAAGGTGTGATGTATATGTATAGTATATATAACTATATAAATATATACATAAACATACATGCATGTATGTATGTATATGCACATTTAAACACATGTGTATTTAGTGTATATATTGCACATACATATACACGTGTCTATATATGCACACATGGACATATATGTAGATATGTGGAGATGCATTGTAGAAGTGTGTGCACACATATACATACTGTATAAGACATGTATACATATGCACACATGTATGTATATGTACAGATATATGCATATAGCATACAGAAGCACCACATATAAAGTACACATCACATGTGCACACACCACACATGTGTACATGCATGTATGCGCATTGTGTACCTATATGTACAAATATATAAATAAGTGCATGCATGTCTTACGTTTTATGAATTTCTATAGAAAATATGGTCACAGATGATTGTGAAAAACACTTACCAGTTTCTGAAGTCCTTACAGACAGCAAAGATGATAACTGATTGCCATGACCAAGTCTAGTGTAAGATCTTATAGAAATGTTATAAAGGGTATAAGGTTTTAAGTCACTCAGCACAATATTTGTCATTGAAGTGTTTTTAAAGAACAAATGGTCTGCATTTCTATAAATAACTTCATAGGAGATGATGATTCCATTAGGTTTTTCTGGTGGCAACCACTTCAGTTTTATTTCTGTAGGAGTCACATCCACAACCTCGACTTCTTGAGGTGGTGATTCAGGTTCTGTAAGAAGGAAATTTTGTTTTAAAAATAGAATGTTCAAGTTAGGTATCTTTTGTAAGAATTTTCCTTAAATGTTAGCAAAATTTATCATCTGATATATCCTTTGGCCCTAGCAACTTTCTGTTTTAAATGAAGATGTAGAATATATATTCCTTAGGTGGCATATTGGTACTGATATGAAATCATGCATCCCTTAAGTAGTGAAGAATATGTTACTAGAGGGTGCACGGGGTGATATGGACTCACTCATTTCCTAACCCTACAGTTACTTGGTTGCCCCCATGCCCAACAGAATTCATTCTTTAACAATCCAAAAGCATTTACATGTGATAAGCAACTAGGTACTGGGCACACAAGCACAGCTCCTATCTTCAAGGAACTTATAATCTCTTAAGGGAAACAACAAGACTGAGGGCTCAAAACCCCATCAGCCAGATAGTGATACCTGCCAGGGTTTATTACTATTAACTTTAAAATATTCATATTATTCTGGGATGTATAAAAAATTTGAGAGACATAATTTCTGGATAATTAATCATTTAAGGATTAATTATCCAGAAATTATGTCTCGAACTTTTTAAAATGTCACAGTTTTTTAGCAACTGGCATGGCAGCCAAGGCCCACAAACTTTCATGGTGTTATAATCTTAGGTTAACACATGCAGTCCTAGCCCTAGAACTCAATTTCCAAGCATCCAAAGGAGAACCAGTTCCAATGATTAGCATTCAAACACTCTTTCTTCATGGGGTCAGAGATCATATATAAGTGATACAATGGACACAGTTCTAGATCTGTTTTAGATCTGTTCTAGATCATCAAATTTGACCTCAGGTACCTTGGACAAGTCATTTAACCTCTGTCTGCTTCAGTTTCCTCATCTGTAAAATTGTGATAATAACACCTTCCACTCAGAGTTGATAAAACAAAATGAAGTTATCTTTATAAAGTGTTTTGGAACCTTCAAGAAGACTATAAATGGTAACTATTAGTGTTACTATTATTATAGGACCATAGATTCAGAACTGGAAGAAATATCCAAGGCCAACTATACCAATGCTTTCATTTTCATTTTACAGATAAGGAAACTAAGAACCTGAGAGATTACAAGACTTGCCCCAAGCCCACATGTAATGAATGGCAAAGCCTTGTCTCGGCTCAAACACCATCCTAATGTGTCTATTTAATATGCATGCTATTCCTCTATCACACAAAACCAGATCTCATATTACTGCACCAAACAACACATGACCACTGGCCATAGAAGAAAAGTGCCAGTCCTTTTTAAATGGTCTAGAAAAATATTTTTCTTTGTGGACATCTGTGAGAATGCTGTGTCTTCCTTGCACAATTGTCTGACTATCCTCCTTTCCAATTTTAACTACAGACACTCAAATCCATTTGATCCAGCCATAAAAAGGATTCTTTTTTTCAAAGCTCTTAATACTTTTCTACTAATGTAAGTTATTTCTGAACATATAACAAGATACAGATGATTTAAACAACTACCAGGAATAATGAAAACCAGTGCAAACTTTCTTGGGTATATCAGTGAGAACAGGGCCAGACTAAAAGCCAAGAGAGCTTTGTAGTGAATATAGACTCTGATATTAACTACTTGTGTGACCTTGAAAAAGTAATTTGACGTTTCTGAACTTCAGTTTCCTCATCTGTGATAAGAGCACTTGTCACATACCACAGGCTTATGAAGAGAAAAACACTGTAGACCTTAAGAAACAATTGGTCCGAGTTTTGTTTCGCTTGATATATCTAGATGTTGGCAAAACAAAAACAATTGCAGGCATTACTTCCTAAGTTCACTTCTCCACTTTATGAGAGTATAAAACTTAGAATCATAGATTTAGAAGTGGAAGAAACTATAGGACCCCAGTGAACTTGGACAAGTGATTGCATTTTTTCTGGTCTCGGTACTTTGATCCTTAAAAAGAGGGTCTCTAGTGATATCATATCTGAGGTCCCTTCTAGATATAATTCCATGATCCTCAGATCATAGAGGCCATTAAGTCCAACCCCTTAATTTCATTTCTTAGTTTAATTTTTTTATTTGCAAATTTTCTCATTTCCTCTACCCTTCCCCCAACTATTGAGAAGATAAGAAATATGATACCCATTCTACATATGAAGTCATGCAAAACATATTTTTGAATTGGCTGTGTTGCAATTTTTTAAAGCAAGAAAAAAATTTAAGTGGGGAAAAATATGATTCAATGTGCACTCTGAATTCATCAGTTCATTCTCTGGAGGTAGATAGCATTTTTCATCAGTCCTTCAAAATTGTCTTGAATCACCGTACTGATCTGAGTAGCTAAGTCTTTCACAATTGATCATTGTTATGATTATGCAATGACTATGTAAAAATTGTTGTTAACAATAATCAAGTACTGTATATACTGTTCGGGTTCTGTTCACTTCACTTTGCATCAGCTCACATTAAGTCTTTCAGGTGTTTCTGAAACCATCCCCATCATCATGTTTTATAGCACAATAGTATTCCATCACAATCATTCACCATTATTTGATCACTCATTCTCCAATTCATTAGCAACACCTCAGTTTCCTATTCTTTGCCACCACAAAAAAGAACTACTGTAAATATTGGAGGGATTCTCTTCTTTGGAGACAATTGGTGTTATATGACTTGCCCAGGGACACACAGCCAGTAAGTGTCTGAAGCCGGATTTAAACTCAGGTCCTCTTAACTCCAGGGCCAATAATCTATCCGCTGCTTCACTTATTGCCCCTAAATATCTTTATACATATAGGTCTTTTTTTCTTTTTTATCTCTTTAGGACATAGACCTCATAGAGGTATCACTGGGCCAAAGGATATGCATAGTTTTATAGCCCTTTGGGGAACCTCATCATTTTAAAGATGAGGAATCTGTAGCAGAGAGAGAAAAAGTGATGCAGAAACAGTTAGGAGCTGAGCTAAGACTTGAGTGTAGGCCCTCAGACTCAAATTCTAGCATCCTTTCCACTGGGTCAGGGATAAAATAGATTTAAATGAAATGAGCATTGGATATTCTTACCATCTTCTGGGGTTTGCACAAAAACATCATCTTCTTCAGACAGAGAACTCTCCCCAACATTGGTTGAAGCAGCCACTCTCATTTTATACTTTGTGTATTTTTTCAGACCTGTAAGAGTAACCCAGAAAAGAATCTCTGTGTTTAACATTCTCAGTCTAGATCCCCATAGCACATAGTACATGCTATGATTGGAGAGAAATCATTGATTTTAAAGATTGTACATACACCAGTCTAATCAGTCCCAACTCACCATAACTGCAACTTTCTAATATATGTATTTCAGAAACTCGCCCTGTAGACATGATCTTAGTTATTTCCAAACATTCCTGGGACAGATTCTAAAGTTCAAAATGAATATTTGGCACTCTGAGGAAGACTTGGCACAACCATAGGCTATGAATTAGTCAGAATTCAGATGGGACGTTATTCCTTTGTCTTCAAAACATGGACCCAGTGTTCAGCCACATTATTCCAATTGATTTTTCTTTTGAATGGTTTAAAAGATATCTTCGTTAAGGCTCTTTTCTTTTTTTTTTGGTCCAGAGAACTCCAGGTACAAAAACTCCCTCCACTCATGCAGATCAGCAACTCATCTGTAACTTATTGTTGTAGAAGGCTGCTATAAAGGCCTGAAAGGTTAACTGACTGTCCCACAGTCATACTTGTTAGCATGTGCCAGAAGAACTTGACAAAAACTGGCTCTCTAATCATTCTGCCATACTGCCTCCATTTAAGTATATTCTCATCAAAATAGTGACTAATTTTTTGTGATAAAAATGTCAAAGGAAAATGTGATTATGTCTTTTTCTTAGGTCTTTTTTAAAAGGAAATTCTTTAAAATTAGATAAAAATAAAAATTATTGTGACATAATACAGTAAATCCCTAGAACAATGAACATCTGTATGCTGAAATATCCAAATTCATATATAGTTATCAATATTTTTCAGCAAAAACAGCAACCATTTTAATAAAAATATTGTTCTACCTGTGATAAGAAAGCTGTTATCTAGAGTAGTCATCTGGAATGCTCTGTTTGTATCCAGTTCCATGGCATAAATTGTATAATGAGTTATTTTTCCATTGGGATATTCTGGTGGGTCCCAATATAGCAAAATTGATGATGAGCTAATATTTTTATAGTTTATAAATTGTATGGAGCTTGGCACTTAAAAAAAGAGGAAATAGTTAATGATGATTGTAGAAGAAATAAAAGCATTTAAAAAAAATCATTGTATAGCAGGATCACTAACATGTAACTCATTCAGAGGAAATACACTTTACCTTGTTCACTTGTCCTGGCACTGAGAGTGGTTGGTGGTCCTTCTCCCATAATTGTGAAAGCAGACACACTGATCGTATATTCGGTGAAAGGTACAAGCCTCTTTACAACATAAGACAGCTGTTCAGCTGAAATGTCAGTGAAATACCGATCACTTGCTGTTCCTGTTTGGAATAAGAAATAACTTTCAATCTCATAAACAAAATTATTTCTATTCACTCACTGAAAGTTTTAAGCCTGAGCACGCACATACTTGTTATTCTGTCTTTGTTCTTGCTTTTATTGCCTGTGTAATGGGGATACTGGGAAGGTTAATTACTAAAATGGTCACTGAAATAAGAATGAATAAGATCCCAGCTATTACAGATTAGCCATTGTTGATTGTTGTTGAATAGAAGTGGGGGATATGAGGTGTGAAACAGAAGGAATCAAACTTGTCCATACCGAGAAATCTACATGGCATGTTATGGGAAAATACTGAAAATATTGAAAAATAATGAAAATATTACATTAATATATATAGCAAATATTGCCCTCCCAGCAGAAAAATCGGTGCACAATGGTAAGGCATCTCAAATTAAAACCATGCACATTTATATAGTTCTTAAGTTTTACATAGTTTTTTTTTTTAAGCAATCGGGGTTAAGTAACTTGCTCAAGGTTACACGGCTAGTCATTATTTATGCGTGGGTGCTCATTTTCTGAGGCCGGATCTGATCTCGGGTCATCCAAACTCCGAGGCCGGCGCTCTTACTCACTGCGCCACCTAGCCGCCCCTTTAGGGCAATCGGGGTTAAGTAACTTGCCCAAGGTCACACGGCTAGGTTTTTGTTTGTGCGGATTAAGTGTCGGAGGCCGGCTCCGAACTCAGGACCTTCTGATTCCAGGGCCGGCGCTCTATTCACTGCGCCACCTAGCCGCCCCAAGTTTTACATAGTTTTGAAGTTTTGCTCTGATTTTGAGTCTCACAAAAACCCTATGAAGTAGATAATACAATTATCTCTCATTAGAATGTAAGCTCCTTGGAGGCAAAAGCTTTCTTCCTTTTGTATTTGTTGCCACTATGCCTGGTATATTGTAAGTGCTTAATTCATGCTTGTTAATTGACTGATTGATCCCCATGGTACAGATAGAGAAAATGAGACCCCCAAAATAAGAACAAATCCCCAGAATAACATTAGTGTCAGAAGCAAGAACTGAATCCATGTCTTTCTGACTACAATTCTAACAATCAAAATGGTTGATGGCTCCCTAAAATATTGCCAGGAAAATTTTCCAGAATTACTATCTTCATATTGTTATTTTTCTACTAAATATAAAAAAGGGAAGAGTAAGAACCAATTTAGTATTTAAAATGCTGAACACATTTGAACAAGATCTTTGTGGTTTGTTTTTTTTTTTGAGGGCAATTGGGGTTAAGTAACTTGCCCAAGGTCACACGGCTAGGTTTTTGTTTGTGCGTGCATTAAGTGTCTGAGGCCGGATCCAAACTCAGGTCTTTCTGATTCCAGGGCCGACGCTCTACTCACTGTGCCACCTAGCCACCCCTTGTGGTTTTTAATGGTCATCATTTTCTATCCAGTCCTAGAAACATGGATTCCCAATTCAGTATTTTATGAGCCAAATTAGTCTATTATCACAAAGCAGGTTTGGAAATCCACTAGTGGGTATAGCCAAATTAGCATATACCAGAGGCAGCTAGCTAGGTACACAGGAGGAGTTAGCAAGGTCTAAGTGTAAATTCAGCCTCAGACATTTACTAACTGTATGACCTTGGGAAAGTCACTTAATCATTTTCAGCCTCAGTTTCCTCATTTGTAAAATGAACATTAAAGTAGTACCTACATCATGAGGTTGTGAGGATCAAACGAGGTGGCAAATATAATGCACTTTGCAAACTTTAAATCACAATACAAATTCTAGGTATTGTGATTAAATAAATAGTGAGTGGAGAGATGATACAGTGTCAGTCAGTCCTTGGTTACAGGAAGATCAGGTTCAAGTTCTGTCAATGACATATTCTCTCTCTCTCTCTCTCTCCCTCTCTGTCATTCTTGCTCTTTCTATATTTCTTTCTATATTATATTCTGTATTATTTTATAATATTTACATTTTATAAGATATTTTATAATAGTCAAAATTTTTATAAAATTTTATTTCATATATTTATATTTATATAATACACATTATTTATATATTTATATAATAAATATTATATAAATGTGTTATAAGTATATATTTCTACATTTATCTTTTCATATTTTATAAAATTTGTTTTTTGTAATATGTAATATTTATCTTTCATAATATATTATATTATTGTATTTATATTACATATAATTATATAGTGAGAGCTATATAGACACTAGATAAAATCATCATGAACAAATCACTTATCTTTTTTGCAGCCCAGTCAACTCTTTTAAGATTTTAAACTTCAAAGAAAATGTGAATCTGTGTGAGTTAAGGGAGTTTCATAGCACCATATGATCACAGATGTAGAAATAGAAGGGAAACTGACTCACCAATAGTAATTACATGCACAGGTAGTAACTGACAGAGGCAGGATTTGAATCCAGGTCTTTGATTCCAAATCTGGCGCTTATTTCTACTGTTCCCATACAGGGGTTTGCCTATGTTGACAAATCCATAGGCCAATACTTACCTCCTAGCTTTCCCTCTCCTCACCATCCCTTCACAACAAACACAAACAGACCAACTATAGAATAATCAAGGTTGAACTTGGTTTCCATGTGGTATCATCAGAAATTGGTAATTAGCACTAAATACCAAAAATAAGATTTGCAGATTTTAGAGCTATCACACAGCTTGGGATTCTGAGGTCCTAGTTTTATTCAAAACCTTTTTTTTTTGCAAAGCAGACAAATTATTGTATTAAAGAAAATAAATGAATTCATTCTCACGGCAAATTTCATTAGAGGAAAATTAAACTCTGTACAATTAATTTTGAATGCGCAAGTCCTAAAAAGAATAGTGAACTTACCACAAACTATTCTATTCATATGTTATTTTAAAAAAAAGTGAACTATGACCAGTCTGTGTTTCCCAGGTCCTGTTTAATGGGTCACAAGTACATCCATTCTTCTTTCAGAAACAGTAGGGTCCACTGACACCCCAGAGCAAGTGTATATACTAATGACATCACCGTGTCACGGAGGTCACCTCCACCTGTTTGTCACCCCACACGCTAGAGTTGTAACTTTTTGACCTATTTACCTTCAGTGATAGCTGGAAACCTATTAGTCAAAAGCTGCAAAGAGAAGGAGGCTTGTAAAGGATTGGAAGATATGTTAATCCCCTACAATCACACCTGCTTTGGCAACTGTAATAACTGATTGTCTATGCAGCTTGGCTGATGACTCTGGGGTGCTAGTTTTTCTGGGAGGAAGGTCAGCTAGGTGAGGAAGGGGCTCACTCCTGCTTGTGTGGCATTCGCATTTACTTCATGAAGTTATCTGCCAGTTAAAAAAAAGGTAAGAAAAAATCTGACTCTACTCCATGACCCATTAATAATTTGGTTGAACTCTGTACTAAAGTAGCCTAGACGTGACAGCAACATGGATGGTTGGGGTAGAAGTCATGGAGAAATAAAAATTTTATATACCAGTTGTTGAATAAAGTTCTTCATTTCCATTTGCTTGGGGAATGCTATTTTGAGAAAGGCTGGAAAAGGGAACTGAAGATTCTGTTGCCATGTTGGAAAACATCTCTGCTGAGCCTTCATATGATGTGGTCACTTCATTTATTAAAGCTTCAGTTTCTGGAGTCATGGAATCACCCATAAGCTGAAAAACAACAACAAAAAACAAACAACAAATCCTCTTCTTCACAGTTATACTGAGCAGTGACTTGAGTGAATAATTATTTTAACAGTTGATGGTTGGCATACAGTGTTTTTTTACAATCAATGCTGGATTGTTTTTTCTGCCATGATTTATTTTTTGTCAATTATTTTTACGACATTCCACTCTCTGGCTACTAAGAATTAGCTGTAACATAACACTCCAGCCACACTTACAAGAGGCCACTAGTTCATTTTGAGAATGGATTTTTTTTTGGTGTGTGTGTGTGTGTGTGTGTGTGTGTGTGTGTGTGTGTGTGTGTTTGTGTGTGTGTGTATTTCACTTAATTTTTAAGTATAAAAATAGATCTCTTCAGCAAGATATTTTGACTAAATATACTAATACTTCAGGTAATAGTATGATATACTGGATAGAGAAGTTGAGGCAAGATAGGACAAAGAAAAGAGTTCTGGACATGAATTTGAATTCATTCATTCTGCCTCTGATACCTTGGGTAACTCATAACATCCTTGGTGCTCTGCTACTTTATATGTAAACCCATGGGAGTGTGACTCAAAGGTCTCTTCCAGCTCTAAATCTATGATATTGAAATTTTTATGTCAATTCAAATTCCAGCTCAGCCATGCAGTAGATCTGTAACCACAGGCAAGGCAAGGACCTTCTATTATCCTTAATTCAGAATTCTATTTCGTCATCTGTATAACAGATAATAGCTCCTACCTCAAAAGGTTATTGTGAGGCTCAAATAAGATTCCACAAAGGTAATATCAGGTAGTAGTAATAGTAGTATAAGTAGTAATAGTAGAAATAGTCCATACTTGCTGTTTAATTAGTGTGTCAAAATTTGGCATAATGGTTAGAGAACTGACTTAAGAGTCTGGAAGATTTATGTTCATGTCCTACAACTATAATAAAATAATAATAATAATAATAATAATAATAATAATAATAATAAAAATCTAACACTCATATAGCACCTACTACTGCACTAAGTGCTTTCCAAATATTATCTCAATTGATCCTCATAACAACCCTGAGAGGCAGATGCTATTATTATCCCCATATAAATGAGGAAACTGAGGAGAAGGCTTGTCCAGTGTCTTCCAGCTAGTAAGTGAATCCAGATTTTAGCTTGGGACTTTCTGATTCCAAGTGGGGTGCTCTATCCACTGTGCCATCTGTGTTGACCAGGAGAAAGTCATTCACTTAAGTTCTCAAGTCTCTACACAACTCTCTAAGACTAAAAATTGCAGGTGTTATGAATAGAGGAAGTTTGCATACTGGGAGCTCCCTATGTTGATGAAATCACAAGTTTAGGGAGAAGAATGGAACTCTCTGTATAGAAACTCTTATGCCAAAGTCATTTCTCTGCAGCTTATAGATATAGAGAATTATGGGCCCACTGAGCAGTTAAGGGACTTTCTGATGGTCAATACAGCTAGTACAATATGTATAAGAGGCAAGGCTTAATCATGGGTCTTCTTGATTCCAAGGTCATTGCTCAGCTACTACAGCACAGAAGTTCATATCACTTAGCAGTATTACGTTACATTTTACCGACTTAATTCACAAAGTAGCCCTACCAACGTAATTTCAATTGATCCTCATAACAATCCTATGAGCTAGTGAGGGTGATTTTATCATCTCCACTTTAGAAAGGAGGAAGCCCAGGCTTTGCAAGCTAAAGTACTCATTTAAGGTCATAGAAGGAGAGCCACTGAACATAAATATAAGACTTCTAACTTCAGGTTTAATTTTTTTCCTACTTTGACTGAGGGAAAATTTCTGGACAAATATTTTTTCAAAATGCTTGGCATTATATGTACACAAATATTCCTCTTTTTGTGACAAAGAACTGAAAGATGAAGGGATGCCCATTAGTTGAGTAATGGCTGAATGAGTTGTGGTATATGATTATGATGGAATACATAGTATATATAATACATAGTAGTATTACATACTACTACTACTGTAGTATAGGAAATGACAAGCAGAATGGTTTCAGAAAAACCTGGGAAGACGTATAGGAACTAATACAAAGGAAAGTGAGCAGAAGCAGGAGACCATCGTACTCAGCAACAGCAATATTATGTGATGATCAACTGTGATAGACTTAGCTACTCTGATCAAGACAATGATCCAAGACAATTCTAAAGGACTTAGGATAAAATGCTATTCATCTCCAGAGAAAGACATGATGGAGTCTTAAAATCAAATCAAAGCAACATGGCTAATGTGGAAATAAGTTTTGCTTATTTTCACATGTATAATCTATATCAAATTCTTGCCTTCTCTAGGTGGGGAAAGGAGAAGGAATTCAGAACTCAACATTTTACATAATGAATGTTAAAAAAATGTAATTGAGAAGAAGAAAAAAAACACTTGACTGGAACATATCTTGCTTCATTGTATAGCCAATTCATCAATTTATAATGGAGTGATTTTGCTGATTTCTCAGAAACACACATCTAGTTAGATTCGATTCATTTTAATTCCACAAATTCTAAGTACCTTCTATGTGCAAAATCATGTTAGGTGGAAATAAAAAGGGTATAGCCTTTGCTCTCAAGGATCTCAAGACTCAAATACCAGCAAGATATGATCCTTGCACATATAAATAAAATAAAAGATGTAATTTGTTAATGCCAAAAGAGAGATTCAGACAAAAGGCTCTGAGACATTTCAGAAGGTAAATATCATTTTCAATTTGTGGATGACTTTAAGGAAAACATCTCATTTGGGCTTTAAAGAAAGAGGATTTCAAAAGATAAAGATGATGGTATGATTTTTAGGTATTGGGGAATGGCTTACACAAGTGCAAATACAGAAGCAAGGGCAGAATGAAATCAATGAATAGTGCCTTCAATTAACTGGATTGTAGATAGTTATGTGGAATAAATTGAGGAAAGTAAGTTAGAAACTTGTTGTAGAAAGTTTCAAATGCCTGGTTAAGATGTTCGAGTTCTAAACAATAGGCAATAGAGAACTAAGAAATGTTTTTGAGCAGGAGGGTGAGGCAGGGTAAGATATGGACATTAAGGAAATTATTTTTGCAGGTGTTAAGGAAGAACTAAAAAGAGGAATGTAGGGAGCACGGACACTGGCTTGGAGGCTACTGAAGTTGGTGGGGCAAGAGGTGATAATGGCCTGAATTAAGTGGCATTTTGAGTAAAGAGGATATAAAAGGTTGGAGAGTTACTGTTTGGCTAGAATCACTAGAACTTGGCAAGTGAATGATGTGGGCTGAGATCAAGAAGGGAGATTAAAAGATGTTTCACTTTTGGAACCCAGGTAATTGAAAAGATGACACTTCCATAAGCAAAGAGAGGGAAAGATGAGGCTTGGGACAAAGATAATGCAAGTTCAGTTTTGGACAAGCTACAAGAACTTGTATCTTCGAGTGTCTGAAGTCCTAACTGTGAGTGCCTTATGTGTTATCATGGCTGCTCCAGTCATACTTCATTCTACTTCCCTATCATCTCCTTACCAACTACTTTGGCATTTCAGAATTTCCCTCTATGTCCATCACCTTACTCCCATTTTCCAAATCAATACTGCCATGGCTACTGAAAAAAGATGTTTTAATCTCCTTTCCTGTGGTTCTTTTTTGGACCATCCTTCCAAGTTTCCAAATGGAAATCCCCCCTTAACCTCTACTCCCCTATATCTGTTGCTTCCTTTTATTAGAATATTATGCTCCTTAACAAAAAGAAATGGTTTTCTTCTTGTTTTGTATCTCAAGTATTCAGAACAGTACTCAGCTCATATCAAGCATGTAATATATTTTTAAAATTTATTTGTGAATTCATTCAACCTTTTAATGTACTGATAGGATATCCAAGTTAAGATTTCCATAGGATAGTTGGAATTCCCAAATGGAGTGCACGAGAAGGAATAAAATAGAATGTATATATTTGGGTGATCTTGGATAAAGGTAATTAATAGCAAAAGCCATGGAAGTAGTTGAGAAACATGAGGGAGGGAATGAAGACATATAAAAGGAAAGGAACAAGGATAGAGCTTTGGAGAACACCATACTTAAGAGATCAAGGAGGACAATAAACTAATGAAGAAGCATAAGGTTGATGCTTAATATTTGTGTTAAGTTATTTTGTGGTTCTTCAGTCATTTCAGTTGTGCATGACTCTTCATCACCCTATTTGGGGTTTCCCTGGCAAAGATACTGGAGTGGTTTGCCATTTCCTTCTCCAGATCATTTCACAGATGAGAAAACTGGGGCAAACAGTGAATTGACTTGCCCAGGATCACACAGCCAGTAAATATCTGAGGGCAGATTTTAATTCAGGTCTTTCTGACTCCAGACCCAATACTCTATCCACTGTAACACTCAACAGCCCTCAGATCATTTAATTTCCATTGGCCTTGGTTTGTTTTTGTTCATGTACAAAATAAGAGGGTTAGACTAGTGTCCCTTCCAGTCCTAAATCTATAATACTAAGCAACAATTTACTTAGAAATAAGATACAATATTCCAAAAAGGCTAGAGAAAAGAGAGAAACAAAACTGATGATAGAAATGCCGGAAAATCCTTTGTCCTCTGAGTGTCTTAAGAGAAATTACTTTAGTTTTTCTAAGGTAGCTTAGTAATTGGAAAAAAAATACTAGACTTGGAGTCTGAAACCCTGGGCCAAAGTCTTAAACTACTTGGGTGGCTTTGTGTAATTCACTTAACTCTCTAAGTCCCAGGATGCTCATCTTTATCACTGTATTCCCAACTTCACAATGTATTCATGTGAAATAAATGAGTTAGCATATGTAAAATGCTTTGAAGTTATAAATAACCAAATAAATGCTATCTATTGTTATTATAGTTAACCAGAGAGGTGGGAATAAATTTCATTTATGTGATTTGTCTATAATTGTAAAATACCAAATAAATGTCACTTTTTATTACATGTAATCAGAAAAATGGAGATGAATCTCATTTATATGATTTATCCATAGTTGTAAGGTACCAAATAAATTCACCTATTATTCAGAAAAAATGGTTAGAGGAGTCTGTGGATAGAAAGAACACTTAGAGATCTTCCTTCATTCTAGTTTCTGCCATGCCTCCACAGGCAAATCGGAGTCATCTGAGTCACAGGCACATAACTTAGAGATGCTCGGGCATTCCTGACTCTATAGCCAATATATTATGTCTACACCACACAGCTGTGTCGACTATCAATCAATCAACAATAGAGGTTCCACTGTGTGCAAGCACTCTTCGAGGGGCTATGAAGGACTGGGTGTAAAAAAGGAATTTTCCCTGAATTCAGCCTTTGTATGAAAATTCATCATGATTTTGCCCCAATGCAGTCAGTATCAGAAGTCAAATTCTAGCAGTCAATTCTCTTAATGGAGTCAAACATTCTCCAAAGGACATTTTAACAACACTTGCTATGGATGTTTTCAACTACCTCTGTCCCCCAAGGTATTGACATCCATTGAAAAGACTCTGTCAGTGGCTAGGGCAATGATTCCCAACCTTGATTTCACCAGAATTCAGAGCATCACTCATTACTTCTAGGGTCATCGTGAAATTTTCATTAACAGGTTTGCACATTTTCATTCATTTCTTCAATCAGTATTTATATTCCATATTTTATTTTCCAAATTATTCCAAATAATTCCAAAGGATTATAAGAAATAATTTTGAATGGAAAAAAAAAGGTTGCAGTGTTAGAACAAAGGAAAAGAAGGATAAGGATAAGAGCTATTCGTATGGTGAAAAATGGTTCGCTCAGTGCAACTATGAGCCACAGGTAGGAGAATTCCAAAGACAAAAAATTAATTAAAGTAGGGGTTCTTAACCTAGGGTCTATGAACTTCTATTTTTTTTTTCACAATGTTCACAACTTTATTTTAATGTAACTGGTTTTCTTTGTAATTCTTTACATTTTATTTTATGCATTTTAAAACATTATTCTGAGAAGAGGTCCACAGGTTTCATCAGACTGTCAACAGTCCATACACAAAAAGATTTAAGAACTCCCAAAGTAAAAAGGTTCGATAGTATTTTTTAACCAGATTTTTAATTTCAATAGTATAGGGAACAGTCTATTAGAAAATTTCCTACCAAGTAAGATAGACACACTGCAACTTATTGTTGTAGAGAGTTTCTAGGGCACTGAGATATTAAGTAACTTGTCTAAGGTCACATAGCCAGTACATGTCAGAGGTAGGTCTTCCTGAATAAAAGGCCAGCCTTCTATCCACTGTATCATATTGCCTTTCTGATCCTATAGTCTTTAAAGTTCTGCCAACATAATACAGACAGGATCTAACCAGCTGGAAAGATCTTAAGAGACAGACTTTGCTATACAAAGACCAGACTAGTTAAGCACAGAAAAGCGTACTGCCAGAATGCTGGCTAGCAGGTAATGAATTATTTTGGCCACGGAGATCCACAAAATAAAAAATGTACCTAATAGCCATCAGCCCTAAATGGCTCCTTCTGATAAAATATTGACATTAATGGAGTAGTAAAAAGTGAACGAGAAAATCCTAAGAATGAATGAAAAAAATGTTTATTAAATGTTTACTATGCCTTAGGCATTGTTATAAGCACTAAGGATACAAATACAAAAATCAACAGAGCCTCTACCCTGAAGGAAATTACATTCTAATATAAGAAAACAATACACATACAGGAATGGTGGCCTAGAGTTGTGTTTTGATCAGGAAAGTCTCAGGGAGGCTGAGTGAAATTATAGAGAAATTCATTGACATGTCCTTTACCAAAATGGTTGCATTAATTTAATTACTGTTCCCAGAGCAAGAAATGAAAAACAGTGAAGATTTGTGGAAATACATCCTTGTCAGGATGGCAAAAAAATAGTCAAAGAATTGCTATTTTGTGTGTCTGCATCAGGCCAGAAATAGTGAAGAGACACAAATCAAAAGACCAGGGTTCCAGGAGAAGAGCTGGAGTGCTGGGTCAAAAATGCTGGTTAAACCTCAAGAGTATGACATGAAGATGTCTAAGAAATGGCCCATTAATGCATTAATGTAACTGTTAGGTCTCTGGATTTGGGATTATTCTCCTTGATGATCAATGAATTCAAACATTACTGTAAGAACTGAACTCTATCCATATTGGCATTATTGTTGCAAAGAAGGCCAGAAAATACTAAATCGCAGGTTAGTAAAAGGAAAGCTCCTAGGCTTTCCTTGGAGAGATGAACAAAGGAGTTTTCCAAGAAGGGTTCAGCTGGATCACTTCAAAAAGCCCCATAGTCCTTGGGGAGCAACAACAAAATAAATGGTAATGCAACTTGCTCAGTGTTATTTCCATGGATAAAACCATGTCTATTTCTGATGCTGAACCATTCAATGGTGCTCTGGATGAACTCTGACAGAGAGAACTTTCTTTTCCATGTCTTCAGTAGTTATGGCTGCTAAGCAGGCAGGGGTTGTAGCACCTGCAGAGACAGTTTCTATGTCATATATCCATAAGATATATTTTCCTGAAGAATGTCCACTGGGATCAGGTGATTAGAAGGAAGGGCTCTGCTTCCCTGGAGCCATCTTTACCTGACTCAGAGGAGAGGTAATGGTGAAGGTTTGACTTGCCTAGCATTTACCAACCTTGTCTCTCCTTCAGGACACTTCACTGTTTCAGCAAGGTTAACTCAGGCTGTCCCACTGCTGAGAGTTATTGTTGGTGATGACAGGGATGGAGGTCCCCTTTGGGACAAAAGTTGTAGTCTTCAACATGTGTGTGTAAATATGTGTTTGTGTGTATACATACATATACACATTGTATATGAAAGTAATAACATATTCGGCAGCTAGGTGGTGCAATGGATAGAGCACTGGGGATGGAATCAAGAAGACATCTTTTTAAGTTCAAATCTAGCCTCAGATACTTACTAGATATGTGACCCTGGGCAAGTCACTTAACCCTGTTTGCTTCAGTTTCCTCATCTGTGAAATGAGTTAGAAAAGAAAATGGCAAACCACTCTGGTATCTTTGCCAAGAAAACCCCAAATGGGGTCACAAAAAGTGAGAAACAACTTAAAGGACTTGATAGCAACAATAACAAACTCAGCAAGTAACTAAGCTTCAAGACTTCCATTGAAAGGGAATATGCTACCTCCTAAGGTAGCCCATTCCACTTTTGGACAGCTTTTATAGTAAGGAAGTTTTCCTAACATTGAGCCTAAATTTGCTTGCCTCCTTGGTTCCCAAACCCCTAACTCTTAGTATATGGGTAAATTATTTTTATTCAACTATTTAAAATTGTTCCTCTGCTTTGGATCCAATACACAAAATATTTTATGACATGCAAAAAAATATCACTTGAAGTTTAAAAACAAGGTGGACAAGGTGTGAAGACCTCCTAGACAGTTCACCTATAGACAAAAATGATCATAATCTGGATTCAATTTGAAAGATACATTATTTTCCCAGTCTACATACTTCCCTCACTGATACAGAGTGCAGATCCCCTGTGAGTTTATAAATGTGATCTGTATGAACTATTGTGTAGATTCACCATCACCCAAAAAACAACACCTATCACCTTGTGGCCAACTCTCTACTGCTGTGACTAGTTGAGTGACCTGGGCCAAGCCAAGCACTCTGAGCCTCATCTGTAAAATGAGAGGATCGGATCCAGTGTCATCTCTAAATCCGATTCTAAATCTATGATCCTATGAATAATGATAATAACAGTAAACTGTAAAACAGACAACAGCACAGGGTGGCTAGGTGGTGCAGTAAACAGTGCACTGACCCTGGAGTCAGGAGGACCTGATCTTGGGCAAGTTGCTTAACCCCAACTGCCCTCTGAAAAGCAAAAAAAAAAAAAAACCAGACAACAGTTGACATGCAAAGTTTCCCAACACAAAATCTATCACCAAAGATTCTTTTATCTACACAAATGATCTCCAAAGTAAAGGCAAGTTCAATCAACCTATCTGAAAGTGGTAAGGTGAATCCTATTCCACCTTTCTCCATAACAACCAGTCCCAGGACTTGTTCCAACATTCCTCCACTCCCTCCTCCACTTTCTGGGCTACACAGTCTACCAGCATTTCCTTTTCTGTCTCTTGAGGGGCAGTCATAGCCTAATGTCATTTAAGTACCAGCACTAATGCAAGTGGCATTTGGAAACTATCCCCTCCTAGCATACCCACAACTCATAGGTGCAGCAGAGAACCTGCAGCTCCATACCCTTGGATACTTCTGTTCTAGAGAGGTAGTCTGTAAGACGCCCCCCCCCCCACAATACCTCATGCCATTTTTCATTTTTATGGGACAAAGTGAGTTGTACAAAATGAGCATATGTGGATGGTTTACAATCTGCATTGCAGATCTCATTACATTATCTTTCCTTAATACATCCTTCTTCTGAACTTTCTATTACTTTTGAGAGCATTATCATCCCTCCAATCACCCAAGTTCATATCCTCAATGTCACCCTCAATCCTTCACTCTCACAAATGTGACATATTCAATCTGTTGCTAAATCTCCTTGATTCTGCCTTCATAACATCTTTCCTATATGTCCCTTTCTCTTCACTCACACAGGGCGCTACCCTCATCCAGATCCTCATCCCATCTCTCCCTAGAATATTACAATATGACCTTAACCAACCTCCCTTTTTCAAGCCTCTCTCTTTTCCAGATGCCAAAGTGATTTTCCAAAAGTGCAGGCCTCACTATATCACTATCCTGGCTACATATTATCTCTAGTATCATCTTAAATTTTAAAATGTATGTTATTAGTATTTTGGTATATATGTAAAAATGTAAATATAGCAGATACACATGTACTGAAGATTTGAGACATGTTCAAACATATATATAAACATACCTATGTATACACATATATATGTATGTGTATATATGTATATATACACATACATATTCATATATTTACTAAAAGAGGTACATGATCAAAAAAGCTCAGAGACCAATGCCCAACACTATTCAAATTTACTTCATAAACTTAGGGAAGCAGCATGGTATAATAGAAAACACCAGAGATATGAAATTGGAAGACCTGGATTCAAATTCTGGCTCTGATAATTACTATCTATTATATGATCTTGGTCAAAGAACCTAACTTCCTGAATCTCCTTGCTCATTGGTAAAATGATAGAATTGTGCTAAACAGTCTCTGAAGTCCTTTTTAGCTCTTGATATATTGGTGATACTCAGAGATCTAGAGGTGGAATGGTTCTTCAAGGTCATTTAATCCTAGCCCTCTCATTTTATTGATATTCGCACATTTATACAGCATTTTGTAGTCATGATCTTATATTGGGAGCCTCATGGCTACCTTATGAAGTAGTGCTACAGTTATAATTATCTGTTTTACAGATAAAAAACTGAGGCCCAGAGAGGTTTAGTAACTTGCCTACATGTAAGAGACACATGTAGTAAGTAACAAAGTCGGCATTTGAACCTGTGAATTCCTGTACCAAAGTCCAATTCTATATACTATGGATTCTTAATCTTTTTTGTCTCCTGGTTCCCTTTAGTGTCTGGTGAAACCTATGGACCCTTTCTCAAAATAGCATTCTTTAAATCCATAAAATAAAATAAAGCAAATTGCAAATGAATGTAATTCTATTGAAAAACAAAAAGCTATCCAAATGTTGTTTTTTTTTTTGTTTTTAATCTATAGACCATAGATTAAGAACTCCTACTTTATCCACTAAACCACATGGATGTTGCCTCTGTGCTGTAGGGCTGCATTAGATATACTCCTGAATGTAGATAACAGGAAATACATTTAAGGTCCCCAAGGACAGACCCAACCAAATCATCAAAAACAAATAAATAGAAGTCAGTACCTCATCTTTTCCTGTAAACAAGGTATCTTCCAAAATAATTCCTGTCTCTGAAACGAACACTTGTACCCTATATTGACTAATGATTCCATTGGGCTGTCGTGGTTTCTTCCAAGTAATGCTTATTAGTGTGGCTCCAACTTCTAAAAGTTGTAAGTCAAATACTGCACTTGGAACTAAAATGAAAAAAGAAAGAAAAAAAGGTTATAAGAATATACTCTAAAAGGCTCAGGTTCTTAAAGAGAAATTGCACTGGACTATAGCTTTAAGGTTTTAGCAACTCACGACTGAAAAGGAAAAACCAAGAAACATTGCCAGTGTGTGAACATCTAAAACATAGCATGAGAGCCTTCAAATAAAAGAGCACTTGAAAACTAATTTCTATGATTTTTAGGAGAATTAAAGAGGGAACAGAATGAAATGCAATCACTTTTAAAACTCAGCATTCTCATTTTCTAAAGTTCTTATTCAGGCCAAGCAAATTAAGTATTAATGAAAAACTCATTTTAGTTTTGATCTTAACATCTAATTGAAATATCTAAGAATTAATAAAAATTAATCATAACAAGAAGAAAGAGAAGGAGGAAAAAGAGGAGCAGGAAGAAGAAGGAGGAAAAAGGATGAGTGAAGGGGAAGAGGAAGAGAAGAATAAGGAGGAGGGAAAAGAGGAGGTGGATCAGCAACTCATCTAAAACTTAAATCTTGGAACTTTACCTAGGGAACTAAAAGTTAAGTCCCTTCCCCATAATCACTCTACCAGTAAGTCTTAGAAACAGGCTTTGATCTCAAATCATCCTGCCTCCAAGGCTGCCCTTCTACCCATGATGCCATGCTGACTCTCTAATAAAACTAATAATAAGTGGAATTTATATAGTTCTGTAAAGACTGCAGAGAATTTTATGTATATTATCTTATTTTGGCTATCAGTTAACATGTTGACATACTCTAGACATCAATTGGATTAAGCTTTTTTAATTAAGGCAGATGCTCTGCTTGGAGCCAGGCAAACCTGTTTTTAATACCTTCTTAGACCTGAATAATTGTTTGGCTCTGGGCAAGTCACTTAACCATTCAGAAACTAAGCTTCCCCATGTATAAAATAAGGGTGTGAAACAGTACTTCCTTTCAAGTATCACACTGATTTGGAGGCAGAAGAAACCTAACTTACCCGCCATTTTGTCCGCTCCCTATGTTATGTGGATAATAAACCAAAAAAGAGGGTTAGTAATAGTACTGGAACCAGACTTTGAAGCCAGTCCTTTGACATCTGGCTCCCAATTCCAGTATTATTGACACTAAATCACATAATAATCAAATAAAAGAACACACACAAAGCCTTTGCAAAGCTTAAAGTAATCTATAAATACCAGCTATTAACATATTCATTTATACAGTAGCAAGGAAAAATGTTTTCAAGGGCAAATGAAATTAATTCCCTCAACATTAAATAAACTATGGAACTATGGAAGTATCTGGAGGTATTTAAACTTAAGCTCTTTGTCCTTCTCTCTGTCTCTGTCCTCTTTGTCTTTTTCTGTTTCTGTCTCCATATATACATATGTATATGTTTATATGTGTGTATATACATACACATTATATTTGTTGAGACAATTAGGTAGCACATGGGATAGATAGTGCATTGGACTATGATTAGGAAGGCCTGAGATCAAATTCAGTCTCAGAAATGTACCTAGCTGTGTGATACTAGGCAAATCACTTAACCTCACTCAGTTTTCTCCTCTGTAAAATAGGGATAATAATAATAATAATACCTACATCACAGCATTGTGAATATAAAATGAGATAATATTTGTAAAGCACTCTGCAAGTATTAAAGTTATATATAAATTATAAATATATATATGTATATAAATTAGGCATGTAAACACACATGTTGTTGTTCAGTCATTTCATTTATGTCCTACTCTTCGAGACCCCATTTGGGGTTTTCCTGGCAAAGATACTGAAGTAGACTGCCATTTCCTTGTGCAGTTTAATTTACAGTTGAGGAAACTGAGGCAAACAGGGTTAAGTAACTTGCCCAGTATCATACATCTAGGTAAATGTCTGAGGTCGGATTTGAACTAAGGAAGATGAGTCTTCCTGACTTCAGACCCAGCACTCTAGTCACTATGCCACCTCTGTGTGTATGTGTGTATATGTATATATGTACGTGCATGTATATGTATTTATTTTATATGTGTATGTATGTATATATGTGTATATACAAATACATATATACATATCTATATGTGTGTATGTGTACACACACACACATATAGATATATAAAACTATATACCTATGTATATATACACACACACTTATATATGAACTAGACATCAAGGGTAACTTTCAGAAAATATACAAGTGCATTGGAAAAGTGTTCTCTGAAGAATTAAAAATGAATACTATACAAAGGAAAATGGAGAGTGAAATGAGCATGAGAACACTGAGTACATAAGGAAAGAGGAACTTTGGAGATGAGTAGGAGGAAGAGATATCATGTATAGGTATAATAATAGAAAGAGGAGATGGAATAGTCACTTAAGGACGATAAATGACAGGTGGGTGGCCAGCATGCTCTGCTGGTGTCTTCACAAAGTCAAGAGAAATCAAGGAAGGTTTCAAGAATATCAGGTGGACACCCCCCCCCCCCAGCCCCTTTGCAGAGGATCTGAACAATAGGCTCATTAAATGGGTAAGTGTGTGGCCATGCAGTGTTGAAGGAAATGTTCAAAATCAATAAGTTCATAGATAGATTTGAGAATTTCAGTAGTTGGGTATTGGGGGAAAAGCACTGAACTATACATAGCAGTCTTGGGATCTCATTCTTGTTCTGTCATTTGACTGAGTGATCATAAGTGAGTCCCCTTAACTCCATAGGGCTTCAATTACCTCATCTATGGGTTGCCAATAATTCCTCTTCCACTTACTTCATTGACTGTTTTAAGGCTGAAATGAGTTTTATCTCTGGAGTAAATTAAGTATGCTGTATGGAGGATGGAAACAGTAATATCAGGGGGAATGAAAAAGAAGGGGTAAGAGATGAATGGGCCAACCATAAGATCTATGAGTTAGAAGTCAGGAAAACCATGAAATGGGCACAAGAAATACAGAATTTTGTGGAGAAAGGAAAAAAAAATCAAAAGCAACAGAAACGGAGCCATGGGAGCTAAGCTATGCAGAGCCCTGAGTATTTTCCAGGGAATGCTGAGGATCAGCTGTCAGTCTACAAAGGGGAACTTTAAGGAAAGAAGACTGGAAAACAGGGCAAGATGAAGAAAGAGAGGAATAAAGAATGGGGAGTTGAAAAGAAGGGAAGGCAAGTGCTTGTTATACTTTATCTGTTTTGTCTTTCCTAAACAGGAGGAAAATGGAATATTCTGAAAGAAAACCTCTGCAATTTCTGGGACGGGAGGAAGATGGGGGAAGACTCTTAGAAGAGAAGATTTGCTTCAAAAGGAATGAGAGCAGCTGCCCAGAAAGAGATTATGTGGTGGTAGGGACTCTGGTTATTAATTCAAGTGGGATGAGCCCTAGGGACATATTTGCAGTAATTCAAATCCCTAGAAGTAAGGCTTTTGATGTGAGTTTCAGATCCATAGAGACATTGGATTTATTTTTGAAGAACATAATAGAAGTAAATGGGACAGACCAGCTGGAAGAATTTTGTGGTAATTCTGGTAAAGAGGCCAAGGTTAAAGCCTCTCTGTTCACTGTCTTCAAGAATGAAATAGTGGAGAGACCATTGTAACCAAGTTATGGAGATAGCCATATTCATTGTGCCAGTTAAAGTAACAGAGGCATTTAAGGTTTAGATTGAATATTAATCCATTTAATCAATACAAATTTATAAAGCACTTAATAGGTGTCAGACACTGTGTTAAGTTCTGGGAATACAAAGAAGAAGGGGAAAAAATGTTCCTGCCCTCAAGGAGTTTATAGTCTAACCCATATGAAACAAAATGATGGAAAGTGGGGGATGGGATCAGAGTACTTTAAAATTGAATATTTACAACTAGAACGGAATTTAAAGGTGATCTAGTCTAATCCCTAGCCTTTACAGATGAAGAACTAAGGCCGGGGGATGTCATGGAGGCATTAAATGCCAAAGATAGAATATGAACCCTGGATGTCGGATTTCAAATTCTGTACTCTTGGTTAGCCATCCTCTGCCAGAAGCTTTTAAATCGAGAACAGAGGGTTATGGCTGAAATAGAGGATCAAGGATTGTTATAAATACTACTCAGGAAGTCATCCAAGTGTAATACACTTCAGGCAGACCATTTCAAGTGGGAAGGCTGAATACACAGCAGTGCCATTTATGACAGGGGAAAGAGGGGGAAAGACAGACAGAGAGACAGACAGAGACAGAGGAGGAAAAGAGACAGAGACACAGAGAGAGAGATGATGGACAACCAGAGATAGAGAAAAAAACCATATGCACATTCTGTGGTAAAAAACATATCAATTCAAGGTGAATAAGGCTATGACCCAGTAAGAGGTAATATAGCCCTTCTTGGTACTGAGGGATCAGAATAGAAGGGGAAATAAAACAATAGATCTGGGAACATCTAAATAATGATAGCTTATATAATTTATAATGCTCTTTAAAATTTCCAGTGTGTTTTACAAATATTATTTCATTTGATCCTCACAACAATCCTGGAAGGTGGTGCCATTATTATTCCTTTTATATAAGAGGAAACTGAGGCTGGCAGAGGCAAATGATTTGCCCAGGATTACATAGCTAGAAAGCATCTGAGGCAGGATTTGAACTCAGGTATTCCTGACTCCAAGTAAAGGGCTCTACCTATGGCACAATGGAGACTTAGGTCTTTAAAAGGAGTAAAAAACATTGAGAGGTTACTTCAGAAAGAGATGAGGGAAAAGACATTAGAATGAGCCCTGTGATGCCATTGGTGTAAAAAACTCCCAGATGTGAAGATTCACTCTCTAACTATGCAGGGTAGCAGGTTTTTTTCAATTTAAGAGTCTTAGAGATCTGCCTAGCACAACAAGGGACTAAGTGACTTACCCAGCATCACACAGGCAAGATCCAGGACAGGAAGGATTTAACTCAAGTCTTCCCAACTAGCTCTCCCCTAGACCCACTACCCCTTGGTGGTAGGAAAAAGACAATGAAAAACAATTAACTAGGGTCAAACTAGAAGTGAAGACATTGTAAGGTTTTATTGAGAAAAGACAACAAAGAATACTTGTCTCAGAATAAAAATGACAATAATTGATATTATATAGCATTATAACCTTTTCACTTACATTATCTCGTTTGATCCTGGCAACCATCTTGTAACAGTAAATAAATTAGGAACAACTAGGTGGCCTAGTAGATGGAGTGTTGGATGGGAGTCAGGAAGACCTGATTTTGAATCCTGCTTTAAACACATATTAGCTGTGTAACCAACCCCATGCAAATCACTTAATCTCTTTCAACTTTTGTTTCTTCTTCTGGAAAATGGAACTAATGAAAACGCCTACCTCATAGGGTTATTGGCAGTAAAAAGCATTTATTAAGCTTCTACTATGTACCAGAAACTGAGCTAGGTGTTGTGCATAAAGATAAAGGCAAATAGCCCCTGATACCATGAAGGTCACAGTCCAATGGGGAACACAACATGGAGACAGTTATGTACAAACAAGGTACATTCAGGTGTATCAGATTAGCATTAAGGGAAATCAGGAGAGGCTTCTCGTACAAAGCAGGATTTTAGCTGGGATTTGAAGGAAGCCAGGGAGAGGCCAAGACAGAGGCATGACATAGGAGATTGCTCCAGGAATGGAAGATAGCCACTGAAAAACACAGAGTAAGGAGATTGAGTATCTTGCATGAGGACCAGCAAGATGGATAGTCTTTTTATCAGAGAATTCATGGTAGGGAAGTGAGGGGTAGGAAAGGGAGCAAGGTGCTTGTTTTCTGTTTATCCTTCATTTTCAAAAAGGACCAGTGATGTCATGGGTGAAGTTCTCACATATATGTGAACTGAATTTAAGTGAGTTAGAGTTGTACAAAGTTGTCAGCCTCACTCTCTCTTCCAGAGTTATCAGAGTTCAACAGCAAGACGAAACTCAAGATGACTGGTAATGGCCCGGGATACAGTGGATGACATTGGTGTTTGTGATGTCTGACCAAGATCTATATGCTCCACAAGCTTTGCTTCAGTCACCTTCAAGGCCATTAGAACACATTGTTCTCATCCGCCCATTCTGCTAGGGAAGTCTTCACATGCTTGATGTAGACATCCCCTTCATTCACCAATGGCCTGTTGGTTACCCTCAACCTGGTTTAGACAGGGTACCAAGATGATTTTACTGAGGTGTAGACACCATACATGTTACAGCTTCCTGGAGTCACAGGTGACAGCTGAATGCCAGGCAGACACCAAAGGTGGATGAGTCCTTAAAAGGGCTGGACAAGCACTCACACTGGAGGAGCTAGTCCTCCTTGAGAGTAAGGTGTAAGAAAACTGGAAAAGTAGGAATATGGCAGGTTATAGAAGGCTTTGAATTACAAACAAGGGATTTCATATTTCATCTTAGAGGTGATTAAAAAAACACCAGACCAGGGGTGGGGAACCTATGGCCTCAAGGCCACATGTCATCCTCTAGGTCCTCAAGTGCAGCCCTTTGACTGAATCCAAACCAAAGGGCAACACTTGAAGACCTAAATGGCTACATGTGGCCTCAAGACTGCAGGTTCTCCACCCTAGTCTTTACTGATGAGGGTGAGGAGGTGACATAATTAGACCCACGTTTATAATGAGAATCAAACAAGATAATAAACATAAAACACTTTGAAAATCATGAAGTGCTCTATCAACATTAGATATTGTTATCCTTATTTTAGAAATAAAGTCCAGAATGCATTGTAGTCCCCTTTGTACTACACCATATGCCTATTCCTTGACTGGATCCAGAGAAATTAAAAGGGATGAGAAAGGAAGGGAGGAACAATCTAAGAAAATTAATGGAGAGAAAGATAAAAATGATGAGATATTTTATGCTGGAAAACATGGCTCTGTATGGAGTGTGTGATGTGTATGCCAGGGCGGGCCTGAGTGTGGGGCACATCCTGGGCAAGCATGAACATTGGTTCTTCCACTTCTCAGGAGAAGAACCAATGGCATTACTCTCAGCACAGCATTCCTTACTACCTGGCATGTTCTTTATGCATGCCTATAGTGAGGATTCCATTTTGGGTATCCTAGATTGTCACTCTGGTCCCTTACAAGGGACCAGAGATAGCTTGGTGCATTGGATACAGGGACAGGCATGGAGGCAAGAAGACCCAAATTCAATATCAGCCTCACACACCTACCAGCTATGTGCCTCTGGGCAGGCCAATTAACCTCTGTCAGCCTCAGTTTTCTGATGGAAAAATGGGGATAATAATAGCACCTATCTCAAGTTGTTGGGATCAAATGAGTTTATATATGGAAATAACATAATAGGCATGATATAGATATTTATCACCTCCATTCCTTCCCCATTCCAATTCCAAATTCTGTGAGTCTGTGATAGAATATTCAATGTAGATGGACCCTTTTGGTGGGTTTATTCTGAAATAAATTTCAAAAGCAGGATTACAGTACAATTAAGAAGCATGAAAGGGGGCGGCTAGGTGGCGCAGTGAATAGAGCGCCGGCCCTGGAATCAGAAGGACCTGAGTTCGGAGCAGACCTCCGACACTTAATCCACACAAACAAAAACCTAGCCGTGTAACCTTGAGCAAGTTACTTAACCCCAATTGCTTTAAAAAAAAAAAAAAAGAAGCATGAAAGAGTGGTGGAAAGAGCATTGGATTTTGGTCTGGGCTTAACAACTCCTAATCACAACTTATCATGGAAATAGAGAACAGATGTAGGAGTCGTGAAAGAGAACTGTATATGTGCTGTCACTCATGGCAACGTCATCATTAGGCAGTGGACTGATGAGTTTAAGAACTACATTGACAAATTTGGAGGAAGGAAGGTCAGTGAACAGGAAAGTGTTTAGTACCTTTTTATCATGAATCTTACTATATTAGAAAGCAAACTTCTTACAAAGAAGGCTTATTTCATTTATTATAGTTGCATTAACAGTGTCTAACACAGTGCATGGCTCAGAGTGAACATTTGATAAATAATTGTCAATTGAAACCACACATTTTCAGAAGAGGAAAAACTAACTGGGAACATGGAGTGATCCCAGTGGGAAGATACATAGATAGTCAAATATATTTCATCCTAAAAGGCATGGGGCAGGTTTTATTTTGTTGTTGTTGTTGTTGCTTGCCTCATGCATTTACTACGATTGAAAGAATCATTTTTAACCAATTAGACCGTCAACTTCCCTGATCAAAGATAGCTCTCAATAATGTACAAGTTCAAATAACAAAAAATTCAAAGAAAACCACTGAGAAAACTATTGCATGCAGACATGCTGGCTGGCAACCTGAAAGGCAGGGGACTTTAAAAAGGACAAATCTTTAAGAGATTGAAAAAGGATAAATCTTTAAGAGATTGATGAAGCACCACCAAAAAGCTACTCTTGGCAGCTGAAAATGGAGTAAAAAATTCCTTCCAGCCCAGAAAACACAAATCAGGGGGAAAAGCAAAACAGGAGATGGCAAGAAGGACACAGCTTGATATAGAAGAAAAGGGATAGTTATAAAAGCTGTTCAGGAAATCAGGATGATCCCATGTAAAGACTATGAAAAATTGGGAAGACTTTGCCTCAGAGAAGCAGTCAAAAATAATCAGAGTCCAAAGAAGGAAGAACTGGCTCACTGACTGGAGGCACAGACAACTAGTGAAAATAAAGAATAAGAACAGGAATTTATAACAAATAATGCCAGGCAAGGAATATCATCTGTGAAAAAGTTGACAGTGGTCTCTGTGTCTCTTGCAGCCTTGTAAGACAAGTCAAGAGTCAATATTCCACAAATTATAGAGGATGAAGGGTTAGCAAAACTTAAATGGACATAAAATGGAAAAAAGATCAGGAAAAAGAGGATCCATCCTTTGGACCTTGAGGCCCATGAGGTTTATATATGATCTCATAGGATGATGAGGATTGATCATGATTATATACTATATCATGAAATGGCAAACTACTCCATTATCTTTGCCAAGAAAACCTAATATGGGGTCATGAAGAGTCAGACACAATTGAAATTACTGAACAACAACAAAAAACAGGGAGGAAAGGAGAGAGAAGGGAGAAAAAGAGAGAGACAGAGACTGAGAGACAGAGAAGAGAGAGACAGAGGAGAGAAGCTACAAAAAAGAGCAAATCATTCCTTGCCCTGAAGGTGCTTAAATAATAATTAGAGAAGACAAGACAAAAAAGAATTGGAAGAGTGAAGGACTTGGTATGTGGAAATGTTTTGGAAGTGAGGTGAAGATCTGTATCAAGGCAAAGTAAGGGTAAAGCTGGTCTATCAGAATCTATAGTTGGTCCAGTGGCATAGTTCAAGGTTTCAAATGGGAGAAGGCAGAGATAATGGATGGAGCCAAGATTAAATGGTATAAATGTAGTCTAGATCTGGGTGGGAAGAGGCCAAAGCCTTCTCTACCATTCTATCTGCAATGCTTCTCTTCACAAGTGGTCAAGCACCAAAATGTTGGAGGTCATCTTGTTCCTGGATAAAAGCCTCCTGAGAAAGCCAGTCTCCTTTTATGAATGAATCTGCCAGCTCTCTTAACTTTCCCACATGGCAGAAAAATCAAGGGCTCATCACTGATCCCTAGAAAGCTAGCAAGCTTTCGTATCATTCAAGTGTCGGCCATGTACACAGACAGGAAATTTCAATAAAATTGCATATGCTATAGAGTCCTCTCTGGACATATGTTGATTTGAGACAGTAGATGGATTGCATAAGAGTAGGATAGATTTGATATACGTTGATATCTTTGAGGATAGTAACACTGTATGTAGAACCAAAATCCAGGTGTTTATAGAATCACATCAGGTTAACTTCTAAAATGGGAATGAGGAGATTCTTCTCCTGCAAATGAATTTCCAGTACCTTGGGGGCATTACTCTGGTTATTTGACTATGAAAACTGAACTTATCCATTTGCTTTTGGCCCATGACAGAGTTCTGTTCACAAAAGGCATCCTAGAGCTCCAAGAAAAGCCATGGCAGCTGCCTGGAACATCTGGGCTGATTAGCCTATAAAATTCCCCTTGTTAAGCCAAAGCCAATGTGCAATGAGTGCTGCCCACAAAGCACAGAGGACATAGAGAATCCATGAGGTATAAAAAGAGTTGTACTTCCATGCACACTAGCTTTGACAGGATAATGGACAAAGGGCTGCAAAGTGACCTCGATTCATTTCAGCCAGATTTATAGACTGGCATGTACATGAATATCAGGGCAGAAATATTTGCCCCTGAGATGCTGCTTGCTATGACCTATGTGTAAGAATGCTGCTCCAATCAAGCAATCAATAGACATTTGTAACACACCTACTTTAGGAACTTATTAAGCACCTACTGTATGCTAGACAGTGGGCTAAATGCTAGGTATAAAAAGACAAGAAGGAAATAGTCCTTGCCCCCAACGAGCTTAAAGAGGGTGAACAAACTTGTTTTCACTTACTGCACAAGCAAAAGATGAATGTACAAATGCCTTATTTGTGATAATACAACAGAAGAAGAATACTTTTTAGAAGATAAGAGAGGCAGATTGCTACAGACTAGTTAATGCAGACAGCACAGAGTCATGTAGCAAGGACAGCAGACAATGCAGGGGCCTTTCAAATCATAGGCTGGAACAAACAAGACCACAAACCTACTAGAAAAGCCAAAAACTCAATGTGGTGTACTTGTTTGGTTGTGCAGATGCAGAGAGAAAGAAAGAACAGGGGATTATCAGTCAGTTCTGGCATTCAATGAACAAATGCTTTTGTCCTGTTGATAGTTCATAGGGTAATGGGATCATAGATTTAAAGCTGCAAGACATTTTGGACACCATTGAATCTAATTCCCTTATTTTGCAGAAGAGGAAACTGAAGCACAGAAAGTAAAGTCATTTGTACAGGGTCACACTGCTAGTAAATGTCTGAAGCAGAATTTGAACCCAAGTCTTCCTGATCCCAAGTACTATGTGCTATCCACTTGCCCCTATTGAGTAGTGTAATGACACAGTTATATCTTTGTTTAGGAAAATCACTTGGGCATTGCAGTACAGGATGATTTGGAATAGGAAGTGACTAGAATATACTATAGGGCAGCTAGGTGGTGCAGTGGATAGAACGCTGGACCTGAAGTCAGGAAGACTCATCTTCCTAAGTTCATATCTGGCCCGTGTGACCCTGGGCAAGTTACTTAACCCTGTTTGCCTCAGTTCCTCATCTGTAAAATGAACTAGAGAAGAAAACGGCAAATCACTCCAGTATCTTTGCCAAGAAAATCCCAAATAGGGTCATGAAAAGTTGAACATGACTGAAAAACAACTGAAGAATATACTGTCTTTAATTTAATTTTGATGATGATGGTTCTAAGTGATTGAATGATTATTCATTTCTTTTAATAATCCTGTTGAAAAAAAATTTTTAAGTACAGAGACAAGCTACCCTTAAAAGAAAATATTTACAGGGCCTTATTAAAAGAAAAGGGAAAGAAGAACAAAAAAAAAATCCCTATATTGTTAGAAGATAGAAAGAAAAACTATAAGAGATAGCAGAAATACTGAATGTCTATGCATATGTAAAAAGGTCAGAAGAATAGACTGGAAAAGTTAAACATGCTATATATAAAAAGAGATTAATAAAGGGAAAGGGATGAAAATTTAAACATAAAGTTAGTATGCTCTCTATGTAAAATTTGTAAAACCTTGTTGATTTGGTGGTAGAAAAATAATTATAGATGCACAATACTGGACATGGTCACATAATTAATAAAACAGGATACACAGGATGATCTCTTAGAGCCACAATTTTTTCATTTATAAAATGAGGGAACTAGTCTTAAAGGTCACTTCTAGATCTAAAACTCTATAATTCCAGAGTTGAATGAGATGATGAATACATTCTAGGGGATTTGAGATATGCCTCAAAGGCATTACTCAATGTACAAATGGAAGATGTTCTAAACATATAAACATTGCAAGTTGGCCATTCACAACCTGGAACACATTTTCCTCCAAATAAAAACATAATTCTTGTTAGAGATGGTGGGTAAGATACAGATGGTGGTGGGTATGACAACAAATAAGGCAATAAATGGTGCATGGGGGATAGTTGGGCAGGTGGCCCAGAATCCATACACATCTATGACCACAGCTAACTTGTCTATTCTTGCATTGTAAGGGAGAATCATGATTCTAGAACTAGATCTCCCCTACTGACTGTGATTTTGAAGTAACCAGACCTCCTCTGGCCTCTGTAAACGAAATGGGTGTAATCCCTTAATTCCTAAAGTCCTTTCCAGCTCTATGACCTATGCCTATGTCTAAAGATCATGTCAAAGTCAGTCATTCCCCAGGTGTTCTGAATTGGAAAACAAGGTCAGTTACTCTCCATGCACAGTGAAGACATGGTCTCCAGCCTAAAATACCCTCATCACCTGTGCCTATGTGACAGGCACAGGGATTGGAGAAGTTAAAAGATGAATAGCTCTATAGAGTTCCCAATTTAGAACAATTTAAACATGAATGCTAGTATGGAGTAAGTTAAAGTTTCCCACCCATTACTGGGGTTAAGCCCAGTATATATACTGCTATACTTCCAGCCATGGCCAAATAAGGAGATTTAAGCTTGACATAAGGAAGAATTTCCTAATAGTTAGTGATAATTCTAAAATATCATAAACCACATTGACATGTGTTGCATTCTCCATTAATAGAAGGTTTTTCAGTAGAAGCATCTAGGTAAAGCAGATGAAAGAGTGTTGGATCTGTACTCAGGAAGATCTGAGTTCAAATACAGCCTCAGATACTATGTGACTTTAGGCAAGTCACAACCTCTGTTTGCCTCAGTTTCCTGAACTGTAAAAGGGGGGTGATAACAGCACCTACCTGGTAGGGTTAGTGTGAGGATCAAATGAAGTGATAATTGCAACGTGCTTAGTATACCGTCTGGCCCATGGTAAGTGCCATATAAATGAAATTGTTGTTGTTAAGGCCATATGATTATTTGTTTGTCAGAAAGCAGGGTTGGGTTATTTAAGGACCAGAAGCTGGAGAACTAGCCCCAAGATTTACTGCTCATGCAACCTCTCTCAGACTCAGTTTCTCCATCTGTAAAATAGGAATGATTGTCCCCGAACAACCTTGATCATTTGGATTGTTTTGAGGAAAACATTTTGAAAACTCTAAGCACCATATAAATATGAGTTATTATGCTGGAGAGCAGACCCTTGCTTCAAATGAAGACTGGACTAGACTGAGGTCTCTTTCAGCTCTGATTCAATGATTATGTGTTTGGATTCAGTCAAAGAGCCACACTTGAGGACCTAGAGAGTCACATGTGGCCTCAAGGTCACAGGTTCCCCACCCCTGCCCTGAACAAATCACTTCACTTACACAACCTGGCATGGTGGTGCACACCTGTAATCCCTGGGGCTGTGGACTCTGAGGTTGGTGGATCATTTGAACTTTGGGAATTCAGAGTTCAGTGAGCTAAACTGGCAAGTTTCTGCAATAAATCCAACAGCAATATGGTTAGCCCCCAGAAGCAAAGGGCTACATGACCTCCCAGGAGGAGCAAGGAGGAACAAACCATATCAGGTCTGAAAAATGGAACAAACTAAAACGTTTCTGCTGAATCACTATTGGAATCAAACCCATGAATGGCCACTGTACTCCAGTCTGGATGAGAGAGGGACAATAGCATTTTCTCATTCTTGAATGCAATTAAATTTAAATTTAATGAGCTGAACTACAGGAAAAATGTTAAGATATTCCATGTGTTCTTTTTGTAAGATACTACACAGAAGCACAGTGCACAACTTTTAAGAGCTGAGTTATATATGTGGTGGACCACTAGGGTAACATGAATAAATCACTGAAATAAAGAGTGCATATGATATAAGTATTTTCAAATTTCTACTCTACTTCCCTATATGCAGACATGCCTTGGTTTAAGGACATATCAAGAATATTAAAATATTTTTAAATGCTCAAAAGATAAAGAAGAAAATTTAGACAGAAGCACAAACATGATGGACAATTTTGAAAGTAATTTAGATATATGTAATGTAGATATTAATAAATATATAGACACCATATCTATATCCATATATACAACAGAACACAAAAAGATTGTATATTAAATCACTAATCTCTTTTACATTTCTTACTTTTAATACGTAGAATTTAATATTTATCATATTAAATAATATTAACATTAAAAGCAGGAAGTATAAAAGAGAATAATAACTTTGTATACAATCTGTTTTTTGTTTGTTTTCTCCTACCTATATTACAATGCTAACTTTTTGGAGTTTCAACTCAGAATAAAAATATAATTTAAACAAAATGGAAGGAAATACTTTAAAAAAAAACCTCATTGAAATGCGTATTTGACATCTGAGATATATCACCACACATTTCTTTTATAGAGCAAGTGCCTCCTACCTTAGTGCACTTAAAAGAAATTTATATTTTTTTAAAAAAAACTTGAGGAAAGCATCTCTTGTGAAAACCAAAGTACATGTGTATTAAGTGTTCTTGGATTTACTAAGAAAGATTCTGTCCAGAAATTGATTTTTATTTTGTTTTATTTTCTTTTTGATGTAAAACAAAAGGCTCTGAATTGTTTTCCATTTTCTTATTCATTTAACACTTTTTATCTATAAGACTAAATAAGCATGATACTGTTATGTAAATATTTTCATATTGTTTCTTTTTCAATCGACAAACCACTTCAGTATCTTAGCCAAGAAGACTTCAAATGGGGTCATAAAGAGCCAGACATGACTGAAACTATTGAAAAACAACAACAATTTAACTTAGAAAGTGTAAGGTTGAAGGAAATAATCACAACATAATAATATATTACTATAAAACATAGTAGCATATAATGTATTTTCCTAATAACCCCTATGTGAGATAAGTATTTCAAGTATTGTTATACCCATTTATAGGAGAAAAAACAGACTCAGGAACATGAAGGGACTTGCCTATTGTGATAGTAAATGTCAGAGCAGAGCCACAAGCCTAGTCCTTGAATGCCAACCCCAGTATTCTCTCCCCTACAACGCTGCCCCTATGTCAGTGTATGAGGAATTAGGAACTTTTAGAAAATGCTCACTATCTAGTACCATAGCACATTAGGAAAAAGTCTCTACATGGAAGGCTAAAGACCAAAATGGGACCTGTGATTCCAGTGGTATAAGGTACTCCCAGACGGAAAAACTTCCTCTAAAGCAGACTGGCCCTTACTTTGAACCTTCTAGCCTTAGAAAGTTGCCTGGGTACTAAGAAATTACGTACATGCAGAGGTTCACATAATTAGTATGTGTCTGAAGCAGGATGTGAACCCAAGTCTTATATCATTCCAAGCCAACTCTCTATCCACTATGCCAAATAAAAGTCAACTCTGTTTTTCACCTATCCAAGAGGGTTTTTGTTCCCAAAGTACCAAATGAGCTTTTCCTTAGGAGCTAGTTCTCTGGCATAAGCCAAATACAGAATTCCTGAAAGTTTAATGCAGCTTCATCATATACCTAGTAGCTTAAAAGAATAGGAAATTATTTTCACTTTTAATGCATCAATCAGAATTTATTGAATGCCTACTATGTCCCAAGGTCTCTATAAGGTGATAACCATTTATAGTCAAAACTACTTATATAAAAAGTCTTTTCAAATTGATACTTAGTCTAAATGACTTGTATAAGCCACAGCCTAGAAATTAACAGTTGTTTATCAAACTCCTACCTCAACCAGCATTAATGTCTAAAATGCACACTATAATGGTAACGGTTCTAAACATTTTTGTATCAAGGACCCCTTTTGCAGTCCACAGCAAAGCCTTTTAAATGAATAAAATACAGAGGATCACAAAAGAAACCAATTATATTGATGTAAAGATTTAAACTTGTCCCCTACCCATTCACAAACCCCTTGAAATCCATCCACAGACCTCTTGGGGACCCATAGGCCCCAGATTAAGAACTCCTAGTACACAAGATAAAGTGGTTCTATAAATCCCTAGAAATTCATCTCTTAGGTTCTTCAAGAAAAAAGTTATAAACAAATAATAATTTTCTATGGTGGGAGAAAAAGCTTAGTGGATAAGGGAAATGGAGCAGACAGCATGTATCTCATCTTTAGTAAGAAACTTGATCTGGTTACACAACACATTCTTATAGAGAAACCAGAGAAGTATGGATTAGAACAAACTACTTTAATATTGATACAAAATTAACTAAAGAAAATCAAACACACAGGGTAATTATTCATGGCTCAGTATCAAGTTTGAAGGTGGTATCAGTAGGGAATCTCCAAAAGTTATTTTCACGTCAATCTCATGTATTTTCAGGTCAATAATATTATTATGATTCCTCACTAATAATGGGGAAAACTAGTAGCTACAACTAAAAAGACACAAATAGAAAGAGTCCTGGGGAGACTGGTGTATAGAACTAAATAAAATAAATGAGAGGAAAGAAAATGATGACAAAATGGTATTTGAAGGAAGACTAGCCCCTTTAATTATCTTGCATTATCCAGACAACTCTAAATTCCATTAGAGATGGATTCTGAAAACACATTCTAAAGGAAAAGGCTGCTAGGAATGAATTCTGAAAACAAAGAAGCTGACAGCCTAGTATTCATTGTGCTAGGCTGGGTTTCATTTATATCACATAAAGACATGGGCAAGAAATCACCAGGGACAGAAATTAGACTTTTCATGTTGTAGTCATTCAGAAACAAATACAAATTTGAGTAGCTCTGGTTTTGTTGCTTCATAACATACCAGCATCAGAGATGGTAGAACTCACAATTAATTCACATCTCAGTTTTGGTACCCTATAAAAGTAGTGTAGAAAGATCTGGTGATATTGTTAAACCCATCAAACTAGGCCAGAATTTTATGGCAGTCCAGAAATCAAACACTGCAGTGACTAAAGTTCTTTCTTTCTTTCTTTCTTTCTTTCTTTCTTTCTTTCTTCCTTCCTTCCTTCCTTCCTTCCTTCCTTCCTTCCTTTCTTCCTTTCTTTCTTTCTTTCTTTTTCTTCTTCCTTCCTTCTTTCCTTCCTTCCTTCCTTCTTTCCTTTCTTTATTTCCTTCCTTCTTTCCCTTCTTCCCTCTCTTCTTTTTTCTTTCCTCTCTCTTCCTTCTTCCCTCTTACTTCTTTTCTTCCTTCATTCGTCCTCCACTCTTTCTTTCCTTCTCTCTTTCTTCCTTCCTTCTTCCCTCCCTCCTTCCTTCCTTCCTTTCTTGTTTTCTTTCTTTTTCTCATTGTCTCTCACACGACCCAATACTGACCGGTAAACAAGCTTTAACCCACTCTTCTTTTTTCTGACCTGGGACAATTCAACACTCCTCAAGCAGCCCAGCGGCCCATAGCTCTCAGGGACTCACCATATTGGTGCCAGACTTAGAACAGAAATTCAAAGGACTTTAGCCTTCTTAATAGCTCAGAACTCATGATTCAAGGAGTCCACCACTAAGTTTTCTCCAATTATAGCTGTTTACCACTACATCCAGACTAGGGCACAACAAACATTTCACCAATCTATCCCCCTTCAAATCAAAGGAGATATATGAGATATTTTCCATGTTGAGATTAGGGTTCGGCACAAGGAAGAAGTCATACAAAGAATGAAAAAAAACGTTCACAAACTCTATGCTCAAGCAACCTGTAATAAATCTGGGAGGGGAAAAACCAAATAATGATAATACTTAAGAAAGTTAAAATTTCCTAAGTATGATACAAAGAAAACAATGGGTTTCTTGTGACAATCACCTGAAGATTACTACTATAACTGTTTTCTAAAATTCAATTCCCCTTCATTCTTTACAAAGGTCTGATTCACCTCAAAAAATTCTTAGAAAAGAATATATTTGGATTTGATTATTCAGGTACATTGGAAGCATTATGAAACCTTTCCAATTTTTTATAAAATTCAAGAAACTTTCATTAAATACCTACTACATATAAGAAGCTGAAGGAAATGGCAAGTCACTCCATTATTTTTGCCCAGAAAACCCCAGAAAGTGTCATGAAGAATCAGACATGATTGAATATAATTAAACAACAAAGTGTATAAGGAGGGCGCATTTAGGTGGTATAATAGATAGCATATCAGACCTGGAGTCAGGAAGACCTGCATTCAAATCTAGTCTGAGATACTTGCTAGCTGTGTCACCCTGGGCAAGTCACTTAACCCCTGTTTGCCTCAATTTCCACATCTGTAAAATGACGTGGGAAAGGAAATGTCAAACCACTCCTGTATCTAGAAAGTCCCAAAAGGGGTCATAAAGAGTCAGCCATCTCTGCAAATGTCTAAACAACAACATATATTAAGGAACTGGAGAGTTATGAATCATAGAGATAAGGCCTGAAGGAACTTCTGAGGTCTTCTAGTCTAATCCCCTTATTTTACAGTTGGAGAAACTGATATCCAGGAAAGTTAAAGGACTTTTCTGAGAGTAAGTGGCAGAACTGAGATTTGAACTTAAGATGCCCTGACTACAAGTTCACTACTTTTTCTAATAAACCATTTCTCCCACTCCTTCTAAAGATAAAATAGGAGAGTAGTATAGCCTAGACTATTGATAACAATATAGAATTATAGAATATTTTATAGGGACTAACATTTTTATTATTTTTGATGATGGTTAAGAATGAAGTAGAATTACAAGGTGGAAAGGAAGTCTGGACTATCTTAAGAATTACCTATAATTAGCTTATCAATTTTGACACATAAATAGGCACATTTAAAGCACTGAAAACAGCTGATTCTATAGTTCCAACATTATACTAAACCACACTCAACAAATCTGTTCATTTATCAAAGGTTACATATAATAAAAATACATTATTGTGACAAAAATTACAGATAAGAGGGTTGAGCAAAATGTTCTTAAATTTCAACTTAGTTTCTCCTCTATCAAAAGAAAATGGCAGTGGAGGGTAGAGGAAAGAACAAAGGGCAGATGAGAGGCTCATTTGGTTCTAGATTTAGAGCTGGGAAGAGATCTCAGAGAACATCAAGGCTAGCTTTCTCATTTTACAGATGAAGAAACTGAGGCCCAGAGAGGTTAAGTAACAAGCCCCAGGGTCACTAAGGTAGTATTACCTAGGCAGCCAAGTGGCACAGTGTCTAGGGGGGATACAGTGCTGGACCTGGAGTCAGGAAGACAAGTTCAAGTCGAACCTAAGACATTACTATCTGTGTAACCCTGGGTAAGTCATTTAACTGTCTGCCTCAGGTTCCTCAACTGTAAAATGGTGACAGTATTCATCTCCAGAAGCGCTAGAGGGAATCAAATAAGACATTTTCAAAGTATTTAGCTCACTTCCTGGCAAAGAGTAAAACACTAGTGAAATAGAAGTTCACTATTCACTAAGTGTCTAAGGTAGTATGTGAACCCAAGTATTTCTGACTCCAAGTAATAGGACAAAAGAAAAACAAATGGAAAAGATACTTTGCTCATAGGATAAATCAATTTACAATTGGATGAAACATTAGAGATAGTATAATCCAACCATCTCACTTTTTTTTCAGATAAGGGCCTAGAGAAGTTAATTGATTTGCTTCAAGTAACATAAAAAATATCAGTCTGGATATGAGGCTAGTGTTGTCTACTCTTCATGACCCCATTTGGGGTTTTCTTGGCAAAGATACTGGAGTTGTTTGCCATTTCCTTTTCCAGCTTATTTTCCAGAAGAGGAAATTAAGGTAAATAGGGATGTGACTTTCCCAGGGTCACACAGCTAATAAGTCCTGATTCCAAGGGAGGCACTCTATCCACTGTGCTACGTAGCTGCCTCTGACTCCAAATACAACAATCCCTGAACTATGGTTGTCATTGGAACATGGCCACTTTATCTGTCCGAGGCAAATACTAAAATACTGCAATCTGACTCTCCTTTTGGCACCATAGTAAAGCTATCATTATTTCTTTTAAAAATGATTTATTTTAAAATGTTCAATGGCTAATTATCTCAGCTAAAATAATGCTAATGAGGTTTAGGTCGTGACTTCATTTCTTGAGCATGAAAATTACCTTTACTTTTTACTGGGCATATACTGCCCTGTTCAGCCATCTTAGTCATCACACAAATAAATGTATAAAAACAGAAGTGGATGAGACATAAAATGTGTATTATTAGACAAAATCCTTAACAAATGGAGAAATGAGTTCATCTCCCAAACTCACACCCTTTTAGGTCATAGCATCACTTTCAAATAAATAAAAACAATAAAAGAATATTAATTCATATCTCTATGAAGTTGTAAGGTTTATGTAGTTGTTTCTAATGCTTTCATTAGACTGGGAGCTCCTTGAGAGAAAGGACATATTGTTTTGTGTGATTCTTTGTATACTCAGTGCTTAGCATAGTGGCTGGCACACATTAGGCATTTAATAAATGCTAATTAATGCATTAAAAATGCTAGCTGATTGACTTTAAAGCACAAATCTCTTTCACAAATGTATTAAGTATGCTTAAAATCCTCTCTTGTTGAAAGTGAAAAAAAAACTTGAGATTTTAAAAGTTCTTATAAGGCAATATATATATATAATATGTATATATATATATATATATACATATGTGTGTGTGTGTGTGTGTATACAAGCATATATGGATAGACAGACAGATCCATTCTTCATTGAGGAAAAAAGATGCCCTCTACTCCCAAATATTTGCTGCCATCTAATGGTGAAATATTGAAAATTTTCATCTAATTGAATTTCTATCTAATATGTCAATTTCTTTCTGTCCTCCCATCAAAAGAAAATAATTTTTTCTTATTTTAGTATTTGTTAGCAATTGTGTAGTATCTTAAAACTTCTTGAATCAAGTAATTTGTACAACATAAAACTTTTCTGGAATATTAAAATTCCTAGAAAGAAACAAATGATTTTTAGTAGTATTAATTAGAGATCACTTCATCTAACTCTGTTTTAACATATGAGGAAACTGATACCCAAGGAGACAGATGACTTGCCCAAGGTCTTGGTTATGTCAGACACTGATTAATGAAATACTATCCTTCCCTGTTTAAAAAAAAAAAAGTGGTTGGTTATGAAGGGGTGTGTGTGTGTCTGTGTGTGTGTGTGTGTGTCTGTGTCTGTGTCTGTGTCTATGTGTGTGTTTTGGTCTGGATCTGTGACCTCATGGAATAGGGAGTGCCTTGGTGAGGAAACTCTCTCCACTAACGCAGACCCAAACCTTTCTGGCAACTAATAACACTTTGAAGTAGCCTGGGGGCAGAGATGCTAAGGGTTTTGCTATGGTATAATTGTATTATATTTAGAAGTTTGGCATAAACGGTCAATATGTAAATATTTTTGACAACTGAAGAATGAGATAATAAAATTTCATTTCTTTAGTGATTAAAGATTTTCAAAGCACTTTTTCTCACTGTAGTTATCTCACTCACTTTCTCACTGTAGTTATTCCCTTTTATGGATGAAGAAACTGAGGCTCTAAAAAGTTGACTGCTTTCCCAATGATCATAGAGTTATTAAGACATGAGGGCAGGATTGAAAACCAGGTCTCCTGATTCCAGGGCCTGGTATTTCATGCACTATGCCATACTGACTCTATTAAAATGGGAAATATGGGATCATATGGGATCCTATGGGATCATAATACACAGTTTAAGAAGTGCTGAGGTATCATGAGTGGAAAACATTTAAGAAACCCTGTCAAAGGAGTCAAAAATACTAACTTAGCTGCAAAACTCCCATATATAGACTGAACTAGATGAAGATGTAATTGGTAAATATTTTTAAATAAATAAATCTATAACAAAATACAGATAATGTTAAATTGTGGTTTTCTGAGTCAATATACTATCTACAAGGATCCATTTCTATTTCACTTGAACACCACTGCTACTTACAATTCTCCGACATATAATGTTTGACTATATATAACCCAATATTTTTACATATCACTTTTTAATAATCTCATTTTTCATGTTTAGCATTGTTCTTACCATCTGGAGGAGTGAAAATGGAAAGATTTGCTTTTGGTCCCATTCCTGCACTTGTCTCAGCACCAACATATGCATAATACGTTGTAAATGGTGTCAGATTAGTAAATGTGAACTTAAGGTCCTTTGTGCTATTATCCAAAATATGACCTATAAAAAGAAGATAGATATTGCAGTTCATATAAGGAAATACTATAAAGCACAAAGTCATTGTGACATTGAATGCTAGATTAAATTTGAGTGATAAAAATGCTACTTCATGCTCTATTAATCAACACATATATGTGGGTTTTACAATGTACTAAAATATAATAAATAATTATAGCTAATTACTTTCCAAAGATTATGCCATCAATTTAAAATAAAGAAATATGTTCAATAATCTGCCCTAATTTACAATTATAACAGTTTTGTTTTATGCTAAAACTCCTACTAATGATTAGCAATGTTAAAAGTCTCAAATTAGCTGTGTAACATTGAGCAAGTTACTTAACCCCAATTGCTAAAAAAAAAAAAAGTCTCAAATTATATTATGGCTGAATTATATTTTTTTCTGAATGATATTTTTGAAATCAAAATGTCCAGTGCTTACAAACACTAGACTAGGGTTCTAGTTTTCTCATTTTGTTTTTCAAGAAAGAGCAACAAGCCAAAGGAGGGAAAAACAACGCTACCATTTTCTTTTCTTTCTATACAACATATTCTCTTTTATTGGATATAACCATCTGAGTGGTGAAAAATATGTATAACACTCTTTAAATATATAATAATCTCCTTTCTATCACATGTAAATCAAATATTTAAAAATCCTGTACTGTATTTCTGAAAATTTATGCCAGATTTTTATTAGCTGTCAATAAAGTTGGTTAATCTATTTGAAAGAAATCCTCTGAAACTGGAAACAGCTATAAAAATAATGTGATGGCCAGTATAAGAATTTGTCTTGGATGAGGATGCATATTTGTAATGAGTTTTGTTTTTTTCTTGCTTTTCTAATAAGTGAACAAGGAGAAGGTAGAAGGGAGAGAATTTGGAAATGAAAATAAAATAAAATAGAATTTTAAAAATATCAGGAGGAAATATTTAGGTGTTATCTCCTCCTGCTGCTACTTCTCACTAAGCTGAGGTTGTTGGATTTAGAGTGGAAAGACTTTATCTTTTGTTGTATGCAATCTAATCTGATGTGATCTCCAATCTAATGTAATTTCCTTTATTATAGTCACTATTAAGTCTTGCATGATCTTCTTTGTGGTTTCTTGATACTTGAACTCTTTATTTCTGACTCCTTGCAATATTTTTTTTTCTTTACTTTGAAGTACTGGATTTTGACTGTGACATTTCTGGATACTTGGCATTTCTTTAGTAGTCTATTTTTATTTTACTTGGGCTTTAATAGCGCTGTGAGTTTTTTCTTATAAAATCTTGAAATATTCTCTCAAGGATTTTCGCTTGTTTAGTCAAAGTTTTGAGGGATTCTACTTATTTTTTATCTGATTAATAGGTAAATTGTTCCTTATAATAGATAACTCATATTTTCTTCTATTTGTCAATATTTTTGTTTTGTTCTAATAATTTCTGTGTCTCACAGAATAATTGAATTCTATTTGCTTCATTTCATATTTCAGGAAACCAATAATTGAATCAGAATTTCAGCCTTCCATTTTAAATTTTTTATTCTTATTTCATTTTTTCTCCCTAAATTCTAATTTCATTTTTTATTTCTTGCTTTTTTTCCAGCTACTTCTGTAACTTTTATAGCTAAACCATTTTTTTCTGATGCTTTGCATATAATTTTTGTGGGATTACTCATTTCTTCTGAGTTTGCCTCCTGAACTTTCAACCCATAGTATTTCTTCATTTTATTTGCTGTTTTCTTCTACTTACTCATATTTTCAGCCTTATTTTTGGACTGACATTTTGAATCTATCATAGCTACTTTAAATAGAATATTGTAGACATGGAATTACAAGCCTTGAAGTTAAAAAAAAAAGGAGAAATGGCAAAGTATAGAGATGAGTAGAGGAAAATTAATCAATGTGTTCCTATATAAAGAAGAAAAGATGATGGGAGTGTATGAGATTAAAAAGGAGCCATCAAGTAAATAAATAGTATATATGGCATGCTTTAAGATTTGTAAAGTATTTTACAAAGATTACCTCATTTTATCCTCACAACTACCCTGGAAAGAAGGGGCTACTATTATTCCCATTTTATAGATAAGCAAACTGAGGCAAACAGATTTTTTTTTTTTTTTTTAGTGAATTGCTCAGGGTCACACACATAATAAACACCTGAACTTGGGTCTTTCCTTGATTTCACATTCAGTACCCTACTCACTGTACCATCTAGCTGCCTCCATGTATAACAGCATTCACAAAAAAAAGGGACATAAATGTTTAGGAAGCCAGATAAACTCAGCCAATTTCCAGACCCCCCCAAACTTTCCAGCAATCCAAAATCCACACATTATTAAATTCCAACCATTGTGTACTTTTTTATTTTTTTAAATTTATTAAAGTTCAAAAGCAAAACAACAAAATCTGGACAGAGCCCTATGATTAAATGAATTTCAGTGTTTCATGGTAAATGAGCAATCTGATGAAATGATAGTAGGAAACCTGAGTCTCTCCATTGTTCTCAACAAAGAACAGATGTACTCATGGCCATACTGCTTCATTACTTGATGAATTAAACAGATTACATTTTGCACAGCAAGGCTATACATTTTTTTCAATGAAACATTTTAAAAGGCTCAAATGTCCTTACTACATTTCAATTCCATTTTTAGAATAGTAAATCACAGAAACCTAGTTGCCTCATATCCTGCTCCTTCCCCCAAAAAGGTGAACATAAAAGTGTTTCACGCTTACCGGCTGGGCCATACAGTTCAACTCTATAACTAAATTTTCCTGTTACTATACTTGGTGGATCCCAGGAAATGGAGAAAGAATTTTCTGTGATGTTGCCCGTTGCCAAATTCTGAGGTGGATCCTCAGGGACTACAGAAAAATGCACGAATGATCATTAGTATTTATTCACATTAAAGAGTTTTCATTAGCTTTGCATAATAAAGATGGGAACTAGATATGTAATTTCATTAGGCTGGGGAAATTCCCGGTGAAGAAACACTCTTTCTTCCTTCCTTCCTTCCTTCCTTCCTTCCTTCCTTCCTTCCTTCCTTCCTTCCTTCCTTCCTTCCTTCCTTCCTTCCTTTCCTTCTTTTTCTTTCTTTCTTTCTCTTGTTCTTTCTTCTTTCCTTCCATCCTTTCTTTTTATTTTTTTTAACCAATGCAAGTTATGGAGAACTCGTGGCCACTCTACATCTAAGAGCGTTGCCTAGAGAACAGATAAGTGACTTGCCAGAATGGATCAGAGGTGGGACTGGAACCCAGGACTTCATGGCTTCAAGGTCATACTGGTTGTGAGTAGCAAATTTACATAAAAGTATATTATATCACCAGTGTGATACCCATAGCAGGGTATTTCCAGGGTAAATTCACAAAATATAAATAACTCTCTTCCTCAAAGGCAAAACCAAAATATTTATTCAGATACCAGAAAGCCAATTCCACCATGGTAACAAAGAAGTTTATACACATTACCTACCAATCCAGAGAGCACTGCCATCCCCAAACCTTCCCTCCATTAGGCCTCCCCATAAACAAGCCCCCCTAAGCAAAATTCCCCCTTCTCTCACTCACACTAGCTGCTTCGCCTCAGTTCTGACCTCTCAGCTCTGCCTCACTCTCTCTTCCTGCTCCACCCATTTAGCAAGCACCTCCCACCAAAGTCTCCCTGTGACTCAAGTTCCCCATGACTCAGGCTCCAAGCAATCAACTGGGTCTAAGCTCAAAGCAGATCACACAGGCTTATCAATGGGCAGGAAAGATCTTCCCATTCTGTTAATGTTACACATATTGAAATGAGAGAGAGAGAGAGAGAGAGAGAGAGAGAGAGAGAGAGAGAGAGAGAGAGAGAGAGAGATTAAATATACTTTTTAATTTGAAAGAGAAAATAACCACAATATAGACCTGAAAAGTCTGAAGATATGTTAACTGAGCATTCTCACCTAGATACATTCCTCTGGCCTTTTCCAACATACCCAGGATCTTCATCCTGCAAGATTACTTTAGCCCTGAACCTTACACCTCCTCAGTACCCTCTATCCCTGGGTTCCCTCTCTCTCTCTCTCTCTCTCTCTCTCTCTCTCTCTCTCTGCTCTCAGGGTAGACAGGGGAGAACTCCTTGAAAGAACTCCATTTAAGAAGAGTGCTCAGAGGGGTGGCTAGGTGGCGCAGTGAGTAGAGCATTGGCCCTGGAGTCAGAAGGACCTGAGTTCAGATGTGACCTCATACACTTAACGCACACACAAATAAAAACCTAGCTGTGTGGCCCTGGGCAAGTTACTTAGCCCCAATTGCCCTCCAAAAAACAAACAAACAAACAAACAAAAGGAAGAGTGCTCAGGCAAACCATCTTTTCATTTCCTACCCAGCTACACTCTTTGGACTTCTCCAATACGCCCTATCTTCAAGTATTTTCCTTATTTTCCAACTTCCTCTGGTGTACAGTCTTCTCCCATTAAGCTGAATTCTCCTTGAGGGCAGGGACTGTCTTTGTCTTTCTTGATATCCCCAGCACTTAGCACATGATAGGCATTAATAAATTTATATTAATTGACTGAACACAGTAATTTGCTATTTGTAGTGATTACTGGTTTTTCTTTGGTGTGGCAGTTATCTTTGCAGGGTACATTTTATTTACCTGTGAATTATTTTATAATTTAATTTTACTGAGATTTTTTTTTATTTCTGAAGCAAATTTTAGATACTTTTCAAGCAGATGCCACTCATAGCTTGTTGCATTGCCTCTGAAAAGCAGACAACAGCTTGAATAGAAGTTTAATGATGCCATCCTTTCTTATGTATATAATAATCTGTATCAGAGATGTGGATGAACAGTTCTGCTTTTATCTCACATTAATATTTGGCATTTCAGTGAGTAGAGCGTCAGCCCTGGAGTCAGAAGAACCTGAGTTCAGATCCGACCTCAGACACTTAATGCACACACAAACAAAAACCTAGCCGTGTGACCTTGGGCAAGTTATTCAACCCCAATTGCCCTCTGAAAAAGCAAAAAAAAAAAAAAATTGGCATTTCAAAAGGAAAGACATATTTAGGCATAAGACTGTAGTATCTAAAGCAATCTAATTTACATCTTATATCACATATGCTTCTTGCCAAATATTTTATATGTAAAAAGCATTTTAATTAAGAAAAGTAGCTAAATTGATCTAAATAAATAAGATTCATTTCCAGAGTAACACTTTTAATTTGATACTAATAAATTTATTTCTGTCTTTGCTGAATGAGAAAGATGAAGGGGGAGATAATATAATTCAAAGATGATTCATAACCAAGAATCCAAAAGTTAATGCTACATAAAAGCAAAATGTCAAATGTGAATAACTAATTACCACAGGGGAGAAAATTATGATTTGTTACTTGAAACCTTTTTAGGAATTACAGTGAAATTACTTCATCAATTATTTTTCCTTTTGATCTCTGATACTATTAATCAGAACTAAAATGACTAAGGTTTGTACTTAGGACACAGGAATTATAATAACTTTCCATTCATAACTCTGTTCCTTTGGTTACAAAGTATGTAAATCTGAAGTGTATCCACCTGAATAGGCATGTAAATCTTAACAAAAATAATTTTTTCATCAAGAAATGAAAAGAAATTAAAATTTTTTACTGAAATTCATGATACTTTAAAACTGCTGGGGTTGGCAAGAGTACTGGTAGCCTTGAGAATAGCAAAACTAATAACAAAGGCTAAGGTCACAGGATTTGTGTTTTAAGAGACCATCTATGAAAGACAGGACGACATAGTCTCTGCTTTAGAGAACTCTGGGTTCAAGTCTTGCTTCTGAAACAGATTGACTGTGTGATACTGGGGAAGTCTTATGTACCCTCAGTAGTCCAGAAAACTTTCTAAGGACTTAAGTTTCAGAAAAAACTGCCAAATTTCTTTAATAGTGGGTGTTTCTCTTTGGGAACACTTTATACTTGTTAAATCATAGGGCCAATGTAAATTTTAAAAGGGACCTAATGGGTTATCTAATTCAACTTTTTCTTTTCACAGAAAAAGATAATTTAGACCAGGGTTCTTCACCTTTTTGTGTATCTGGCAAGGTGAAGAAATATATAAATCCCTTCTCAGAAAAAAATGCATGAAATGAATTGAATAAGCAATAAATATTTTAAAAGCATAAACTAAAATTCATAAAATTATAAAAACAACCAATTGTTTTGAAACCACATTATAAAAATACATTTTGGAAAAAGTTCACAGAACCTAGGTTAAGATTTCCTGATTTAGACAATTAAAACAAGAAAAAACAAGGTCTACAAATGGTAGGTCTTAGGATTATAGGAATTACACATTTTTTTTTGCTTTTTAGAGGGGGGAAGGCAGGGCAATTGGTTTTAAGTGACTTGCCCAAGGTCATACAGCTAGTAAGTGTTAAGTGTCTGAGGCTTGATTTGAACTCGGGTCCTCCTGACTCCAGGGCCAGTGCTCTATTCACTGTGCCACCTAGCCACCTCAAGATTATAGTAATTAGACCAAAGAAATCTGCTCTCAATTTTTCTCTTCTTTTATTTTTCCTTTCTTTCTTCTTTTTTTTAACATCCTCTGTATTCCCTATGTCCTCACTAGTACTGGAAAAGATTCTTAGAAATTTGAAGTTGTATCATCAGATGTCATTAGGGATTTTGTTTTAAAGAGAGACCTCAAAACAAAAAGGATCAACAAAGGAAATCCAACTGAAGTATTAAGAGATAATTTTCATTCACTTGAAAATACTCTATATGCATTACCTTTTCTTGTAGTTTAAGTCGTTCCTACTCCATCTTCTTTCTTCCCTCCCTACCCACCCCCTCACTCGCATGAAAAGCTACATACCTGATTCTGGTGTTCTGATGATTGTACTGTCAATGTAGCCTGCTTCTGTAGTAACCGCAGAGACTTCAAACAGATACGTTGTGTATGGCCTCAGGTGGGTTACTACAAAACTGATAGGCTCATTCCACACTGAACTTTTTCGACTCATTGCCAGGGCACTGGGCATATGTGTGACCCGAGGGGGAGAGGTGGCTCTATCCGAACTTGGGGAAGGTCTGGTTGTGCTCCATAAAAAAGATTCACTATTCTCCTATTGAACAAAATGATTCAATATGAATGGAAAACAAAATGTAGTGGTATATCTATTTGATGCTCATGGAGAATTAATCAGCTAGTCTACAAGTATTCATTAAGAACTTAGTATGGTTGTGCTAAGGGCTGGAGTATAGACTGTGGAAACTGTAGTGTAGTGAAAAGAACACATGACTAGGGATCCACATATATAACAATAGCTAACATTTTTATATTGAATTAAGGCTTGCAAAGCTATGCCACTTAAGAAGTCATGCTATTTTCATATACTATCTAAATCAGAAGAAGCTAGTTTGCACAACAAGTAGAGCAATGGACTCAGGAAGACCCATTATTACCCTCATTTTACAGATGAGGAAATGGAGGTTGAGGGAAATTGAATAACTTGTATAGGATCATACATTTACTAAATGTCTGAGGCAGGATTTGAACACAGGATTTGGGGATTCCCAATCCAACATTCTATTAAATAAACCATCTAGCAGCCTTGGATATTGGTCAGAGTCCCCTTCCAGTCCTTAAAAGCTGTTTGACCATGGCTTAAATCACTCTGTCTCATTCAAAATGAAAAGGGAAAAGGCAGGGTTATTACCCATCATTCATTGCATTCAGGGCAAAACTCATCCTTAGTAGGTGCCTGTCACAGCCATGAAGTCATCTAGGGGTCAGGGGTTTAGGGTGGAATTTCCCTAATGGCACCTATATACCTGCTGCTGTGAATGCCTAAGAGACATGAGGGGCTGACCCTGGGCTTGGAAAGGAGGGGGTTGGGCATCTCAAAGCAAAGGAAAGGAGCAGAGCTGTGGAGTGTTAAGGAACAAGGATAAGTGTTATCAGGAGTATGGAACGCTGCTCATATTTCCACTTTGTCACTGACTGAAAACACACAGGTTGAGGCCAGTCTATGACAGTCCTAGGATAAAAACATAGCCCACAAAGGTCTTGAACTTCACTTTGGAGAACACTGGTATAGTAGACAAATAACTGACCTCAGAGCCAAAAAGACTTAGGCTCAAGTTCTACTTCTGACACCATTGGTTATCTGACCATGGTCAAGGAACTTCATCTCTCAATGCCCCAATCAACTCTCTAAGATTATATAAACTGTCTAGCAGTAGTTGGTTTCTACTAATAGAGGGAGATCCTTAGGGATCTCACTGTCCAGATGAAATCTTAAATCCAACAAAAAATTCATAACAAGAAATATTTATATATTGTATAATAATATATAATAATTAATTAATTAAATAAATTGTTGACATAATAATTAAATTAATTATATAAAGTATATAGGCAGCAAAATGCCTCAAGCTTGGAATCCCAAGTTACATTTGTGTGTGTATATAAATACATACATGCATATATGTACATAGGTAAATGTATACACGTAGGTATGTGTATGTACATAAGTATGTGTTTTAAAGGTATACACACAGGTACAGTAGACTATCTCCTAGGCATATGAATATACAGAGGCATATGTATGTACATGTACATTGTATACCTTTACATATATACAAAAAGATATATAATGTGAATATATTTATCAGATCACAAATAAGCACATATATAGCATAAGATTCTGTAGACACTTGTTCTGCTTAATTTTTACCTATTTTTGTTTAGAATTTGGCTAAAAATCTCTTAGAACTTAATATCTTCTTCCTTGACCTCCCCATACCACTCAATATTCCTCCCAACTGTTTCTACCTCTTATATCTGAGAGTTCATTCCCACTTTAAATCTCTCATAGTATTTTATTTAGACCCTCCCATGTACCTAATTTTGTATTACAGTTACCTGTATTCCTGTAATACACTTACTTGTATTCCTTATCCACGAAAAATCCTTTTGTTTTTTTCAAAGCTCACCTTATACACCACTTCCTACATCGTCTTTCCTGACACCCTCAGTTTCTAGTACCCCACCCCAATCCTAAATATGTCCTTGTTTCCTTTTTTTATACATGTTGCATGTCCTTATATATGTACTTGTTTTGCCCAACAGAGAATGTAATCTTGGAGACGAGGATTAATGTTATTATTATTATTATTATTATTATTTTGGTCTTTGAATCCCCAGTGCTTAGCATAGTGCCTGGAACATAGCATGTGGTTTAGAAATACAAATTGCTTAGTTGTTTGATAGACAATAGTCTATAAATCTCCTGAATGAAGGAACTGTGGTCAAATTTTACATCACATAGTCACTTCTACTGTAGACACAAACCAACAGGCTAAGTCAATGATTTGCAACTTTTGGGCTATGATTCATGGGAAGACTACAGAATAATTCCAATGGGTCCAAGAATCCAAAAACTGTCATTTTCACTTTTATTTAGCAAACATACCTTCTGCAGGCTGAACAAATAAATAAATGGCTTTCACACATGCATTATTCTTCTTCTAATATGCAGTGATATTTTTTTTTGCTTTTGCAGGCATGTGATTTCACTGGTGGAAGAACTCCTCATGAGGAATCTAGCTCTACTAATATAGACTGGTAACTCTTCTTCAATTCAAAGATTTATCTTAGGGGCGGTTAGGTGGGGCAGTGAATAGAGCACCTGCCCTAGACTCAGGAGGACCTGAGTTCAAATCCCGCCTCAGACACTTAACACTTACTAGCCGTGTGACCTTGGGCAAGTCACTTAATCCCAATCGCCCTGCCCTTCCCCCTCCAACAAAGAAAAATATTTATCTTAGTCACTAAAAGACTGTCACTTGTCCAGAGTCACTCAACCTGTCTGTCAGAGGAAGAATTGGAATTCAGGTATTCCTCCAGTATAATATTAGTTTCTTTAGGTATATTTTTGCTTTTTATTTCATTAACATTTCAATATTATAATTAACAAAATAAAAATTCATTTAAAAGCATTTCCAAACTTATTTGTGCTTGTTTGTTATTGTGTATATTCATACATGTGTCATATGTATGATATATGTTCATCATACTATATCATGTCATCATGAATATTCTCAATCAACAGATCTTAATAGCATTACTGCTATCCTGAAAGGAATCCAAAAAGTTTTTTTGTTTAAAAAAAAAAAGAAAAAGTGATCCTCACCCTTGACCTCACCCTGACCACTATTATATGGAAGGAGGGGGAGTGCATGAAACTTTTTGACATTTAAAAAAAAGGTCCTAATAAACCAAAAAAAGAAAAAAAATGGGGAATTATACAACTACCGGTAGGGTTACACATTAAATTTAATGATACAATTTTCTGGAGAAGTTTAAAATAAGGAAGGCATTTTCTGATACTTACATTACACTCTGGCAACTTCCCTGACAGAAGATCCTCAACTTTAATGGAGACGTCTTTCACTATGAATCCACTTCTTGCATGTTTGACACTAATCTTGAAGCTGGTAATCTTCCCATTTGGTTGCCGAGGCAAATACCAAATTAAATTGACTGCTGAATAATTGAAGGTCTCCACAGTGAGATTTACCACTTTGCCTGGAGCTAAGAAAAACATTAATGAGTTATAATTAGAAATATTACTGAGAAACTTAAGAATAAAATTCTAAGTTTTCCATAGTAGTTGAAATAATTTTGAAAAGATTTAATGAATCAGATGAAATGTACTTAGGAGTATCATTTTAAAATATCCTGAATAAAAAGTTGTCCAGAATAAGAAAGAGGAAATAGCTTTTTTAAACAGTAGCAATTTTTCACTTTGTGATCACTATGATGGAACCTATACATTCTAGTATAACTCTTTTGTTTTAAGCATTTCTTTTGTTCTGAGGAAATAAATAACTGCCCTATACTTTATCTATATTATACCTTAAGTAATTTTCTAAAACCTTTTGGGGAAAACTCTAGATAATATTCAAGTCCAAGCTCTAGGTGATTTTCCACGGGGCTCTAGGATCAGATGGCAAAAAACAATAGAATAAAAAACAACAAAACAACTTGGCCTCTTTCTTTAGAGATCAAGCTCCTTCAGTACTGAAATTAGCATCAGAGTATGAAATCAGAGCCAGACATCCCCAGTTCCTTGGGTCCCACAGTGGGTTAAGTGTTTAATGGATTTTTTCCCTTTATTCACACAGAACCCAGAAGAGTACTTTGCCCATATTAGGTATTTAATAAATGTTTGTTGAAAATTCCAATATATTTAAGGGAAAAGCAAAGCATCTGAGTAGTCAGTTGTTCTTGTTACTTTCAGTCCTGTCAGAGCATTGCCATGGGGTACCCTTCCTCCCAAACTTCCTGCTAATGCCACCCCCTACCTTCTACCTTCTGGATAAATTTTGATACCCCTTATAACCATCCCCTTGGAAAGGACCCTAGAGTTGTTGCTTTGCTCTGGCCATCAGACTCATTGCCCCCTTCCTAACGACTAGGGGCTAGCCACCTATAATGCTCTACCCACCATACTAAGCACACATGGTCCATGATTCCATTGATTTGGGGAACTTTTAGATGAGGAAACTCCCTCTATAAATACAAATCAGCACCTAGAGAGTTTACTAGAGCACAGAAAGTTTACCCAGGTTATACAGCCAGTGCATGTCAAAAGCTGAAGTTTAACACACATCTTCCTGGTTCAGACAACTATCTTGGAAAGAGAATTTTCAACTACAAACCTATTAGTAACTTAAAGGAAGATTTTCCAGGCCACTTCACTCTCTAGATTCTTGAATACTGACACCTGACCTGTCACCCTAAGCACCCTTAGAGTATAGATAACCTTTGAAGTTAGTCTGTCAAGAATGGGGTATTCATGAAGGGGAGAATAATATAAAATAATACTGGAAAAGTAGGTGGGATTCATATAGTAGAAAGCTTTGAATGCCGGGACAAGGATTTTGTGTTTTATTTTAGAGGCAATACATAGTCATTAAAGACCTTTAAGTAGTAGAATGACAGTCAGACCTGTTTTTTGTATCACTAACATTAAATATGTTTGAGAAGTGTTGTCTTTTTATCTAATTCTAATTAGATTATCTAATTTATTATTATCTAATTTATCTAATTCTAATTAGATTCTAATCTAATAAATAAAGTAAATAAGCCATGTAGGCAATTTGAACATAATCAGCCCAAAAATACTTTTCATGTTTGATGATTTTCAATAAGGAAGAGCAGTAAGAACATAAGTGGGGAAATGACTTTTTTCTTTCAAATTGAAATTTATCTAGAAACCAGGAAAGGTGGATGCAGTTCAATATAGTAACTAGAGAAGTAGACTTGAAATCAAGTCCTTTGACACATACTGGTTATGTGACCCTGCACAAGTTACTTACCCAGTCAGTGTTCTAGGAACTCTTAAAGATTCTATGCTGTTAGCATAGAAATATGTTTTGCAGTATTTCTCATGTATAATTACTATCAGATTTCTTTCCTTCTTAAGGAGGGGAGAGGGGAAAAGGTAAGGGTTCAATTTGGATTTCAATTTTTAAAAAAAAATGAAAGTTTACAATTTTACATCTTATTGGGAAATATTTAATGACATATTTTTTAAATTACGAGTCTAAGTTGGAGATAAGATTCCAATCTGCATTGATAGAGTGAATTCCCCTACCTGGAAGCTCCCCAAATGAATTAAATTTATCCAATTTGGAAGCAGATGCTTTTAAAGAGAGAGTATTATTAACATCATTTACATGGATCAGAAATGTTCCAATAATTTGCAATTTTAAGTATGCAGAAACGATGGAGAGATATTTAGAGTCTTTTAAGAGCATGATGCCACCCAGAGAAAACAGACAAATACAACAAGTCATTAATGAAAGAAAGTATGAAGTTGAAATAGATAAAATACATTTCAGTGACAAAACATATGCTATTAAATATATAGGCTTCTAGGGTTAAGATATAAAAACTTTAATCTGGAGAGCAATTTTAACAGTGTATTCATATAATTATCTCAAAATTTGACAAGAAACCATATGAAATGTATAAGAAGCTTAAATTAGGATCAGGGAAAAATGCCTATGAATAACATAATAAGAATTATTAAATTATATAACAGATGCATCTGATAATTAAAGTCAAGAAATTCATTAATAATAGACTAACAGATTAAATAATAGCAATATTCTCTCTAAGGTAATGGAATTTAGCATTTAACAACAATATCAAGGCTTAAGAAGTAAATGAGGAGATATGACAGAATATAGAGAGCTAGTCTCTGATTTAGCACAATTTGAGCTCTAGACATGAAGTCAGGAAGACCTGTGTTTGAATCCTGCTTTAAATACTAACTGTATGACTCTGAGTCATTCATACCCTCTGGACCTCAGTTTCCATATCTGTACAATAAAAGGGATGGACTAGATGGACTTAGGTTCCTGTTACCTCTAAACCTACGATCTGATCATCCCAAGTCCTACATCTGACACATATTAATGTGAAGACCTGGACAAGTCATACAACTGTTCAGGGCCTTCAAGTAACACTTTCAAACTATGAGTTGTAAAAAAACAAAAACAAAAAAACGTTCTATGAGTTGTGGAACATTGGTCTATCTGCATGGATAGAGGGAGTTTGCTCAACTTCCTACATTGAGTAAAACAGAAACCCAGACCCCTTTCCCAAAATAAAAAGTATTCTAGGTGAAGTTATAACATATTTCAATAGTTCAATGACTTATAATTTACCTTGGTGTGGTTCCTCCTTTAACTGTTCAGATTGCAGGTCCTGTATAACTAAGTAGATAGTTTTTGAGAGTTCCTGCAGTCAAAAACATTATGACCCTGTAGTCAAACTGATGATGAATCTGGTCTTTGCCAGGCTGGTGCTCAGACAACATACGTTCAGCCTCAGCTTTAATCTAGGTCCTTTCCAATTTGTATGATCTGCCAGAGTTAAGATTTCTCTGACATAATGTTTGCCTCCCCTCTACAGAGGGTCACAGAATTGGAGAATTGGGATTTCAGCAGTCATCAAGACCAATTCAAGAAGTAAAGTAAATACCCATTGTAACACAACTAACAATAAATTGCCCAGTCCCTTCTTGGAGACCTCATCAGAGGAGAAGGAGGAACCCATTGCCTTTAAAAGCAGTTCAGTCCACTCTGAGACTGCTTCAGGCGTTAGGAAAATTTTTCCAGACATCAAGCCTAAATTGGTCTCTAAACAATGTCCACCAATCACTCCGGGTTCCCCGAGGCCAAGTCAGAACAACTCTAATACCTCTTCCAGAAGACAACTCTTAAAACATTTTAAAAAAGATCTCATGACCCTCCTGAGGCTTCTTTTTTCTGAGATAAACATGCCACTTCCTTCAACTGATCCCCACATGTCATGAAATAAAGAATCATCACTATTCTGACTGCATTCTTCTGAATGCTACCAATATGATCATTTCAGTTTTTAATCAGTGTCTCCAGAACTGAATAGAACACTCCAGATGAGGTCTGACCAGATGACAGTACAGTGGCACCATCACCACCTGATTCCTGAGAGCTACATACATATCTCTTAATGTGGTCCAAGAGCATGTAGACTTCTTTGACTACCACATTACACTTTTGACTCATATTAAGCTTGCAGTCTACTATCTTTTTTAAAGAAACCACAAGATCTTTTTCCCCCAGAACAACAGTTTTCTAACCATTATTCTTCCATTTTGTCAGTCAGTCAATATATGAAAAAAAATTTATTAAGAACTTATTATGTGCCAGGCACTATTCTAAATGCTGGTGATATTTTTAAAAAGTGAGTCTGGGAATACCACTATGAGGTCTGTATCTCAAATAGACCATGAGAAAGAGAAAAGGACCCACATGTGCCAAAATATTGATAGCAGGTCTTTCTGTGGTGGCAAAGAATTGAAAATTAAGGGGATTCCCATCAATTGGGGAATGGCTAAACAAGCTGTGATATATGAATGTAATTGAATGTTACTGTTGTATAAAAAATGATGATCAGGCAGATTTCAGAAAAATCTGAACTTACATGAACTGATGCTAAATGAAGTGAGCAGAACAAGAAGAACACTGTGCACAGTAAAAACAACATTGAGTGATGATCAACTATGATAGACTTTGCTCTTCTCAGCAATCCAATGATCCAAGACAATTCCAAAAGATTCATGAAGGAAAATGCTGTCCACATCCAGACAAAGAGCTATGGAGCCTGAATGCAGATTGAAGCACACTATTTTTGCTTTTTTCTGTTTTTTTTTTTCTCATGGATTTTCCCTTAAGTTCTGATCCTTCTTTCACCACATGACTAACATAAAAATGTGTTTAACGTGATTATATACATACATATATGTGTATACACACACACACACACACACATATATATATATATGTATGTATGTATGTATATATAAAACACCTATATCAGATTATTTGCTATCTTGGGTAGGGAAGAGAGAAGCATGGAGGGAGAAAAAATTGGAATGCAAAATCTTACAAAAATGAATTTTGAAAATTATCTTTACATGTAATTGGAAAAAAATAAAATACTATTAAGTGCAAAAAAGAGTAGGGCTGAGGGGCAAAGGAAATGGTCCTTTCCCAAAAGGAAATTATATTATAATGGTAGAGACAATGTAAAATAATTATGCACATAACAAGATATATGGTGTAAATGGGAGAAAATCCCCCAAGGAAGTCACAGGATAGGAATAGCATTTACCAGCAAAGGCCTCTTGCTGAAGTTGGGATTTGAGCTGAGGCTTTAAAGAGAACAGAAAAGTCAAAAAGTAAATGTCAAGAGGGGAAAATTCCAGGCATAGGAATAGCCAATGCAAAGGTGTGAAGTAGATTGCATCAAGTACAGAGTACATTCTATATAAACATATACGTATATGCATATGTATATGTAAACACATAAAAGCCTGAAGCACACCCATCCTCTTCTTTATAAAGAAGGAATGTGAACAAAGAGGGAGAAAAGCATGAGGATAGGATTGAGAGAAATACACAATTAACACTCATAAACTGAATGTGAATTGGGTGGAATCATCCATAATACAGAAGAAGAAAGAAGAAGAACAGATTAGAAAGAAATAACATTATAAAGTAGAAATGTATTATTTATAATAAATATACTTGAAAAAAAGATTCAAAGACAGTTAAAATAGGGGCTGGAGCAAAATCTATATTGTGATTGAAGTAAACTTAAAAAGCAAGATAACAACCATGATTTCAGAAAAGGTTGCAGTAATTGTAAATACAATAAAAAAATGGAAAAAAAACTAGGGAAATTACATTATACTCAAAGGCATTACTGATAATGAATCAATACCACTATTTAATATATGTAGCAAATAGCATAGCATCTAAATATACAATAAAAAATAATCAAATTTTGCAGGGAGAAATAAACATCAAAATTATAATAGTAATGTGTTCCTTTCAGATCTAGATAAATCTAATCAAAAGCCAGAAAATGAACCTCAATAGATTCCAAGAAAAATTAGAGATTATAGATGATCTCTGAAAATTAATGAATAAGGACAGAAAGGAGTTTACATACTTCTTAGTGTTGCAAGGTACCAATACAAAAACTGATCATAAATACTTCACCAAAAATACAGAAAAGCAGAAATCCTAAACAAAAATGCATTGATCACATTGCAATAAAAATTATATAGAGTTTTTGAAGAAATAATTAAAAATTAATCAGAGACAAAACATTTTAATTATAATGAATTAGTAGGTTAAAGAACAAACTATAGAAATAATATAAAATTTCATCAAAGAAAATTGTGATAATGAAGCAATATGCCAAAACTTGCAAGAGTTATATAAAATTATCCTTAAGGAAAAATTTATATATCTCTAAATGCTATCAGCTAAAGAAAAAAAGAGAAATCCACAAAATTGGGACTGGAAGTCTTAAAAAAAATTAGCAAAAACAAAAACATACAACTAAAGAAGAAAGTAGAAATTCTAAATATCAGGGAGTTTAATAAAATTTGAGTAAAATCTAAAGCAAAAATAATTAAACTGATAAATAAAATGGTTTAAAAATAATCTGATTTTTAAATAAACATAAAAACCAAACTTTATATAAAAATTAAGGGGGAAAATTCTCAACAATTGAAGAATAAAGAAAATTATTTGAAACTATTTTGCCCAAATACACGTTAATGAAAATGATAGCGAAGAAGACAATATTTACAAATGTTTACAAAAATATAATGTTCATAAAATATGGAGTTTGCAAAAATATAAAATTCTAAATTAATAAGGGAAAAATAGATCATCTAAGTAACCCAATTCAGAAAATTAAATCAAACAATCCATAAATGAATTCCTAAAGGGAACAAAAACTGGGACAAGATGGATTTACAAGTGAACTCTAGAAAACATTTTTAAAAATTAATTTTAATATTACAAAAATTTCTGGAAAATAGGAAGAAAAGAGACCCTTTCAATTTCTTTACATGATATAAATATGGTCTTGAAATCTAGAGATGAATCAAAATAGATGAAGAAATCTATAAACCAATATAACGAATGATCAGTGATGCAAAAAAATTAAATGGGATATGAGCAATGACACTATGTCAACATAGTTCAGACTAGATGCATGCCAGGAATACAGGGTTAGTTTAACATTTGGATAACTCTTTTTATAAAAGAAAATATGAACAAAATCTTACGATTATATCAACAGATGCAGAAAATGTTTTTGACAAATATACAGCACCCATTCCTGTTTTAAAAAAACACACACACTGAAAATAGGAATAAATGGATCTTTTTGTAATAAAAGTAGCATCTTCCTCTCAGGGGTGGAGCCAAGATGGCAGAGTAGAAACAGCACGTCCAAGGCACTTTCCCCCAGATCACCTCCAAACTACATAAAAGGGGACTTTGAACAATTTCTGGAGCCCCAGCACCCACAGAACGACACAGAGAAGCTAACCTCCCGCTTAGGACGGCCCAGCAGCCCTGCAGGAAGGACCAGCACAGTGCTCTGGGAGCTGGTAGCACAGTGCCCAGCACATAGAGCCAGGCCCAGGTCAGTGTGAGCCAAGGTTTTAGCCCCAGGGCAGCGGGGCCAGCAGCCGGCTGGAGGGACCCCAGAGCACCAGCAGCTGTGGTGATCCCAGAATTATCAACATAGACATGCCTAGAACAAAGTAAGAGGTTAGTGCCCTATGGACTTTCGGACCAGTATTTGGGGAATGCGTAGGCTTCCTCCCAAGGAGACAAGCCATTTTGCTATTTTCAGTGGCAGCTCCAGCTCCTGGTCTGTGAACTATAGGGAGATCCAGCGATCAGTCTTGGGGGATAATTGCTCTTGCTTTAAGCTCCCTGGATCTGGATTGTGGTCTGGGGTGGAAATTGTGGGATGGGTAACCAGCTTGCTAGAAATGGAAGTTGTGAAGACCCCAACGTTCCGGATGGAAGTTCCCCTGTCTGGTGGCAGAGTCCTACTGTGGCAATAAGCCCAAAAGTCAAGTAATTAAGTGGCAACATACCAAGGCAAAGGAAACAAAATAAACAGAAAAATGCAACCTTAGACTCCTATTTTGGGGGCAAAGAGGGTCAAAGCATGGAACAGTCAGAGGACTGTGAGGTCAGAAATCCTGCTCCAAAAGCCCCAAAGGAAAATATGAGCGGGTTACAGGCCATAGAGAACCTTAAGAAGGACTTTAAAAACCAAATAAGAGAAGTGGAGGAAAAATTGGGAAGAGAAATGAGAAGGATGCAGAAAAGTATGAAATGAGGGTCAACAGCCTGACTGAGGAAAACAACACCTGAAAAAATAGACTAACTCAAATGGCAAAGGAGGCCCGAAAGGGCAATGAGGAGAAGAATGCCTTAAAAAGATGAATTTGCCAGACAGAAAAAGAATCTCAAAAGCTCACTGAGGAGATTCATTCCTTCAGAGTTAGATTGGAGCAAATGGAAGCTAATGACTTTATGAGAAATCAAGATGCTGTTAAGCAGATCCAAACAAATGAAAGAATAGAAGGCAATGTGAAATATCTCATGGGAAAAACCACTGACCTGGAAAATAGATCCAAGAGAGATCATTTAAAAATTATTGGACTACCTGAAAGCCATGATCAGAGAAAGAACCTAGAAATCACCCTTCAAGAAATTCTCAAGGAAAATTGCCCTGATGTTTTAGACCCAGAGGGCAAAACAGAGGTTGAAAGAATCCACAGATAACCTCCTGAAAAAGATCCCAAAAAGAAAACTCTCAGGAATATTATAGCCAGGTTCCAGAATCCCCAGATCAAGGAGAAAATACTACAAGCAGCCAGGAAGAAACAATTTCAATATTGTGGAAACACAATCAGAATAGCCCAGGACCTGGCAGCTTCTACACTGAGGGATCGAAGGGCATGGAATATGATATTCCAGAGGGCAAAAGAACTGGGAATGAACCCAAGGGTCACCTATCCAGCAAAACTGAGCATTTTGTTTCAGGGGAAAATATGGTCATTCAGTGGAATAGAGGACTTTCAAGCATTCTTGAGGAAAAAACCAGAGTTGAATAGAAAATCTGACATCCAGACACAAGAAGCAAGAGATGCCTGAGAAGGTAATCAGGGAAAAGAAATCAAAAGGAACTTATCAAAGTTGACCTATTTACATTCCTACATGGAAAAACAATAACTGTGACTGATGAAACCTTTGTCAGTATGAAAATAATGGAAGAAGGGTGTATGGTCATATGAATACATATGTGAATGTGTGTATATATGTTTACAGTTATACATGGATAGAGGGCATAGGTTGAATTTGTTGGGAAGGGATGATACTTAAGGGGTGAAGGTAAGAAGTGAGAGAGGAAAGTGGCAAGAGGAGATGGGGAGAGACAGGGTAGGGTAAACTATATCATGTAGAAGAAGCAAGGGGAAGTGGCTGCAGGGGAGGGGAAGAATAGGAAGGCAAAAAAGGCAAAACCACATTCTCATTGAATTTGGTTCAGGGAGAGAATGGCATACATACTAAATGGGATATCTCAACCTGCAGCAGAATGGGGGGAAGGGGGATGAGAGGAGGGATGATGGATGGAAGGGCATCCTTGTTGGGGGGGAGATTGGAAGTACCCACTATAGAAGAGGGACAGGATCAAGTAGGGAATGGACCAGGTCGGGGGTGGGATGGGTGGGAGGGAATTATAAGCAGCCTTGTACAATATATCTACTATGGTAATGTTTTGCATAGCTAGACATGTACAACATATACTGAATTATTTCTCTTCCCAGAGGGAATGGGTGACAAGGGGAGAAGGGAATGGATTTGAAATTCGAGGTCTTAAAATAAAATGTTTCAAATATATAAATACTATTATTAATAAAAAAGATAATAAGTTAAAAAATAAAATAAAATAAAAGTAACATCTATCTAGAAACAAGGTTCAGCAGTTCATGCAATGGGATAGACTAGGAATCTTTTTAATAAGAGGGTTAATTAAGGATGCCCATTATCACCATTACTTTTTGATATAAAGATAGAAATGCTAGCTATGAACAATAACAAAAGAAAAAGAAATTGAAAGAATAAGCACAAAAAAAGCACATTAAGGATGCCCATTATCACCATTACTTTTTGATATACAGATAGAAACGCTAGCTACGAACAATAACAAAAGAAAAAGAAATTGAAAGAATAAGCACAGAAAAAGAGGAAAGAAAAGTATAGATTTCTTAGTTGATATGATCATTTAGAGAATTCTTAAGAGTCAGCTAAAAATAATGAAAATAATAACTTTAAGCAAAGTCCAGAGAAATCCATATAAATCATCTGCATATATATTACAAACAAAACTCAGCAAGAAGAGAGAAAAAGAGAAAATCCATTAAAAACTACTACAGAATGTATAAAATATTTAGGGGTCTATCTGACAGCACATACATGAATCATATCAATACAACTACAGAATGATCTTTTCACAAATAAAGATAGATCTAAATTGGAGAAATATCAATTGCCCATGTGTAGGCAATGTCAAGATAATAAAAACGGTAAATATTACCAAAATTAATTTACCTATTCAGTGCCATATCAATCATATTATTTAAGAATTAATTTAGAGAGCCTGAAAATATAATAATAAAAATGAAATTCATGTAGAAGAATAAGAGATCAAATATCTCAAGGGAAATAATGGAAAACAGTGAGAAAGAAGTTGACCTACCAGTACCAGATCTCAAATTTTCCTACAAACTAGTAATCATCAGAATAATTTTTACTAGTTTTTAAAAAAGAGGTTAATAAGCGGGACAAATTAGATACATAATTTACAAAAACAAATGAACAGAGTAGTATAATGTTAATAATAAATAATAATAAACCCAAAGATGATAATATTTAACAATGTTATTAATAATCAATCCAAAGGCACTATTTGGATAAGGACTCACTATTTGACAAAAACTGATGAAAAAACTGAGAAACAGTTTCTCAGAAATTAGGCCTACACCAACTTATACTATGTATTGAGATGAGCTACAAATGGATACCTGATTTAGATACCAGAGGCTATAATTTAAAAAAAAATATTAAAGTAGCCAGTGATATATATGTGAAGGAAAAAAGTTCATAACCATAAAAGAGATAATGAGGATCACAGAAGATAAAAGGGACACGTTTGATTATAAAATTTAGAAGTTTTTGATGCATAACCTAAATCAAAGTAATTAAAGTCAGAAAGGAATCAGATAACTATGGAAAAGGTCTTTGCAATAAATTTCTCTGATAAAGGTCTTTTATCTACAATATGTAAGGAACTTATTCAAATGTATAAGAGCTATTCCCTATTGGACAATTTATCAAAAGATGTGCACATATGAAGGAGACTTCAAAAGAAAAAAACCTAAACAATCAAAAACCTTGTAAAAAAAATCAATTCTAAGGCATTAATAACTAGAGAAATGCAAATTAAAGCACCTCTGAAATTCTACCTCACACCTATCAGACTTGTACTGATGACATTAAAAAAAAATAAAGGTCATGACAAATGTTGGAGAGGCAATGGGGGAAAAAAAACACACTGAAACAATGGTGGAGCTGGTCCAACTGGGAACCATGGTAAAGCTGTGAATTAGAAAAGATATTTTGGAATTATGCCACAAGAGCCAGGAAGCTAAATATACTTTCACTACTATACATATACCCCAAAGAGAACAAAGAAGGAAGAAAAGGGCCCTTATATATAGAAACATCTCTAGTGATTTTTTCATAATATCAAAAACTAGAAACTAAGAGAGAACCCACCCATTGTGATTCCAAACAAATTGTGATATATTAATGTAGTGGAATATTATTATAATGAGATATAAAAAAGTAGTTGGTAATGAGGAACTGGAGCTTAAGACTGAAATGAAAGGAAATATATAGAAATGGAAATCCTCTGTATAGATCTGATCATTAAATTCGTGGGTGCTGATGAGATCATTAAGCCAGACTTTTCTGTAGCCACAGGTAAAACTTTCCATTTATCCCTATTTAATTTAATTTCATTGAAGTAGATTCAGTCCACTTATTTAGAGTGACATCTGTTCTTTCATGCAAGTTGTTGATAAAAATGTGAAAAAAAGGTAAAGCACAGCTTCTTGGACTATCCCACTGAAGACCTCCTGATATGTTGAGTAGTATATCCAATCAACTAGTTCTGAATCTACCTAATTATAACTAATCCATTCCTATCTATCTTTTCCACATGAGATAAGACATCAGAGTAGCAATTTGGCAGAAGCTATAAACTAGTAATATTTGAATGTTACAGAAACCTTGTTCTTCATTGGCTCCTATGACCTTTGGCTTTGTTCTTATTTCTACCCCTACTTCAATCTTGGTTACCTCCAATAGTTCATCTTCTACATATTCCTCATTTCTTTTTGTTTGTTTGTTTGTTGTCTTTATCCCTCATTTCTTAAACATGAGTTTACTCCAGAGATTTTTTTCTCATTTTTCTCCTCTCTACATATGGTTTCTAGTGACAATTTATCTGTTTAATAGTTTCAAGTATTATATTCTTGCAGAAGACTCTATACATTTAGCCCCAATCTCTCTCATGAGCTCTAGTCTTACATCTCCATCTGCTGCTGAACATCTCCACCTAAATGTCCTAACTGAAAATTTTTATACAGCAATGCAACCAAGATTATGAGGGAAGCAGAAAATTGAAAAAGAATTTTTATAATTAGTGTCTTTGATAAAGGCCTCATTTCTAAAATATATAGAAAACTGAGACAAATTTATAAGAATACAAGTCATTCCCCAATTGATAAATGGTCAAAGGATATGAACAGGCAGTTTTCAGAGGAAGAAATTAAAGCCATCTATAGTCATTTGAAAAATGCTCCAAATCACTATTGATCAGAGAAATGAAAATCAAAACAAACTCTTAGGTACCACATCATAGCTATCAGATTGGCTAACATGAAAATGATAAATGCTAGAGAAGATGTGGGAAAATTGGAACACTAAAGCATTGTTGTTGGAGTTGTGAACAGATCCATTGGAACTATGCCCAAAGGGCTATAAAATTATGCATACCCTTTGACCCAGAAATACCACTTCTAGGGCTGTATCCCAAAGAGATCATAAAAATGGGGAAAGGACCCACAAGTACAAAAATGTTTATAGCAGCCAGGAAATACAAATTGAGGGGATGTCCATCAATTGGGGAATGGCTGAACAAGTTGTGTTATATGAATGTAATGGAACACTACTGAGCAGGCAAACTTCAGAAAAACCTGGAAAGACTTAGATGAACTGATGCTGAGTGAAGTGAGCAGAACCAGGAGAATACTATAAACAGTAACAGCCACATTGTGTGATGACTGACTTTGATAGACTTAGCTCTTCTCAGCAAAACTAGGACCTAAAACAACTCCAGAAGGCTCATGATGGAAAATGCCAGACAAAGAAATATGGAGTCTGAATGCAGATTGAAGCCTACTATTTGCTTTCTTATTTTGTTTTGTTTTTTTCTTTCTCATGTTTCCTCCCATACATTCTAAATCTTCTGTACAACATGACTAATGTGAAAATATGTTTAATAAGAATGTATATGTAGCACCTATATTGGATTACATGCCATCTTGGGGAGTGTGGAGAAGAGGGAGGTGAAGAAAATTTAAAACTTATGGAAGAGAATGTTGAAAACTAAAAATAAATTAATTTGTTAAAAAAAAATGTACCTCTAACACCTTACAAGCTAACCCATTCAGAAGTAAACTCATTATCCTTCCTCATAAACCTACCCATCTTTCCAACCTCCCTACTTCTACAGAGAGCAAAAATCAATCAACAAGCATGTTTGTATGCCTTTTATGTGCCAGACACTGGATTAAGTGCTAAGTATACAAGGATAAAAGTGAAACAGTCCCTACCATAAAAAGTCTTACACTCCAATGGAAGAAATAACATACCCATATAGAGGGAGATGTAAGACACATAAAAAACACAAGTAAGGTAACATTAGAGGGGAAGCCACTGGCAACTGGAGGATATTAGGAAAGGTCTCATATGAATGATGGCACCTGAATTGAAACTTGAAGAAGCCAGGCACAGGTGAGAAGGAAGAGCATTCAAGTCATGGAATAAAACCACTGACTAGGGATAGAGGTGGTAGAAAAGGTGTCATATGTGAGGATAAGCAAGTTCTATGAGATGACTAGAACAGAGGATACATAGATGGGAATAATGGGCAAGGATACTGGAAAGATACACATAAGCTATGTTGTGTAAGGCTTTAAATGAAGAACAGAAGAGTTCATATTTGATCTCACTCATCCAGACTAGAGACAATTGAGCTATCTTTGATAATTCCTTCTCCCTCCCTCCAAACATCAATTAGGGATTTTTTGCCAACTCCTATCTATTTCTAATTTAGTAATCTCTCCCGTATACTTTCTTCCACCTACATCTGTACAACACTACCTTATTTTAGACCCTTATCATCTCTTCCTAGACTACAGAAATAGGTTCAGAAATTATCTCACTGACTACAGCCTCTCCTTTCTCCAACCATCCTTCATTCAACGGACAGCAAACTTAATTTAAGGCTTATTTTGTTCCTAGCATTGTCCTGGGTTCAAGAAGCAGGCAAAGGGGGTGGGGGATGTGTATGTAGAACTATGTGTTTAGTTATTTGCTTGTTATATCCCCCCCCCATTAAAATATAAGCTCCATGAAGGCAGGACTATTTTTACTTTTCTTTATATTCCTGATACTTATCACAGTCTTGGTACCTAATAAGAACTTAATAAATGCTTGTGGGTGGACTAAATGGCTGATTTTAAAACCCTCCACACTTCAGTTCCAATCCACTTTTCCACTTTTATTTTTCACTACTCTCATCAACTTAACTCTACATTCCAAACAAATTGTATCACTAATTTTTCCCAGCCTCTTCCTAAATTAACCTAGAACCTACCAAAAGACTGACCTGTTCTACTATGCCTTCCATCTTCCTAACTTGCATGTTTCTGATGAGGACACAACCATTCTTCCAGGTACCAAGTTCACCACCTTAGAATCAACTTCACCTCTTTACTTCCTACCTCCTTTCTACATCCAAGTAGTTGCCAAGTCTTGCTGATTCTTGTTGTTGTTTTTCAGTTTTATCTGACTCTTCATGATCCCATTTCAGATTTTCTTGACAAAGATACTGAAGTGGTTTGTCATTTCTTTCTTCAATTTATTTTACAGACGAGAAAACTGAGGCCAAAAGATTTGTGACTTGCCCAGTGTCACCCGCTAATAAGTTTCTATGACAGAATCTGAACTTACTAAGATAGTCTTCCTGACACCAGTCCCAGTGCTCTGTCCAGTGCCAGCTAGCTATTTCTTCTAGAAGCTACTGATTTTCCTTCCACAATATACCTCACATATATCCCCTCCTCTATACTCACATAGCCACCAACCTATTTCCAAACCTCATCTCTCACCTTTGAATGAGTCTCCTTGCCTCTAGTGTTTCTTCCCTGAAATCCAATAACCACACAACTAACAAATGAATATTCATCAAGCACAGGTCTTACCATGAAATCCTCCTGATCAAGAATTTATAATAAAAACTACTTGGTACCAACTAAGAAATAGTGTGACAGATCAGTGGAATAGGTTAGGAACACAACACACCGTAATCAAAAACTGCTGGGAAAAGTAGAAAGCAGAATGGCAGAAATTAGACCAACATCTTATATCATATACCAAGATAAAATCAAAATGGGAACATAATTTAGACATCAGGGGTGATATCACAAGCAAATTAGAAGAGCAAGGGTAGTTTACCTGTCAGATCTATGGAGAAGGGAAAGAATAACTTATAACCAAACAAAAGATAGAGGACATTATGAGATACAAAGTGAATAATTTTATTATATTAAGTTAAAAATGTTTTGCACAGATAAAGCCAATAAAACCAAGATCAGAAGTGAAGCAGAGGGGCAGCTAGGTGACGCAGTGAGTAGAGCGTCGGCCCTGGAGTCAGAAGGACCTGAGCTCGGATCCGGCCTCAGACACTTAACGCACACACAAACAAAAACCTAGCCATGTGACCCTGGGCAAGTTAATTAACCCTAATTGCCCTCCAAAAAGCAAAAAAAAAAGTGAAGCAGAAATGTGAGAAATAATTTTACAGCCACTGATAAAGGCCTCATTTGTCAAATATATAGAAAACTGAGGCAAATTTATAAGAATACAAGTCATTCCCCAATTGATAAATGGTTAAAAGATATGAACAGGCAGTTTTCAGATGAAGAAATTAAAACTATCTGAAGTCATATTTTAAAAATGTTCTAAATCACTATTGATTAGAGAAATGCAAATTAAAATGACTCTGAGGTACCACCTCACACCTATCAGATTGGTCAACATGACAAGACAGGAAAAAGATAAATGTTGGAGAAGATGGAACACTAAGGTATTGTTGATGAAGTTGTGAGCTGATTAAACCATTCTGGAGAGCAACCTGGAACTATGCCTAAAGAGCTATAAAATTGTGCACACAGTTTGATCCACCACTACTAGGTCTATATTCCAAGGAGATCATAAAAATGGAAAAAGACTCACATGTACAAAAATATTATAGCAGCTCTTTTGTGGTAGCAAAGAATTGGAAATTGAGGGGATGTCCATCAATTGGAAAATAGCTGAACAAGCTGCAGTATATGAATATAATAGAATACTATCGTTCTATATGAAATGAGGAGCAGGCAGATTTCAGAAAAACCTGGAAAGACTTACATGAGCTGATGTTGAGTGAAGTGAGCAGAACCAGGAGAAAACTGTATGCAGTAACAGCAACATTATGCTATGATCAACTCTGATTAACTTAGCTCTTCTTGGCAATACAATGATCTAAGACAATTCCAAAAGACTCATGATGGAAAATGTTATACACATAGACAGAAAGAACTACAGAGTCTGAATGCAGATTAAAGTATAATATTTTCTCTTTTTTCCTTTCTCATGGTTTTTCCCTTTTGTTCCGATTCTTCTTTCACAACATGACTAATGTAGAAATATGTTTAATATGACCTATATCTGATTGCTTGCCAACTTAGGGAAAGGGGAGAAAGGAGGGGGGGATTTGGAACTCAAAATCTTTTAAAAGTGAATGTTTAAAACTAAAAAAAAATAATAAAGAAGTTCTAGAGGCTCCCTCTTGCAACTGAAATAAAATATAAATTCGATCTTTTTTCTTACTTTTAAAGCCTTCAAATTCTTCCTCCAGCCTGTAATTCTAGGAAAGTATACTGGGTTTCTTTGCACATTCTATATTATAACAAAACTATCCTTCTGACTATACCCTAGTACATCCCAGCCTCTAGTTCTGTGTTTTTGTATTCTCTCCTCACTTCCACTTCATATAGTCCTTCCTAATGCCTAAAACCTAGAAGACTTCCTAATCAGAACAAGGAAAACTTCCTACCCAGAATGTCTCCTTCTCTCCCCAGCAACAGCACTAGCTTTCCACCTACTCCAAATGAATGTAAGCTACTTGAATGGAAGAGCTGTTTCATTTTTGTCATTTTAAGCCCCAGTCCCTAGGGTAATGCCTGACATATATTAAATGATTAAGAAATGCTGAAGGAATGAATGAAATTTTTGTTTACTTGAATTAGAAAGTAAAGCCTTATTAACCTACTCTATCTACTATGTTTAGATCATTGTATCAAGTTTCCATTCAAGGCTTAGACAGTCACTACCCTCATGGTGCTTTTAAAATAGTAAAATAGAATTAAAACCTAGACTAGACATTTAAATGTATCATAATAATTTAGTTGCACAGATTTTAATTAAAATCATTGTAAGAAAATATGAAGGTGGAGTAGGACTTCTGTGGGGTTCCTGCTCCCAACTCCTCCGATTCATGTAAAAAATGACTCTTCACAGTGAGTAGAGCGCCGGCCCTGGAGTCAGAAGGACCTGAGTTCAGATCCAGACTCAGACACTTAACATACACAAACAAAAACCTAACTGTGTGACCTTGGGCAAGTTACTTAACCCCAATTGCCCTTCAAAAAGCAAAAAAAAAAAAAAGACTCTAAACTAACTTTAGAGCTACAGAACCCACAAAATGATACAGAGAAGCTAATGTCCCACTGAGGACAGCTGGACAGGCTGGCAGCAAGCAGCCAGCACAGCGCTCTAGGAGCTGAGCCTAGACCCACATGAGCCTGAGGTTTTAGCTTCAGGGTGGCCTGATCAGCCACTGGCTGGAAGGATTCAGATCACCAGCAGCTATGGCAGTTTTCAGAATTATAAACCCATAGATGCCAAGGACAAAGTGAGAAGTCAGTGCAGTGTGGACTCTGGGATCCAGTAGTTTAGGAGTATGGGCCAGCCTTTATCCCCTGGAAGGAGAAGCTGCTGAGGTGCAGCAGCTATGCAGTTGCCGCCATGTGTCAGCTTCAGCTCCTGGCCTGCAGATTGTAGGGCAGCCAAGCAACCAGTCTGAGGGGTAATTACTCTTGCTTTAACCTGCTTGGATCCAGATTGCTGTATAGTGTAGAAGTCCTGGGGTGTGTGACCAGCTTCCAGAGTGTGTGGAGGCTTCAGAGAAGGCACTCAACTAATACCTTCAGCAGCTGAGAAAACCCCAGCAACTGGGACAAAGATCCCCCCTCTGGTAGCAGAGTCCTACTGTGGCAAAAAGCTTAAAAAGTCAAGTAATTGGGTGGCAACATGAGCAGGCAAAGGAAGCAAAGGAAGCAGAGCAATCCAACTTTACACTCCTATTTTAGGGACAAAAAGGATCAAAGCATGGAATAGGAGGAAGACAGGAAAGTCAGAACTCCTGCACCAAAAGCTTCCAAGAAAAATAGAAGCTGGTTACAGGCCATAGAGGACCTTAAGTAGGATTTTGAAAACCAAATAAAAGAAGTAGAGGAAAAACTGGAAAGAGAAATTAGTATGATGCAAGAAAATTATGAAATGAGAGTCAATAACCTGACTGAAGAAAATAACACCTTAAAAAATAGACTAGCTCAAATGGCAAAAGAGGCTCAAAAAGGCAATGAGGAGAAGAATGTCTTAAAAAGCCGAATTTGCCAGATGCAAAAAGAATCTCAAAAGCTCACTGAAGAGAATCATTCCTTCAGAATTAGATTGGAGCAAATGGAAGCTAGTGACTTTATGAGAAATCAAGATACTATTAAACGGATCCAAACAAATGAAAAAATAGAAGGCAATGTGAAATATCTCATTGGAAAAACCACTGACCTGGAAAATAGATCCAGGAGAGATAATTTAAAAATTATTGGACTACCTGAAAGCCATGATCAAAAAAAGAACCTAGAAATCATCCTTCAAGAAATTCTCAAGGAAAATCACCCTGATGTTTTAGAGGAGGTCAAAGGAGATGGGATTAAAACCAAGAATCACCTACCCAGGAAAACTGAGTATCATGTTCCAGGGGAAAATATGGTCATTCAATGGAACAGAGGACTTTCAAGTATTCCTAAAGAAAAAACCAGAGTTGAATAGAAAATTTGACATTCAGACACAAGAAGCAAGAGAAGCACGAGAAGGTAAACAGGGAAAAGAAATCATAAGGAACTTATCAAAATTTAACTATTTACTATTTATCTTATATTATTTTACATATAACTGGGAAATAAGATTTATAGGCACTGGGGTATAGAGATCCACCGTGCCCTGCCAGAAAGTAAGAGGGTGTATGGGAGAATATATAGGAGAGAGCAGATTAGAGGAGGGGATATCCAGTGGGATCACTATTTTGGGGTGGTGGGTAGGGGAAAATGGGGAGAAAATTTGTAACTCAAAATCTTGAGGAAACAAATGATGTAAACTAGAAGTTAATAAAGCATTTGATAAAAAAGAAAATGTGAAATATTTTATTTACATATTATTAACAATATTTAGAGCAATTGCTCCATTGTTACCTTGGAAGAAGAAAGACACAGGTTCTAATCCCACCCTTGATACTTAATGGCTCTGCAATACTGGGCACGTCACTTAACCTCTCTGAGGCCTGTTTTCTTCAAATATAAAGGGAGAGATCTGAACTATGTGGCTTCTAAAGTTCCCTTGAGTTCAAATCTGTGATCCTCTGAGTCTATGAATCTATGACTTGCTAAGTCTTAGCAGTTTAACAAATGGGCCTCACCTAGTTTATTCTGTGTTTTTTAAAGAACATATTGAGTTGAGACAAATTCATTGAATTGAAAAAATATTCATTAAAATTAAAGTAAATAATACATCTTCTGTAAACAGATGGTGAGTTAAAAATAATGCAATTAATTTAAAACATTTTCCCTTAAGTTCAGTGACTTAAATTTAAGTTTAATGTTTTATAATGACTTTCTTTATTCGACCAAAAATGTTTCCATCATTGAATTAAATTCTCTGAACATGGGTAGCCTTTATTCATTAATATCAGACTGACTGATTTCTGGAAATGGATGCTAACTTATGCCATAGAATATCACTAAAACACTATGCCGCTATTGAATGAGAGTTAGTGAAAAGTGGATTGATTTTGGAAGCCATACAAGAAAAAGTTGGGTACTGAAAATTTAAAGTCCTCTACTATAAGGCAGACAACTCTAATATGAACCCTGAAGCCACATCTATAATAGAGAAACTTTTTTCTTACACTTCAAAGATTCTTGAGTACTGATTCTTCCATTGAAGATGATAGCTCATTTCTGACAACAAACAGAAACATGAATTTCGTTTATTTTCATGTTTCATTCACCTGTTAGAGCTCTAAAGAAGAGCTAAACTCAGAAATGTCTCCTCCCTGGTTTATCTTTGCCTGCTGAGGAGTTAGGAGTTACCAAACTTGGATCAATTTCTCTTCTTGCCAACAACCCCCTTAGAAGATTGTTTTTCACTTGTAATAGTGGTACAATATTTAAAATTTTATAAAAGCCTGTGAATAAGAGACAAGATTGCTCCCTTCAAATTATTGTGTATTTCTATATGTAAACAGAAGGATCCGTCCAGTTAAGTTGGGAAAGACTCATTAATTTTATTTAATCACTTATTTATTTGTTCTTTTATTTTGTGGATTCACAAGGACCATCTACCAACATATGAATTGCAATTGAGGCCAGTGGAAGAAATATACATGCCAAGACTCCTGAGCATCAATGAGGAAGAATATTACCTCCCTCCTAACAGAGAAGCAAAGAACTGAAAATACAAGTAAAACAAACCTTTTTGAACATGATCTATGTGGAAATTTGCTTTGCTTGACTATCTCAGGGGTGTGGGAGGTAGAGAAAATCAACCCCTGTAAATTTTTTTTAGTTTATTTTTTTTTTAAGCAATTGGGGTTAAGTAACTTGCTCAAGGTTACACGGCTAGTCATTATTTATGTGTGGGTGCTCATTTTCTGAGGCCGGATCTGATCTCAGGTCATCCCAACTCTGAGGCCGGCGCTCTTACTCACTGCGCCACCTAGCCGCTCCCCTTGTAAATTTTTTAACAAATATTTTAATAAAAATTGGGGCAGCTATGTAGCACAGTGGATAAAGTACTGGGTCTAGAATCAGAAAGACTCATTTTCTTGGCTTCAAATCCAGGCTCAGATCCCTACTAGCTGTGTGACCCTGGGCAAATTACTCAACCCTGTTTGTCTCAGTTTCCTCATCTGTAAAATGAGCTGAAGAAATGGCAAACCACACCAGTATCTTTATCAAGAAAACCCCAAACGGGTTCACAAAGAGTCAGACAACTGAAAAACGACTAAACAACTAAAACAGAAAAAAAGAGAGCAACATACCTCTAAAAGATGAACCTTTACGTTCACACAGTTACAAAAAGGTTCTCACTCTATTGCTAGTCAAGTAACAGCAACGTTAGCGTCCAATATTCATAAACATTATAATTTAGGATATCAAGACATTAGATTGTTTTAAAAGTCACTAATGACAAACTGAACACATTTGTAATTAAATTAATTTGTAATAATGAATGGTTTAGGAGAATTACCACTTTCAGCAGTTTGGAAGAGAAATGGCTCACTAAATATTCCAATACCAGCACTGTTTTCAGCAGCCACCTGAAATAAACCAAAAGAATAGCATTTGAGTTAGATACAGGACTGGATATTATAACCATTTTGACCTTTCAAAAATAAATAGTTTAAAAAGGTGAAATCCAAATTACAAAAATACCAAGTTTTTGTTTTTGGTTCTTCCAATACTCCTAGAATTTTGCAATGAATAAAATTAAAGGCAGTCCTAGGCCTTGGACTTCTATAGGTCAAGTTCAAGATAAATCTAATTGTCTCCCATATAATTTTGGGGGACCGATCTATAATTTATTGATATGGGGAGCTAAAAGTGAGAAATATCCTCTATCATTATAGATCCCTAAATCGGCAACTTCTCTGCAACCTATAGTCTTAGAGTGTTGCCAATCATACTGACAGGTTATGGCATCCAGAATACCATGACTAGTAGGTGTCAGAGATGGGACTTAATTGCTCATCTTCCCCTGGCTCCCAAGCCAGCTCTCTAGCCACTATACCAAACTGCTTCTTCACTCATTGTACATTCTTCTAAAATGTCATTTTAAAATACTGCGAGAGCAGAAATGCCCAATAGCAACTACTGCCATTGGAAGCCACTGGTGGATACTTTAGTAAAAGAATGAAAGAATGGTGAGACGATGGAATTCTGGGTAGAATCAAGGATTCCCAAGCACTCTAAGTTGAGAAAAGCAAGAAGCTGTGTTGAGAAGCCCTGTTAACCTGACTAAGGAGAAAGCTCTTGATGGCTGACTCCCCCTCCAGCACTTCTTTAGATTAGATGCTGAGAATATCCAGGAAAGAATTTAGCCTGTGTTTATTATCCAAGAGCAACCTCCCTTAGAAGGACCAGGCTAAGCTCTTTACAACTATAATTCAGAAAAGAAAAAATGGCCTAAGTTTGTTATTTGGGCTGTGGATCTGTAATCAAATGCAGCATTGTAAAGCTTTAGACTTAAAATAAGAATACTGCAGGGGCAGTGTGGGATAGTATGGAGAAAGATAGCTTCAGAACAAGGTAGACAGTATCTAAATTAAGCCTCTGGGACTCTGGAAAAAGATCTCAGCCTCTCGGTGCTCTAGGCAATCTAACAAGCTGCACAGGAAATAGTGATCTGTATTGGTGGAAGGGATTTCCTCATCTGGGAGTTCCCTGGTCTAATGAAATCCTTGGTTCAGTTCTTGACACAATTGATTTCAGATTCATTTATGATTGGTAGCAATGAATATGGGACAACTCAGTGGATCAGTGGATATAGCACTGGGCCTAGAGGCAGGAAGATCTGAGTTCAAATCCAGCCCAAGGCACTTAATAACTGGGTGATCCTTGGCAAGTCACTTAACCTCTATTTTTCTTAATCCCCCAGAGAAGGAAATGGCAAACTACTCCAGTATCTTTACAATAGACAATATGGCCCCCAGGGTCTCAAAGAGTCAGACATGACTGAACAAAAACAATAACAAAGCAACGAATATATCAGAGACTGGAAATCCTTACTCTGAGGAACTGCGCAGTTGTGTTCTGCGACTCATAATGACAAAAACACTACTTTTCCCCCTAATAAAAAGTCATATTAATCCTTTAGTAACATGCTACCTCATCTCTAATTTATCAATATAATTATTTTAAAAGGTATACACACATTTTGAACACAAATTGAGAAAGAATAAAACATTTATTAAGTCAGTGCCTACTGTGTTCCAGGGTCTGTGATAAGTGCTTTATAAACATTTTCTCATTTGATCTCACAACAATACCTCAGTTTCTTCATCTGTAAAACAGATATTAACAGCAACTCCTTCTTGGAGTTGTTGTGAGGATCCAATGAGAAGATAAATATAAAACACCTGGTACAGTTTCTGGCAGATAATGTAAATGTTAGTCATTGCTGTTGTTGTTGTTACATATGAGAGACTGCTGTTATTATCCTCATTTTGCCACTGAAGAAGTTGGTCAAGATGGAGATTAAATGACTTGCCCAGGGTCATGCAGATAGCAAGGTCTGAGGCTGGATTTGAACTCAGGTCTTCCTAACTCCAGACCCAGCAATCTATCCCATATCACCATTATGATAATCTTCATTATGTCATAAAACAGAAAAAATATAACCCTGAAAATAATTACTTCATATGAAGAACCTGAAGAAACCATATCAATGAAATAGATGATTATGAGTCTAGAAGACTGATGTTGATCCAGCCCTTTAAGTTCTAGATAGAGATGGGGGGAATGCTAGCTGTTAAAAAAAGGTATATGCTATCAGACATGGGCAATGTGTCTGTTTTGCTTAACTACTTTTCATTGTTGTTTGTTATTTTTGGGAATAGAGGTTATAACTAGGTATTTATAGCAATAGTTTTAGAAGTAATAATGTTAAAGGGCTCTTTCCAATTTAATTAATTAATTAAATACTTGAACCTTTAAAAGGGAACTTTAGAGAATGTATTGTGCTTCAGTCATTTCAGTTGTATCTGACTCTGTGACCCTGTTTGTGGTTTTCTTAGCAAAGATTAATTAAGTGGTTTGTTATTTCCTTTTCCAGCTTATTTTACAGATGAGGAAACTAAGGAAAACAGGGTTAAATAACTTGCTCAGAGTCACACAGTAAGTGTCTAAGGCTGAATTTGAACTCAGGAAGATGAGTCTTCCTGACAGTAGACCCAGAACTCTATCCACTTTGCCACCTAGCTGACTTTATATTTATGACAATTTATAGAACTGTATAAAATGTTCTGTGTCAAAGAAATTAGGCCAATACCATCAGACACGGTCACTGTAGTTACTTATTTCTTGTTTTGTTGTGTTTTGTTTTGTTAAATAGTACTTTGTTACAAAGAAGGGTTCTGGGGGGTGGGTTGACTAGGAAATGATAGTAATATTTTTAAATTAATAAAATATTTTTCATGAAAAGGAAACTTAAAACTCTATAGAACTATATCCAAATTTTCTTCAGTGTTCAAAAGTCAGCTGCTTATTAAATTTTTAAGGAAATAAGCAGTCTTCTGGATGTTTTATCTAAATTTTCCATTATCCTTCCCAAGGAAAAACATCACTGACACATTTTATTGTAAATAATTTTACAAGATTAATATAATTTAGTGCTGCCCTTTACCTATTTCCTCATTATTTGGGCCTGCAATCAAGCCTTTTCCTAACTTGGCACATTTAAAATCAGTGAAGTGTTAAAATATTTAAATCACTACATTTATGGAATCTGTGCTTATAAAAACTCTCTAAAATTTTTTTAAATGCAGGTGTTGGTCACAGAAAATTAATAGACAGAAATGAACAAGACTAATTCAGTGTTATGATTATTTAAGAGAGAAGGATCACAGATTCAGAGCTGGAAAGTACCTTAAAGATTATCTAGTCCATTCCCCTCATTTTAGGTGAGGAAAATGCAGCCCAGGGAAATGAAGTTGCCTGTCTAAATGTACACAAACAGCACATGGCAAAACCAATATTCAAACTCTTGATTGCAAATTCAGCACTCCTTTCACTGAACCAAATGACAGGTTTTTATTTTACTTACAAAAGTATTAAATTAATATCAGATATATTTTTCATATAAGTAAATAGGAAAAACTTTATCTTTTGTTTTAATATATAACTTATGAGAATAGAAACAAAATTTTACTCAATATAGCCCTGAAAAATAGCTACATGATTTCACTAATGTTCCAGAATCAAAGAAAAAGACAGAAATGAAGCAATTCTTTCCATTATTTTCCTTAGTTCTCTGTATAATTTATATGGTGAACTTTAGCCAGATTTCAAATAAATTGTTTCTTTACTTTTAATCCCAATAATACTAAACAAGCACTTAATTCAAGATACAAAATTTTGCAGAAAGCCTTTCAACTTTACCTTAATTTCATAGGTTGTTCCAGGATTAAGATTAGTTAGAAGCACTTCCAAACTATCTGGTTTTGCTCTAACTTGTGTATAGGTGGTTTGCATCCATGGGCAAACTTCCTTATACTTAATGATATATGATTTAATTCTTCCATTTGGCTTTGGTGGTGTATTCCAAGAGAGAAGGATTCCAGCAGACCCTACTCTTTCACCTGCAAGCAACACGGGCGGCCCTGGATCTGTAAAAACAAAATGCCTTTAATTAAAATGTCAAGTAACAATTTGAGTGTTTCCACAGTTCATATGAAAGGAAAGTTATTTCCAACCTAGACTTTTGAAGTTCCTGGAGACTAATGGACTCAATGTAAAACAGCTCTCTTTAGAAGTATGCTTTAAAAAATGATTAAATCCTTTGGGGAATACCAGAAACATTCTTTTAGAAGAATGTAAAAAATGGAACATTTAAAAAAAACTTCACAGACCAAACACCATTTAATGCCAAGTCATTTAAAAATCATCCTTAATATTAGAAATCCAAACTAAAACTAAAAGCACATTATTATAACTATTAATATTATCATAAGTATTTGTTTGCTAATTCTTGCTGAGAAATGCGGCTGTATTTGGCATAATTGTAACTCTATATCTTTTGGATGCTCAAATTCATAATCAGGTATAACAATAGCTATTTTCACTCTTTCTACATTAAAGAAGTCTAAGAAGAAGCCCAAATGATCATCATAATCCGACTAGGGTTCAAAAATACTGTTTGGACATTTTCATTTTCTCCTCAGTAAGAAACTTTCTTTAACACTTTTATTTTCATGCACATAATATGTAGGCAAACATTTTCATCAAGCCAAAAAATTTAACTGAGGATTTAGACTACCTAAAATATACATGAAAATCATTTTAAAATGTGTTATCTATAAAAATTAAGACAGACATAAATATAGAAATGTTTATTGTACTCACTGGTCACATTTGTGGTCACCATTTTACTAACAGGAGTGCCAAATGTTGTAGCAGAAACCGAAGAAATGGTTACGTTGTACCTTGTCCCAGGAATAGCATTCGAGACATCAACCTATAGTATCAAGGAGAAATCAAAGACAATAAACTCTTTCAAGGAAGAAAGAAAACGAAAAATAGGTTAAAATCAGAAAATAACAATTGATGAGAAACATCTATGGGGAACTAAGGCACTATATTGCAAGAAACATGTTTAAAAGAATTTGTTACCTATTTAAAAAAAAACAGGTAATCTACTTTGAAATAGAAATATATATTGAGATATAGGTAGGTAGGTAGGTAGGTAGATAGATAGGTAAATAGATAGATAGATCACAGAGTAGTACACCAACTAATAAGTCAATATCTCTGTCTCATACAAACTCTAGAAAACTTCACTGACACTGGAAAGAAACATTCAATAAGAATTCTTGAGAATTTACAGCTAGCCATTCTCTAGCCCTCTCAGTTAAGCATGACTATAAAATACCTGTGTCTCTGAAGTTCCAATAAAAAGTAAGATAAATATTATAAGAAAAGCCATCATTATTACATTTTTCAGACAGTGGAATTACATTGATGGCTTTACAGGGAAATGTTGCCTGCATTAATGATTTAAGGACAGATCTTCCTGGCAAGTACACAATTAATGAGCATGTATTACTCAATAGCACTGCCCTTACTTTGTTAAACTATTCATGAACCCTTGGATGACTAGCTGGAGGTTTATGGTAGGGCTGAAGAAAAAGAAAAAGATACACTAGCTGTTGTTAAGGTAATACACTAGCTGTTGTTAAGGTAATGGCCCTCCAATGCTAAAATTTATGCTCATAAATTTGGCATCAATGTTTTATCTTTCTCTTATACTGAAAAAAAAAAACCCCAAAACTTAAGATGTGAGTTTTCATGGTTCATTAGTTTCATAAAGAACTTTCCTGTCAGTATCACATATAAACAAAGTGCCTCAATGAGAACTATACCTGATACTCCCCATGGCCAAGATCTCTGATTGCAACAACGCCACCATCAGGAACAACAACCACATGATACCTTTGCACATGTCCAGAAGGCATTCTCCAGTGCAAAGAAAAGGAGTGTGTTGAAATATTGAAGGCTTTAAGTTTCTCCGGCCTTTCAGGTTCTTATAATGGAAACACAAATTTAAAATATCATCTCTTTATTTTAAAATTATTAAGAATGAAAACACAACATTAAATAAATGGTGTTTCAAAAAATTTTATCACCAGCTACCCTACCTAATCATATTAAATTATTTCTATTTAGTTGGTTATCTCAAGAACTCTTAAACCTTTTTCAAGAATGCCATGTATATGGTATATACACAAATAATGTAGCTCTTTCTGGAAAATGTCCTTATAGTCTGATCAGTTTAATTTTTGCCAAACTGTATCTGGCAATCTATTCTCTCTAGTTCAAATACTGTATTAAAATCGTGTATATGTACATACACTCACACACATATATGTATGTATGTTAAAGTATAAAGCATAGTATAATACAAAGTATGTTTAATAATACAGCATACTCATATGACTCTTCAGTTATCTATTAGTGATGGGGAAGACAATAAGAAAAGGAGTATAATACAAATGTGCCTATGAAAAAATAGGCAAAAATATCTGAAAAAAGATATGAACATTCCAAATGAAAGCTTTGGATTCTCTATAATAGCAAATGGCCATTTTGATTAGGAAAAGAAACAGTGGTGGGTGGCACTACCTTCCTGCCCAAACCATTTCCTCTATACATTTTCACATTTGCTTTCATTTTTATTTCTGAACAGTTGCTTAGGCTGGTTTGTGCCATCTGGAGGGGAGTTTTCCACACAAAGGCCTCCTGATTGGTTGCCAGTGAGTCAGGTTGCCTTATCTTAGCACAGATTCCAGATAGACAATACAGAGGGAGAAAAAGAGGCTTTGCAGCCAAGTATTTGCAAAACATAGCTCATGTAGACTCAGCCTAAAACTACTGGCAAAAATAAGTTTGAAAATACTGCTTTTCCTTTACCTGCATTGTTAGAGACTACAGATAGAACCTAAGCAATGAATGTGGCATTAAACTGAAATGACATATTTCATAGCAAGCTAATTCTCTTGATTTTATTTTAAATTGTTTTTAAAACTCTCTTTGCTCATCTTGTTTTCAACTCACTATTGTTACGTTGGACTATTATCCATAAGTATTCCAATACATAATATCACTTAAGTGCATAAAAGAGCAGTAAGACGTTATTATGGGAGAAATCAAATTGGGGCAGAGATACATCTAGACCAACAGTGAACATATAAGCAGCAAAAGAAAGTATTTTTTCATCAGTGACAGGGAAATGCAATTGTAAGAGTACATCCTTCTCATTTCATAGGTTAGGAAACTAAGGTATACAGTTTAAATTACTTGTAAAGAAAACATAGCTAGTATACAGAACAGCCAGAATTAGAACTCAGGCATCTCAACAACCATCCCAGTGCTCCCTTTTGATTCTATTACAAATGTCCTTGTAGTTGTAAAACAGTATATAAAGGCTTTGTGACAAACTATACAGCCAAGTCAATGATAATGGTTAGACTATAACAGAATAGACAACTAGGTAGTGCAGTGCATAGAGCACCAGGTATGGAGTCAAGAGATTTGAGTTCAAATCCAGCCTCACATACATGCTAGCCAGCTCTGTGATCCTGGGCAAGTCATTGTAATGGTAATGTAATTTTGAACTTGAAGATCCCTTTTGTGTTGGCAAAAGTAGCATGTACTTAGCACTTAGTGACTGATAAAGCCTCTGTTGGGGAAACAGAAGGTATGAACTCTTATCTCCTGTTGCTGACATAACAGGAAGGGGTTGGCTGAAACAGGAAGTAGCTAATGCTGTCTATATAAGAAAAACCCCAGAGTCACAGTCAGAATTTTCTTGAGGCTAAGATCTGGTGGCAGAGCAGCTACAGAAGAATGGAGAACTGAGCCAGAATTTCCTGGGAGCTTGTGGTGGTGGAGCTTCTTTTGGATGGGAGCCTGGAGCCCAGGAACCCAGGTGACTGAAGAAGCATGACTGAGATGCTGAGACTTTTTTTGTTTGTGGCTTGGTTGAGCCTTGAATTCTCTGGAGCAGCAATGGTGAAAGATCTGACATGGACCAGACCCTATGAACTTCAGTGTGGAACAGGACCTGCCCAGAGAGCTCGTCAAGGAACTGGGAACTGTCTGCCATTGAACCCAGGTGACAATCTGGTGAATCTAGGTGGAATCTGGGACCATGGAAGGGGATCCAGGGAATCTCAGAATAGGCCCTAAGTCAAGATGAAAAGACTTCTCCTTGGGTACTGAGTAATTATGGAATTATAGTTTACTAGTGACCTAAGGGTTGGAGGGTTTTGTGTATGATACTTAGTAATTGATTGTTGAATAAGTGACTGATTGAGTTAATCAAGACTTTGCCCCCAGTGTGGAAGACTCTGGCTACTGTACTTTGAGATATTATTACTGATGAGTGATTGAGTTAACTTAGCTACCCCATGAGTGGAAGACTTTGACTATGTACTTTGAGATTACTGATAAGTGACTGATTGAGTTAACTTAAGAGTGACTATTTTGCTTTGAAACTATGTTGTGAATATTATATTATGATTTTCTGTGATAGGTTGTAATTTTGTGAATGCTGTACCTTGATTCTCTGTGGATGTTTTGCTTTTGTTATAGAATAAATAGAGTGATCACTATACTGTGTAATCAGAATCTTAAAAGCTGTTCACAGTAGCATTCTTCTGGAAAGCTGCTTGTACATGGCATTACAGTCATTTAACCCCTATTTGCCTCAGTTCCTTATCTGTAAAATGGGGACACACTGGAGAAGGAAATAGCAAACCACTCTGGTATATTTTTCAAGAAAACCCTATGGGCAATGTCCATGGGGTCATGTAGAGTCAGACATTAATGAATATCATAGAAGCCCACAAAGTTGTTTAAGAAATTCTCATGATGAGCTATTCTTCCAATCATGTTCTAGTTTAAGGTATCTTAATATGTTGTTTTAGCAATATTTTAATTTCTATTCTCCTGTCCAGATCAGTGAAGTTCCAAATGTGGAGTCAGAAATACCTGAGTTCAAATCCTACCTCAGACATTAACTAGCTGGGAAGACCCTGGGCAAAGTGCTAAACCCTTTTCTGATGCATTTTTTCCCATAGCAAAATGGGAAAAATAGTATCATTTATTTCACAGGATTATTATAAAGACCAAATGAGATATCATAAAGATACAGTTTTTCAAACCTTAAAACATTAAATTTAGCTATTATTGTTTTTTTTAAAGCAATTGGGGTTAAGTAACTTGCTCAAGGTTACACGGCTAGTCGTTATTTGTGTGTGGGTGCTCATTTTCTGAGGCTGGTTTCGATCTCGGGTCATCCCAACTCCGAGGCCGACGCTCTTACTCACTGCGCCACCTAGCTGCCCCAATTTAGCTATTATTGTTGTTGTTCTCTCAGTCCTCTAAAGCCAGTCTTTTTTCTCTTTCTTCTTTCTTTCCTTTCTTTCTTCTTTCTTTCTTCCTTTCTTTCCTTTTCTCTTTCTCCCTCCCTCTCTTTCCCTACTTCCTTTTCTTTCCTTACCCCACTCTCTCCTTCCTTCCTTCCTTCCTTCCTTCCTCCCTTCCTTCCTTCCTTCCTCTCTTTCTCCCTTTCTTTCTTTCTTTCTTTCTTTCTTTCTTTCTCTCTTTCTTTTTCTTTCTTTCCTTCTTTCTTTCCTCCCTACCTTCCTTCCTTCCTTTCTTAACTTGTGGTGAAGCCTTGAAATACTCAAGATATTCCAGAACAATTTACAGTTCTAAGTATAAACACTATAAGATATGATTATTTAACTACAGAAAACATTTACAAACCTGCAACCACCTGGATAAATGAGCTGTATCCTTCAATGTCACCTCTTACTCTCTGTACTGTGATGTTATAAGTGCCACCAGGAGTCAGATTCATAACTGTATGGTCAGTCATGGTTCCAGAAATATAATATTCATTTCTGAATGTATTATTTGATAAACAAATCTTGTAGTGGGTGAAATTGGTCTTTGTTGGATTCCACATTAATGTTGCAGCAGAAGTATTCACAGCTTTTAAGGCTAATCCACATATTCCAGCTGGTTCTATTTGACATTTTAAAATTATATATAAATATGTTTGTAAAAATATATATCAATATTTTAAAGAAATGCAAAGAAAATATACAAACAAGATAAAATGTGGACATGAATCCTGATATGGAAGTCACTCCCTTTTTTAGAGTCCTGTGCCATCTATGTAGAGGTTTACCTATTGATCATAAAGGTTTCTAAATATCAATCCCAACCACAGTTTCAATTACCGTGCCGACCAAAATAATACCTGCAGTTTTTACATAGGGATATGGAATGAAGCTGTAATTTAATTGATAGAGGGAAATCTCAGATGAAGAAATCTCCTCTAACAATTCAGGTTGGAAATTTTAGTCTTAGATTTATTAAAAAGTGATTTGCTAGGATCACACAGTCAGTATGTGCCAGAGGTGGGAACTGAACCCGTCTTCCTGATTCAAAGGCTGACTTTCTATCCACTATACTGTGATGCCTATTGGGCTGTAACAAAATTCTTTTAATACAGGCATACCCAGGGGCAGCTACATGATGCAGTAGATAGAGTTACCAGCCCTAGAATCAGGAGGACCTGAATTCAAAATCAGCCTCAGACACTTGCTGAGTGATTCAATTCACTTAACCTGAATTGCCTCCACAAGGGGGAGGGGGGGCGGAGGAAAAGGGCATATGCATCAATGTAATTCATTTAATTTGTAAAGATACTTTAAAATAAACATTTAGAAATTCTCATAAGCTTTCATAATTACTAGTAGTAAATAGTATTAACATCTACTTAGATATAAAGAATGCTACACCAATTTTTGCCAAGATTATAACTATAAACTATAATTGATCAGGCAAAAAAGATCTAGATCCACCCTAATAAATAGACCTCTACTTCACTGTAAAATTGATAAAGCATATAATTCAAGGTACAAGTGAGTTAATTATTTTACATATATTTCAGATTAAAAGAATCAGGCCCAAACTAATCAGAGTACCAGCTACTGTCAAAATTGTATAAAATTGATAAAGCATATAATATAAAGTACAAGTGAATTAGTTATTTTACATATATCTTGGTTAAAAACAAGAGCAAAACTAATCATCGTACCAGGTACTGTCAAAATTATATAAAACTGATAAGGCATATAATGCAGGATACAAGTGAATTAATTATTTTTCATATATTTTAGTTAAAAACAATCAGACCAAAACTAATCAGAGTACCAGATACTGTCAAGATTATTTAAAGTAACAATTGAAAATATTGTGGGTTCATTTGAATGTGTTCTTAAGCTAGGATTCAAATAAAAGAAAATCATCATTTTTCACACAAAGCAATTAGATTGTATCACATCTTAACCCAACTATTCTAAATTTTCAAAAAAAATAATGAAAAATTTATAGTAATTTTGCTTACTTGTAATCACTTTTTTCTCAACAGATACACTATAATCCATGCCTCTAACTGTCTTCATCTGAAATACATATTCCACTCCAGGGGTCAGATTTTTCACTTTAGTTCTGCTTCCATAAGCAATTAGTTTAAACAAAATTTCCCTTCTAGTTGTCACATGATACAAGATCTACAGGAAGAAGAATACAGCAAATCAGTAGATATCCCATTATCAATCTTTTGATTTGGTTCAATCCAACAAACATTTGGCACCTCTTCAAGACTATGCTAGACACTGAAGATGCAAAGACAAAAATCAGATAGATGCTTCCCTGAAGGATCTTTCATATAAAACATGTGCATTTTTATTCATTTTTTCCTACAAAACTTGAATTATCTTTTACATCAACAAAAAACAATAAAGCCCATATTAATTTTCAAATTCTCCAAGAACACAGATTTGTAAAAGAAAAAAAAATGAAAGATAGCTCATTGATGAAGATCAATGTGCCTGGGATGATGCACAATAGTAGGCATTTAATAAATGTTGATTAATTGAATCAGTCAATTTACATCATCTTTGCTACTAGAAATGGAAATGGCATAAAGCATAACAGTAACTGAAGTGATTTTTATAAGCAATTAGTTTTTACATTGTGTTTTTTCAAAACTTCTAAATTCTATGCAGTGAACCAAATGTTTCAAAGAAACAAATTTCCCAGGTATGTGGAAAGCTATTTGGGTAGTACAGGAGATAAACATGTACTCAAACAGCTCATTGATTCAGAAAGTGTCATTGACAACTAACTTATTTCTCTGGAATGAAGAAAGATAGGAGGAGTAAGTAGAATGTGGGGAACTTGTGGTATGAGAAAAGATAGGAAAAGCGAGTAGTTTCAAGAGTTGAACAACACCCTCTGAATGGAGTTCTAAAATCCAGGTCACGCAATGACACATAAACAGATACATGGAAGGTTAAACAGGAAAATAGGGGATAGCAAGAGAGGGATATTTTTCTTAGGGTTTTTGTGTTTATTTCAGTGCTTGGTATATTAAGGTAAAGAACTCAGACCAACAAAAACAGCCAAATTGAAAAATTAGTGGAATATTTTTAAAGCACACCCAGAAAAGTTTAAATGGAAAGAAATAAAAGAAAGCAAACTTTGAATGCTTTGTGTATTTCTCATTTTAAAGCATAATTCTTAGAACAGGGATGATTAATTTTAAATGATTAGGAAAATGATCCCAATTACACATCACTAAGCAACCAGTGTACTGTTGCTTTACTCATTAAAGTTTAACAAATAATCTCATTTGTTGAAGAAAAAAAGGATTCTCTACTCCATCTGTCAAAGACATGTTTTTCAATAACAACATGAGTCCTAGAGATTAATATTATTCTTTAAAAATGGGTGTCTATATAACAGTATGCATATTATTTGCAATCTTAGAAAAAAAAATAAGTACATGTTCACTAGATAGAAAAACATCAGATTTTTTTCTACCATGAATAATTATAAGACCTCAGTTAGCCCCAACAAAATAACTAACAATTTGGCATTTGCCCTCAAAGGCAAAAAGCAGGAAGGAGAAGAAATATTTTACTTTCTTAATTACCAAAAAACAAATTAAAGAATTTTTCTCAATATACAAATTCAGGGTTACATATAGGAAAGTATTAGAAAAATCCTAGGAAAACTATGCATTTCACATGAATGATCCATTTCCAAAGAGCCCCATCCTGCAATAGTCTTCAGAAATGACAAAGAGAAGGGGATCCTACTTTGGCATTCTTTCCCTTGCTTAGAATCCTTAGGAGCCTCCTTCCTTCTCTACTTAACCAGTGGTATTAATCCTCCAGGCACCTTCTGAATTCTCACTTTCTCCTTGAATTCATCCTTAATAGCAGTAGCTAACACTAATTCTTCCTTTGTTGATCATATCCATGGTATTTGTTGCTTACACTAGACATTTAAAATCTCTATGATCAGCAATGTAACCTTTGCATTCCAGCTTGTCTTCTGATCTTACATATAATTTTACATGTATAAGTCTTATTCCTTCCTAAAAGACTAAAGGGCAGTGCTTATGACAAATATTTATTTAGAGTCCTCCCACACTGTCTTACAGATTAAGGTACAACCAAGGCTCTCAATAAGCATTCAAATATAAGGTGGACATCACTGAAAACTACTTCCTAAAGTTATCCAAGAGTTATGCAAACAGAGGAATAGGAGGCCTAGGAAGCCAGTGGGTTGTCCTTCCTTCAACAAATGCTGAACAGACACTTGGTAGGTACATTGTCAAAGGGATTTCTGTTCAAGTATGGGTTGTACGAGATTGCCTGTGCAGTCCCTTTCAACTCCTAAGATTCTACATTTCTGGATGGTTCTGTGACTTTAGGAAGGCCTCAGACAGTATGTAACTAAAGATAACCTTACAAAGACAGAAGTTAAACTCAGCTTAGTAATGGGTGTCTGAGAAAGGTCTTATAACATTCTTCCTCTTAACATGGTAGCAATGAAAAGACATCACAAATCACTATCTAGATATTACTACAACTTATTGTACTGTTTAAGACACAGGTTTTATAGTAAATAGAGGATATTCAAATCCTGTCTAAAAATACTCCCTAGTTAGATGGTAATGGTTTTAAGGCACTTAACCTTCAAATCTACCTTTCTTGTTCCAGTCTCTACTGACTTCCAGTCTCACATGTCCAACTAACTGCCTTTCAGTCACCTCGAATTAAATGTCCAGTAGACATCTGAAACTCAGTATAACCAAAACAGAATCCATCTTTCACCCTAAACCCTCCCCTCCTCTTATTACTATAGAGGGCAATACCACCTTCCTGGTCTCTTAGGCTAATGGCCTAGGAGGTGTCCTGGACTCCTCAGTATCTCTCACCTCCCTACCCATATCCAAGCTCTTGCCAGAACCTACTGATTTCACCTTTGCAACATCTCTTGAATATCCCCCTTCCTCTCCTCTGATATTGCCATCTTTATAGGGCAGGCCCTTCTCACCTCACACATGGACTGTTGCAATACCCTGATGGTGGGTCTGCCTGCCTCAAGTCTCCCCTTGTTCCATTCTATCCTCCACTCGGTCACCAAAGTAATGCTCCTAAAATGCAAGTTTTATCATCTCATTCCCAAGCTCAGTAAATGTTAGTGACTTCCTACAGTGACTTCTTACTCCCTTACATGAATCTTAGTTATAGTGGCCCTGATCTACAACCAACAACCTTCCTTCTCTCTCTCTCTCTCTCTCTCTCTCTCTCTCTCTCTCTCTCTCTCTCTCTCTCTCTCTCTCTTTCTCTCTCTTTCTCTTTATGTGTGTGTGTCTCTGTCTCTGTCTCTTTGTCTATCTGTCTGTCTATCTATCTATCTATCTATCTATCTATCTATCTATCTATCTCTATCTCTCTCCCTCTCCCCCTCCCTCCCTCTGTGTCTCATATCTGTGTATCTGTCTCTCTCTTTCTGCCTCCTTCAATCTTTCTACTTCTCCCCCTTTCCTCATCAGCTCACACAGTTTTAGTTATTATGATCTCTATGTTGAAGAGTCTCAGATCTATTTATAGAGCCTAGTCTCTTCACTGAACTGAGAATAATTCATCATGAATTGGACATTTCAAGCTTGATGTCCCACAGACCTCTCAAGCCTAATATGTCCAAACAAGAACATATTATGTTTCTCCTCAAACACATCCCTAATCTAAACTTTCATTTTTCTATTGAGTGCACCATCATCCTCGCAGTCCCTCAGGTTCCCAATCTTGGCACCAACCTCCACTCATTCACTCCCACTACCCATCCAATTCTCCCCTAAATCTTGACATTTCTATTTTTACAAATGTCCTCTCATCCATCTTCTCTCCACTCAAAACCATCACACTAGTTCAGGGCCTCATCATCTCTTAGCCTCCTCCTTGGTCCGTGATTCAGAACTCTCCTTCTTCCATTTCATCCTTCACATAGCTACCAAATTACTTATCTTAAAACTCAGTTCTGACCATGGCACTGTCTTGCTTAATAAATTCCAGTGATTCCCTATGATTTATATTATCAGATGCACATTTCTAAGACCTTCAAAATCCTTCACAACATGGTTACATCTATCTTTTCAGTTTCCAAAAAACCCTGGAAGATGTTATTATTATCCCCATTTTACAGCTGAGTAAACTAAGTCAGGCAGAGGTTAAGTGATTTACCCAGGGCTGCATAGCTGGACAAGCCCAATTTGAACTACAGATTCTTTGTCTAGCACTTTATCCATGCAGCTGCCTATTACACAATAATCCTCTTCACTCATGTGGCATTCTAGACAAAATGGCCTTCTTTCCTTCCTTTACCCACAGCACTCCATCTCCCATCTCTAGCTACATACCATGTATGCTGCTATAGTTCACTACTTACTCTTTTTAAATAAAGCCCTTCCACATCTCTCCAGCTGCTAATATCTCCACCCAAAAAATTATCTTACATTTATTTTGTATATATGTATCATTTATTTTACATATAAATATATGTACATATTCTTTTATACATAAATATACATTATATATAAAAATATACATTATATATGTATATATATATAATACACAAACACACATACACATATAAGTACATCTGTGTGTATTCCAAAACTCTTTGTGCAATTTTAGGTGTAAAAAGGTGTACTAAGACTTTTGGAACTGTGTTTGTGCATGCATGCTTGCATGTGTGTGCGTGTGTGCATGTGTGTGTGTGTGTGTGTGTGTGTGTGTGTGTGTGTGTGTGGTGTATCTGTGTCTATTATCTTCCTTCATTAAATTGAAAGTTCTTTAAGGGTAAGGTCTGGTTCATTTTTCTTTTTATTCCCAGCCTCTACCACAGTACTGGACACATAGTAGGCACTTATTAAATGTTTAATGATTGAGTGATTTGGGGAGGTATCTTCTTTCCACTCTTCCCTTTATCACTAGGTTAATAAAATGATATCTAATACCTTCAGTGTATATTAGTGATCCATTTAAATACCAATTTCCACAAAAGCTAAATGAGATGGAATAGAAAGGAAAGGCAAAATCCATTTTCTGGAGTTACTCTGACTTTTCAAAGGCTCTAAAAATATGGGTTGGCGTGCTTGTCTGTGCCCAGACCAGATTACATCTGGCTATCTGGTCCGTGCATGTAATTCTATGAAAGTTATTCCTATTCATTTACACTTTCTGTCCTCATTGTAGACTTTTTAGTAAAAAAATCAGCACTCTACTAGTTACTTCTGAGAATTACTTGCATAAACATGTGGTGTTCAGTTCATTTCCCAGCTCATTCCTGCTACTTGACTTCAGAACTCTCAGCCTACAGACTCAGGAAAATGGAGGGCTGTTTATTTCTAGAAAATCTCTCTCGTTAAAAAATTATATTTGTATTACCAGCAGATATTTGGCACTGCAGGCTATTGCCAAGCACATAAGAGTCACCAGGAGAAGAATTAATAAAGGCTAAGGCAACAAAATTCCCCTTGAGTTGAGGGGGAAGGGGGAACCAAAGAAAATGTATTTAAAGTTCTGCTTTAGAACACAGGGATGACAACCTGGGCAACATTTTATATCCTGCACATATATTATCATTTGAGGGGATAGAGTATATCACAAATGCACCCATGAGGCTTCTATTGATGTTTCCTGGGGCCCTGTTACAAGTATTCAACTGAAATTCACAGCAGTTTCCCTGAGAACCTTGAGGGCTACTGCAGCAGATGATGGTAATTAGGACTGAAGGACCTAGCTAGTGTCTGCCAGGGGATGATAGGACACAGGGGAGACTGAAAGACAGGGAGGGAGGGCCGCTTGCTTTTTCCCTGCTCATTAAAGTGAACTTTGCTCAAAACCCTTCTCCTTAGCCTAAGTGTCAGAGGATGACCTCCTATTTCCCTTTTGCCTGAAGAAGAAAGGGAAAGGAGAGGGGAAAAAAGAGAATGATTCAGACAAAGACACAGAGACAAGTGATTTATGCCTCCCCAGGGACTAACCCCAAAAGACTGAAATCAAAGGATTTGTTCCTTGTTATATATAAATCTTTATACTATTATCTTTGTATAAGGGAGAGAACAGAACAAAAGCCAGAAAGTACAGACAAATAGGACATCTTTAAAAGTAACAAGTTTAAATTATTTTATACTTAAAAAGAAAAGCAAACTGTATGTACATAATAGAGGATCTGCAGTTTTATGTACAATCAGCTTGTTCCGATCGTTTTATTTTGATGTTTAGGTCCATCATAAAAATGGGTATTTAAAAAAAAAATCTAAAAAAAACCCAAACCCTTATTCCATTTGAACAACTGACTCAGGCTAATGTGTTTTATATTCTAGCATAGCTAAAACTGGGAGAAAGAGGTTTTGCTCTTTAGGAGAGGCCAGACATTATAACTCCTGAGTGGGACCTGAGGTGGGTAGGAGGAGGCCTTGAATCCCTACAACACAGAGACAAAGCAATACTGAATCCTCAAGATGCTCTATGCCTAATGAGAAAAAAAAGAAAAAGAAAAAACTGAGCAAAGGTAAACCATGCAGAGAAAACTTCCTGAGGAGTGGGGGCTGCAGAAATGGCACTGCAACTGTGGACTCTCACTGAGACCTTGGGGCCTTTTTTTTCCACAGCTGGTCAACTAGAATGAAGGATTTTAAGCAATAAACATAAATCCCCATCAGACCCTGAAACTAAGTCTGTCTGTCTTTTCTCACTTCTCTTTCATTTTCTCTCTTGCTTTCTCTTTCTCTCTTTATTCTCTCTCTTGCTTCATGTCCTTCTCTGTCTGTCTCTCTATCTCTGCCTCTGTGTGTGTGTCTCTCTCTATCTCTCCCCGCCCCCACTCCATCTCTGTTTCATGGTGCTGTTTTGTCTTTTTTAGTACTGTTCTACTCTTCATGACCCCATCTAGAATTTTCTTAGCAAAGATATTGAAGTGGTTTGCCATCTCTTTCTCCAGCTCATTTTACAGATAAGGAAACTGAGGCAAACAGGGCTAAGTAACTTGCCCGGAGTCACATAGCTAGTAAGTATCAGAGGCTGGCTTTGAACTCAGATCCTCCTGACTCCAGTGCTTTACCCACTGTGCCACTTAGCTGTCCCCTGTATCTCATATATATATGTATATGTATGTATGTATACATACACACATATACATGCATATACTTATATACACACAGAGTGCTAACTTGGATAATGATACATATAACTATACATATATTTGTATGTATATATTCACACTGTGTATATGTTAACATAATACATATATATACATAAGTGTATATAAATGTATATATATACATAAATGTACATAAATATATATATACATAAATGTATGATATTTATGCTTAGAACCATAATTATATAAGTACCCTCTTATTCTACATAGGACTCATTCAAAGTTACTTTTAAATACAGAAATCCATCTTGTTACAAGTGAAAGATTCTACTACTTATACAAATGGGACCCCATTTACACATGTAGATAAACTATTCTGTGTGTTCATGTATGCACATGCTGTGGATACAACACTATGTGCATATGTACACACACGGTATGCATGTTCAATGTTTCATAGCATGTTCTATTTCTGCTTGCACAATTTCAGGCAAGTGAAAACATTAACAATTGGGGAGATAATAACTAACAGATCTCAGTTTACAGAGCACTACACACCTGATCTCTTGCAACAGCTCTGCAAAATGGCCCTACAAACACAGATGAAGAGGTTGGCTCAGAGAGGTTGATTTCATTGTCATTTGCCCAGACTGTGATTTTATCAATGTAATAAATTTCCTTTAAGAAATTCCTTCTATAGGGGGCGGAGCCAAGATGGCGGAGTAGAAACAGCTCATCCAAGCCTCTCTGCCCCCAGATTCTCCACAAACTATGTAAAAAAGGACTCTGAAAAACTTCTGGAGCCCCAGCACCCACAGAACGACACAGAGAAGCTAACCTCCCGCTGAGGACAGCCCAGCACCCTGCAGGAAGGACCAGCGCAGTGGTCTGGGAGCCGGCAGAGCGCAGGAGCCGAGCCAAGCCCAGGTCCACGTGAGCCGAGGTTTTAGCCCCAGGGCGGCAGGGCCAGCAGCCGGCTGGAGGAACCCCAGAACACCAGGAACTGTGGCGACTCCAGAATTATCAACATAGACTTGCCTAGGACAAAGTAAGAGGTTAGTGTCCTATGGACTTTGGGACCTGTATTTGGGGAATGCGTCAGCTCCCTCCCCTGGGAGCTAGAAGCCGCTGAGGAGACACGCCATTTTGTAGTTTTCAGAGGCATTTCCGGCTCCCAGCCTACAAATCGTGGGGAGATCCAGCGATCAGTCTTGGGGGGTAATCGCTCTTGCTTTAACCTCCCTGGATCTGGATTGTGATCTAGGGTGGAAGTTGTGGGTGGGTTTACAGCTTGCCAGAAACGGAAGTTGCCCCCCACACGTTCGGGACGAAAATTCCTCTAGCTGGCCTTAAAGCCATAGTGTGGCAACAAGCCCAAAAGTCAAGCAATTAAGTGGCAACATGCCAAGGCAAAGGAAACAGAAAAATGCAACCCTAGACTCCTATTTTGGGGGCATAGAGCGGGAAAAGGACTGTGAGGTCAGAAGTCCTGCTCCAAAAGCCCCAGGGGAAAACATGAGCGGGTTGCAGGCCATAGAGGACCTTAAGAAGGACTTTAAAAATCAAATAAGAGAAGTGGAGGAAAAATTGGAAAGAGAAATGAGAAGGATGCAGGAAAAGTATGAAATGAGGGTCAACAGCCTGACTGAGGAAAACAACACCTTAAAAAATAGACTAGCTCAAATGGCAAAGGAGGCCCAAAAGGGCAATGAGGAGAAGAATGCCTTAAAAAGTCGAATTTGCCAGATGGAAAAAGAATCTCAAAAGTTCACTGAGAAGATTCATTCCTTCAGAGTTAGACTGGAGCAAATGGAAGCTAATGACTTTATGAGAAATCAAGATGCTGTTAAGCAGATCCAAACAAACGAAAGATTAGAAGGCAATGTGAAATATCTCATGGGAAAAACCACTGACCTGGAAAATAGATCCAGGAGAGACAATTTAAAAATTATTGGACTACCTGAAAGCCATGATCAAGGAAAGAACCTAGAAATCACCCTTCAAGAAATTCTCAAGGAAAACTGCCCTGATGTTTTAGATCCAGAGGGCAAAATAGAGGTTGAAAGAATCCACCGATCACCTCCTGAAAAAGATCCCAAAAAGAAACTCCCAGAAATATTATAGCCAGGTTCCAGAATCCCCAGATCAAGGAGAAAATACTACAAGCAGCCAGGAAGAAACAATTTCAATATTGTGGAAACACAATCAGAATAGCACAGGACCTGGCAGCTTCTACACTGAGGATCGAAGGGCATGGAATATGATATTCCAGAGGGCAAAAGATCTGGGAATGAACCCAAGGGTCACCTACCCAGCAAAACTGAGTATTTTGTTTCAGGGGAAAATATGGTCATTCAGTGGAATAGAGGACTTTCAAGCATTCTTGAGGAAAAAACCAGAGTTGAATAGAAAATTTGACATCCAGACGCAAGAAGTAAGAGATGCCTGAGAAGGTAACCAGGGAAAAGAAATCAAAAGGAACTTATCAAAGTTGAACTATTTACATTCCTATATGGAAAAGCAATATCTGTGACTGATGATATCTTTCTCACTATGAAAATAATGGAAGAAGGGGGTGTGGTCATATGAATACATATGTGAATGTGTGTGTATATGGTTACAGTTATATATGGATAGAGGGCATAGGTTGATTTTGTTGGGAAGGGAGAGTACTCAAGGGATGAAATTATGAGGTGAGAGAGGAAAGTGGCAAGAGGAGATGGGGAGAGACATGGTAGGGTAAACTATCTCATGTAGGGGAAGTGGGTGCAAAGGAGGGGGAGAATAAGGAAGGCTAAAAAGGCAAAACCACATTCACATTGAATTTGGTTCAGGAGAAAATGACATACATACTAAATGGGATATCTCAACCTGCAGCAGGATAGGGGGAAGGGGGATGAGAGGAGGGATGATGGATGGGAGGGCATCCTTGGGGTGAGGGGAGGTTGGAAGTACCCACTATAGAAGAGGGACAGGATCATGTAGGGAATGGACCAGGTGGGGGGTGGGATGAGTGGGAGGGAATTATAAGCAGCCTTGTACAATATATCTACTATGATAATGTTTTGCATAGCTAGACATGTACAACATATACTGAATTACTTATATCCCAAGAGGGAATGGGTGACAAGGAGGAAGGAAATGGATCTGAAATTCAAGGTCGTAACATTAAATGTTTCAAATATATATATAAATACTATTATTAATACTCTTTTGCCTATAATTGGGAGATAAGATGTGCAGGCATTGGGACACAAAGATTCATCTTCCTCTAATGGAAAAGTCGATGGGGGTATGGGAGAAGGTATGGGAGAGAGCAGATTGGAGGAAGCGATATCTTGTGGGACTGCTATTCTGGGAGGTTGGGTAGGGGAATAATGGGGGGAAAATGATTGTAACTCAAAATCTGGCGGAAATGAATGATGTAAAACAGAAGTTAATAAAGTATTTGTTTAAAAAAAAAGAAATTCCTTCTATAGATGCAAATCAACATTTGTTCTGTAATTTTTCATCTTAGAGAGTTTCCCAGGGATACCAGGAGGCTAGGTGATATCTTCAGCGTAATTGAGCCAAAATATGTCAAAGGTCGGATTTGAACTCAGGTCATTCTGACTCAGAGCTCTGCTATCTACCCAAATGAAGAAGTGGAACCTGGTCTGAAGGAAACATGAATAAAAGACAGATTCTGAGACATAGGGGAAAGAATGGAATTCATCACCGCACAGCTAGAAAGAGAAGATGAAGAGTTCCATTTTAGAAGTGCTAACTTTAAGAGAGGTACCAGTAGGGCATTAAGAGGGAAATATTGAAAATATGAAATGTGATGGAAACAGTGGGAACAGAAAATAAGAAATGGAAACAAGAATGACACTCACCCTACCAAGGAAAGAAAGATAGGATTTGACAAGTGACTGAATGCAGGACATAAGGGAGACTTAAAGAACAGATGCAAAACACTCTGCTCAATAAGACACATGTGGAATGTTAAAAGGAGGTTTGTTTCATACAGGTAAACAGGTGAGTCTCATAAGCTGAGGAAGAAAATCTTGTACCACTCACTGTTGGTATTCAAAGCACACATCACAGAACTCTTACACTAGATGCCCTTGTTAGAGAATTTGATCGTGAACTCACTGATCAGTTTCCTGCCAAAGGCTCAATTAAGAGGTGATATTTGAGAGACACAGTATGTAAAAAAATACCCCAGGCAGGAAGAGATATAATTCTTGCACCTGACCCCCAGACCACTCTTTAAAAGGAAGCATGTCTGGAGAACTCATGGGAAGGTTGTCCCAGACACCACTTAGATGCTTGGGGTGGGGGGAAGGAAAGGGAGTTGGCAGCAAAGAGAGATATGTTAGTCTTTATGGCTTAAATGAGGCATTTCTTGGGAAAAGTTTTAGGTGATAACTTGACTGTCCATTGTTCTATGTTAGAATCTTTCTAATTTTGCATGTGATCTCTAAACTTTCTGGAAGAAGGAAGAATGGAAATAAATAATTTTTAAATTTCGCAAAAAGTTATGGAATCCAGATTCCTTTGAAAATTCCAATTTTGGGTAATGGTATTCAGAGAGTGAGGATTTATAGCCCCCTTCATAAAGAGGCTTTTGACAAGAGCCTCCACCAAGCAATGTAAACAAATTTGGGAATGCCAGTCTACTAGGCAGTTATTGCAGAGGGCAGAACTATGTCTCCTTTTGATATCTCTACCCTTTAACTAGAAAAGTACAAAAAATCTGTTACCCCATGGGTTACCTTTGTGGTCATTTGCCCCTGGCTATGCCTCTACATGTAGAGTACTAGACTTAAGATCGGGGGAGACCTGGGTTCAAGTCCCATCTCTAGCTGTGTGACCTTGGACAATACAGTTAATTTTTTTGTTTCTTAGGCAGATCCTAGGACTTATTTATTAAATCATATAAAACATGTCATTTATATTAATGAAGGGAATTTCTGCACCAAAAGGGTGAATGAAGTTCTAGATCTTTGGTTCACTAACACACACATATTACTATGTGATAGACACTAGGAACTCAAATATAAAGAATGAAAATCACTATTTTCAAAGAGTTTACATTCAAACAGAAGAAACAAGTAGGTACATGTAGGTTAATATAAAAATTAATAGAAAGAAAAGAAGTTCACAGTAATAGAAACTGCACATAAGTAGAAAGTAGTGTTTGAGCTCTCCTTTGAAAGAAAATAAGGGTTCTATGAAGTAGAGATTGAGGACTGAGTTCATTTCAGTCATAGGGGACAGTCAGTAGAAAGGCAGAAAGATGGGAAGAACTGTATTGCAGAATACAAGAGGGAGAGTAATGTGTCTATGTATTCTATATCTACGTATACACATAGGTACACATAAGCATTTTATACATGCGTGTGCATGTTTACCCAGGTACATATAAATACAAACCAAAATGTATCTTTTTGCAGCTTTCATTCACTGCTTTTACATATATATGTATATAAATATGTACACACACATATGGCAGAGGTGTGTAGATAGAGAGATGGCCTCAGAATCAGGAAGACCTAGGTTCAAGTGGTAATTCTTAAATGTAATGATCATGTGACCCTGGACAAATCATTTAACTTCTAAATGCACCCCAGGAAACACTTTAAGAATAGAAACTGCAGAAAAGGGGCAGATCTATATTGGTAGAAGTTCCTTAACTGGACTTCCTAACACCAATGAAACAGACATTCTTCTCTATATGGATTTTTGTAGGTCTCAACATTTACAGCAAAAATAATCACATCAAAAGTGAATAATATTACCTGCTACCTATCTCATGATTTTGGAGATTTGCTCATTGGAATTCTTTGGAAGAACTAATTTGTATCAATAGAACAAACAAATGAAAACTGTATAGAAATGTTTTTACCTGGAATTTGTCAAAGCCACCTTGTGGAAGTTTCCAAGATAAATATATTGTGTTCTCTTCTTCTCCAAAAACCTGAAAGTCTGATGGAGGATCTGGATCTAGGATGATGATATGAAACCATTAATCACAGGGTGTCAAAATTGCTGTATTTTTCCTCACTGGGCTGAAAATTGGACAATCTAAAATGAAACTGTGCATTCACCTAAAACTATGCCTGCAAAAGATTCTTACTGTGGTATTGAAGTGGAAAGAGATGCTTAATAAAACAGACCAAGGGAAGGAAAAGTCAAAAGAAATTTAAACAAGCAAAATTTGACATACATGAACATGTTCCACCTATTCTGCTTGGTTCATTAGTTGTCTCAGACCTCTTGATTCTCATGTGGACCTGGATTTTAGATTCCTTCCTTTGAGCTGTTCAATTTTCTCTCAAATACCCTGAGACAGGATAATCAATAAGCCTTGATACTAGTACGAGCTTAAGGACTATTTAACCATAATCTAAAACCATAAAATTTTGGATCTGGAAGGGACCAAACACGTCAACTAACTGACAACAAAAAGATCAGATGGAGGCAAATTGTATCAGGAGATAGATAGATGGATAGATAGATAGATAGATAGATAGATATTGGAAAAACGGTCATGTATGTTTCCACAACCAATTACTTTTTTTAAACATTGATATTTGCAACCTAAACATTATAAAGTTACTCTATATGTCAGATATGTGTGTGCATACACACACATATGTACACTATTTTCTCTATCATTAGTCTTAAATTAGATGCTATCTTTACACACATCCATTTTCCTGCTTTATCTAAATTTAATTAAATATAAATGAACTTACAAGTGCTAGCCCTGAGGAGAGTAGGCTGGCTCTTCTTTAGTCCGTTGGTAGTCACAATACTAATTAAAAAGTCAGTCCCTGGGGCAAGGCCATTAAATTTGAACATCCTGAACATTAAAAAAAAAGATAATATTTTAAAACATTTGGTTCAGAAACTCTTGGAAAATCTTACTTTCTCATACTATGTATATATACTATGTATATTTATGTATATTTCAGTAAATGTTTCTATCTTATGTGCCTATAGATATTATTTTGACATAGTGAACTTTAATTGCAGTACTAGTATTCTTTCTACAAAGCAAACTGGCTGAAGTCAATGAATGTTTCATCGTCATTCAGACAGGAAGATTCATGGAATTAGTTTATTATGGAAAGTCATTTGGTTATTTATAAATACCCTAAAAGTTTACTGATTAAAGTCTTTTCTTATAAATTATGTGTTGAGTTCTCAAAGGTTCTGGTAATAGAACCTCAGCACTGATAGGTTCTACCAAGCATAGTATCTGTATTATTTTGAGAAAATAGCTTAACCTTTATAAGGCTCTGTTTCCTTATCTAGAAAATAAAGGAGTTGTACTAAATGATCTCTACAATTCCTTTCCTCTCTGAAGCTGTGATTTTATGATCTACATCCAATAATAGATGTCATGCTACTCATTCAAGGTCATCACCAAAGGCCTGACCACCATTTGATGGATTTATTTATTTATTTATTTTGGGTCCCAGCAACACACAATGGCTATCTACAAAAATATATAGGATTGTAATCTGCACCAGTAGAAGAAATGAAATCCCAAATCTTTACAGTATTCATGTTACTGAAATTTGCTAATCAGAGCTAGACATGGTTGTATACAACAGTAATCTCAACTACTGGGAGACTGAGGTTGCTCCTCCCTACTTCCCCACAATAGAATCTCTGGAGTTAAGATGTTCTGAGTTTCACTGGGCTATGCCCATCAGGTGTCAACATTAAATATGGCACTGATATGGTATGCCTTTGGGGGGTGGGGAGAGCAGAAAACCAGGTTGCTTGAGCGGTGAACTGGCACAAACTGACAAAGTTCAAAACTCCTGAGTCAATCAAAGTAGAACCTGGGCTATGAGAAGTGCCTGGACCATACAAGGAGACCTGGTATTAAAAAAATTATACTAACCACAGAATAGGAAATGTAAATGCTACCCTGTATATAATTGATATTTTTCATCCTTTCATACCTCTCAGTAGAATACAACATTTCTTCTTTCATGAAACCTTCACTGGCTATTGATATAATATATCCATCAAGTATACTTTTAGCTGGAAGCCAGGTTACTGTTATTGAAGATGAGTCCCTGCTGTGATTCATATACTCAACTGCGCTGGGTGCTGCCAAAAGGAAAATGAACACTTTTAAAACAACATACTTTGTTTCTATTCATGTATTTCTGAGGTTAAAGGAGGTTTAAAATTTGTTTTGAAATTCTTTTTTTTCCAAACTTGAAAAATGTTGCTCTGCTTAATAACATGAATATGTTGTTAATGGACCTAAAGTAGATTTTTTAAAACTCTTCAAACAACAGCCAATAATTTCCAAATTTTCATCTTTATTTTGGTTGAAGAAGACTATTCTAGATATCTGACTTTCAATGGCTTGGGAAATCCCAGTAAGGAAATGCATTCTACTCTGTTCAGCTCATGTGGTTCCCCTCTTTCTTACAGTTTAGATAAGCAGGGATCCTTAACCTTTTTTGTGTCATAAAATACCCTGCCTTTGGCAGTCACAGATACCTTTTCAGAATAATATTTTAAATGAATAAAATAAAATGCATTGGATTGCAAAGGAAATCAAAAAGTAGTGAAAATAATGATAAACTTTTTTTCCTGCCCAAGTTCATAGACCCATTGAAATTTATACCAAGACCTATGGTTTCTTAAGAGGCAGGGCTTGCACCCAAATCCTCTTGATTTCTTTGCAAATTTTTCTTTGCCCTCATTTTTATTCTTACATGAGGGAGGGAGATAATATTACTTGGTACTGATCTGTCACTGTTAAAAACATTCTTTAATCTTTGAGATTTATAATCCTATTTACTAAAGAATACTGACAGAGTTAGCCAGTGGCAAATTTAATTACAATCTTAGAAATTCTCCCTTCCTTAGGGGGAAATAATAACTGAAATTTTCTGTAATTTCTCCTGATGTTTAAAGTATTTCAATCCTCAAGAAGAAAGAAAATTCTTAGAAATCCCAAAACTAAAACTACACAATGAGTTCAGCAGTCTGGGAAAAAAAAAATCTGAAAACTTCAGAAATGATTGCCAAGGTATTCAATCACAAGCAGAGCAGTAAAGCAGCCAGTTTCTGAAACAGACAGAACCATACTATATCATGGAAAGAGAAAAGATGTATATGATCACGAAATAGGAAAAGTCAGAAATTATATGTCCTAACAACCACACACCTCCCAATACCACCACCATTTCATTTCCATGGCCATTCTTCCCCTGCACCAATCACTACCAGTGAACAAATCAACACCTGCCACTAGATGTAGTTTCCTAAAAATGAGGAACTGGCACTCCATTTGCTCACTCAACTAACACCAAAAACATTTACCCATAAATGGAGGCATTGGCTGAGTTCCAGAGTGTTGGTAACTCTATCATCAAGCAATATAATTTTTCAATGACTTTGTGCTGTAACTTTATTAGCAGAGGGGAGGTGTGTTAACAAAATGTACAAGGGGCTTTGCCAATGAGGATAAGTAATAACTGGACTGTATACCCTATTTATACTTCTAAAAGAATGAAAACAATTTTTTTTAAATTAGCAAGAATGTCAAGACCAAAAAGAAAATGTATAAGCCATACCTGTCTGTATTTCTTTTACCCTTGGAGTACTATCTTTAAATCCTTCTTTTTCAGTTCTAATAGAAAAGTTGTAGATTGTGGCTGGAACCAAGTTGGAGAATATTGCATTTTCTTGTGTTACCTTTTGGACCTATTGTTGTCAAAGAGAAAATGTGGAGTATTCACATAAAAAAGCACTTTAAATTTAACCCAAGTCAGAAGTTCACTTAGTTGCTTTACTATTTAATATGAGTATCTATTAGTAGAGGTTTATGTGTGAAATCATGCTTTCATTCTAGCAAGAGTATTTTATAACATACCATGACAGCATCTGCACAGTTTGCGCATGTAATCTCATAATGCTGAAAATTTCCATCAACTCGGTCCCAAAGAATTTGAATGGAAGTATCTGTAACTCTACCTTCACGAACGTTTAATGGAACTTCCAGACCTACCAAAGCATACAAAAACAGCCTAAGTTTCCAACTGAATTAGGTTCTTTTGGTCTCCCAGTCCAAACACTCAAAGAAAATGTGAACAAATGGACAATAGAGAAAGGGCATTCCTTTTCACTTTTCCCCCAGTATTCATCATTAAGTTGCTGGAGGTTTTTTTTTGCAAATTATAACTGAGTTCTAGGAGTAAGCATCACCTCAAAATGCTGGCAGAGGCAGGTGAATTATTTTGGTTGTAGCAAAATCAACATTCAGACACTGATGAATAATCCCAACAAGAGCAGAAGAAAGGTTTCTGAGATTATCATACTAGAAACCCCAAAATATAGCAAAAGATGCAAAATTAAATATAAAATTATAATAATCCCCAACCTTTCATTAACAACAACAATTGTAATAACTAGAATTTACAAAACATGTCCCAAAAGTCTTATGGGAACTAGGACTAAGGTTTTTGGAACTTCCTATACAGCCAGATCCGGAAGTGAACTTAGAGACAATTAATTCAACATCTTGATTTTACAGATTAGGAAACAGTCAGAGAAAGCTTGTGAGTTGCCCAAGATCAAACAGGCAGCCCAGGTTTGGTCTTTGGATTTCAAAACCAGTGCCCTTTCCAAAGTTTAAACTGTTTCCTTAAGTTTATGAGTTCATGGATTTAGGACTGGAAAGCACCTCAGAGATCACTGAGTCCAATTACCTAATTTTACAATTAAGGAAATTAAAACTAAGAGAAGTTAAATGTCTTTCCCCTAGTCACAAGTGGGTGACTGAGATAAGATTTGAACTTTGGCCTTCCTGACTATAAACCCACTGTTCTAACTACGTGTAGGTACACTTTCTGATACCATCTTCATGACAACCATATAAGGCAGATGCTAATGTCTTCATGGATGAAGAAGGAAACTGAAGCTTAGAGGGATAAAATGACAACTTTAAAGTCTAATAGGTAAATTGCCTCAGTTACTTCGGTAGTGCATTGCTTAGGCAGGATTCAAAAACCAGGAATTTTGGAGTTCAAGTACATCCACTAGAACAAGCAGTCTCAAATTTTCTAGCAGATTTTAATCTGCCAGATTCTAATAATTATATTTTCTTAATTTCAAAACTCCCCTCCAACAACAATGAAGAAAATTCAATTTAATTCAATAAGCATTTATCATGGTGAGCCTAGAAAACCTTGCCAAGTCATATTTCCAGTGCCTTCCTTGTGTTATTCCCTATTTATACTATATATGGATTGTTTTGTATATATTTGTTTGTATGTTGTCTCCCCTATTAGATTGTAAGCTCCTTGAGGTAGGGAACTGGTTTTTGGCTCTTATTCTATCCTCATGCTTAGCACAGTGTCTGGCACCTGGAAAGTGTTTTATAAATGTTGAATGAATAAATGAATGAATATGCAAAAGAAGACAAAATAAAACAAAGTAAAAAATAGCAGTTTGGTATGTGCGTGTGTTGTGTTTAAGTTCACATCCATGCTGATCTTTTTAAGTAGAACCACAACGGATAATGTGATTCAGCTTCACTGACCCTCCAAAAGCCTATAGAGCACAGTACTAAATATTCGGGAAAGATACAAAAGATAGAAACATGAAAAGTCATCCCCTCCACCCCAAACATTGTTTTTCATCTAAAGAGAGACAGAAAACACGCATATAAAGAAAAGGACGGACACAAATACTCACAAAGATAAATATATGCCTGTTTTTGCCACTGCTGATCAAAATTTTGGGGAGACGGGAAATTCTGAACCAAGGCATTATGGGAAGATGGCAGTGGACTAGCAAGCACGGGGTCCCCAAGCACTGACAAGGACTCTCAGAGGGCGGAGGGTAGGCACCTACACCCCGTGCCTTCTGGCTCTTCTCGGGTGTCCTGCCTCAGCCTCCCCAGCTGCGGGCTGTGGGTCCGCGGCTACAAAAAAAAACAACTTCAGGACATCTTGGACAGGAAGATCCAGTGTGACAATAATCCCTGACCAAGACAGTTAGGGATCCCGGGTGTTCGCTGCCAAAACCTGACCCAGGAAGGCGGTGGCCTCACGGCATCCTGGGTACGTCCATCGCAACACTCCTGGAAACAGGAACCCAAACTAGTCCGTGGAGTAGCCGAGAGAGTCCCCTAGTCCCCTAGGTCCCAGCAGGGTCCCAGAAGCTCTGCAGGAGAGAAAGGCCTGAGGCAAAATTTGGCCTGAGGCGAAATCCAGCCTGAGCAGCCCTCAAAGCCTGGGACCAGAGACCAGCGTGGAAGAAACCTGGAGCCCAGTCCTAGGGGGAACGTCTTGGCTCTTATGAGACAACCCCAGATACGGGCCCAAGCCCCTTAAAGGAGGGCCCACTCACTCAACATGCAGTACATTAGCTTGACTATCTTCCTCCCTACCCTTCGATTAGCAAAGCAAGGAAAAATCTGACCATGGTGAGGAAATACAGCAGTTAGAGAGATGCCCTAACACTACTGAGCAAACCCCAAAGAGGATATAGCAGGGGTGGAGAACTTGCTCCTCGAGGCCACATGGGACCCTCTAGGTCCTCAAGTGTGGCCCTTTGCCGGAATCCAAGCTTATTTGGACAAGGGGTTGCAGGGGCTGCACTTGAGGACCTAGAGAGCCCCATGTGGTCTTGAGGCTGCAGGTTCTCTACCCCTTTATATACTAACTTTACAAGTAAAGCCTCAGAGGAAAAAAAATGTCCCACTGGAATGGGGATGGGGTGGGGAGAACAATAGAATTAAATAAAGTTGAGAAGAAAGAATGGGTAATGAAAACTGACACTTTAGAATAGAAGGTAGAAAACCTCACTCAAAAACTGAATGTCTTGAAAATTAGAATGGACCAAATAATACTACAGAAAATATCAAAACAAAAGGAAAAAAATTAAATATATAAGAAACAACTGACTTAGAAAGCAGACTAAGGAGAGACAATATAAGAATTATCAAACTCTCCAAAAAATATGATCAGCAAAAACGGGTGGGGGGCTGGATACCTTAATTTCCAGAAAGTATAAATGAAAATTGGCCAGAACTCTTAGAACTAGGGTGAAATATAAAATGAGCAAAAATGTAATAAAGAAGCTAGAAAGAAAACTCAGAATGAAACTCTCAGAAGCATCAAAACCAAAATCCAGAGCTTCTGCATAAAAGGAAAAAAATGCTCCAAGCAGCCTCATATAGATTACTCAAGACTTAGCAACTGTATGAAAGAGAGAGAGAGAAAGAGAGAGAGAGAGAGAGAGAGAGAGAGAGAGAGAGAGAGAGAGAGAGAGAGAGAGAGAGAGAAAGTTAAGACTATAAAATTCTAAAAGACGAGAAAAAGTTATGTAATCAAGGATAGCAACTTATCTGGTAAAACTAAACATAATCCTACTGGGCAAAAATGTGTTAACAGAATAGAGGATTTCCAGATGAAAAGCATTTGAAATGAAAAGACAAAAACTGAGTAGACCCTTGGAAATGGAAATACAAGTGTCTAGAGAAACAGAGAAAGGTAAATCTGCCTAATTGAAAGAAACTATGTGGGGATGTGTTTTTTTATATCGTCAATAGAGGGATAGAAACGTATTTTTTTTTTCAGAACACTAATATATTTAAGGGCCATAGAGAAAATTTAAAATTATAGAGTGTCTATGACTAGTTTTGTTCTGCTTTTATGGTATCGGTAAAAAAAAATAGCAGAGCTAGGGGACTGTTCTAGGGGTTTAGAAAGAAGGGAAGGAAAATTACTATTACACAACAGAGTTTCACAAGATGAATATATTCTACGAAAGACAGCGTAGAGGACTGGGCATCCCAGTAACATCTCACTCTCACATGAATTAGATAAAGGAAGACTGAATACAATTATACACAAACATAGCATTCTTAGTATAGAAAAACATTAAATTCAGAGGGGAATAGACAGGAGCAATGGAGGGAAGGCAGGATAAAAAAAAAGATTAAACTAAACAGTCCCACATATTGGAGGGAAGGAAAATCAAGAAGGGATTAAAAAGAAAGGTAGTAAAAACCTGAGTTTGGGGCAAGGTAAGGAGAAGAGAAGAGATGCAACAGAGAGGAAACAAGGAGAGATAACAAGTGCCAGGTAAAATTGCCTTTCTATTCCACCTTTTCTTATTTAAAAAGAGGAAACTGACATTAAAAAGAGCAAGTATAAGAGGTTAGGATAGAGGGAAACACACAATTAAGCATTATAATTTTGAATATAATAGGATGAGCTCACCCATAAAAATCTTACTTTTTTTTTTAAGTTCAGCTAAAGCTTAATAGACTTTTACTCTAGCTCCTCATTTTATTACTATGTGAATCTTTAGTTTCCAATGTATTTTTTCCAAATAATATATTGTCAGATTCTGTTTTGTAATCCTTTCAGCTGTTTTCTTCTATTTTATGGGTGAGTTCATCCTATTATATTCAAAATTATAATTTTTAATTGTGTATTTCCTTGACTTCCTGTATTTTTCTCTGTAGTTCCACCTTCCTCTTATAAAGTAACACTAACTAAAGATAAAAAGTTAATGAAATTATATTATGCTAAAAGATATCATAAATACTGAATTAATATAATAATTAAATTAATACCATGATTAATACCATGCATGTAATGCCATAGTGTTTAATGTCTTAAAGGAAAAGTTAGTTGAATTAGAGGGAGAAATAAATATTAAAATTATAATAATGAAGGAACTGAATGTACCTTTTTCAGGCCTAGACAAATCTAACCTGAAGATTAATAAGAAAAATACCAAGTGCCTTCATAGGACTGTGTAAAAATTAGGGATGATACACAGTATCTCTGATGATATGAATAGAAAGAAACTAAAAATTAACCATGTATTCGACATAAAGATTTTACCAAAAATGCAGAAAGGCAAAAATATCAAACAAATTTACTGATTGTGATGCCATAAAATATATTCACTTAAGAGTTCTTAAAACAATAATTTTAAAGTTGTCAGAGACTGACATAATTCTAAAGAACTAGTGAATCAAAGAACAAATTACAGAAACATTAATTATGAGATTATGGTTTGTCAGAGAGTATAAAATAAATGACAAGAATGACAAATATGAAGGCTTAGAAACAGGAGGAAAAAGTTAATAGAAAAATTAATTAGAAGAATCATAATCTCTTTAAAAAGATTTATTTTTTTTAAATCTTAACCCATGATTTATTTTTAAAACATGGGAGAAAGAACAGTTGAGTTAGAGTCAGAGGACTTGGACTCAAATCTTTGCTCTGACATACAATACCAGTATAACTTGGGGCAAATTATCTCACCTCCCTAGGCCTTGTTCTCCTCATAAGGCAGGTACATATCACAGTGGATAGAGTACTGAAGCTTCAGTCAGGAAGGTGAGTTCAAATTCTGCCTGAGAAATTTCTAGATTTTAACTCATGACAGGTCACTTAACCTTTGTCTGCCTCAGATTTCTCATCTGTTAAATAGGGACAATGAGAGCACCTATTTCCAAGGGTTGTCAAGAAGATAAAGTGAGATAATATTTATAAATCTTTCTCACAAAGCTTAAAATAATATATAAATGCAAGTTATTATCATTATTTGTAAAAAGAGAGAGTTGGACTAGAGAAAACTTCAAAGGCCCTTTCTAACATTAAATTTATGACCCTAGGATAATGTAATCTAATACTTGAAATTTAAGACTTTTAGAATAAAAAGCACTAAAAGAAATAAGTAAAAATAAAGATGAACTATGTACAATAATTCTCAACCAATTTAAAAAAAAATTTATGGTTTTTTTATTTTTTTGCTTTTTGGAGGGCATTTGGGGTTAAGTAACTAGCCCAAGGTCACACGGCTAGGTTTTTGTTTGTGTGTGTTAAGTGTCTGAGGCCAGATCCGGACTCAGGTCCTTCTGACTCCAGGGTCAGCACTCTATTCACTTCACCATCTAGCCACCCCCTCAACCAAAATTTAATTCAAAAATATGGAAAGATGAAACTCTACTAATTTAAAATATTCCTGTATATTTTACAATAAAATTGATTTTCTCAATAACAAATGTTAGGCATTTAATTAACACTGAGATAAAAAATATTAATTTCCTAACTCTTTCTGAATAAAAAAAGTAGACAGGGAATGGAAGTTGGATAGAGTTTGAATCCACCTAAGTTGTATACTTTCAGTTAAGGCCTATGTTGAAAGGAAAATAAATATGTTATCTAAAACTGGCAGTACATAAAACCCTTAACACCTTAGCTTGAATTATTTATCAGCAAGGCACTAAGGAAATGCAATGCCAGTTGGATAAGTTTTAATGAGGAGGAGAGGTTAGGCAAAGGTCTTGAGGATTAGGTGCTACTCAGAAGGGGACTTGTAAGGTTGAGTCCCCACCTAGAAGGACAAAGGAACACTTAGAAGGCATTGAGTATCTTGGGACAAAGCATTGAGACAGAGGAACTGTTTCATAAGATGGGGAAGAGGTACCAAAAATATTTTACATATTTTACAGTTTAGCTGAGAGCTTACCCTGAGGGTATATGCCATTAATATACAGAAGTGACAGAGGAAAGACAAAATCAAGCTCAGTGGTCAGGTATACTTAATATATTCACACACACATTTTATTTATATTTGTACACTATGTATTCATAAGGATTATATATTAGCAAGTGGTAGACAGTTGTATTAGAAAGAGCTATGTAATACTGTAATGAAATATCAGAAATGAAAATTCACACTCAATCTTGAATTACTTACAGGTTTTTACTGCAGGTACGGGATACATAGTACTTAGTCTGTCTCCACTGATGGTAGAAACTAGGAAATTGTATTCTGTGCCTGGGGTCAGATTTTCAATAGTAATTTTGTTGTTGTTTTTTAAAGGCACTGTTATATTGGGGCCTCTATTCGTTATAATATAGATGCCATCAAATACACCAATATCAGGCATTTGAACAAATAAAATCACAGAGGTACTATGAAATTCATATGGGATAATAATCTGAACTGGTTTGGGTTCTGAAAAACAAACAAAAAGGAAAGTATATTTTAAATTAGTTTTTCACTTACAAATCACAGTTGTTCAGTAGAGATAGTTCATGAATTTTTAAAAATGATAAATGCCCATGTCATAAGGTAGCACATATTGGAAGTGCTGTCAAGTGGAGGAGAGATTCATTTTTTTTTCTTTCTGTTTGACTGAAGAAACAGAAGAAATTGCAAATAGGAAAATTTAGAGCTGGTGTAAGAAAATCTTCCTATCAGCAAGAGCTATCCAAAATTAGTAGTAGTAGTAGTAGTAGTAGTAGTAGTAGTAGTAGTAGTAGTAGTAGTAGTAGTTGCTGTTGTTGTTGGCAACTACCTTGATAAGTAGTGGGTTCCCTTTATTGGAGGTCTTAAATCAGAACTTGGTAACCATTTTTTGGGTACATGGTATTGGGAATTACTTCATTTATAGGTTGGATCAGATTGGTGTTGAATTTCCTTACAACTTTCAAATTTTATAAGTCTCTGAACATTTAATTAACCCAAACAGTATTCAGAAAATAAGAATTTTGCTTCTCAGAGATGCATTTAAATAACTGATGCCCATTTCAGCTTTTCAACCCAAGTGTAAGGGTTTAGGAAAAGGGAGCATATAAAAGGTTAATTTTACTTATAAAAGGTTGATAAGTTTATACAATCCTAGATCTTTTTCATCTCAAGCTGCTGTGATTGATATTAATATTATTCAGAAAATTATTATGTATTAATATTAATTAATAAAGCTGAGATGTTTTGTTGTTTTTTTTTAATTAGAAGCATTGTATCATATTGACTAGAGAACTAGTCTAAGACCCAGGAAGACATGGGTTCAAGTTTTGTCTCTGATGTATATTGGCTGTGTGACCCTGGTCAAGTCATGTCTCAGTGCTCTAGGCAACCCTCTGAAACTGTAAGTTGAAGAGATCTAAGTTCAGTAATAGAGGAAATTCCCTATATGAAAGAAATTACAGATCCATTGCCTAACTCTCTCTACATATTTTACACCATAGCCCTTCTTTCCTTCTTCCTTCCTTCTTCCTTCCTTCCTTTTTCTTTCATTCATTCTTTCTTTCTTCCTCTCTCTTTGTCGCTATGTGTCTCTCTGTCTCTCTCTGAATGTCTATCTATCTATCTATCTATCTATCTATCTATCTATCTATCTATCTATCTATCTCTTCCTCTCTGACAGGATCTGTGGTTTCAATGATATAGAGAACTCTGGGTGAGGAAATCGTCTCTACTACTGCAGACTGACAACTCTTTCTCAGATTATATTCACAGAGGTGCCTTGGGTGCTGAGAAATTAAATGACTTGCACAGTCACACAGTGAGTATCACATGTGGGACTTGACCCATGTCTTCCTGATCCTTAAGCCAGCTTTCTCTCTACTATGCCTTGTTGCCCAAATCGTTTTCTTACACAGAACTATTGTTGTATTGAGAGAGTGTAAGTTCCTGGAGGAACTGTTCATTTTTTCTTAGTATCCCCAGCATTCAGCACTGTGCCTTGAACATACCAGGGCTTTAATAAATAATTTGAAATTGATTGGTTGATTGTACAGTTCCTGTTCCTTAACAGGAACTTTAAAACTGTTTTGTGATTTTCATGGCAGTCTTTAAATAGGGGCGATTGCATTCTCACTTCTTCCTACTCCTTTCAAAATCTGTTTGAGCATGGTTTTTACAGTAGCCAAGAAAAGATCCAAAAACTGACTTTCTCCCAAACAGATAAAACATGAAATATATCACTTACAAAACTCAGTTTACCTTTACAGTACTGGGGCAGCCTGTCCCTTTGTCACAGAGTTCATTTGATATAATGGCACATGTTCTACTCTCTAAGGAATTATTAATGTATGTCTGAGAATTCAGAGAAAGTCAGTCTACCCAAAGAGATTTACACACATGCCAATACCAGTCTATTATTAATATTCTAGCACAAAAAAGCATTGGCATGTCTCATATATCTTCTAAATTTCTTCAACTATAATTTACCTCCATCTATTTACTCTTGTTCTGTTATCAATGGAAATAAAGACTAATTTACTATCCTACTTATAATAATAAGCACAGTAGAAGATGAGTTATAAACTTACTTGTAGCCAGGGTCTCACAGTAACTTAGTCATATTCCAGAAGTTAATCTTCCATCCTGAAAGGAAACTATCACCAATATCCTATTCCTCTCCAGTTCCCTTCCCAGTGGAAGATTAAAGCTATGGCTGATTCCTGCCCTTAAAAAGTAGTCTAAGTTGTCCATGCTGGCAATCATGGAATCTCTTATTACTGTCTTACCATTTCGCCTCAAGTCATAAAACCCTTAGTCTTTGGAAGTAGATGAATAGATTGCAAGGTTTATAAGAATAACTATGACTAGACTCAGGAATGGGAAACCTGCAGTCTCAAGGCCACATGTGACCCTCTAGGTCCTCAAGTGCAGCCCTTTGAGTGAATCCAAACTTTCCAGAACAAATCACCTTAATAAAAGGATCTGGTCACCAGAGGCTTCAGTTTGCTCCTTGTCAAAGTACCTTGATGTCTCAGAATAAGATACATAAAAGAAAAGGAATAAATAGATATATGTGTATAATGTTTTCTTCTATATGCCTATAATATCTTTGTTTTCCTCCTCATTGACTATTTCAATAAGGAGGGAGGGGGAGAGAGAAATTAAGGGACAAAAAATTCACAGAATTTCAGAAAAGGAGAGACTTCAGGAATCACCCAGTAAGACCTACAACAGAAACAGTATTATATAGTAAAGAATATTGGTTCAGAAGACTTTCACATACTAGTTCTGCTACTTGGGCAAATCACCTCTTCTTCCTGGATATCATTTACCTTATCTCATAAATGAGGAGATTGGCTTGTGCAATCTCTAAAGTTGCTTTTAGCTTTAAAACTATCATTCATCATACTATACCCTATGAACAGGATTTTCTCTCTACAACATGTTCAAGCGGACATCTAGTCTCCATTTAAACACTTCCAATTAAGGGAATTGACTTGAGCATCTCAGGATAGTAAAATTGATGGGCTAGTAAATATCTTAATAATTTTACCAAAATGTTTCTACATTTGGGTTACTATGAGAACCAGTTAGAGTGTTTTGCAAAACACTATAAATACAAGGCGATCATTTCTGATCTATGAGATATTCCATATATATAGTCACTAACTCCTGATTGATATTCATTTTTCCCCCATGACAAGATTGTGTCAAAGAGGGTTGGCTGCTGGGCATCTAATGAATGAGTAATCCATCTCAGCTTGTAGAGTTGTTATAAAAAAAAAACCCACCTCCTTTTCTCCAGTCACTTTTCATACTATGGATACAGTGCCCACTCTTTCTTATATCTCCAGCAAGTAGTGGGGAATGGATAGCTCCACCACCACCCCACCACCTAGCAACAACAATGATTGCAATTTAAACATAGGATCACATGTTTAGAGTTGGAAGGGACCTTAGAGGCCATCTTGTCCAACCTCCTCATTTTACAGATGGGAAAGTAAAGACTAAGTGACTTTCCAAAGTTCAAAATGCTAGTGATTATTGGAAGTGAGATCTGAACCCAGTTCTTCCTGGTTCTAAGTCTAGCAATCTATCCACTACATCACACTAATGGCACACTAAAAACATGATTTTTGCCTAGGTTGAGCATAAGACTGAACCTTAAGTCAAGAAGGCTGAGTCCTCTATTTTGTGGTTCTTTCCTTAAGTCCAGGTCACCAACTGTAAGCTTGAGAAATGGACATCTTTGGTGGCTATCTCTAGAAATGGAAAGCTCTTGGGTCCCTAAGTCAAAGCTTAAAGATGAGTAGGAAGTGATTTCCATAATAGCATGCTTCTCAGAACTGAACAACATCAAGACCAAGAGAGTATTATTCCTAATAATACAAAGAAAATCCAAGTGATACCTAGTTGTTTATATATGGTCTGACTGCAAAATATCTATTCAACAGTCCCACACAATTGCCTTTATCTCCTAGAGGAGATAAAAGTGATGTGATGGGCTGACATTTTATGTCTGAAATATTTCTTAATGCACATTTTTGAGTCTTTTAGGTTTTAAGTGTTTTGTTTTGGTGGAAGAAATTAACAGCTATTCTCTGCTTTTTACATTTAGTATTTTTCCTAGATAGGGCCCTACTAATTCCTTTTAGGGAAGATTATGGTCATAAGACACACCTAAGCTTTATTCTGAAGATTTTCCCCAGAACTCTGGGGTGTAGGAGTATAGTGGGCCAGAGATACAACAAAAACCTGACTTTACTCTTTCATGGATCAAGCCACCCACATCATGACTCTAGTCTCTGTATGAGTTTAGCAGTTCAAATTACACAAGTATAACAGAAAGTTTAAAAAATTTCCAGAAATATACTAAGTATATATATGCAAAACAATCTACATTTTCCAAAGTTTAACAATTACCCCCAAATCAGCAAATATCTGATAACACTTTATAAATCAGTGTCTTACTTAGAGTTTTTTGAATAGTTATGAGTTCACTCTTATTTCCATTCTTCACTGTTGCCACTCCTATGTCATAGGTCATCCCAGGAGTTAATAGATCAATCTTGAATTTGTTAGTGTTATTTACTAAATGCTTAATGGTTTCACTTGCATCTGACAAAGATTTTGCTTGAATGTAGAATTCACAGCTATCATGTGGAGGTTCCCACTGAAGAATTATACTGTCCTCTCCCACATCATCAGGTTTGGCAGAAACACTTAATGGTGGACTGATGCCTACAGATAAATAAAAAAATAGATAAATAGATGAGTAAATAAGCATAGATAAGTAAATAGATGGATTTGTAAATAAAAATGGATGGATGAAATAAATAAAATCAATGAAGGAATATATGAATGAATAATAAAAGAAGAAATAGATAGGTAGAAAGAAAATTAATATATGAATGAAGAAATGAATGGATAGATGGATAAATGAATAAATGAATGCATGAATCTGAGTTTGTCTTACTTACTTACTTTGCTCTAGACAATTTGTATCATAGTCAATTCCACATCTGATTGTTAGTTTTTACTTTGAGAAATTTAGCAAAAAATAATTGCTGTTCCTTAGAATGCTTATGGACATGCATGTATAGCTACATATGTGATAGAACACAAGGACATGCATGAATATTATCGAGAAACTATCATAAATTAGAACATCATTACCTGCAGAGCAATAATTATTGCATTTGTTAAGGCACATCTTTAAAATTACAGCATTTATTTTCTGATATCTAAAAGAACCTAATTATTAGGGGCAGCTAAGTAGCACAATGAATACAGCCCTGGCTTTGGAGTCAGGAGGACCTGAGTTCAAATCCAACCTCAAACACTTAACACAAAAAACTAGCTGTGTGACCTTGGGCAAGTCACTTAACTTTAATTGCCCTACCTTCCCCCCTCCAAAAAAAAGGAAAAAAAAAACAACAAATTATTAGAAGCTGGAGATACCTTATTAAATAATGGTTGCATAGGAATATTAGATTCAAGTTATGACTCCGCTCCCTCCTAGCTGTTGTGACCCCAGGTGAGGCAATCTCACTTTCCACAGCTATCAAAAAGGGATGATGCTTGTACAGCCTTGCTATGTTGTTTTGAGAAAAGTACATTGTAAACCTTAATATGCTCTAAAGAAATGTGATCTGCTGCTTCCTTCTAGGGTAGCCTTTTTTTCTAGAAGCTGTGCTGTGAAAATTGAGTTTAATAGGTTAGCTTACTTCCTTAGGGCCTTGTTCCCATACTTTACTTTTCGACTTTTAACATGTCTGAACATTTCTCTCTATGCTTTTGTGCCTTTAATACATTCTTAAGAGGTAGGGAGGGGGAGGAGAGACTGGATTTGTTTCAGAAATTTTCCAAGTAGTTCTTAGACATGATCATCAGTTATATACTTATATACTTTGGCATTTAATGGATTCATCCCAGCAATGAGAATACTCTCTACATGTGCAAATAGCACCAAATCCATGTATGTGTTCTCACCCTGTGGAAATCATGCCTTTGCCTTTCCAAAAGTACTCCATAGAATGTCTATCCAATGTGTTGGATATCTTCCTCTGGTTCTGTTACAGCATTTAGCAAAGTTCTAGGCAAATAATAGGCACTTAAGACATGCTATTTTTATATATTTAGAAAATATGTTTAGAAGAATATATACTACCCAGTAATTCTGGTGCTATCAAGTTTACTACAGTAGCAAGAAAAGGGATGCTAGAAAACTGGAAATTAAGGGGGTGCCCATCAATTTGGAAATGGCTGAACAAACTGTTGTATATGAATATAACATAATATAATTATTGAGGAGAAAGATAGTTTCAAAGATAAATGGGAAAGACTTTTATGAACTGCTGATGGATGACCTGAGCAGAACCAAAAGAACAATTTATACTATTACATCAATATTGTAAAGATAAAAAAATTCTGAAAGATTTAAAAAAATCTAATGAACTAAATAATCAAATATTATTCCAGAGGACCGATAAAGGAAAACATTGCTCACTTCATGAAGGAGAGAGGACAAACTAATATTTGAAATAAGATGTGCATTTTTGGATGTGATCCATGTGGGAATTTGTTTTGACTGTCTATGTGACACAAAGGTTGTTTCTTTTTCCTTCCTCCCTTCTTCCTTTTCTTTCTCCTTTCCTTCCTTCATCCCTCCACTTCTATTCTTCCTTCATTTTTTTTCCTTCCTTCCTTTCTTCCTTCCTTGATTCCTTCCTTCCTTTTCATTGGGTGGAGGAAGTAGTATGGAAAATGAATATTTTAAAGTAGAATAAACTATATAGGTATCTCATTCCTTCCCACACCTACCACTAATTAGTTGTAAGAGTCACCCAATAGCTACAAACATGCACCAGGCATGCACGCTTGTGCATGCACACACACACAGGCACGCACACACACACACACACACACACACACACACACACACACACCCCAATCATTTCTACAAATATAAGTTTCTTGATGGCACCAGCCTGTTTTTGTTTTGTCTCTGTCTCACTAGCACTTATCACAGTGCATGGCACATAGCAGGCACTTAAGAAATTCTTGTTTTGTTGCTAATACTTAATCCTTGTGAACTTTAGCTTCCTTATCTGTAAAATGAAATAGCTGGACTAGATGGTCTCTGAGATGTCTTCTAGTTTCCCTGAGTTTAGGTCATCGATTCTAAGAAATGGACATTCCCACCTTTGGTGTCTATATTATGAATTTGAGAATTTGGGGGGTCTCCAAGTCAGTGCCTTCTATCCAGTGGGAGATAAGTCTCCTAACAGCATGTTTCTCAGAAGAGTCCTACCCCCATGAGGATGCCCTCCCTGGACATACTAACACACACACACACACACACACACACACACACACACATTTTCAAAAATAATAAAATCCCCAAATTCACATGTAATATATTCAATATAAAATTCAATATAAATGTGCAGCACTTAGAATAGTAGGCAGTGTTCTATATGGTCAATAATACTCACTTAAAACTCATTTTAAAAGATTCAAATAATTACATTTTTTATTCTGCTCACTGAATGAACATGGAGTCTCTTCAAAAGGCATACTCCATTCCAGAATGAGGATTAGAATATTTCTGATTATAGGTCCTAGGATGAGACTGCCACCTAATGTTAAATTGATCATATTGCATGAGAAAACAACCAACTAAAACTAGCTACACAAAGACCCAGGAGATGTTGCAAATGCCAAACTAGTAGGGACGACCATCAGTCTCATGTTGCAAAAATAATGACATGTCAACCACTAAGAGTTTATGATTTTTATATACTGAAGGCTAAGAGTTTTGTAAGATTTATGACAAGATTAAATTGGGCTCAGGAGAATATTTAAATAATTTAGGGAAATATGATTCAATTTTGGATTTAATTACAACCAAGGGTTGAAATTTTAATGAAACATGCAAAAAAATTAACTGAGACTACTAGTTGCATCTTTTTAAGAAGAAAAATGATAATTTAGATCAAAATTATATTTTAAACTTATATTCTCAAACACTGATCTGGAACATATTTTTGCTACCTGTTATGATTAATATTGGTTTCTCGAGGCAGCTTAAAGATCCTTTTTCTGCAACACTGAAAAGATAGATCTGGTACTGGTGGTAAGGTTTGAGGTTTCCTATCATTGTTGTTGTGTTGACTTTTTCCACTGACAGTGCTTCTGACTTATTGGCTTTAGTATCCAAAATGGTCACAAAGTAATGATGGAAAGAGGTCCTCGAAAAATCATCTGGTGGATCCCAGTGCAAAAATATCTCCACTGGTGTTACACGGGTCACTATCAAATTTTTTGCTTGTAATGGGCCTAGTAAAAGAAAGGAAATGAAATGTTTTAAAATTCTGGGTAACAAATAGATGTTTAAACAAAAATGATGAAGTGAATTTCATTTATTTAAATTTTATTAGCAAAAACCCTTATTGAGGAATCCTTTATTTAATAGTTCAGTATACTCTCAACTGAAATGTAGTTTATGTAATCGTTTCCAGACCTACTCCCTCTATTTGACATCAATTATCATGTCCTAACATATCACTCATTTTTTTTTAAGAATTTGATGTTTTCTTCTTAGATCTATGAAACTAATATAATTGTAATTCTAATTAAATATATTGGATCAGAAGTACTGATGTTTAAAGTTCAAAATAAACTTTATATTTTTTGAGTAAATAATATGCGCTTGTAGATACTTTGATATCCAAGTTTTTGAGAACTGCCTGAATATATATTTTATGTCCACTTCAAAAATGCCTTTTTCTCACAATGAGGCATTGGAATATTAGTAGAAGAGGTTTCTAGAATTATTCCCTACATATATTTTCTTGAGTGGAGAGGAAGGAAAGAGCCCTTTATGTTCTTATTCAAAATGGCATTGCTATACTAATGTGTTTCAGAAATAAAGTTAATACATCAAGAAGAAAAACCCAGATCTAAGCAGAGAGGAGACTGGACAGATTCAAGGATAGTTTTTTAAAGTAATTAAGTTATCAGATTAAAAAGTCTTTTTAAATGAAAACAAAGGTTGTTATGGCAATAGTACAAAACAAACATGAAAGTGGAATTTTTTACCATTCATTCATTTACTCAATTGAAAGGTATTTATCATATACTAGATACTGGGAACAGAAAAACTTTTGGTCTATATCAGGGGCAGGGAACCTATGGCCTTGAGTCCATATGTGGCCCTCTAGGCCCTCAAGTGCAAAGAGCTACATTTGAGGACCTAGAGGGTCATATGTGGCCTCGAAGCCACATGTTTCCCATTCCAGGTCCATACTATTCACTAAATAGTATTATTAATCTTATATTTATGTCCTCAAGCTTCAGCTAGATTGTAAACTCATTGGACAAAAAAAGTTTTTGTGTACCCAGCACTTAACACAATGCCATACACATAGTAAAGCATAACAAGAAATACTTGTTAATGTTGTTTATGATATTTTAAATATTTATAGAATAATAATCCCAGATTCCTTGTAACTTACGTGTCTCAACTATGAGGACTGGACTTAAGGCAATCTGGGCTTCCCCTGGGTTCTTTGCTAAGAGTAAAAACCTATAAAGATGTCCAGCAGAGAGCTGCTTGATTGTTTTTTCAGTTGAATTTAGAGGCAAAGTCTCAAAAAACTGTCCCTTAGAATTTTCCAAATAATACTTAATGACCAGCTTATATCCAAATTTCATCCATTTTTTCAAGCTCTTCCAACCAAGGACAACTTGAGTGGTTCCAACATCCTTCACGTAGAACACAAAATTCTCTGGTAATGAAGGTACTGGAAGACATAGTTTTGGAAAACAGAATTCACTAAGCTTTTAGCAATCATAAATAATACTATTTTTAAACATAAAAATAGCCAGATTAATTAATGGTTATATGGAAGAATGTGAATGAAAATAATTACATTCATATTCACAAATATATGGCAAAGGGACATAGCAAAAAAATCCTGTGAAGAAGTAGTTGGATCCAGTAGCATTTTGCTGCAGAATATAACAATCTGTTTCGTTCTTTGGTAGCAGTGGAAAAGAAAAGATTTCATCTTTCTTAAGGCTATAATAAGATCCATCTGTCCACAAAGGGTGACCTTCTTTCTGTAATAAAAGGTACAGATTAATTAAACCAATTCTAATGTAAATTGGGTATTGTGTTTTCACTTAGGACATTTTCTAAACCATTTATTTAAAATATCTCATTCAATCCGCCAGTTTATTTCCCCTCCACACGCTTTTCCCTCCCACACATATAACTGTGCTCTCAACCACTAAATAATTCCCAGGAGCTCTACAATACTATTATTTTAGGGCAACTCAATCATTTTGAATCTAAGTAACAAATTCACTCACAATGAAGGGTGACACATCACTCTATTTTATCCTGTTCCATCTGTGGAATAACACTGATGGATTTACCATATGGTTCTTAAAAGTATGCAGAATATTTCTAGTCATTCTTATGATGCTTGTGAAGGCAGTAGGATACACTGGAAAGAACACTGATCCTGGAGTTATGGAATCTGTATTCAAATCTTCCTTTGACATTTTCTTGTATAACTGGGAAAGTAATTTAACTTCTCAGTCTGGTTCTCATCTACAAAATGTGGAGTTTAAACTAGATGGCTTCTGAAGTTCCTTCTAGATCTATTATGTTCCATCTCTAAAGACTTTTAATTTGATGCCTAAACAATCACAAACAGTACTGGAAGGGCTCGTGGGGATTTTCCAGTGAAGAAGTATCAAACTTACAGCCTGAAGACCCATAAGTGGCCAGCAAAACACCTGAGTCAGATTAAAATGTAATTGGGAAATGTTTAACAAAATAAATTGGGGGTGGCTAGGTGGCCCAGTGAATAGAGCACTGGCCTTGGAGTCAGGAGGACCTGAGTTCAAATTCGACCTCAGACACTTAACAGTTAGTAGCTGTGTGACCTTGGTCAAGTCACTTAACCCCAACTACCCTGCCCTCCCCCCTCAAAAAGATAAATAAAAATAAAGTAGACCATAGATAATGCTAATTTGTGGTTTTCTAAGTCAATATATAACCTATAGTGTTCCCTTTCTTATTAAATTTGAGACCAGTGATTTCTAGTCTACTCCCTCATCTTACAGATTAATGAACTGAAGTCCAAAGATACCAAAGTAATTTCCCAAAGGTCACATAGACAGATAAGTGTCCTGAATTCAAATGCACTACACCATCATACCTCCTCTAATGGGTGGCTTTTCCCTTAAGGCATAGGTAAATATATTTATGTTTGATGATATTAAATGTTATTTAATGACAAATGACATCAAAACCACATGTTCTACTTCTATTTAATGGTATCACAATTATGTCTTAAAATCAGATAGTTTCCCTTATACCTATCAGTTTTGGAAATGGAAACAGCTAGGTGGTGCAGTGGCTAGAGTATTAATCCTAGAGTCAGGAAGAACTAAATTAAAATACTACCCCAGACAGTTGCTAGTTGTGTGACACTGGGCAAATCCCTTAATGAATGTCTGCCTTTGTTTCCCCATCTGTAAAACGAAAAAATTGCACATACCTCCCAGGGTAGTTGTGAAGATCAAATGATGCAACCTTTAAAGCACTTTGCAAACCTTAATTCACTATATAAATGTTGTTGTTGCTATTATTGTTGGTTTCTTTTTACTCAAGACTGCCCAACTCTAAGGTCAGCCCTTCTATTTCTCTATGCCCTGATGCCTCTCAAAGTAGATACTAACTATATCAAATAGCCAGGTATGAAAAATAATGTATATACTGACCTTTATATCATTAAGACCAGTCCATGTTATTATTTGGTTGGCTTTCCTGAGAAATGAATATACAAATTTCTTTTCCTCTTCATTTTTTATATCAACAAGGTGTGCTGAATGCAAAGGTATATTACAGATTTTCTCTGCCACATTCCATGGCTGGCTGTCTTTGCTAATTCTATAGCAATTATGTTTTAATGCAACCCATTCTGGTGAGCAGGATCCTGAATATAAAGAACAGTAGCAAATTTGTAAAATCTTTAGAAAGACAACAGTTATATAACCTTTCTTAATCTCTTAACATGAAGTAAATAGTTATGAAAACCTGTGAGAAATAAAAACATGTTATTATTGTTTATTTTCCATAGTTCTTATGCAAATAGAAACATTAAAACTGATTTTGGGCAAGTATTACAAAGACTTTACCAAGTTCAAGCATTATACAGATTGTTAAAAGAATGGGTTCTTTTCTGAATGAACTTGCATTTACATATTCCCCACATTTTTTACCTCCAAGTGATAGATCTTACTGTTGTTTCTCTCCTTAATGGCTTGTATGGGAGTTGAAGAGTAGCTTTAAATATTTGTAAATAATTCCCATTCTTCTGTAATAACCCTTTTGTGAACACCCCCCATCTCTCCCCATCATAGGAGAGCTGCCTAGGAAACATGACAAAGCCGGGCTAGGCAGTAAACCTGCCAAGTAAACCTGCCCAAACCTGCTACCTGAAGCCCATAGGCCCCACCCCACCCCCTTCTGTTCCGTTCTCAAAATTGATTTGGTAACTTTCCAGTTGGTCAACAAACAGGCCTCTGGGCAACAATAGTTTTTATCTATATAAACCCCGAGATGTATATGCTCGGGGCTGCCTGATTTGGGTATGTGACCCCTGGCAGTCCCCAAGTTAATTATGCTCCACAAATAAAACTTCATTTAAAATGATTAATGGTCTCAACTCAAAATTCTCATTCCAACATCCCAGTGGAACCTGGGTCTCCCCAGCTCTGATAGGTGAGCTGTATTTATCTTGCTCAAGAACAGGCCTCCATGATGCTTCTTGGCCATCTCTTCAACATGTTGCTCTCTGTAAATACCCCACCTCTTGCCCTTTGTTTCCATCATGAATTGTCTTCTGCCTCTTGAGGGGCCATGGTCTAGCTTACTTGTATTTATATCCCCAGGGGTAAGGGCTTAATAAATCCTCATTTTTTTCTAACACTCTCTCTCTCTCTCTCTCTCTCTCTCTCTCTCTCTCTCTCTCTCTCTCTTTCTCTCTCTCTCCATCTATCTATCTATCTATCTATCTATCTATCTATCTATCTATCTATCTTTCTATCTAGCTGGCTGGCTGGCCGGCTATCTTATCTATCATCTAGCTAGTTTGCTAGTTAGCAAGCAAATTATGCATTTTCATTTTAGAGAACTAAAAGCATAATATCCCCTATGACATTTTTCTTATTTGTTTTTTTTCATAATTCTTTTTCTTTGCCCCAGTACAATGTAATTCAGATTTGTTCACCTCTCAGATAATCAACTCTGCTTCTTAAGTATTGTCATCCACACAAAGAGCCATCCTAAGCTGGTTACAAACACCAATCAATGAGAAGTGTTTCAAGTCATTTTTATAGTTAGCTCTCCACTCACTCATCACTCTCATGTTAGCACAATATAACAGGGAGCACAAGAATAGAATTTTCTTCACTTCTTTTGAAGTGGAAGAAGAGAAACAATTCAACAAAAAGTAAAAGGTTTCATTCTCCATCACTATTATCTCCTTATCTATTAAGACTACTTTATTAATTTCCTTATTGTTTTTCTTTTTACTAATTCACTTTTACAAATTAGATTACTTCATATAATATCATCTGACCCTGCTTAATCAAGATAAATTAAAAAGAAAAGTCAGCACATCTTCAATGGAATAATACTTAACTATGACCCTAAATAGATATATAAGGAATAGCCCAGAATATTTTCATTACCTTCTTAAAAATTGAAAGGAAAATCAAGAATATGTGATTTGATTCAGCTGTTCTGGAAATTAATTTGGAATTCTGTAATGAAAGTGTTGAAAATACCCATACCCTTTGACTTCACAATGTCACTGCTAAACTACACTCAAAGATCAAAGATCCACTAGATAAAATAAGAGAACCTGTATACCCTTTATATTTGTAGTAGTAGTAGTTCTTGTAACAACAAAAAATGGGAAACAAGGTAGATTCCTATCATAAAAATATCCAATTGGAAGAAAAATATAAATATCAGTGCACCTAAAAAATGATAACTATAAAGAACATAGAGAGGTTTGGGAAGGACTTACATGAACTAATACAAAGTCAAGTAAGCAGAACCAGGAAAATAATATACACAATGATGACAACAATGTAAATGGACAGAAAAAAGAAAAAAAAGGGAAAACATTGGATCATTATAAAGAACAAAGTTGGTACTGAAGAAGAGATGAGAAAATATACTTCCTTTCATCAAACAGAAGTTTGACTATGAATGTTGAACAAGGAACACAGTGTCAAAGACTATAAATGCTGATTAGTTTTGCAGGTTTGCTTTTTTTGTTTCTTTTTTTGAATTGTTTAGGGAGGGGAAGGAGAGGAATAAATTTAGAAATGAAGTAATGTTGTAATGAAACTTATCAATAAGAAAATTGCCAAAAACAACTATCAAACATTTAATCAAATCAAATCAAAGAGCTACGTGCCTGTTTCAATATGAATATCCAGCCTTTGAAACACATTTACAAAATCCAAGTGTAGCTGTTTAAATTCAAATCTAAAAATATTTAATGTCGAAGGTTCCAAATGGCCCCATTCATAAAACATTGCATTGTTCTGTATGCTTTGAGATGAATTATTAAGAGATATTGAAACTGAAAAGTCATGGGGCAGTGTACTCCAGTTAAAAGAAACGCTTGTAGTTGTCACAAGGACTTGAATGTTGTTATTTGAGATTCCATCTGAAAATATCAAGGAAAATAATTAATCCACAAAAGGTAGCAAAAGAAGAAAAAGGGAAACACATATGAAATCAAATCATAAGAGATATACTTCAATGGGAAATATTTTCATTAATTTATAAAACAGTAACTTGATGAAGAATATGAATTAGGATATGAACAGCTGGATGAGTTCACAAAAATCACAGAATGAAATGAACTGTCCTCACTGAAACATCCCTCTGAATGAAGACATTCAAGGAGAGAGAAGCCACCACTTAGAAAGGCTACCTCATTGTTAAGAATAATCCTGATAAAAATAATAATAATATATTATTATACATAATAATATATAAAAAATAATAAAAACTAAAATCTAGATTGCTCTTCTTTCAAAGTGACTTTACATATATTTCCTCATTTGATATAACATTCCTATGAAGTAGTTGCTATTATAATCTCTATTTTACAGATGAGCAAATTAATTCTGAAAGAGATTAAAGGACTAACTTGGTCCCACATAGCTATTAAGTATATGACTTGAACACAGGTCTTCTAATGCCAAGTGAATTATGTTACATCACCTTTCCCTGACACAGAGCATAAATTTGCCACTTTTCCAGATTCTGACCTCTGAGAGCAAAAAGAACAAGTCTAATCCTTCTTCTCTGAGATACCCCTTCAAATACTTGAAGACAGCCCTCATGTGCCCCTTGAGTCTTTCTTTGGACTAAACATTTCTAGTTCCTTCAACCACTCCTACATGACATGGCTTCAAGGCCCTTGACCATCCTGATTACTCTCATGTTGGTACTCTTCAATTTATCAATGCCCTTCTTAAAGAGGGGTGAGGAGATAGTACCCTAATCAGGACAGAATACTTCAGATATAGTCTGACTAGGTCAGAATAGAGAGGAACTCACTCTCTTATTACTGAATTTAATGCTTCCTAATATCATATGAACTGTTCTGACTGCCATGCCACACTGCTCACTCTGACTCATTAATCTAAAATCCCCAGATCTTTTTAGACAAATTATTTTCTCACCCCATCTTCCCTGTTCTGCACTTGTGAAATTGATTCCTAACCCAATTTTAAGATTTTACATTTTTCCCTTTTTGCTTTCATCTTAATCACCCAGTATCCTAACCTCTCAAGATCTTTTTGAATCCTAAATCCTTCAACCAGTAGATTACCTGTGCTTCCAGCTTTATATGACATGCAAATTTGATTTACATGCATGTCACCTATCCCTTTATCCAAGATTAAAACATTAAAACAGAAAAGGACCAAGCACAAATGCCTGGATGACTACACTGGACATCTCTTGCTAAATTGACATTTATGAACATTCTTGAAACCATTAATGATGATTCTTTTGAATACGGCCATTCAATAAGGTCATCTGCCTTAGGAACATCTAGAACTCCTCACTATATAAAAGAGAGTATCCCCTTCATGACATTTGATAAGAAATATGTATATGTCTGTAGATAGATGATAGATAGACATAGATTGAGTGGATTGGAAATTTTTAAATATAATTTTTAAAAAATTTTATGTCTCCCTAAGGGTCTGTACAATAACTTGCATAGAAGAGATGCTCAGTAAATATTTGTGGAATGTTGAGAAACAGCAAGTTAGGGTGGTAGAGTATTGGACTTAGAGTCAGAATGACCTGGGTTTAAATCCCCACTTTGTAACTTAATACCTATGTGACCTTGGATAAGTTATTTTCTGCTCTAGAGCTCAGTTTTCTCATTTTTTAAATGAAGGGTTGAACCAAATAGTTCCTCACATCTTTTCTAATATGAAATCTCTGATCCTATGAATTGCTGAAGTAGGAAACACTCCACAGGGTGTGATGGTATACTAGACTTTGTTCAAGGTCTCTTCCAATTCCATGATGCTGTGATTCCACAATCTTTTATATGCCACATCCCCCCTTATATATTTTATATCAAATAGAGAAAAATTGAAAATTTTACATTGATGTAGTTTAGAATCTCTTAAAATAATAGAACAGATTGTGGCTATCAGAAATTTGAAACAATCACTATGTTTTTATTTTGGACAATTAGTTAATTTTCATAAAATAAATAACAAAGTTGGCTGTCAAATATGCCTGAATCCATTATTCCTATATGGTTGAATTTTGGTATACTATCACAGTTAAATGTTGTGATACTTACATATCCTGAATGATTTTGCACTTAAAATTTCCCCATTTCTTACTGACTGTATAATAACATTATATTCTTCATTTTCCTCTACTGTAATTGTAGATTTCTGAAGCTTGAGTTGTTCTGCAGAAATGTTTTTAACATTCTAGAAATTAATGACATTAGAAAAAAAGTTTATTTAATTAACTAACCTCAATAACAATTTACCACATGAACATTTCATTCACTTTACAAAAATTATGTGAAGATGAATAGTATATAGAAAGGATAATCTTATTATCAAAAATTCAAGTTTATGATATACTATACTAGTCTAGAAAAATCCAGCGAAACAAGTGTTATACATATCACATACATATAGAAATATATACAATATTAGCTTTACTATTTGAGTGAATCCATTAATTATTGTAATGTTTTATGGACATTTTATTGCTTGTTGTTTATGCTTATGTAACCATATTTCTAAAATAAAGTCATTCTAAGGATTTTAAGGGGAAGCAAGGTACATGTCATAGAGAGTCAGTCTTCTAGTTAAAAAGACCTAAGCTGGAGTCCTGCCTCTGAGGAGTACTTCTTGGGAACTGGGGGTGGGGGTGGGGAAGTATTATGGGAATGGGAATCTGAAGATCTTCCCTGCCCCTAGGCTCTTTGATAGGCTTAAGTGACTCTGAGAACCTTCCCTGATTTGAAAATATACTCTGCCCCCTAATAGGCTGAACGTGGTCACATAGAGCCTGTGGAAGGAGGCTTGTTTTTCAGGAATGCCCACACCTTGCTACTTTGTGATTGGGCAGTGGGTCAAGAGGGTTGTGACATTCTCTGAGACAGGAGAAGGCTATATATACGCTGAGGTGAGGTTTTGCTTTAAGGCTCACTTTGAGAAGAGTTGTATGATTTTACTGAATGAAACTCTGGTCAGCTGTTGAGTCCCCCACCTTTGAAAACCCAGACGTCAATGCTTCCCTCTCTGGTAACTGACTAGGTATAGATGTAATGGTCAAACATCTGGAAGCCTGTTTGCTGATGTTTCTCTGTCTGCTTGTAACTTGTTTGTATTCTCTGAAGTTCAGGGTGCTGACTTTTTTCCCCCTGAACTAGGTAAATGACATATGTTTGATTAAAGCAAGATTATTAACCCATTTTGAGTTGCTTTCCTTTAGAAAAGCAAATCTAAAAACCTGTGTTGGCAGCCACCCTGGGTATGCTAGGGTGCTTGCTGCTACAGGAAGGAAGTGACTTTTAATGCCCTAGGAAACTCTAAAATTATGAATTACACAGCCCGTGCTGTTCTGAATTGGTAGGTAGGTAGCTCACAGGAAATCCAAAAAATACTAATGCCAATGAAATCAAAGGTCTGGTTCAAAGAAAGGAGAGAGTAAGGGATGATTAAAACAAAGTCTGTGTTGACTGTTCTTCCAACATCCAGCATCATAGATTCAGACCTGGACCTTAGAGATCTTCTGGTTCAACCCCACCATTTGATTACTGAGGAAATTGGGGCCTAGAGAGAAGAGACCCTTACCTAGGGTCTCACAACCAGCATGTGTCAGAGGTGGGATTTTAACCAGGGTCCCCGGGTCTAGATTCATTCTCCTTCACCATGCTGCTTTTTTAAAACAAATTCACACTACACTAAACACTTAAGAAATCTAAAAGACAGATGGCTTACTTTTTTATTGAAGTCTTTGGTTGGTTGATACTTTAAAAAATAATGTTCAGGCTTTTCTCCTTTAGGAAACTCACTCCACTCAGCAAAAATGGTTGCAAGTTGCTTTTGTGTTGGCCCACAATACAAACTCTTAGAAGTCTGCACCAGAAATAAAAGCAATGCTGACAAAATGAACAAAATGTATTCTTGATTACTTAATTATTAGCAAAATGAGGGAAGTGAAGCATAAAACTCTTTTGCAAGGAGTCAGAAATCTCTTTTTTAGGCCTTGGAGCAAATATTATCTTTGTTGTATAAAATATATGGTGTCCTCAGGGGATAGTTCTACTTCTTTGTTAATTAGGAAGGACATCAAGAGGGACTGAAGGGAGAAAGATAGAGAAAACTTCTTCACTATTAAGGTCTAGTAGAAAATGAAGAAGAAAATGTTGACCCTAGATGAATAGCCTAACCCTTCAGTAGCAATTGCCTTTAAATTTCAGAGAAGGTATCAATTTGCATTGGTAAAGGCCTTTTCTTCATCCAAGAGATCCTTATGCCAGTGAAATAACTGGTCCCTTCTCCATACCTACCAGTACTAATATTGTTGACACTTCAAGATATATTTCTTACAAATTATTTTGTTTTACATCCCTAAAGTTCAATGAGTCCATGCTACTAAATTGTTTTTCATTTTTTTTTTGGAGGGGTAAGGGCAGGGCAATTGGGATTAAGTGACTTGTCCAAGGTCACACAGCTAGTAAATGTTATGTGTCTGAGGCCAGATTTGAACTCAGGTCCTCCTGACTCCAGGGCCGGTTATACTCACTGTGCCACCTAGCTGCCCCAGTGTGTATGAATTGATGGACTAGGACCCGAAGTCTATTGTAAAGGCAAGGACTGTTTGTTTTTCATAATCATATCCCCAAGGCCTAGCAGAGTGTCTGTCAAACAACAGGTACTTAATAAATACTTTTTGATTGGTTGGGTGATAGTTTCCCCTCAAGAAAGTCTTCAAAGGTTGTATGACTCATTCATATAGGAAATGTGTTTCTTAGGTAAAAATTGGAGTAGGAAATGTGTTTTTTAGGTAGAAGTTGGCCGGTAAAATCACTTTCTATTTTGAGTTTCTTGTTTCTTTGTGATTCTGTGGTATCAACTTCAAAGGAGAGACTGTAGCAGAGAGAATCTGAAAGTGGCAGAGGGAAGCAGAAAGCAAGATCACTCCTCATGGGACTATGTGCCAGAGACTTGCGATGTCTCTGGCATCTCAATAGCCAGTACAGGAAAGGAAGGCAAAGAATTTTGTGTCTTCAAAAGAAAAGCCAGCTTCTATTTAGCACCAGAAATTGAAATTCATATGTAAAAGGTACTCAGAAATACTTTTATGTTGAAAATGTTGCTTCAAGTTCAGCAATCTGAACTTTTTAATAGAAGTTCTACTAAACTTAGAAGCTGATGATTTACATTCAAAATGTTTTCTTCTTTTTGCTGTCAACAGAATGAACATACTACTGAAAATAATTATTGAAGGCCAGTGGGGTACTTAAGTACTTAGGGTAATGTCATTAAATAACTTAATTCTTCCAAGTGATATAATGCTATTTCCCATAATTTAACATAACGTCAAAGTTTTCCTAAAAAGTTAATATTTTTTCAGATTTTACATGTTACTTGGATAATGCTTCATTGTTTATTACCAAAGTTGAAAGCAATATTAAGGCTCATTATTTTTCAGCATCCTGCGGTCAGCAAAAAAAAGATTTTTGAACATATTTTCTCTATAGTTAGTTATATATTCAGGGTAATTTCTTACCTGAAAAATGTATTCAAACCAGAACAGCAGAAGCATCAATTTGTCCATCTGGAAAGCAAGTTTTATAGGATCAATTATGCAAATGCATTTTTTAGCTTCAAAATAAAATTCTTCTGGAATTTGGGGGAGATTAAATGTGTCTTCAAGTAAACATGAAATTGATCACTTTCAATTGATATATCACCCGGAGATTTAGACTGAATAGTTATATGCAAGTGCATTATATAAGTTGATAACCCCTATGATCCACCATTCAAAACACTCAGTAAAACAAGCACTTTCTAACATGTCACTAACTTTTGCTACTAAAGCTGCAAAATCAAGTATAAAGGGTAGATTAATAATAACACAAATTATCAGGCAATTACATACAGAGTTATATTGTGCTGAAAGAAAGTATTCAAACATAAATTACAGGAAATCTAGCCATACACCCACACAGAGCTACAGGGGTAGATTTTGTGGCAAACATTCTTAAAAGACCATCTTTAGAGGAAAAAAAATACCTTATGAATACAATTCAAACTTGAATGATGTTCACACCCAACATTCATTTAAATTCCATTTGTTTCAAAAATGCATCCTACAGCATTAAGAGAATATTTTCTTGGAAACCCAGATCCTTTGGAACCTTAAATTCAGTAGAAAGCTATAAATAAAGAAAAGTAAATACTATTGTATTAACCAAACACTTATCATTACTGCAAATACCAGTTTAATCATGACTATCCTCCAGGGTCAGTTTTCAAACATCCTCATACCCCCCAATTTCTTGCAATTAAATCTTATTTATCCCCTGCTAATCAGATGTTTGTCTCCTATAACACAACCTAATTAGAAATAAATGTCAATACCCCAGGACATAAATTTGTGAACAATAAACCTGGTTCATTTTCTCAACAGACTGGCTATTCATTTGCAGTTAACATCCAAAGACAGAGTCTACATATTACAAGTATTTTGAAGGCTTCCGAACTGGGGTCATATCTTGAAAACTTTAGGCGAAAAAAAATCCTTAGATTTAGAGCTGGAAGAGACCAGAGAAGTCATGTAGTCCAACTCACTCATTTTACATATGAGGAAACTGAGAGCCCCAAGTTCTTAAGTGACTTGTTTAAGGTATTTAAGTGGAGAGATGGGATTCAGACCTTGACCCTCTGACTCCGAATCTAGTCCTCTTTCTGCTGCACCCCACTGCTCAGGGATGTTTTGTGTTTGAATGTCACTTTTAAAAATATTTTTAGTCCAAATTTCTGATTTCATTAGTGTAGGGAAATTAAGGCATCTGAAAGAACTTTCACCAAAGCATATGAACATCTGCTTGTGTACTTCTAATCTTAGTTGCCCACAAGACTAAGGGGTTAAAGGGACTTGCCTTGGGTCAGAGATAGCCAGTATGTGTCAGAGGTGAGATGTGGCCCCTGCTCTTACAGGTTCCAAGGCCAGCCCTACCCCACTATTGTCTCAGAGAGCCAGTGACAATTTTGGGGGGAGTACACATCTTTGATTTCATACTTATGGAAAACTCCCCCCACTGAATGCTGATCTGCAAGTGGGCATTTTGCCTGTAATGGATAGTATTGGAGAGCTGTCTGGAGCACCTAGAAGTTGCAGGTTTCCTAAATTTACACTCATTATTTGTCTGACTACAAGGTCACCCTTCTCAGGCAACTTTTTTACACTCACATTACACATGAACACTTGAATTGAATTTAAATCTAAATACAAATTTCCAGATGATAGGGGCATGCCTCTCGTAGAGAAACAGAGAGCAACCTTCTGGAATCTGAAACAGTGAAGAAAGATCCTATTATCATGGCTAGAGAGCCAGAACAAACTTCAGAGACCACACTGTCCTAAAGGAGAAAGAATGTATGTGTATGTATGTGTATGCATGTATATTTGTGAGTGTATACGTGTGTATATGTATGTATGTACATATTTGAGGATATGAGAGACACTGTGGTACAGTGGATAGAGAGCTGGCCTTAGGATGACCAGGGTTCAAGTTCTGTCCTTGATACATGCTGGCTATGAGTGAGCAAATCTCTCCCCCTTTCAGAGCTCTAAGAAACACTATGACTAACGTGAAGAGAGGATGCTGACCTGCGTTGCTAGAGAGCATGCTTTCCTTCTGGAGTTCCTTTATACTAGTATAATCACAAGTCAACTGTCTATCACCATTTGTATTTTGAGACAAAAAGAGGGAAAAGAACTTGAGAAGACAAGGGAATGTAGGAGATATGGAAGTCTCAGTAGCCTAAGCAGCTGATTCCTGGTTCCATTTTGGTCCCCGTCCTGTCTGTCTGTCTGTCTGTCTGTCTCTCTCTCTCATTCTCTTCTTCCTCCTCCTCCTCCTCCTCCTCTTCCTCCTCCCAATTCCCCAGGTGAGTTGAATTTCCCTCACTTTCTGAGGATTGACCTAAGCATGCTGGATCCCCATTCAGCCCCTGCTCTGAGGTCACAGCCTGGGACAAGAGTGGGAGAAGGGGTGCAGCTGCTAGGGCTGAGAGCCATTGAGCCCCCCCTGCTTTATGTTTCCTTCAAGAGCTCCCCTTAGCTCTTCCATCTAGAGCCTGGGTATCTCCCTTCTTTCCTTTACCCCACTTCCTTAAGCTGCCCACTCACCTCAACTCCTGTTCCTTCAGCAGCTGCCTGCTTTGTTTGAGCCATTGCTACCCCTCTCCCTTTGTTGGTTTAATTAAGGGAAGGTCTCCATGGAGACTTGGAAGCGGCCAGCAAGGAAGAATGAGTAGGAGTTAATGTAAAAAAAAATCCACTGACATGTGAAAGAATGATAATCTGGAAGGGGTGGGGGAGAGTACATTAGTACCTGATGGAAAGCAAACACATCATAGACAAGGATGTGGAAAACTCAGATTGGTAACAACTAGTTTAGGGATGGAGAACCCCAAAACTTTGAATGAAACCATATGCCAATTTTGAATTCCATAATCAAGAAAAAAGAAAAGATTACTTTCACCTGTAACCTAGCTAATAGTTTTGTCCTGATAATAGCTGGTATTTAAACCAAGCTTGAAATTTTTACAAAGTGCTTTACTATTATCTCCTGTGAGATTCACTATGTCCTTGTGGAGCAGATTATTTCCATTTTCCAGATGGGGAAACAGAGACTCAAAGAGTTGTACTTCCTACTATACCACATCCTGTAAAAAAAAGTGACTTTATCATTCCCTGTTATCTAAATTAACTATTAGCCTTGTTATAAGGATATTCATGTAAAATTTCAGGTGAACTGGGACTTGACCTTTCTTTGATTTGGAATTTGGGGCCTTTTATTGTATATGATTATTAACCTAACTCTTGTATCATCAATTGATTAGTATATAATTAATATGTAATATACTTATATAACATATGACATTCATATATAATATATGGTACATTATAGGTTATTTATAATATGTCTATATAATATATTCTATTTATAGAATAAATATATAAAATAATAATCTAATTAATAATATTACTAGAGATAATATATACTAATATAGATAATATATTCTATGGAGAACTAAGCCACTCAGTTTTTAGTTAACCATTTTTTGTTCCAACTCTAAATTAATTTATAATCAGCACTGTAATTGCTTTCTGAACCAAGGAGCCAACACTGTCTAGAGTTTTGATAAGCCTCTTCACAAGATTCTGTGCACACTACTAGACTATATTTCCCTGGCTGATGGGCCAATGTTATTCCATCATTCAACCAAAACCATGCTCTAAAACTGCTTTCCCTGCCTCTTTTCTAATGATACTTCATGCTCCAGTGCTTTAGATTCCTAGAGACTTACAAAGAGGAGGTAGAATAGTATGAGAGATGGGAAAACTTTGAAATAAGGAAGATCTAAAGTCCTGCCTTAGACACAGACCATGTGACCCTAGAGAATCAGAACCTATAAATTTCCTGATTTGTACAGACTGCAACTGATATGCCTTTGTATTGACAGCCTGATATATAATAGGTAGTTAATAAATGCTTGTTAATAATATTTAGGTACACTGGGTATTTCTGCACTAAAAGATAAAATCATAGGTCTAAAACAGAGAAAAAGAAATGAGACAGAGGCAGAGAGAGAAGAGAGAGAGAGAGAGAGAGAGAGAGAGAGAGAGAGAGAGAGAGAGAGAGAGAGAGAGAGAGAAGGATTGAAAGAAAAAGATAGACAACCAGAGACAGAGAGGAAGGATTGAAGGAGTCAGGTCTTGGCGGTGATAGGAGGAAATGTGAATGAGTGTATACTCATTTGTGTATACAAAGTGTAGGAAGTTGGTCTTGGCAAAGACGATAGCTATTTTCTCTGAGGAAAAAAAAAGAGAGGTGGAAAAGTTTTGAACTTGGGGAAAGTGAGAAGAGAGAATGCCTAATGAATATCCTCAGTGTGAGTATAGTAGCACTAGAGATATGTTCTCTGATCCTAGGTCATCTGGAAGAAAGAAGGGTCATCCTACTTCTCAGGAGTTGTTTCCTTACCTATAGAATTGGGAAGTTGGATTGAATCATGTCTGAAGTCCTTTGATAGGATTATAGATTTAAAACTGTTGGGTATAACAAAGGTCCTATAGCCTCCACACTTTATAGATGAGAAAACTGAGAACCAGAAAAGTCAGCGATTTGTCAAAGACCACACAGTTGATAATGTAGAGATATTCTCATTCTCTGTCTCTCTCTCTCTGTCTCTCTCTCCCCCCTCTCTCTTTCCCCTCCCTCCTTTTCTCCCCCTTCCTTCTCTCTTCCTCTTCCCTTTTCTTCCTTCTCCCCTTTCCCACTCACTTTCCTCTCTCTGTCTTTGTGCCCTCCTCTTTTGCTTCCTGTATCTCCCCCTTCATCTCCCTTTATACTGGATCCTTCCCCTCTGCCTACAAATAGACTCATTGCTCCAAAAAACATTTTCCTTAAATTTACTCCCTCAGGATACCAGCCTAGACATTTTCTTCCTTTCACAGCTAAACTTCTAGAAGGTCTAGCCGATACTTCCCATCTCTACTCCTCAGTACCATCCAATGTGGCTTTCAACTCCATCATTTCATGGAAGTAGTTCTTTCTGTGGTTACCAAGAACAAAAACTTTTTCTAAGTCCTGATCTCTTTCTTTATGCATCATTTGATGACATTTTCCTTAGACATATTTCTTTTTGTTCCATGATACTGCTATCTCCTGTTGTTTCAATCAATGAAATATTTATTAAGCAGTTATGTCTGCCTGCTCCTCCTCTGTCTCTTTTGCTAATTATATTCCTCTTCAACTCCAAGAATAGGTCTCCCTCCAAAGCTAGAACCTCAGGTCTTTTGTTTTCCTTCTCTTTGCACTCTGAGCTGATAACTCTACCATTTGCTATGATTTCAGCAATTGCCTCTATACATATGACTCCTAGATCAAGATACCTAGCTTCAATCTCTCCATTGTACTTCAGTCTCACATTTGCAACTATCTAATGCACATTTTCACCTGAATGTTATGTCAGCACCTCAAATTGAAATATCCAAAGTTAAATCTATCAAATTATTTTCAAACCTGTACTAATTTCTAGCTCTCCACTTGTTTATCATATAACCATCTTCTCAGTTACTCCAAGCTAAAAACTTTGGAGTCTTCTTTGACTCTTACCTTTCTTGTACAAAAGAACTATTTAATTTTGTCTCTGTATCCTCAGTGTATAGACTATGTTTAAAAACTTAATGAATGAATGACCTTCCTGCCCTAAATTAAGTCATTCCTGCCAGCCAATTCATCCTCCACACAGCTGCCAAAGGGATATTCTTAAAGCACAGGTATGTTAGTCTTCTAGTAATTATATATATATATATATATATATATATATATATATATATATATATATATATATATGTAAATATTCCCTATCCAAACTGAGTCAAATTTATAAAAATAAGAGCCATTACCCAATTGATAAATGGCCAAAGGATATAAACAGGCAGTTTTCAGAATAAGATATCAAAGCAATTAATAGTAATATAAAAAATGTACTGGTCATTGATAATTAGAGTAATGCAAATTAATACAACTTTGAGGTACCACCTCACACCTGTCAGTTTGGCTAACATGACTGAAAAGGAAAATGACAAATGCTAGAGGGGATGTGGAAAAATAGGTAATGCATTGTTGGTGGCGTTAATTTTTCCAGTTATTCTGGAGAAAAATTTGTAATTACAACAAAAGAGCTATTGAACTCTTTGAGCTAGTAATACCTCTGCTAGGTCTGTAACACAAAGAGATCAAAGAAAAAGGGAAAGGAACCATGTGTACAAATTTTTTTACACACTACAAAAAGTAGTGGCAAAAATTGGAATTTGAGGACATGCCCACCAATCGGGGAATGGCTTAGTTTTGGCATGTGATTGTGATGGAAGACTCTTGAGCTGCAGGAAATTAAGAGGATGGTTCCAGAAAAACTTGGGAAGTTTTATATGAATTGATGCAAAATAAAGTGAGCAGAACCAGAACACTATACATAATAATAAAAATATTGTAACAGTAATCAATTGTGAAAGACTTAGCTATTCTGATCAATACAGTGAGCCATGACAATTCCAAAGGACTCATCGCAATAAGTGCTGTGCACCTCCAGAAAGAAAACTAATGAGTTTTTTTTTCACTTTTCTTGCTATTTTTGCAACATGGTTAATATGGAAATCAATATATTTTTATGGCTTCACTTGCAGAATGGGTATCATATTTCTTGCCTTCTCAATGGGTGAGGGAGGGGCTGGAAGGAGGGAGAAAATTTTTTAAATGAATAATTGGGGCGGCTAGGTTGCACAGTGAATAGAGCACTAGCCCTGGAGTCAGGAGGACCTGAGTTCAAATCGGGCCTCAGACACTTAAAACTAGCCATGTGACCTTAGGCAAGTCACTTAACCCCAATTGCCCTGCCCTCCCCCTCCAAAAAGAACAAAAACACTTTTATGCTACTCTGAAAAAAAATGTTCCTTATCATCTCTATAATCAAAGAGCAACAGAATTGGCAATACAACCCTTCATAATCTGGTTCTAGGATACCTCTCCTGGTTTATTACATACTATCCCCCATTCACACATTTTACATGTAAGCCAAACTGACCTACTTGTCCTTTCTTGTATGTGGCACCTGGTATCTTGACTTTACATAGGCTTTCCCCTCCTGCCTGGAATATCCTCCATCCTTACCTCTTCCTCCTAGAAATCCTAGCTTTCTTTAAAGTTCAGTTGAAGTGCTACCTCCTACACAAAATCCTTCCTTATGCCCAGAGCTGCTAGGGCCTCATCCCAAGATTACTTTGTATATTTTGTCTTAATTTCATGTGTAAACTTCATTTCCCTTGAAAGAATGTAAGCTCCTCGAGGGTAGGGACTAATTAATTTTTGTTTTTAGATTCTTGTTGCCTAGTATATAGTAGGCACTTAATCATTGTTAGTTGATTTTTATTTCCTCAATTCAAGTGACACTCAGAACTAAAAATAATTTTTGAGAGACGTACACATCTTGAAATCCCTTATAAGACACATATGTAACTAAAAGTCACCTAAACACTGTCAATCTGGGAAAAAATTAAAATTTATATATGATTTACAGACATGTTGTAATCTGCAATTACAAAGCAAGATTTCATTTTGCAACTGAAGAGGATTTTTTTCAAGTATTTTATGGTTAACAGACAGTTCCTTAAGCCTCCATCAGAGTCTAGAAAACTTCATATTTGGGGCTAGAGCAGGACCATGCTTACGTTCTCAATGTAAACATTAAAAAACTTTATATAGTATTTTAAACAGAATTAATCAGTGGTACCATCTTTCACCTTTTCTTGTGTTATTGTTTCTATTTCTTAGGAATACATTCCAGTTATCTCCTTCAAAGATATTTTACTCATAATCTTATCACAAAAATAACTTTCATTAACTGAGAGATAGTAATCATCTTGAGCCAGAGCTCTTTCATAGCATTAGGGGAAAGCTATTATTACTTCAGAGTTCATAAGCCATACTATGTAGAATGAATTATCTGGGGCAAATAAAAGAAAGATTAGTAGCCTTTTCACCAGCATTCCCTAAATTCATTTCCAAATACTGGGTGGTTTTTCACATGGCTGAAAGTAGATTGCCTTCACTGTTTTATTTTGTAAGTGCAACGTTTCCTATAAATTTGCAGTGTCAACTTTTTTTGCACATGCATTCACATAACTACATTAAAATCAGGTGATTTCAACAGACCTTTTCCAATGATTAAACATTTAAGTGTACCAAATAGGCTTTTTTTTTACTTAGAGTTGTCTAATATATTTATATCTTGGCTCTAATTAAGAATTCCCAATTATAATTTGGATTTATTTCCATCAAGATTCTCCTCCCTTTTTTCATTTCATTTCCACCAAGATTCTCCTCCCTTTTTTCAACTAGATTAAGGTCTCTATCACAAAAACAAATACATTTTCTAACATTGTCCTAGCACCATGGAAGATTGGAATTATTTTCTTATAGCATTTAAATGTAACACCCATTACATTTGTAAACAAGTCATAATATAATTACAAGTGAAAGTTAAAGTTCTAGAACCTATAAGTATATTCCTGTCTCTGTACCTTTGCTTCTGGTGTTCCCCACACCTATAATACTGCACTCCACCCTCTTGTAAGTCTGCTAAATCTCTCAATACCTTAGAACCAAATTTGAGTTCCATTTCCTCCAAAAGGTCTTCACTGATTCCACCAATCCACCCCAAAGTTTTTAATATCCCTGAGTTGATGTCCAAGCCTTACCTGATTGATCTCCAAGCCATTGGTGGTTAGGCGATGGCATGCAGACCCATTTTCTGACAACCCTGTCACATCCAGTTGAGAACTTTCTGAAGCTCCCCCTCCACATTTAGACTTCAGCACTTCCAATACTAAGGCTCTCTTACTCCCCCATCCCCCAGCTAGGGTGGGGAGGGAGGAGGGGGGAAATGAGTGCCTTTGCCTTCAACAAATCTAAACTGTTTGATGGAAAGGCAATGTTATTTCTTTCAGGGAGATCATGCCTGAGTGATCTACTAGAGTTACTTGAAAGTGTAAATAAGCTGCTGGATAAGGGAAACCATTGGGTGTAATTTCTTTTAAGTCTTTCAAAAAAAAAACCTTTGGTCCACAGTAAAGGCTTAAAAAAACTGTCACCATGGAATTGAAGGGAATAGATAGGGAACTGGTTCAGAGATAGGAAACAGAATAGGGATAAATGGGTACTTTTCTGGATGTAGTACAAATACCAGGATCCCCTAGGGAACAGTGCTAGGGTCAGTCTTATTAATGATGCGTAAAGCATTGCACTGTTTAATGCCTGAGACTGCAGAGGATACTGAGTTCTGGGTGGTGAAATGCTAAGCTGATGAAGGTTACCTGCCAGAAAATCTTCAATAGTTACAAGTGAAGAAACTGGGTGGTGTAGTGGGCAGAGCCTTGGGTTTAGTGTTAGGGAGATGTGAGTTTGAATTTTGTTTCCATCTCTTCTGTGTTGTGTGACCCTAGACAAATCACTTAACCTCCCTCAGCTTCCTTTCCTCATCTCCAAAATGGGATAATAATGTGACAATCAAATGAGATGATGTATATAGTGTTCTGCAAACCATAAAAGGTACTATGTAAATGATAGCAATTATTAACATTATTATATGAGCTTCAATATCAGCAAGTATAAGGTAATACACATCAAATAATCAATAAACATATATTAAGTTCCTACTATGTACTAGGTACTTTGCAAAGGGGCAGGGATACAAAAAGAGACAAAAGATATGGGAAAAATGATAGAAATTCACCTTAGAATACCTTGAACTCTAAGCTTATTTATGGTTAATGATCAGGATCTATGAATATTTTAATTTATACATGTATCCCAATATGCAGTTAAAACTGATAACTTTAAAAAAACTTCTTTAGGGGGCGGCTAGGTGGCGCAGTGAGTAGAGCGCAGGCCCTGGAGTCAGAAGGACCTGCGTTCAGATCTGGCCTCAGGCACTTAACACACACAAACAAAAACCTAGCTGTGTAACTTTGGGCAAGTTACTTAACCCCAATTGCCCTCCAAAAGGCAAAAAAAAAACCTTTTTGAACACAGTCATAGAAAATGAAATATAAGCATTGACAGATATTGACCCTAGGCTTTAGGAATTTTAGATTTCAAAATGTAAGATTAAAGAGAGAGATGATCCAATTATTAGACTATTCAAGAATAGAATGCATTAAAAATGGAAGAGTCAAGATGGCAGAGTAGACACAGGACTTCCTCTCAGCTCTGGCTCCCATCACCCCCAAATCATGTAAAAAATTACTCTAGACAAACTTTAGAGCTACAGAACCCCAAAAATGACACAGTGAAGCTAACCTCCCGCTGAGGACAGCCCAGCAGCAAGTGGCCAGAGTAGCATTCCCAGAGCCTACCCCAGCCCTGCTGGAGCCAGAGGTCTTAGCCCAGGGTGGCCTGACTAGCCACTTGCTGGAGGGACTTCAGATCACCAGCAGCTGTGGCAGTTTCCAGAATTATCAACCCCTGAGATGCCAAGGACAAAGTGAGAGGTCAGTGCAGTGTGGACTTTGGGACTTGGGACTTTTAAGTGTGATCTGGACTTTGCTCCCAGGTGAAAAGCAGATGAGGCACTACGGCTGTGCAGCCACCACACATGGCAGCTTCAGCTCCTGGTCTGCAGATTGTAGGGGGACCAAGCAACCAGTCTGAGGGGTGATTGCTCTTGTTTAACCTGCTCAGATCTAGATTTCTGTCTAGGGTAGAGGTCCTGGGGTACGTGACCAGCTTCCCAGAGTATGTGGAGGCTTCAGAGAGGGCACCCAACTAATACCTTCGGAGCTGTGAAAACCCCAGTGACTGGGATAAAGCTCCCATTTCTGGTAAGAGAGTCCTACTGTGGCAAAAAGCCCAAAAGTCAAGTAATTTAGTGGCAACATGAGCAGGCAAAGGAAGCAAAGCAAGCAGAGCAATCCAACTTTATGCTTCCTATTTTGGGGAAAAAAAGGATCAAAGCATGGAACAGGAGGAACACAGTAAAGTCAGAACTCCTGCACAAAAAGCTTCCAAGAAAAATATGAATTGGTTACAGGACATAGAGTAACTTAAAAAGGATTTTGAAAATCAAATAAGAGAAATGGAGGAAAAATTGGGGAGAGAAATGAGAACTATGCAAGAAAATTATGAAATGAGAGTCAAAAACCTGACTGAAGAAAATAACACCTTAAAAATAGACTAACAGATGGCAAAAGAGGCTCAAAAAGGCAACGAGGAGAAGAATGCCTTAAAAAGCCAAATTTTCCAGATAGTAAAAGAATATCAAAAGTTCACTGAAGAGAATCATTCCTTCAGATTAGATTGGAGCAAATGGAAGCTAGTGACTTTATGAGAAATCAAGGTACTGTTAAGCAGATCCAAACAAATGAAAGAGTAGAAAGCAATGTGAAATATCTCATGGGAAAAACCACTGACATGGAAAATAGATCCAGGAGAGATAATTTAAAAATTATTGGACTATCTGAAAGCCATGATCAAAGAAAGAACCTAGAAATCATCCTTCAGAAATTCTCAAGGGAAATTGCCCTGATGTTTTAGAACCAGAGGGCAAAATAGAGGTTGAAAGAGTCCACCAATCACCTCCTGAAAAAGATCCCCAAAAGAAAACTCCTAGGAATATAATAGCCAGGTTCTGGAATTCCCAGATCAAGGAAAAAAATAGTACAAGCAGCCAGGAAGAAGCAATTTGAATATTGTGGAAACACAATCAGGATAACTAGGGACCTGGTAGCTTCTACACTGAGGGATTGAAGGGCTTGGAATATGATATTCCAGAGGTCAAGGGAGCTGGGATTAAAACCAAGAATCACCTACCCAGCAAAACTGAGTACCATGTTCCAGGGAAAAATATGGTCATTCAGTGGAATAGAGGACTTTCAAGCATTCTTGAAGAAAAAACCTGAGTTGAATACAAAATTTGACTTTCAGATACAAGAAGCAAGAGAAGCTTGAGAAGGTAAACAGGGAAAAGAAATCATAAGGAACTTATCAAAGTTGAACTACTTAGATTCCTACGTGGAAAAACGATAATTGTAACTTATGAAACTTTTCTCAATATGAGAATAGTTGAAGGGAATAGAAATGTATATATTTGTGTATGTGTATGTATGTGTGTAAATGTATACATACATATATGTATATATGAGGGTATATGGACATATGAATACATGTGTGAGTGTGTGTATATATGTCTACAGTTATACATAGACAGAGGGCACAGGACCAATTTAATAGGAAGGGATGATATTTAAAAGGTGAAATTAAGAGGTGAGAGAGGAATATAATGAGAGGAGATGGGGAAAGACAGAATGGGGTAAATTATCTCATATAGAAGAGGCAAGGGAAAATGGTTACAATGAAGGGGAAGAACAGGAAGGCAAAAGGGAATGAGTCAACCTTATTCTCATTGAATTTGGCTTAGGGAGGGAATGACATACACACTAAACAGGGTATCTCACCCTACAGGACAGTAGAGTGGAAGGGGAAGAGAGGGAGCATAATGGAAGGGAGGGCAGGCTGGGGGGAGGGAAGTTGGAAGCACCCAGTTTTGAAAAGGGGAAGGATCAAAGTAGAGAATAGAACAAGTGGGGGTGGGATAGGATAGAGGGAAATATAGTCAGTCTTCCACAATATAGCCACTATGGAAATGTTTTGTGTAGCTATTCACATACAACCTATATTGAATTGGTTATCTTCCCAGTGAAGGTGGGTGACGAGGGAGGAAAGGAAAGAATATGGAATCCAAAATTGGTTTTTTGGGTTTGTTTGTTTTTTGCTTTTTGGAGGGCAATTAGGGTTAAGCGACTTGCCCATGGTCACACAGCTAGTTTTAGTATTAAGTGTCTGAGGCTAGATTTGAACTCAGGTTCTCCTGACTCCACGGCTGGTGCTCTACTCACTGCACCACCTAGCGGCCCTTGGAATCCAAAGTTTTAAAATCAAATGTTAAAAAAAACTATATTTATTATTATTATTATTATTTTGCATGTAACTGAGAAATGATATATACAGGCACTGGGGCATAGAGATCTACCATACCCTATTGGAAAGTCAAAGGGGGAATGGGGGAAGATATGGGAGAAAGCAGATTGGGGAGGGGAACACTGTTTTGGGGTGGTGGGTAGGGAAAATTGGGGAGAAAATTTTTAACTCAAAATCTTGTGGAAATGAATGATGTAAACTAAAAAATAAAAAAGAGAGGACAAAATAAAAATAAAAATGTAACAAAAAAGAAGGCATTAAAAATGAAATTTAAACTCTATAATCACAATTTATCTCAATGGTAAGGGAGAAGGGTTTTGCTTTTTTCTAAATCAATATGTCTGTACAGGAAGCTCTCTGATGAACCCAAATTTGAAAAAAAAAATTGTAATGAGCAAAAAAAAAAAAGGAAGTAGAAGGAAATCATATAGAGAATAAATGCAAAGGGGGTGAATTTATAGGCCAAGAAGGCTTATCAGGATAATTCAGAAAGGTTAAAGCTTGAAATGAGCTTCAGTTGGCAAAATATATTAAACACAACAATATCTCCCTCTAATTTTTACCCATTTCTGGGCAAAACAAAACAAAAGAAACCAAATAAGCAATAGATAGACCCATTGAGACAGGTAGAAGAGCAGATATCACAGAAGGGATATTTATTAGATTCAGCTCAATTGTTTTGTATGGGATAGGGGGAGATATCCTATATTTGTTAGCTGTAAGAAGTGTGGGCTTCTTAAACGTTTTCCACTCATGACCCCTTTTTGTGGTTTGGCAGCATTTAATGGCATTGCATGGTCAAAGGGCATGCTCAGTGTAAAGTACACATGCTTTGGGGTCAAGAACCAAGGCTACACTGGAGTTGCATGATGCCACATGGGCAAGGACTGCCAGAAACACCTCAGATTCATCACACATTTTATTTTAAATTAACTTTTAGTCAGTGCATGTTCAAAAACTTTTTACTATTGCCAAATTTTTCATGACCTCACATAGGGTGATGACCCACAGTTTAAGAAGTGGTATATCTTGGGGCAGCTAGGTGGCATGGTGAATAGAGTACCAGCCCTGGAGTCAGGAGGATTTAAGTTCAAATCTGGCCTCAGACACTTAATACAAAACTAGCCACGTGAACTTGGGCAAGTCATTTAACTCCAATTGCCCTACCTTTCTCCCTCCAAAAGGCAAAAAAGAAAAAAAGAGAAGCAGTATGTCTAGTGTATAGTCCTTAATAAGAGAATTCTCATTTATGTGACTAGACAAAACAAAGATGAGCCAGTCCTTTACTTTAAAGAACTTACTTTCTAATAAGGAGATATAGATAAAGATATATGGAGATACATACATATAAAGATATAAATATATGTATATGTATATACATATACTTAAGGATATGTATATATATACACATATACATACATATGTACACATATTTTATATACACATATATTATTCAGATATATATCTCCTTATTAGTAGTTTTACATATATACACACTCACATGTACATACACATATGAGATAGCTAAATAGATATGGATAGATGGATAGACAGACAGATAGATAGATAGATAGATAGATAGATAGATAGATAGATAGATAAGAGGAATTTTAGTCTGAGTAGTCAGGGATAATGACATTGTCTATAGAGCAATCAATTCATTAAAATCATGAAATCAATTCATTAAAAAACTCATAAAGAATTAATGCAAAATGAATAATTTTAGGAATTCTGAGAAGCAATTTTCTTACCCAAAGAGAGTCAAGCCATGCTACATAAATATTCCATTTTTATATCACTTTAGCTTTAAAGTACCAACTGCTGAATATTCAAGTTTTGTTTTGTTTTTTAATGGAATGGATATAACACAAAACCTCTTAAAACAATTTACAACTTTTACAAGTGAAAAGGGGAGTTTTAGAAAGAGGCTAATTTTCAGAAGTCAGCAGGGGCTCCTTCCTACAACAACACAATGCTTTAATTAAATTGTGGGCAGCACATTCCACATTTGAAAAAAAAAAGAAAAGAAAACCTACCAACAATAATACTCCCCTTCCTAAAGCCAAGCATTTTCTCTCCTTTTTGAAATCTTTCCCATTATGCACTATTTGATATTGTTTTTCCCACAGTCCTACTTGTGTGAGGGGGTGGAGGTGAGGACAGCAGAGGAGATACCTTCTGTTCTGTATGCTGAAGTCAGAATTCAGTGACACATATTGATGGTGGTCATTACAATGTATTGCTTCTAGTAAAAATAGCATTTATATAGCACTTTTAGGTTTTTGCAAAGTGTCTTACAGACATCATTTTATTCATTCCTCATGACAGCTATTATCCCTCTATTATTATCCCTATGTTACAGCTGAGGCTCAGAGGAGTTTAGTGGTTTGACCAGGATTACATATCCAATAGCAGGACTTGAACCTAGGGCTTGATAGGAAGTTACCTGAGTAACCTCAAAGTATCCATTATGCCGGAACTTAATCTAATAAGCAAAAAAAATGATAATTTTGTGGACAGCTCCAACCCTAGAAAATAATTCTTCTTAACAGAGAGGTGGTTTTCTGTCTAAGGACTGAGGTAGATTTGGAATGGTGCTCACAAAGTACAGGTCGCTTCTGGCATTTGTCCACATAGTGAATAGGAGGATAAAGTGGGAGAGATCAGGTTAACTTAATTGAAGCAAAGCCAAAAAGAGAGCAGCAAGATGAAGGAAGTAATTCAGGCTGAGGTTAACCAAATATACTAAGGAAAATTCCCACTAGATTTCATTGAGTGTTAATCATGGGATGACTTTCAAACAGAGCAAAATAGTTTCTATTACAGATGGAATTTATATTACAAATAAAAACACATCATAATGCATAGGAACACAAAGGATTTAAAAGAAATTTTTATTGATTTTTTTCTTTGAGGTCAGTGATTACTTGATTATGAAACATATGAACATATATATAATTTACAAGTTAAATTAAAATGAATTACTTAAAATGTCTCATGTCATATTTTAATGTTTCAGAGTATTATAGTTTTCTCATTTTGATCAAGATTTTTCTTTTGGCGGGGAGAGGAAGAGAAAAATTAGACCCGTGATTCCCTTGACATATGAAACTTTCAGAGAGAAAACTCCTTCTACCAATGTATGGGTGGTACCTGATGTACAACTTAGCATCTTACCAAGCTGACTGGGGCACTGAGAGGTTGAATCTAGTCCAGAGTCTCAGTGGCAGAACTTGAACCCAGGTCTTTCTGACTCTAAAACCATCTCTCTGACCATGATTTATAGTCTCTGGATAAAAAAAAATCCATTTGAACACTGGGTTCCAAGTTTTCTTATGAGGATTTTTTATAATATAAGTCACAGAAATCAATAATTTTAAAAAGAACATTTCTTTTTATTTATAAACTCTTCACTTAATAATCCTCATTAACTATAACTCAAGGGAAACTGTGGAATTTTTGTACCAGTAAAGATGGTTATTGTCATTGGTTGGGGGCAAGTAGGTGCCAATACCAATGAAATCACAGATCTTTAACTTAATTAAATTAAATAATGAAAGGTATCCTCAATATGAGAGACAGCTGGCCTGCTGGATAGAAGGCTAGTCTTGGGGTCAGGATAACCTGAATTCAAGGCTTCTATCTCTGAAGCATACTGTCTATATGACTATTAACTTCATAGTGCCCTGGGACCTTGGTCACTCAGTGAGATTATAACTTGCAGATAGTAGCCCAGTCAGCAGAGTTTTGTCACTGGGAATTCCTAACATGGAGTTAATCACATGTCCAGATATAATAATAATTAATGATAATGATAATGGATATATGTTATCACTATGCTAAAATACAGAGGAATTATAATCACTGTGATGCTTATCTGAGTTCCTTTCCAATGTTAAAAGCTCTATGATGTCCTATACCTTTTGAAATTTTAATATTTTATACATACATTTGTGGAAACTTTTCTTTTTTTGGTTTTTGGAGAGGGGAAGGTAGGGCAATTGGGGTTAAGCAACTTGCCCAAGGTCACACAGCTAGTGTGTGTGTGTGTGTGTGTGTGTGTGTGTGTGTGTGTGTGTGTGTTAAGTGTCTGAGGTCGGATTTGAACTCAGGTCCTCCTGACTCCAGGGCCAGTGCTCTGTTCACTGTGCCACCTAGCTGCCCCTGAAAACTTTTCTTTCCATAGAAACACACCCACACATATACACCAGAATGATTTATCTTCTTTGTATGAAAGGCTGCTTGATAAAATGTTTGGCGATCTGGCTTCAGAGTCAGGAAGACATGGTTCAAGTCTCATACTGACTGTGAGATCCTGGACAAGACTCTTTAACATCTCAGTCCTCTCTGATAACTCTACAGGGCTATAAACTTCAGAGCTGTGCTGTCTGCATTGGGAGAGGGGGCTCCTTCACCCACACAAATGAAATTACAGATCTGCTTCTTACCTAGCACTGCTCCTACTAAGTTTCTATGACAAGTTGTGTTTTCTATTAAAAATGACTTTGAAGTTAAATGGAGATTTCCTATAAAAACATCAGTAGTTTATAGAGAGTATATTTAAAAATTCAGGCAACAGCCTATATACAAAAAGGTCTAGTTCATTTCTTTCTCTTCATCTAAGGTCATTTTATTATAACCAATTTTTTCACTTACTCTAAATACTGACAGTTATTAAATATATAATGAAAATATGAATTTTAAGAGAAATTACATATCTGTATCAAACACAATCATTTTAATTGTTGATTTAAAGGCACAACATTCTATTGTGGAAGCATTAATACATTCAAAGAATCTTATCCAATTCTCTCATCACAGAAAAAGCAGCATAAACATCAAAAAACAAACTCCATGTGATCTTATACAGTCTATATATACATCTTAAAAATGGATGTCAGTTTCTAAGTACTCTAGGTTACTTATCAAGTATGTTAAAAATAATAATATACATAATACCAGGGATTTCATGGTATAAAAATAAAGGTACATGATTTTCCTCCTCCCCATGCCTGCTGAGGATTCATTTCCCCACCCTATCTCCTAGTATCTACTATGTATTTATCTCTATCTGTGGGATTTTCATTAGTTATTTTCAAAGGCATGGTCCTGACATAAACATAATTTTAACTCTTTACAAATGGGGACTCCAATGGCTAATCCCACAGTGTATAAGAAACTGCAAGTACTGGGATACAAGAGAAAAGACTAGGTTCCTGCTTACACTATGTCACTATCTACTTAGGTAACATTGGACAAGTCAATCTACCAATCAATTGACAAGAATTTATTACTAAGTGCTTACAATGTACCAGGCACTGTGCTAAGTGCTGAAGATACAAAATAAAAAGCAAAAAGAACCCCTGCCCTCAAGGAACTTACATTCTAATGAGGGAAACACGGATATAAAAAGATGCATACAAGATACATACAGAGAAGATGGAAAATAACTGTAGAGAGGAAGGCATTTAGGCTCTCAGAAGAAAAAAAAAGAGTGGGTGAACTAAGTGACCTCAAAAGCTCCTTCCAGTGCTAATGTTATATGACCTTATGATTCTGTAAGTCTATGAATTCTGATTAAGTCTACCAATCTAGAAGCTAATTTTTACCCACTGTACTTATGTGGAATAAAAAAGTAGAGATTTGGGGATATTAAGTGACATTGGCTTTTGCTTCCCAGGTTCATACAAAAGGAGATAAAATTTCATTCATGATGACTTAAATTGCAATTAAGTGAAATGGAGAGTTTCCTCAAATTATGTTCCAGTCAATGCAAAATTAGTCAAAAGCTACTGCTTTTTAAAATGGTATACATAATTATATTTCAGTATCACATAGGAAAGTAGTTTCATTGAAATGGACAGCACAATACTCTGAAATATACACTAAATAAAAGAAAAGTTAACTTTACTAAAGCAACTTAGTATATTTGCAGTTAAGTTACAAATTTGAGGGGTCCAAGCTTTGATAGGTTTCTTAATGTAAAAAAAGGGTAAACCTCTCCAGTGATAGGAAAATAACAACTAGTTTTAATGGTCATTATGAGGATAGAGAGGATTTTTTTGTTTGTTTTTAATGCAGAGTTCATTTCCATTGACACGCGCATTCTATGGGCTCTTGAATGGTATATATCACTTCTGAGCCATTTCCTGAGCAGTAAAGAGGCACATTCACATTCCGCACTCCAATTTCCCGACAACATTTGCAGAATCTAAAATGGCTATCAATATTGACATTGTAGATGGTAGCAGATGGGCATTTCCCATCACAAGAAGCAACGCTTATCTGTTATAGAAGGAAGAAGAAATGTGAGTCCATGAGAAGTTCCATTTTTACCATTAGTGAAAGAATGAGAGATAACCTTAAATTGTGCTATGTTTAAAACACTATTCGAAGATAACCAGTTGAGGCGTTTAACACTCCAGTATTTAATAGAGGTAGGTAATGTAATGACTGCTCACTGGTTAGGAGACCTGGCAGACTTTCATAATGGCCTGCCTCTAGCCCTGATGGCTGGTTGGAGCCACTAAGAAGTCAGAACAATTTGGTATCATTTTACCCCAGTCCCTTCCCTAATTATTACAATTCTCAGATGTCTATGTCTGCTAGCAGATTCCAGAAAATAAGGGGGGAAAAAGGAAACATGATCAGAATAAGTAAGTCAAAGAAAATTAATTCCCATTAACTGGCACATATGAGTCTGGAAAAAATTGTTAAATGATAAAGCAAGAATGACATGGGTACAAATTAATTAGATAAGTTGCATATTGGAACTCCAGCAAATGAGTCTATTGTAATCAGAATTATACCATTCCCTCTAAAGGCCATGGAAAGCAGAGAGGGTTCTCAACATGAACATCAACATGGCAAATGATTGGAAAATAAGAGAAGGTTAAAGAAATTTGTTCTTTTTTATTTAAAAAAGAATTGCCACGAGGCAGAAAATTCATTTAGCTGTGATTTCTAGGCTATAAACAAATTCCCTCCACCAATTCAGATTATTCTTTACAACTTTTTAACAGTTTTAAAGTTTCCTTCAGGGTATGGCAAGGGTAAGCAATTTGCCCGAAGTCATATACTCATTATTAGAAGAAAGATGTAAAACCAGATCTTCGGTTTCCAGTCTCTCTGTCTGTATGGCTCACTCATTCCCTCCCGCCTTCTCTTTGCCACACTCCTCCCTCTCTTTCTGTTTCTGTACTCTCTCCTTTGTGGCTTCTGTCTGATGTTGGTGTCAACTTCAACAAAGAATAATTCACACTTTTTACACACACTTTCTTTGAAAAAGATATTAATCATTTTGGTTGAAGAATAATCCCAAATTCAGGTTCCAGTGGAGAGTGTCTTGATTTGGAGTCAAGGCATATGGATTTGAATCCTAAATCTGCCTCTTCTTAGTTGTATAACCAAGAAAAAAATTAATTAAAAAATCTGAGCCCAAGGTTATTCATCTTTAAAATGTAAATAATAAACTTGTGCTTATCTATCTTGGAGTTATCAAAAAAGCCCTTCACAAAGAAGCACTGTAAAAATTTGAGCTATTGCTATTACACACATATTTGTCTCCTGGAAAGAAATGTCCACAGTTAAAGAACAATGATTTTGCATACTCACAGGACTTTGACTGGTGCAATCTTGTTTTTTTATGGTTGTTTTTACTGTTACTTTCTGGCATATTCTTTCTTCCCTCCTGCCTATTAAAATAAAGAAAATATTTGTTCTTCCAATATATCATATTGGAATCTTTGTGACAATAGAATACATTTATTTCAACAATTTCTCTGCGCTTAAAATTTTGTTCACATCAGTTCGCTGGACTTTCATGTACTACTTTTCCTAATGGCAATGCTTTCACAGTAATTCTTATTCTGATACCCAAGAATATTTTCACATCTTTAGTGACTCCCATCTAGAGTACTGTGCATAGTTTTATAAGATTTAAAAGATTAAAGGCGGTATGCTGAGTTTAGCACAAATGCATTTAAGTACACATCAAACCATATTCCCTATCCCATCTAGTGGTACACCTTATCTCTACTTCCACACATTCTACTAATAACTATTTCTCAACACCTAGAACAGTTCTTCCAGAATGGACTAGACCACAGGAAAACCTCCAAGAAGGATAGAGTTAATACACTCACTTATGAAACTCCCTCCCTGGGGCCATGCAGCTTTGACTGATAAATGACTGAGCAAAGTCTAGTTAGTCCCAGGTCTCTGGTCAGTCCATCAGGCCATGCTTCATTCTCTTCACCCAGGCTAACTTGCCATCTTCCATGCCACACACGACCTGCCCCTCTCTACTAAAGATCAAGTTGTCATCCCTGTGTCTCTCCAGAGACTTCTTTACCTGGACACCACTCCTGTTAAACTCCTTGAGAGGATAGATTGTCTCACAAATTTATTTATATCACCCTTGTTTAGGACAGTGACTGGGACATGGTATGGGCATAATAAAAGCTTATTTATTATGCATGCATATGCATGAATGTAATATACATCTGTGACAAATATAGCCAGGCAACACAAGAGCCAAAATGCTGCATCCCATATCGCTATTAGTATTTTATTGATGCCTCTATATTTATGAATGCAATGTTCACACAACAACACTAAATTGTAATGGTTGCAAATCAAGTATGGGAAGCTACACATGAATGAGTGGGGTGTTATTATAATTAAAAAGGGACACCATATGAGCCCAGATAACCAATTTACAAACAATTAAAATAGAAATGAGAGCAATATTGCAGCTGACCCAGGAAGCAAAGGAGAAATGATCATAAGATAAAAGATTTAGCTTTGCAAGGGATCTTGGAGGTTTCATTTCACAGATGAGGAAACTGGGACCCAGATGGGTTAAGTAGTTACTTGCCCAAGCTAATCAGTGCCTGGAGTTGAAAATAAATGCCTGGGATTTGAAACTAGTCTTTCCTGCCTCCAAGTGCCAGCTCTCCAGTGTTTACCTATGCAGAAGAAACAATATATGGAAATATATCAATGAAATGTCTGATAATAGAAAGGAGGTGGCTAGTTGGCTCAGTGGATAGAGTTCTGGGTCTGAAATCAGGAAGAGCTGAGTTCAATTTTGCCCTCAGACACTTACTAAATGTGTGACCCTGGGCAATAGTGCAATAATAATAATACCTATCTGCCAGAGTACTCATGAGGATCAAATGACATGATATTTATAAAATATTTAGGACAGTCCCTGACAAAGAATAGACACTTAATGCTTATTTCCTTCCTTAAAAAGGAAGGGATAGGGGTGGCTAGGTGGTACAGTGAATAGAGCTTCAGCGCTGGAATCAGGAGGACCTGAGTTCAAACCTGGCCTCAGACACTTTACAATTACTAGTCATGTGACTTTGGGCAAGTCACTTAACCCCAATTGCCCTGCCTTCTCCCCTCCAAAAAACAAAAAAAAAAAATTTTAATTTTTAAAGGAGAGGATAACCCAAGGGCTTTACTGGCAACCACAAGAATATAAAACTACCTAGAGGCATCCCTCAAGTGAACTGGGTGCATCCCCTAAAGCAGTGGTGCCAACTCATATAGAAACAAGTGCCACAACTCCATACATAAGGATGTCTGTGGGTCACATATTGACTTAGGCACAAAATGCAATATTATCTATGTTTTATGGTTTTTTTATCTGGTTAAATATTTTTAATCTAGTTTGGGCTGTACTTGGGAGTTCTGTGGGCTACCTTCATCCTGTGGGCAATGTTTGACACCTCTGCTCTTAAAGAGACTAGGAACAAGAATTTGCAAAGAATGGGCAGGCATATCTATAGGATGGGATAAATTTAGATCAATACAAGGAGTGATCAATACAAGTGATGAATTCACAGATCCAATGTATTATAAATTATGCACAAAATAGTTTTTTAAATGCTCTTAATGCAGCATGTAGGAGTAAACAGTAAATTAGTAGTAGTAACTGACTTTTCCCCCATCCTTGCCACTAACCCCACTGGGTGACTATCAGTAATAGGTCACAAACTCTATACATGGTTTTCTCATTTGGAAAATAATGGTTATGGAATAGATAATCTTTATGTTCCTCATGCCCAGTCCTAAAGTCCTGTTGATTACAGAATTTGGTCGCCTGCAACAAATCCACAGTGAAAATGTGACAGAGATAAAATTAATTCACTTTGTATGAATCACATAACTCTTTAAAACCTTATTTGTTGAGATAATACCTCCCACAGTGGAAAACTGTAATATAGATAGGTCTCTCTGTTATATATCACTTGCTCTCATTTACAAACACTCTCACAAACAATAGCATATGATTCTGCTGTGCTTACAGATACTTAAGCAAAAAAACTTAAATATAATTCTTTCCTTGAAATCACTGAATTTAAGATATAATCTCAGTCAATTATAGACATCATTTTCCAAGTTAAATTTTCATTGGTATTGTTCAGATGATATTCTTCTACTAGACTCATCAAAAAAAATAAAGGAAAAATCTGGGAGATATAGATATAGATATATGCATATAGTATATGTGTATACAGACACAAATACAATATACTTTTTTAGTTACATCTTTTCCTATATATCTTCTTTTTTTTTGCCTTTTGGAGGGCAATTGGGGTTAAGTAACTTGCCCAAGGTCACATGGCTAGGTTTTTGTTTGTGTGTGCAAGTGTTTGAGGCGGGATCCGAACTCAGGTCCTTCTGACTCCAGGGCTGAGGCTATACTCACTGCACCACCTAGCCACCCCTGATCCTATATATGTTCTTAAGGAAAAAATAAAAACTTTCTGAGTAAGTATATGCAGAAGTAACTTTTTTTCCTGACAGAATTTTTGCTATTCCTTTTAAAATAAACTTTTACAACTTGAATAAAGAACATTACATGGATAGGTGAATCTACTATATTCCTGTTAATACTATGTAGATAGTGGAATATTTTAAAATGCACTTTACAAAAAGAAGAAAAACATCCACTTTCAAGCAGAATAAAGCAAAAGCTATGCTGGCTGGGCACTTTCCCAAACAGAAAGCTCTAGAAAACAGCATTTCTTCAATCAAGTAATGAGCACTGATACCTAAGCTGGAATTGAGCCGTTGGAGGTTATTTTAGGATTGTGAGCTTATTATTTATTGTTCCTGGCTCTTGGCAGGGGATCAAAGAGAGAATGAGAGAGATAGGTCTCTTAGGGCTTTCACCAACAATTTTGATTTACATGTGTGGATCACTACCCTTTCATTGACTTGTATGCCTTGGGAGAAAGAATAAATCAAAGTAATATCAGAACATGAATTAATCAGAATTTTTATCTAATTGGCACATTCCTTTTCTGTAATATACTTTTGTCTGTAACTATACCTGAGTTATGATTTCATTAGTAGAGAGAACTCCCAGTTGAGAATACTCCTCCTTCCATGCAAATCAGCATCTGCTCTGTAACTTAACAGTCTTGGAGGATTGTTCAGGCCACTGAAAGACTGGGTGTGAACTGCCTAGGATCCAAGAGCCATTCATTTCAGAGCTGAAACTTAAACACTTTAAAGCTAAATTTTTATCAACCTTACTACACTGCCTCTGTCTATAACCATAATATGTTTTTATATACAACACAGTTCCTATAATACCAAAGGGTATCCCAAGTCTGCAGGTCTTCTAAACGCAGAAATTACTCCCACATTAAGGACAATGGAAAGAAGCTGTTTCCAATGTATAAAGCTTTGGATTGGCGGGTGAGGAAAACCCACCTCTGACACCTGCTATTTATTAGATGATGGGAAAGCTACTTAACTCATCGGAGCCTTACTTTCCTTATGCATAATTTTGGAATAATGATGTTTTATGGGGTCATTATAAGACTCAAAGAAAAATATATGTAAAGAAAAACACAAACTCAAAGCTATAAATGCCAGTTGTTGGCATCCTTGTTTTTGTTGCCCATGTTATTGTTGTTTTCACCTCTTTGTTACTGTTACAAGGTTGTTTCCTTGCTATTGTTGTCATCATTGTTGATTTTTGTTGTTACTTTGTTACAACTGTGCTTTCATAATGTTTGCTGTTGTCCTTGTTATTATAGTTGTTTCGGTCACTATTGTTGTCTTGGTTATTTTTGTAACCACCTTTACTGTGGCCATCCTCATTATAATTGTGATGGTGGCAGTTATTAATAAAGTTGTCATTGTCATTATTTTATTGTCTTCATCATTCCTGTTGGTTTTTACTATTGTTTTGAGCATTATTACTGTTAACATTTTGTGTTTATCATCAGTGTTACTGTATTCATTGTTGCTGTATTTATCATTATTGTGATGGTCGTAATTATTGTTCCATGGCCATTTTGGTGCTAGTGATGGTTATAATTGTTGCTGTCATCATTGTGGTTGTTGTCTTTGCTGAATCTTCCCAGAGGAGGTAAAGTGTACAGATTCACTAAGTTCCTCTGCATACAAAAGCCAATACTCTGTGACAGGTTTTTAACCTTTTTTGTGTCATGGAGCTCTGTGGAGCTTGGGTGAAGCTTACAGACCCTTTCTGATAATTTTAAAATGTCCATAATTGAAGAAAATGCTAAATTTCAGTTAGTTTAGTGAAAATAAAATGTATTTTTTTTACCAACAAGGTTCACAGACTTCCCTAAAATCTATTCATGGTTCTTAAAGGGTCTTAAACCTCAGATTAAGAATCACGTTTTAGGGGCGGCTAGGTGGCGCAGTGAGTAGAGCGCCGGCCCTGGAGTCAGAAGGACCTGAGTTCGGATCCGGCCTCAGACACTTAACCCACACAAACAAAAACCTAGCCGTGTGACCTTGGGCAAGTTACTTAACCCCAATTGCCCTAAAAAGGGGCGGCTAGGTGTCGCAGTGAGTAAGAGCGCCGGCCTCGGAGTTGGGATGACCCGAGATCAAATCCGGCCTCAGAAAATGAGCACCCATACATAATGACTAGCCGTGTAACCTTGAGCAAGTTACTTAACCCCAATTGCTTAAAAAAAAAAAGAATCCTGTTTTATGTAGATCTGAGACCTTGGAGCACATTGCTTCTACTGGACAACTTAAGATAATTCTAAAGTAGAAAACTGTGCACTGGGTTACATAAATAGATTCATTTGGTCCTTTTCCTCCTATTCTTTACCCTGGTACAGTATCTGTACTGAATTTGTAGGATATTCCATAAATATCCTATTCCAATGTTTCATTATGACTTGAAAATCATCCTGAGTTCCCAAAGCTATTCCATCACAATGGAAGTTCTTGAAGTCTCTACCTGGTTGGAAAGGCTTGAAGTAAATATTCACAAGTAAGGTTGTATCATTGTATCTGCTGAATGGAAACATGAAGACCAAAGTGTGAAGAAAGAGGGGTTTAATGGAAGGAGTTCAGTACCTGTCAGTCAGAGGTCCCTGGTTCAAATCCCAGCCCTGCTATGTATTCCCCTGTGTAACCTCGGGCAATTAATACATCTAATGTCTCTGATCCTTGTTTTCTCATCTGTAAAATCAGGACATTAGACTAGCTATTTGCTAAGGTCCTTCTAGTTATAAATAAATAATTATATTCATTGCCTTATATGATCCCATATCCATCAACACTTTCTCTCCCCTCAAATTCTCTGGTATTGAAACAGAACATAACATCTGTTTGAATGTTGTTTTTTCCAGGACACTGTAAGTTCCTTCAGGTAAGGGATCAGGTTTCATATGTGTCTTTATATTCCCAGGGTCACACAGTAGGCACTTAGTAAATATTTGCTGAATTGACCTGACTATAAATGAAAACAAAAGACACACAGGAACCACAGTTAAATTAAAAGATGATTCTCCATAAAGAAGCAATGTCGGCTTCATTTCACACCCAAGTGTGAGAGGAAATATTATCTAAAGGATATATGATCAGTTGGGCAATGCATTACCCAGTGCAGCAATAAATCAACTCAAACAGACCTCAAGGTACATTAGTTTTCCAAAAGAATACATGGAAAGGAAGGTATGATATGTGGCATGTGGATTAATGTTACACAGTCAAGGAAAAGAAGGCTCACTGACCTGTTGTAGCCGTGTAACAGATATTAGGTTTTTTCCCACAAAGGGGGGAATTTGAACCTCTATGAAGGAAGCATCTTCTTATGCTCCAAAGAATGATGATTTGGATCCAAAGGTCACCCCAGAAAATAGGTTAGTGTTATTGATCAGAGGAAGAAGAGACTAGTGGGGGTTGGCAAATCCCTGCTGAGGCAGACATATGTCATCCTGCCATGAACAGTGGGGAGGTTAACTTGCCTATAAAATGGAGAAAATGTTTGTACCACATCCCCTCTCAGAATTCCTTAGATGAAGGTGACTAGTAAATCTTCAAGTACCACCTCCATGTGACGTTTGGATAAGTTTAATCAAACTCCAGAAAGAAAACCCGCAGTCACTAACCTGGTGGTCAAGTGAAGCCAAGCAATGCCATACATTATTAAACTGCCTTGAATTTGGCAATATCAGCTTTCCCCTCTGAATTTTAATGAGGATCACAGTATATTTCATCAGCAAAAACTAAATTAATATGCAAAGCAATATTTTATCACTTACAGATCTTGCAGCAGCCTTCATTTGTTATTGTTATAATACCTTCATTCTGGGGAGGGAAAAAGGACATTATCATCTAAACACCAGAGTATGGCTAAGTCATAATAATCTAAAAAGAGAAACTTTCATGATAGGTGTTAAGAAAACTTATAATTCCCATGTTTTAGTGAAAAGGGAAATTCTGGAAAAAGGGGAACTATGAGGTCTGGTAAAAGAAACTATATTTCTTTTATGAAATAAGATATTTTAACTAGATTATCTCTAAAATTCATGTAAGCCTTAAATTTATCAGTGATAAATCCAAACATCCAAATGTTTCTTGAATTTATGTGTAAATGTTGAATGGAGATATTTAATTAACCATAATCTAGATTAAATATGGTCCTGCAAAAATACTGACATGTTTTCTTAATAATAAATATTGAATTTTAATAGTTTTAAATTAAGTACAAACCTTTTTGCATTCAGTCTCGTTAAAAGGAGGACAGACAACACTGTAGCCCAGAATCACTGCCCCTGTATCTGTCTTTATGCACTCATATGTGCTGCAGTTAAATACCCATGAACTTCCTTCCTGGAAAACAAAAAGTTATAGCATTAATTAAATAACTCAAATTAGTGAACTTTTCAAAGGGAGTTGTCCTGTTTTCATTCCTCCTTGGTGAAGAATCAAATAAAAATCAAGAGATTTTTTTAAAATAGAAAATATCACTGTAGTTTCATTGGATCTCAGTGCTATTATATTTTTCGATATCTTTTGAGTCATTATAAATCATAAAAAGTTATGTTCCATAAATGTAGCTTTAAATGTAACCAAAAGTACAAATACAAAATATAAGACCAGAAAGGGAATAAAAAAGTCAAGGGGCAGTAAGCTCTTCCTCAGTAAATCTGAATGGGTATATGACAAAATGTAACTTTAAAAAAATAATCTGGACATGTCATCACAATTAACTTTGCAAGAAGTGAAACATGATATCAGAACCCTCAAAGGCCAAACTAAAATATGTTATCACTGATAAATTCATAAATTGTTTTGCCTAAAGTTTACTGTTGTTCCTGGGTCTGAAATAAATACTGTCTTTTCTATTCCTTCAGCTTCCCCACAAAACCAAAACTCTTCCCCAAATTGTAACACTTATATTTCCATTCAACCCTATGCCATATTAAGTAGTGAACAGTGAAAACCATTTTATCTTAAGATAGTCATTGAAATTCTGATTTCTGGATTCTGTCAATAGCCAGTAACAAATTGCAGATGTACATACATATCTGTTAACTCCCATGATCAATTCTGAGGCCCAGAGAGATTACATAATTGGCCCATGGTCTCACAACTAGTAAATGTAAAAGGGAACATTTTAATTCGTCTTCATGACTTCAAGTCCAGAATACAAACTGATTCAATTCAGTGAGCCTTTACCAAGCACATAACACTGGTATGGGTACAAAGGATGCAAAAACAAAAAAATTATATTCCCTACCTTCTTGGAGCTTTCATTCTACTAGTTGATCTCCTACTCTGACATGAGTTCTGAATATTGATTTTCTTTTATTTAGACCATATCCCATTGAAGGACTATGAGAATCCTTTAGAGGTCACCACACACAAAAAATCTTTTAAAGAACTCTTGTTCCAAATTTCATTCATGTCTCAAATAATATTGAATTTTGATAATATAATAATAATATTAAGATAATAATAATAGTAACATCTTTGATATTCAGACATCTGTAATAACAAGTTGCTTCTTCCTAATATGTTTATAATACCTACACAAATCCTATATCTTTTTATTAGTAGAATTTAAGACTTGATACCTCATATATAAATGTTTCATTTTCAACCTTGAAACTACAGGACACGTTCTTGCAGGTACCACAACAATCATAATCGCTGGTAGAAGGAACATATACTTGGTGCTGTGTAAAATAATAAAACAATAAAGTAAATATCAAATAAGCCATGAAAACATTGTGTGTGCATGTAGACACACACACACACACACACACACACACACACACACACACACACACACACACACACAAAGAGCCAGGTCCTAATTAGCATGAATAACGAATCCTGTGAAGTGATTGCATATATTTTAGTTTACACTATATGAATAGTGTATATACAACATAAGTTGTGCTTATGTAAAGCATGGTCATTGACTCCAGCCTAATAAAATTATGCAGTGTAATTTTGAATAATGTGACCACTTCAGGAGATTCATTATTTACAATACTACCCCTACTGCCACCTTTAAAACAAATAAAATTAAACAGTTCTGATAAGTATTTTTCCAACATAGAATAAATATAATGTGAGAACCAAGGACCTTAACATCTATTCCTACTCTCTCATAATTACATACTTTCCTATCACAGGTAGATATTGCCAAGGTTGCATCAAATTAACTAAAGTCGTGATCAATTTTGAGTGGTGTTATTAGGGATGGGCTCAGTATCAACCTTTGTATATATCAATAATGGTACAACCAGCCTCCTGAATGTCCTGAGGGTCTACAGAAAGATAAGTTTTATGAATCCATAGGCTTACCTTTTACACATATCACAATACAGAAGACAGTGAAAATTTGCTTTAGGTCTCCCATACAAAAAATAGTAGTCTATCTTAATTGTTGAAACTCCAGTCAATCAAAAGTCTTTGACCTCTAAAACAGTCACTATTTCAAACAACTGCAGATTACATCCTGAGATTCCATTTAGGTGCTCTCAAATAAGATAATGTATGAAAAGCACTTTGAATAATTTTAAATGGCATTTAAAAGTAGGCTATTACCAGAACCTTCTCTTTGCAGGATTCTTACCACTTCACATTCTTTTGAACAATTCACTACAGAAATATTCATGGCATGATAGCCTGTGCTGTTATCCTTTTCTTCCAAGCACCCTATTGGATAACAATAATCTTCTTCCAAATATTTTATCATGGACTCTCCAGGATTCAAGACATTCACTTCTTGAAACACACACACATTATCCTTTTCTAAAAAAAAAGAAAGAAAAAATAATTTTAACAGGAAAAAGAAAAAAATTTTTGAAGTATATTGGACTCATGATATCATTGGTAAAGGGAATTTACTACCAACATGAATTCAATACATGCTATGCAGCTTAAAGGCTTAAAGAGATGTGTAGAACATTGAAAAGGTAAGTGACTTGCCCAGGATCACTTAGTAAGGAGATCCCTAACTTTCTAGCTTCAAGGCCAGCTCTCTGTCCTGTATCATAAGCTGCCTATAACCAAGGGAATTTGTTATTTTATATTATTTTGAATCCTTAACCTGATTATTTTCAAAAAAGTGAAGAATTCATCAATTTAATAATTCCTGGGCTCCACATTCTTATTGGTAGAGATATGCCCTCCAATGACACAGATCACAACCATCTCTAAATTAATGTCCTTAAAGAGTTCTTGTGGCTCAAAAGTTTATCATCCTGCTGCTCACCTGTTGATGACTCTATTTGAATTTTGCTAGACTGTTATTCTTATAGAATATCTATTCTTTAAAATGTGTTAAGGAGCTGAGTTGTTATGTTGGCCAGTGTTACTGGATTGCCTTTTCCCTCGACTTTGAAAAAAATTTCTTGTTACAAGAGACAGATGGCTTTCTGGGTGGGAACAGAAGAAGAAATGTACTGGGAAACAATAGTTATGTAAAAACAAAAATATCATTGATGGGATGACAATAAGATTTGGGCTTTATTGATTTTATTGGGACTGGAGATTTCTCAGAAGTAACTTCTACCAATGCATGTTGGCACTTTTTCTGAAATTTAAAGTCTTAGAGAGGTGCATGGCCCTACAGCAGTACGAGGTTAAATGACAGAGTCTGTCTGCATCAGAGGCAGAATCTGAACCCAGATCTTCCTGAATTCTAAGTCTCTATCCATTAAGCCACATTGTCTCTCAACACTAATTTTTTAAAAATGTATTTGGGGCAGCTAGGTGGTACAGTGAATAGAGCAGCAGTTCTGGAGTCAGGAGGACCTGAGTTCAAATCTTCGCTCAGACACTTAACATGTACTAACTATGTGACATTGGGCAACTCTCTTAACCCCAATTGCCCTGCCTTCCCCCCTCCAAAAATAAAAGACAAGAAAAATGTATTTAGAAGTTTTTGTTATTACTCTAATATGACTTTAAAATAGTTGAACCCTATCCTCATGGCTGAGGGTGAAAATTCCCAAGATTTTCAGAGAACAATGATACTTAAAAGAAAAAAAGAATTCTACATTTAGACATCTTGATGACTTTTTCACTAAAATACAGTGTTACCCACTAAAAAGTATTTGCTGATAATATCAGTCAAGAAGTCCTATTGATCCTTCCTTGTTACTCTCTCTCTCATTCATCCATGTATTTACTCTACCACCATCATGCTGGTCCAGGCCCTGTGCACCTCAGGAGTAACTTCTATAGATGGAATCTAGTTTCTTCCCTCCATTTTTCATCAGTATAAGCTGCAACTCCTCGAAGATTTGTTTTCGGATTAGACCTATAATTTCATTATTATAGGAAACTCTTGACCAGGAAACTTCCCATTACTGAAGGAGATGAGCGTCTTCTCTGTTTTGTATAGTAGAGTTCCCTGGTTCACTGAAAGATTAAGTGACCCCCTTGATGTAAGTCTCTATATCAAAGGAGGAACTTGAACTCCTCCAATACAATGTTGTTATTAGTTATTATTTATATATTACCAGTCTTCTAACCTTCCCTAATAACATTTGCTCCTGATGATTTCTTCCATATTACATATTTGCATTTGTATAATTTATGTAATTACATAATTATATAGGCAATGTCATTCTCAGCTAGGTGGCAGAGTAGATAGAGTTTCTGACCTAAAGTCAGAAACACTTCTCTTCATGAGTTCAAATCTGACCTCAGACACTTAATAGCTGTGTGACCCTGTTAGCCTTAAGTTTCCTCATCTGTAAAATGAGATGGAGAAGGAAATAGCAAACCTCTTCAGTACCTTCACCAAGAAAACCCCCAAATGGGGTCACAGCAAGTCAGATAAGTCTGAAATGACTCAATAATAACAACAAAATTCCATCCTAGTCTTTGGAGGGGTTTTAAGAATACATTTTTCGGGGCGGCTAGGTGGCACAGTGAGTAGAGCGCTGGCCCTGGAGTCAGAAGGACCTGAGTTCAGATCTGGCCTCAGACACTTAACACACACAAACAAAAACCTAGCCGTGTGACCTTCGGCAAGTTACTTAACCCCAATTGCCCTCCAAAAAGCAAAAAAAAAAAAAAAAAGAATACATTTTTCACTACATTTGAACTGGTTTGAAAGCTGTGATATATAATATTGCATTAACTTCACATATACACATCTCAGCACTACAACTAGACAGTATAATAAAGTTCTGTATAGGGCTCTTTATTCAGGGTGTCCCCAAAAGACTTAGGGTAATTTTTTAAACTTTAAATAGCACTAACACTTTGGAGACTGAGAGAAATGATTATTTTTCCATTATATTAAAAACCAATTTTATATTAGGATTGAGGTCTTTCCTTTCTGTTTCCTCATTCTAGAACCAGCCCTTACAGGTCATTCAGTCAGTCTCTGAAGGACAAGGTTGATAGATGAGATGAGGTTGCCCAAATCCTCTGGGTACACGCTTTGTGATCTTGGGCAGGATCCCACCCAAGTAGAACACCTTATAAACACAATCTAAGTGAATTCTTGCCCTTAGGAAATAAGTCTATCCCTGCAGTCCCCTATTATAGTCTAGGGGTGCCCAGTTTGTGAAGGAGAAGAATAACCACAGTGATTGGGTAAAGATGTATTCCTTTGGCCCCTTTGGTGGAGGCAGCTGAGTCTCTTGCTCAAGTCGAGTTCTCAGCAGGAAGAGCAGAAGACTTTTGGACCATCTCTTCACTAATTGTTCATCAATCAGGGTTGATTTTCACCTGTCAGTGGTATCTCCTTTTCCAAAGGTATTTGAGCATTCAGGACTCTGTATGGTTTTGTCTTTGGTTACTGAGACCACTGACTATCAATTTATTATTTGCTAATCTAATTAAGAAATTGATTATTAACAACACAGAAACTCTTGTCTCTTGGGCTTTTTATTCATCATGGTACATCATGATTATATTGTCATTTCATTCCTTACTGGATTCTCCCAGTAGCCCTGGAGCCTAGTGCAGTAGTAGGGCTGTAGGTGCCATTGTAGGTATCATTCCCATTTTACATATGAGGAAAGTGAGGCTGAGAGAAGATAAATGCATTGCCCAAGGTCACACAGTGTTAAGTGCCTGAGGTCAAATTGAAACTCAGGACTTGCTGACTCCAAGTCTGGCACTCTATCCACTGCACAACCTGATGGCCAACTTACATAGACAAACTGTGTTGCTCTGCTCCAATACACATTTGTCAGATCACTACTTCTTGCGTCTTTGTGCTAAATACTAAAGATTAACATTTTTAAAAGTACTGAAAACTGAGAATTCACAGGATATAGAAATTAAGGTGAGATCAAATGACAGCAGGATTAATGAAGGATTTCAGAACTAGTGAAACAAAATGACCTCAATCATTTTTATTTTTTTTAAAAGGCAATGAATGCATATCAAAGATATTTTTGTCTGTGTTTTTTCAACAGAATGACTTACATGGAAATGTTTTGCATGACTACACATGTATAACTTATGTCAAACTGTTTGCCTTCTTGATGGAGGGAGGGGAGAAAGGAAGAGAATTTGGAACTCAAAAATTTGGAGGGGAAAAGAATATTAAAATTGTTTTTACATTTAATAAGGAAAAATAAAATATTAAATAAAAAGGCAAGCAGATTACTTCTCTCATGTTATTTACATTCTAAAATAACAAGCTGATTTAAAAAGGAACCTGTCATGCACAAGTAAAAATATTTTTAGATACTTCCTAACTGTTGGTAGTAGTACCCTTTGTATATCACTTATTCATTATTATGGGGCCGGGGGTGGGGGGGAGTAACAAGAAAAGTTACCACAGAGATACTTCTGGCATCCACAGTCACTTTGAAAGGACTGGTCTATTAGAGTGAGTTCTCCCTGTTAATTAAAAAGAGAGAGAGACTATCAATAGGGTTAGACAACATTTTTCAAAGACATAGCTTACAAAATCACATTCTCTGAGCCTAAGTTTTCTCATCAGTAAAACAGGTATAAGAACATTTATATTCCAAAAGATTATTATAGGGAAACTATTGTATAAAATACGGAGTGAGCTGCTTTTATTAATATTACCCAAAAGAGCAGTTTTGGAGGTGCCCCAAATTCTTTCATACTACTAGGCTCGTTTTTGCTCTATAAAGCTACCCCTCATGACTCAGATCCTCTCATCTCCTACACATTAATTTCCTTTTCAAGACTTCAGATCGCACATAAAAATAATAGCTAGTATTTACATGGTGCTTTAAGATTTGCAAAGTGCTTTACATATATTATCTAATTTTATCCTCCCAACAGACTAAGATAAAGCTGCTATTATTATCCTTTTTAACAGATGAGGAAACTGAGGCTGAGAAGTTAATTGACTTGCCCAGGATCATACAACTAGTAGTTTTCTGAGATGTGATTTTAACTCGGGTATATAAACACAGTTACATGGAATTTTAAGATTTATAAAACTCTATTCACAACAACCCTGAAAAGAACATACTATAAGTATTATCATCTCAATGTGATATATGAGGAACATGGGGGAAAAGAGGCTGAATGATCTACCCAATACATGACACAGCTGAGATTTCCTTGACTCCAGGTCCAGTCTTTCTACTTCAAGATGCTTTCTAACTCATGTATCATTCTATTTGTGTATTCCTTCTTTATATTCTATTTTGTATTGGATTTATTTCTCCATATGCTAAATCCCATCAGTAGATTAAAAGTTCCATAAGGGCATATACTATAGCTTAATATCAGCATCCCATGATTTGTCTAATTGCTACAGATGGGAAACTATATCTAGTCTGAGGACTAGAAATACAAATCAAACCAAGTTTTCTTAATTCTATAGCATCACATCCTATAGAGCAGGGCTTCTTGAACTTTTTCTACTCGCAACCCCTTTTTGTGTTTCGGCAGCATCTGTTGGTGTGGCATGGCATGGTGTGGCTTGATGGCATGTATGGTGCAGAGTACACATGCTATTTGTTCAGAACTAAGGCTTCAGTGAAGTTGTGTGATACAACATGGGCAAGTGCTGCCAGAAACATCTCGGTTTCATTATACATTTGATTTTTATAAGTTTGATTTTTGGTCATTGCACATTCTGAAACCTTTTAGTGTTGCCAAATTTGAGAAGTCGAAACCCACAATTTAAGAAGCATTGCATAAAGAGCTCCTTCTGAGTATCTCTGCCATGATGCTTCCATTCCTCCCTGGTGAAATATACAGCCACATCCTCAAGACTCTCTGCTATAGCAGGACAAGGAGATTCACTCAACAAGGCCAACTGCTGAGGACTCCTTGAGTCGATTTATCTGAGAAGAGCTCTCTTGTCTGAGCTGCCCATTATTTTCCACTGACCAAGCTTCAGAGAGCTATAGTTATTTTTTTTGAAAATGCTTACCATGGGGGCAGCTAGGTGGCGCAGTGAATAGAGCGCCCGCCCTGGAATCAGAAGGACCTGAGTTCGGAGCCAGCCTCGGACACTTAATCCGCACAAACAAAAACCTAGCCGTGTAACCTTGGGCAAGTTACTTAACTCCAATTGCCCTAAAGGGGCAGCTAGGTGGCGCAGTGAGTAAGAGCGCCGGCCTCAGTTTGGATGACCCGAAATCAGATCCGGCCTCAGAAAATGAGCACCCACGCATAAATCAAATGACTAGCCGTGTAACCTTGAGCAAGTTACTTAACCCTAATTGCTTTAAAAAAAAAAAAAGAAAATGCTTACCATGAATATTTCTATACAAGATGACCAAATGCCCATGAAATTATTTTTCTTATTACCTTTAGATACATTATAAAGTCCCTTTGTAAACTCCCTTATTTGACTTGCAAGGAAAATCTGTGAACCCTCCTTCCATCAAACTGTACCTTTCTGCTATCTTCTTGTTTCACTTACAGCAATAAGACCAAGAGTGAAATGATCTAGGGCATCCAGAAATATGTAGACTTCATAGGCATTCACTGAGCAAGGGCTCACATTTAGGAGGCCAGTAGTTAGTGTTCTTTCAGATACTCCAAAAACTGAGTAATTCTTAGCACCATCTGGCACTTTTCTGCTATTCTATCCCTACCACTATAGAGAATGAAAGAAATCTCACAGGAAGGTGGATTTGCTTGCATTTTCCTTTGTTTCAGGGACTGCTGTGACCCAACAATTCATCTGCATGTGGGTAGCCTGCTGGTGACAACAATCTCAGCAAGCAGACATCCTCGGATAGACATAAAGTGTTTCCAACATGAACCTGTCAGAGAATACTTCCTAAGAGGCTATCTTTAAGAATTGAGACTCTCTTCCAACCCATTAAAAAGCATCCAAGTAGGACTTTTTGGAGGTTATCCATAAGAGATAATTCAATTAAATAGGCTAGTTCAAAGCACTTTGCAAAAGTTAAACAAATTATACCAATGTAAGGCAATGTGTATTACCAAAGAATGAGTTTGATTAATTCAGTGTTCACTCAATATTAATAGTCTAATATAAACATAATACTGCATGTGTTCATTCAATATTAAGTGTCTTAACATGTACACAACACCAAAGGAGGCAAAAAGTCATCATTTAGTGCCTACTGTGTACAATGGGAAAAAATGTTAGCTACATGGTCCCTGTTTTCATAGAACTTAATATTCCAGTGACTTACTGAGTGAAGCTACAGTGTCCAAAAAATGAGATAATATTGATGCCAAGAATGCTTAACATTCTTGGAAATGGAGCTCAGCCAGTTATAATTATGTAAAAGTCAGGGAATTAAACAAAATTTCTCCATTTGAAATTATTAATTTGAAAGTTCAGGGATATGTCCCTTCCTTCAATGTTATAAGAAAGCTGGGGCCTCTAGGTGGTGCAGTATATAGAGTGCCAGGCCTGAAATTAGAAAGACTCCTCTTCCTGAGTTCAAACTTGGCCTCAGACACTTACTAGCTGTGTAACCCTGAGAAAGTCACTTAACCCCATTTGCCTCAGTTTCCTCATCTGCAAAATGAGCTGGAGAAAGAAATAGCAAATCACTCCAGTACCTTTGCCAAGAAAACCCCAAATGGGGTCATAAAGAGTCAGACACAACTGAAAACAACCAAACAATAACAAACAAAGGCTAACTTTTAAAGATTTGGTATATTGCAAAGAATACTGGCTATGGAGTCAGGACATGAGTTCAAATCACAGCCCTCACACTTATTGACTTATTAAAACAATTGACCTCTGTGTACCAAAGTTTCCCCATGTGTCACATGAGAGGATTGGACTATGTCCACTTTCAGCTCTAAATACCATAACTATTTAAAGAACTCATCAGGAATCACTTAGAATAACCCCTAAAAGCAATATTAGTTTTATAATTTTTAAAATTTTAATCTCTTAAAATGTTGCTTGGTATAGTTGCGAGGCATCAATCACACAGCACACAGGCTGTACACAGCCCACAATACTCCAATCAAAATATAATTGTGAAATCTTTAATGGAATAAATTAAAAAACAGTAGAACATAAATAATGTTAACAAATGGTTTTCTGTGTCAATGTGAAGCCCACAGAAATCCTTAGCTAAAGTTTAGTGGCCCCTTTTTTATCTAAGTTTGCACCACTGGGATAGCAGACAGAGATAACTTCAAAGCCAGGAAGATCTGGCTTCGGATTAAAGTCCCAACTCTGGCACATACTTGCTATGTGACCCTGGGCATGGCATTTAATCTCTAAGTGCCAGGCAACTCTCTACAACTGCCACTTAGAGTGGGAGTTTCCTTACCTGAGAGCTCCCTGTACCAATTGAATCACAAATCCAATCTATATCTCCATTTTTTTGGAGGGGGGAAGGCAAGGGAATTGGGTTTAAGTGACTTGCCCAAGGTCACACAGCTAGTTAAGCATCAAGTGTCTAGGCTAAATTTGAATTCAGGTCCCCCTGACTCCAGGACCAGTGCTCTATTCACTGCATCATCTAACTGTCCCATCCCTAATATTTTCAAAAATGACTTGCAAAAAGCTCCAAATATTCCTAACTTATTCTACACGTTTCTATTCCTGCCTCAAACTATGAATATTCATTTGAGGGTCTCTACACTTGAGAATCCCCAAGGCCTCTTTAAAATGTTTCCTTTGCCTATGAAGACATTTATGTTTTCAGAGTCATGGCTTAATCTAGATGAATTATTAAGGCTACTAGTTTGTTTTAGTTATCTTTGAAATCAATTGTGTGTTTTTCTTTTCTTTTTCTAAAAACATTATAAATGGACAGACTAAACTTTAAATGATGTAAAAAAGAGTGGCGTGATAAAGTCAGGGTGGCACAGCAGAGTGTTGGATTAAGAGTCTGGAAGGCCTGGTTCAAATCCTACCACAGACACTTAGGAACTGGGTGACAGTGGGAGCCCCTTGACCTCTGAGTCTCAGTTTCCTTTTCCACAAAATGGAGAAAATAATGGGATCTACTCCCAGGGCTGCTATGAAAATCAAGTGATATAAGTATATAAAGCATGTGTATCCTTAAAGCACTACATGAATATTAGTTATTATTCATCCCATTTAGTTTCTGGTGTTAGAATACAAATTGACCCCATGTCATCTGCCTTTCAGAAGAATTCAAGAAAAAAAAAAACAATAAATAGGAAGAACAAACTATCTTAACTATTTATATAATCCAATCCAAAATGAGTGTCCTTACCACATTACAAGTTGGCATCACAATCTTTTCACAGCTACATTCTTAAGAGGGGGAAAACCAAGATGTTAACATCAATCAAAATAAATTAATGGGAAACGAATTAACATATTGGTACATTAGAGTGTCCAAAGATCAAGGTTAGTTACCACAACGCCACTCTGGACAGCACTGTCCTGATACGTTTTCTTTCACAAGTTTCCTGTCCTCAGGGCAGTCAAGTAGAGGGGGGGAGCAAAGGTTCTCCTCACAGACTAAAAGCAAAAAACAGAATAAAAAAAGAAAAACAAAAACAACAACATGCATCAAGATGAATTCTATCCATAGATAAATTGTTCCTTCTGCAGTCAACTCTCAATGATCTTCCCTCATGAAAACAGCCCTTATTCAGTTAACATTAAACCAAAACCAAACTATTGACACTATTTTTCAGACACTACAATCCTTCTTAGTTGGAACAAATAAAATATTTCATAGATAGTAATGGCAGCTCTAACATTTATGCCAGATGAAACTTATGAGGCTTCTGTGGGAAATACTGGCAACAGGTGAGGGAGATGGAAAAAGGAAGGTTTGTGAACTCAGCTAGATAGGAGACCCTCACTGGAAAGAGAATTGAGGACCCACTTTGGGTAGCAGAGTCACAGTCCAAGCTTAGATACACCAAAAAATGTAGTTAACCCGTGTCTGGAGAAATCAGATGTGGATTATAGCACTGGTCTTACAGCAAACATCTAATTTTGTTCTCTTTCAGTGGTCAAGTTGTCTCAATCAATAGTCAATTCTAAACACATAGTAATCTTTTAGTTAAAAGGGACTTACCACAGTAATACTGAGGACAACAATGATGTGTAGTATTGAGATCCACAGTGAGAAATTCTCCCTCCATGCACAGTGGAATAGACTCAGTGCAAGGTTCACAAACTGTAGGTAAAGACCAAAAACCACCAAAGATAAAGTCTGTACTAAAGATACTCTAAATTATTAGAATGTAAATTCCTGGCATGTCAGGATCATCTCATTCTTTGTACTTATGTCACTAGCACCTAGAGAAAGGCCCTCACATACAATAAGTGCGTAATAAATGCTTCTTTAAATTTTGGATGATTATTTCACAACTTTCTTGAAAAATATGCTCAAAAGAAGATACACAAAGTTTGCTTAAGGAAAAATAAAAGCAACTGAAGTTTTTACCAGGTAATGCATTTTGGTGTTTGGTTGATATTAGTATTATTAAGCACTGTTTACATATCCAGACACTAGTGTGTCTTTATAAATTAGCAGATAACAAATCCCCATGTCATTAATATAACCCCCCAAATATTCTTTAGCATTCTATGAATAAACTACTACAGCCAATTTTTTTTTTCAAGATTGGGTCTTTATCTCATGTAGGCCAGAGCTGCAGGGGTCAATCAAGGGTCTAACACCAGCACTGAATCAGCAGAAGAATTTTGAGCAGCTCCATTTTCCAGCCTGGGCTGGTTTGCTCTCCCTTAGGCAGCATTAAATCACTGTACTAATTCGGAGCTTGGTGCAGACTCACTGCAGCTCAGATCGCCCAAGCTCAAACCATCTCCCAGCCTCCTCATTAACAGGCATTACAGGCACGAGCCAACATACATGCCTAATAAGAACATTACGAAGGAGAAAACTGCTGCCCACCCTCACTGGGGACAAACACTGTTCTACAAAAACTTAAGAACAATGTTTGTAAGAGTTATCACCAAGCCAAACACACATCATTTCCAAGCAATGTGGCATGAAAAGTTTTCAAAATACAAAGACAAAGTAGAATTTTAAACCATGTGGGAATATGATGACATATTTATCATCCTGTCTCCTAATGGAATTGTGCCAAAGATGCTTTCAGTGAACCTACAGAAGATAGACTTATATGAAGACACTAATATTCAATTATAAAAAAGCAATTATTCAGAATCCACTGAATGTTAAACATGTTGGACTTGTCCTAGAAAGGTTTCTATTTGAACTTCATAAAATATAAGGTTTATTTACAAATACATAAGTGGTCTTTAAGTGGTCTATATATCATTTATTAACAATACTTAATATATTAATGCTTATTTTATATAAGAGATTTTAGCTTCCCACACTGTATATATTGCATTATCCTTTTCTTTTTAAATAATTCTGATGTCCTCACCATAATTTTCCTCAGTATCTATTTTCCTCTCCCTCCCACTCCCAGAGATCCATCCCAGAATATTTTTTAAAGATGAAAGACAAAGAACAGTTTAAAAAATCAGCATAACTGATCAATATATTGAAAAAGTCTAAAAATGCATGTATTGTACAACACTTGTGAATATCCCATTTCCACATAGGGGTGACATGGAGTGTCTTCTCATATAATTTTGCAACATTCATTTTTTTGTTTACATTGTGTAGCTGTTGTACATACTATCTTCTCCATTTTGCTTATTTATGTTAATGTATATACATGCTTCTCTATTAATCATATTTATCATTTTTTGCAGTATAATAATATTTTCTAATATTGATGTACCACAATTTGCTTAGCCATTCCCCAATCAATGGATACCTTTTTTTTTTCAATTCTTTGGTATCACAAAAAAGTGTTGCTATAAATATTTTGATGTATTTGAGGATTTTCTTCTTATCAATGGCCTCCTTGGGATATAAGCTTAGTAATGGAATCTCTGGGTCAAAAGATATAGATAACTTGGTCCCTTAATCTGTATAATTCCAAATTGCTTTACAAAATTTATATTAATTTACAGCTCCACCAACAATGCACTAGTGTGATTGTTTCCCCATAACCCATCTAAAATGACTATTCTCATCTTTTGTCAACTTTGCCAATTTGCAGCATTTTAAGAGAAACTTCAGGGTTATTTTGATTTCTATCTCCTTCATTATTCATTATTTGAGGTATTTTATATGGTTGTTAATAATTCACAATGCTTCTTTTGTGAATAATTTGTTCATATCATTTGACCACTTATCTATCACAGAATGGATTTTTAGTATGGGTATATATGTACATATAATATGTGCATATATATATACATGTGCACATATATATACACATACATACATGCATATATACTCACATATATCTGTTCATTGTTTTTTTATATCTCAGATACCAACCCTTATCAGAGTTATTTGATACAAAGATCTTTTCCCATTCCATTGCTTTTCTTCTCGTCCTAGATGCATTAATTTTCTTTGTGAAAAAGTTTTAGTTTCTTGGAATCAAAGTTTTCTATTTTGTCTTTTGTAACTGCATCAATCCCTCTGGATACTCCAAGTATAAGTTTTCATATTTTTATCGTATCATACCCTCCATGTAAATCATGATGTTTTCTTAGTTCCATGGATATACATTACTTAAAATGCACTTTTTTCATCTTTGAAAAAGAAATGAGCGGCAGTTAAGGGCTCTCATTTGTCAGGCTTTCATTAGTAAAGCAGTAATTATATCTCTACTGACAGACTCGTGTTTTGTGCCTTTCTCATTAAAGATGGTTATAGTTTACATCACAGTTATCTAGTAATTAAGATATAAAGATAGCTCTGGAGGGACAATCATATCTTATAAAAATACCTTTTCTTATGTGCAACTTGACCTTCTGGGTAATCTATAAAAATTTTGTTTAAAATGGAGATATTACATTGTAGCAGTAAATAAACAAAAAAAAAAACCCCATATTTTACTATTCCTGTTCATTTTCATTCAGTTTCTAGCTTTTACTAGTTAAACCAGGGGTTCTTAGCTTTTTGTATGTGATGGACTCTTTTGACGATCTGGTGAAGCATCGGGAGGCTTTTTTGGAATGTTACTTTTAAATGTATAGAATAAAACAAATCAGATTACAAAAGACTTCCTGAATATTTTGAAGGACATTTATCAAAATACTTTTTTATAAGTTTATCAATCCAAGTCAGTATCCCTGCCCTAGAGGGAGGTCATAATCTGTGCATCTAATTCTTGACATTTTAGAGGTAGATGTGAAATAAAGAGTTCACTAGTTTTAACAGCTTTATGCAGATGTCCCTAAATTTAAAGATCACTATACTTGGTGACAAGTTTCATAAAATCAATATCAAATGAAAGTGTCCCTATCAGATTCTTTCTTCCCATAAGTATAATATACTAAAAATATCTTACCACAGAAAGGGGAGAAACAGCAAGGTTCTCCCTGCTGAACTTGAATCTCAAATTGATCTTCCCTGCACTCTGATTGTGGAGCATCAGGACAAGCCAAAACATCACATTCTACAGAAAAAAAGATAAATTTTGTTCCAAAAATAAAGGTACAATAATGCTAAAATAAAGCAAGATGGTTTTATTTATTTTTCTTTGGATTAAAAAAATAATTTCCCAATTAACAACTTTTCTTTTATTAAATATTTCTCTTTATTAAATATCAGAATTCTTTTCCAATATACACTATCAAATTTGAGCAGTACCTGACCAACAAATTATATGCAATATTCTGTACCCATAGTCATCCCCCTCTACTAAGGGAAAGGAAATGTGTTTCCTTCTCTTTCTTTCTGAGACTAATATTGTGATTAGCTATTGCATTGTGATGATTAACAAGTTTTACAGACCCTAGTATTAGTAGAAACAGATAAAATTTCTATATGCCTAAAGTAATTTTTAAAAAATAAAATAAAAGAGGCAATTAGGTAGTGTAGTGAATAGAGCACCGGCCCTGGAGTCAGGAAGACCTGAGTTTAAGTCAGGTCTCAGACACTTAACACTTACTAGCCATGTGACCTTGGGTAAGTCACTTAACCCCAATTTCCCTGCCTTCCTCCTTCCAAAAAAAGCAATAAATAAAAAATAAAACTGCCCTTAGAAAAATAAACAGATTATGCTCTATGAAGAGTTTCCTAAGTGTTTCAAAGAATGACAAAAGAATCCATTACTCTGATCAGATGGTGTATTTCAATTATTTAAAGAGATACATAAATATACAAGCCTTAATAGCTTTAATAGAGCAAATAGTTTAAATATATCATAAAATGGTATAATATATGGTTATTTGTATATGTAGCTATATTTCTGTGTAGTGTACTTTGTGCGTGTGTATATATATGTGTGTGTTTATATGTATAAGTGAATGTATATATACACAAATCTGTTCTTGCATCATTTTGTGTATAGATATGTACATATTATGCATGCATGTGTGTATATATATTGTATAAGTATATTTGTATATGCATACATGCATTGTGTGTGCATGTATGTGTTGTATTTATGTGTACATATGTATTTATTGAGGTATTACTTACCACACCGGTATTGTGGGCAGCAGTGAAGTGGACTGTAGCCAACAAATAATTTTTCAGTACTTTTACAAGTAGGAATATTAGTTTCACACAAAGTCATGTCACAGTCTGAAGAAAAAAAAAAGAAATGAGGTCCAGACTTTCATGAATGTAAGAGTTGATCATCCCATTCTAACCTGGAGGAATAAGCTATTTCTAATATATACTTACATTGCCCCCCCCCAATAAGTAGTATGCAAAAGGAAATGGAAGTATCCCCAAATTTCATAGTTCAGAAAGTGAAGGTCATTCCAGAAAATTTAGATTGTCACCCATTAATGATCATATAGAAAATTCCTTCTTGAATTTGTGAAGATGGTTGGGATTTTTTTTTAACAAGCAAGATGCTGCACAGCTTGGTTTTGGACAGCTGAGCTGGCCTTAAAGATAGGCCCAAAGGTGAATGCCTGAATTCTAGTGCCACATAAAATATAGGCAAAATAAGGGACTGGCAAATGCCTGATTTCCCAGAAGGAATGCCCACTTTTCTCGGGAAGCCAAAATCTACCTGCTGCATACCTACCACACACTTTCTTTGGACAGCAAGACTGCACATCTGTGATGGTGATGACCACTTCTCCTTCTCTTTCACATGTTGGTGACAACTCTTCACTACAATCAGGCTCCAGAGGAATCACGTTCCCATTTTCCAAACACTGATACAGACAGCATCCTTCCTCTGACCCATTCCAAACCTCTCCAGGAGAGCGGGGCTGGCCCTTATTGTCAGTACATGCTAACAGAAATAAATGCTATTACAACTGTCCTGATCTACAGGGTTGAATTCTACATTCTAACATAGAACGAAAGGCAATGTCATCAGCTCAGAAAGAGGTAATGTATTGTCTAAAAGAAGAGTACTGACTTTGGAGTCAGAAAAACTTGGGTTCATACCCAAACTTTTCTGACTCCAACGACAGTACTTTTCTCTTCTCCCATTGAAATTTATTAGCAGAGTGATGGAAAAATCATCCAACTTCTCTGAACCTGTTTCCTCATCTGCAAAATGGGGAGAGTAACACATCCAGTCCCTACCTCACAGCTGTGTAATGGTCAGATCAGACGAATGCTTTTCATGACTTTAAGAATTATACAGATACCAGCTATTACTTCACCATTTCTGATCTTAAAATCTTATCTTTTTCCAATATAATAAAACTTTTCCTTTGGTACATGGCCACAAATTTTCCTTTCTGAGAGTCCTGGGGGTTTTTTTCCTATGTATAATTCAAGTCAAATCAAGTCAAGATACATTTATCAAGAGCCTACTATGTGCCAGGCCCTTTGCTAAGTGATAGATTTACAAACAAAGGCAAAAATAAAAACAAAAACAAAAAATACTCTGGTCTCCAGGAACTCACAGTCTAACAAGGAAGGCAGCATGCAAAATACCTATATATGAACTAGATATAGGCAGGATCAAATGGAGATAATGCCAGAGGGAAGGCACCAGTATTAAGAGGGTTTGGCTTAGCTCTGGCCTAAAAACCAGGAGGCAAAGATGAGGAGGGGGAGAATTCCAAGGATAAGGAACAGCTGATTAAAATTTACAAAGTCCAGAGATGGAATATCATGTGGAAGGAGGCCAACATCATTGTATTACAGAGTGTGTATGGGGAGGGGAGAAGGAGGATAGGAGGAGAGGTGGGTGGAAGAAGACTAGAAATGTAAGAAAGAGGTTATGAAGGTCTTTAAAAGCCAAACATAAAGGTTTGTATTTTATCCTAGAGGTGATAAAGAACCTCTAGAGTTTATTAAGTTGGAGGAGGGAAAAGGGAGAGACATGGTCAGACTTGCCTTTAGGAAGATAAAAATGATAGCAGAGTGGGAAGGATAGACTAGAGTGAGAGAAGGCTTGAGTAGGGAGTTCAACCACAAGGTTACAACAGAAGTCCAAGTATGAGATGATGAGAATCTATACCAGAGTAATAGCAGTGTTAGAAGAAAGAAGGGGGAGTACCTGAGAGATGTTGCAAAGGTAGAATCAGCAGAACTTGGCAACTGATTAGATGTGAGAGCTGGGAGAGAATGAGTGGTGCAAGCCTGGATTGTAAGCCTGGGTGATTGGAAGGATGGTAGTAACCTCAACAGTAATAAGGAGGTGAGGAAGAAGGAAGAGTTTAGGGGAAAAGATAATGAATTCAGTTCTATAAATGCTCAGTATGAGATGCATAAAGGATATACATTTTGTGATATCCAACAGGCAATTGGGGTTGGGACTGGAGTGCAGGGGAGAGGTTAGGACTGGATAAATAGTTCTGAGATTGAACTGCATAGAGAAAAAAATTGAATTCATGGGAATGATAAAAGTCTTTTATGCATTTTAATTTTATAATTTAATCAATTTTTATTTTATTAAGAAATTCATAGGAAATCACAGCTCTGTTCTTTTCTTTTGTATGAACCTGTGAGAATAATTTAACCTTTTGGGGCTCAGTCTCCTTATCTGTAAAATGAGGGAGTAGGGGTGTAAGGCTCACTGAATCTAATTCATTCCAGTATCTAATTCATTCTAGAATCATAGACTCATAGATTTAGAGCTATAGATCTTCTAGTCTAACCTTTTTACATCACAAATAAGAAAACTGAAACCTGTAAAGGTTATGTGACTTGTCCAAGGTTTAACATGAAATATAAAACCAGGATCTAAACCCAGAGACTCTAACTCTAAATCTGGCCCTCTTTTCACCCTATCACACTTTCTCCCTAAGTCTAGGAAACAGATATTTTCAAAATGACAAATTGCTACAAATAAGCAGAACTAGAGAATAGAGAGAAAATGGCTTTAATTTTTTAAGGTCATGGTATCTCTTCTATAAAAAAATAAAATATTTTAGCATCAGAATGGTTTAGTTGATTGAGATCTGAGACCTGACTCCAAGGCTAGATGACTACAGAGCTCCGAGAGGCTGAAGGTTCTCATCAGTAAAACAGGAATGATAGTAATACCTCTAAGAGTTGTTATGATAATCCAAGGAGATAATTCAGCATATCCCAAAGTACACTAAGATGTTTGGGACGCCCCCTATATGTGAAGTGCTTGCATAATTTAAGTGATGATTACAATTAGGGAGTTGTGGTATAATGGAAAGGAACTTGCTTTGGAGTCAGAGGACCTGGAATCAGGTTCTGCTATGCTGCTTTCTACTGATGTAAACATAAGTAGATCATTTAATCACTTTGAACCTAAGTTTCCTTGTCTTTGAATAGGCATGCTAATAAATACTAACATCTACCTCCCATGACTTCCATGACAATAAAATAAAACAATGTAGGGAGAGGGCTCTGTTAAATACTATATAAACACAAGTCATGTCTATGATGGAGATAGTTTTTCTTTTTTACAGAAATTTTACTGTGGAAAAAACAGTGAACCTTTTGACACTTCAACAGAAGTAGAGACTCCAAAAGTGAATCAGCCTTCTCATTCCCCAGTGATGAATGTACATCATTGTTGTCAGATTTCACTAGCCCTAAAGGGAATATATATCACAATGCCTATGGGTTTTGTCTTCTCTTGTGCACACAATGTTTAAAATGTCAAGCTTGTTTCTAATTTGTATTTCATTTCCAACATCCTTCCTCCCTAACTTGTCATTCAATAGCTACATCCCAGTTGTTCTGTCTAGGATTCATCCCTTTCGACCATCTAATGCTAGAAGAGGTAGTATGGTAAAGTGAGCAGAGTGCTGAACTTAAGAGTCAGGGAAATCTGAGTGCAAATCCTACCAACCACACTGTGTGACCTTGCATATGTCATTGAAACTGTTTGGTCATCAGTTTCTTCATCTCTAAAATGAATGAGTTGGATAAATGTCCTGTAAGGTTCCTTCTAGTTATAAACTGTATGGTCATTATCTATGATAATCTGAAACCTGATTCTGTGACCGGCAGAAAAGATGAGAAATTCATAAAATTAATGGCTTAATAATACAATGTTGAGCAGCAAGGTTCTACATTTTGTGCTATTTTCATCTGCTGGCATAATGAAGAAAAAGTGACTTGAGAAGTCGATAAAATATCCTATCTTCAGACGTGATGCTGAGAAGAAAATGTCTCACCTTTGAAGCTAATTAAGCTTCTACCTCATTTAAAGTTATATCAAAGAAATGATTTTTTCCTGCCCCCACCTTCATTCTTTTTTTCCTCACTTTTATCTCCATTGGCTCCAAGTCTATTCCCAAGTGTTCTAAGGAAGGAAAAGTTAATGTAATTAGTTTTTACAAATCAAATGCTTGCAAAATCTCTCTGCCCTGCTACTCACCACATCTTTCCTCTTGAATACACAGAATGGAGTCTGGCCTATGAAGAACGGTTCCATTTGTGCACACACAGTCTTCTCTCAAATGCTGGCAAGATGACTCTTCTTCAAAGAACCACTTGTTCTGACATGTTTTGGCTGCACAAGATTGAGCACAAGGCTGATATTCCATCCCTTCAGGACAACTCAAAGCTATAGGTAAGATAACAGGGTTTCAGGATGATGCAATTCAATTCAATAGAAAAAAATTTATTAAGCATTAACTTAACCATTTTTCCCACATGAAATGACACTAGAACCTTTAGTAAAATTTGGCGATTTTCAGTCAGTGATAAATAACTATCATGAAGTCAAAAACAAGTCATAAGTTCTTTTAAAAAAAATCAGCAAGTTGTATATCTAAAGCCCTTTTGTATGTGCTAGGGACACCAGTGAAATAATGAAGTGTTCTTGCCATCGAGGAACTTCCATTTAGCTGGTAATCATTCAAAAAAGTGATCAATTTAAATTCTTGGAAAAATGGAAGCAATTTTTCACTGAAATAAATTTGTGTGGTTGACAGCGGGCATGGTATAGTGCAGAGGTTTCAACCACCCATTCCACAGACCATGTGCAGCCTACAACACCCCTGGGTGCAGTCTGAATAAGATTAAAATGTAATTGGGAAATAGTTAATGAACAAGTAAATATACAATAAAATATTGTTAACATTATATTTTAAATTACATTTTAAAATTAAGTGAATATGGAATCCATATGGAACCCCTATGGATTAATGGCCACTAATCCATTTGAGTTTGACACCTTTTCTATAGTGGTAGAGAGACATCTCCTTATAGCCAGCAAGATCAGCATCCTAGTCTCTCCTATGATACATAATGACTGTATGACCCAGAGAGAGTCACTGAACCTGTGAGCCTCAGTTTCTTCAAATTCTTCACTAAAGATAATGATAGCACCTTCCTCACAAGGTTGTTGTGAGATTCAAATGTGATCATACATACTTGCTTCTATTATCTTCATTATTATCACAGTCATTATTAACTGGTATTCCTTTACTGAAGACTGTCTTCAGTGTTTTGTCATGGCATAGAGCTGGCCCTGCATGGGCTGTTGAAGAATATGTCAGTGGAGTACAAATTCTGACAGGTCTAGCCAACCGAGAAATGTTTAGCTAAGTTTAGGGAGAATTAACACCAAACTGACATCAAAAATGTTATCTTTTTTTAGCCACAGTAATGTCTGAATGTCATCTTCTAAGTCATGAAGAACCTGCAATCTGTATCAGTGGAGAGAGTATCCACATTAAGAAAATTACAAATACTTGGAAATACTGGAGTTGAAACATATGTATTCTCTGGTATTAAAAGAAGTTTCATAAAGAAATCAATCACTAAATAGGTATTGAGCATCTATTTCCAGTACTAAGCTAAGTTATGTGACAGTTGAAAAAGAAATAGAAGTTGTTCTTAGCTATGCATATTTCAGCTTGATCTAGTTTTGTCTAAATGAAATTTGAATAACAGGCACCTAAAGTACAGTTTTAGTATAATTTGCATCTGGCATGAAATAAAGGCTGCAGAACTCTGCTAAATATGGTCAGGAGGGGGAATACTTGAAATATGCTATGGGATTACATGCATTTTTTTTAGCCAGGAGAGAGAGAAGATCATTGCAAACACAGTTAAGGTTAAACCTTCCATTTCAGAAGAAAAGAAAAAAAAACAGAACTGCATAAAGCTTAAGTCCACTGCTACCATGTTTTAGAGTTTTTGCTGACTAGCAACGAGCTGACAAAGGAAGAATTTTTTTAAAGTTGTTTTTTAAGTTTTTATGCTAAAAGATGGGATTTTATTTTAGAAGTAGAAGGCATCACTCATTTTAGAAAACCATTTCTATGGGCCTACTATGTATTTGGAAAATTACTGTCTGTCCTGATTACTTACAACAATAATCTGGTGTTCTCCACTGAATGCAGATATCATATTTGTTGCACAAAGCTACATATGCAGACAATACATCACATTCATACTTCCAAAAATATGTATGGTTGATCCACATCTTCTCACAAAATTCCTCTGGCAAAACCTAGAGATGGAGGTTAGAGGCAGCAGGAGAAAAGAGATGCTTTAGTTGATGCTAGGTAGGACTCTAACTGCCCTGGGGTTGCTTTGAGTTGCATACATGTATTGCAAGTAAAAATTTATTATTGATCTTCTTAATACAGTTGTTCCAAACCTGGAGTCCGTGAACTTACTTTTTCTGAATAGTTTAATATCTGTACTTCACTATAACAGGTTTCTTCTGTATTATATGAGTGTAAAAATATTATTCTGAGAAATAGCCCATAGATTTTACCAGACTGCCAAAGGGGTCCATGCCAAAAAAAAAAAAAATCTAAGGACTCCCCCCCCCACCCCCGCCACTGGAGCTCACAGACTCAAACAGATGATCAGATAATTGAAAATATTAAGTTGTCTTTGGTTTGTGGTAACAGAAAACATATAGTAGGTGAGATATCTATTGCCTAGGTCACTGCACATAAATTCATCATCATGCTAGGAAAGAGACAGTTTAAAAAAGTGGATCTACAGATACAACTTTGTGATACTGCCCCTTTCCTAGCTCTGTCTTCTCTCCAGACACTAACTCAGATTGTGATTTGCTGTGTAGTTCTTGAAACATGCTTTAATTATACATGGTATCACTAATTAAATTTTGACATGAAATATTCTTTAAAAATGACTGTTAATATCAAGCTATGTAAATAAATTATGTAACTTGGTCAGTCTGAGTGTAATTATGTTTTTATCCTTTTTAGCATCTATGGAGTGCCTCATTTCATCTAGAAAAACATTAAAACTCGAACAGTTTAGCTCTTCTCTTTTTAACCCATCTTCTACTTTTCTTCTCTTTTCTATCATGATATTCCCATCAGTCTTCGTCTCTCCAAAACCTGTTATTCCTCCTTCAAGGTCCACATTTTTCTTTAACTTAGATTTGATGGTCTTTTTTGATCTTGTTTTCTGTGTTCTTTCATTTGATTTCTAGATTGAAAATTAATTTGTAATTTCTCTTTTGCCTTGCTATTAATTTTAAGATGGAATATGCTATTTGGAGCATATGTAATTCATATAAATTCAAGAAGCTAGAAATATAGAAAAGTTAGTGTACTAAGCATGTGACAAAGTTGTAGGGAGTGGACAAAGGGGAGATTAAACATTAACCCTTGCCAAAATTTCTAAGTGCAATGGATACATCATCTTATTGAAAAGTTTGTATTTCAGTGGTACAAACTGCAATTTATTCACATCTTTTCATGCTGGGTTACTCTTATTTCCCACAAGTCTACCCAGAAATCCATCATGTAAGGTGAAGTGATAGAGACCAAGAAGGTCTAGAACTGTTAACACTTTATAATAAAACACTTTTTTTTCTTTTTGGAGGGCAGTTGGGGTTAAGTGACTTGCCCAAGGTCACATGGCTAGTTTTTGTGTTAAGTGTCTGAGGTCGAATTTGAACTCAGGTCTTCCTGATTCCAGGGCCGGTGCTCTATTCACTGTGACACCTAGCCGCCCCCACTTCATAGACACTTCTGCAGGACACAAGCTGCCCAAGCTTATTCTGGATTTTGTTATGCATTTTTACTTCAATTTTGGTTTTAATCTGTTATTTCATTGGTGTATGTAACTCCAAGAGGCAATCCCATATATCAAAATACATTAGTGCTACAACTTAATTTCTTGTAGCACTTCCTGAGAAAGTTGCCTGGAGACCTAAGAGTTTAAGTAACCTGGCCAATCATACATCTAGTGTGTCAGAGGCAGGCCCAGAAGCCAGGTCTTCCTGAGACCATCCCTTTATCTATGATATCATACTGCTTCATGTTCTAAATTCCTTAAGAAAATTATTAAATTTGGGTGGTGCAGTGAGTAGAGCACCAGTCCTGGAGTCAGAAGGACCTGAGTTCAGATCCAGCCTCAGACACATAAACAAAACAAAAAACCTAGCCATGTGACCTTGGGCAAGTTACTTAACCCCAATTGCCCTCCAAAAGGTAAAAAAAAAAATATTAAATTCTTAATTAACTCAATTTTTAGATTGGGCTATCAAAGTAGACTGGGGCAGCTAGGTGGCACAGTGGATAGAGTGCCAAGCCTGGAGTCAGGAAAACTCATCTTCCTGAATTCAAATCCAACCTCAGATACTTACTAGCTATGCAACTCTGGGCAAGTCACTTAACCCTTTCTGCCTGAGTTTACTCATCTGTAAAATGCACTGGAGCAAGAATTGACAAACCATTACAGTAACTTTGCCAAGAAAACACTAAATAGGGCCACAGAGTCAGATACAACTGGAAAACAACTATCAAAGGAGATTAGAGATTCTTCCTTTTTTTAAAGCATTATGACCTAGCAGAAGTAGAGGTTGCCTTGAAGGCAGAAGGACATGCAATCAAGTCTTGCCTCTGACACATACTGATTTTGTGAAGATAGCAAGTCCCTTCCACTCTCAGTGCTCTACACAGGTCTCTAAGACTTTAACTTTCAGAGAAGGTGCTGATCTACATTGGTAGAGGGATATTCTTTTCCTGGGAGTTCTCAATACTGATGATCCATTTCCTTTATACCACCATATCTCAACTTTTTTGTATATGTGTGATGTAGCCTTTTGGCTAACGGGTGAAACCTATGAACTCCTTAAATTTATTCATAACTGAAAGGAATTCTAAATTCCAGTAAGATGTTAATTCAATTAATGGTCTAATTTTTCTAAGCTCATAGGTCCCTTGAAACCTATCCACAGATCTCTGTTCTTAACCTCAGGTTAATAACCCCTGATTTATACACAGGATAGTTTAGATGCTGTCCTGACTAAAACAAAGATGAGCACAAAATTTCCCTATTGCAGTCCTAGCAGTCTGGATGTCTTCTGTCATAATTTCTTCCTTTACCCTTGTTTTTCAGTAAGAAGTGGCCTTTCTCCTTGTCAATGTAAGCCCTTCTATATGTGCAAGTGATCCCATTTCTTCCTGTCTTCTGCAATAGATTTCACCCTCTATCACTCTTCTTTTTCTACTATTCAATATCTCTCCACTATGATCCCTTATTCCCTAAATATATACTCATAAATTCCCCATCTTCAAAAACACACTCACTTGATCCATTCATCCTGCTATCTTCCCACCTCTCTCCTGCCATTTGTGACTAAACTTGAGAAGGCCTCCATTTCCTATCCTCTTGCTCTCTTCTGAATTCTGCACTCTGACCTCCAAAACCATCATTTAATTGAAACTGCTCTCTCCAAAATTACCTATAAACTCTTAATTGTCAAATCTAATGGCCTTTTCTCAGCCCTCATCCTACCTGACCTCCCAGCAGGCTTTGACATTGTTGCTGATCACCCTTTTATCCTTCATTCTCTCTTCTCTCTATTTTTGTGGTTCCTTCCCACCTATCTGATGACTCTTTCTCTGTTCTCTTTGATGAATCTTCATTTAAATCTCAATGAGTAACAGTGAGGATCACCCAAGTATCTCCTGGGCCCTCTTTTCTTCTCCCTTCCAAGTACTATTTCACTTGCAAGAAATAATCCCCCTCCTCATCTCTGCCTCCTCACTTTCCCAGCTTCTTTCAATTTCAACTAAAATTTTACCTTATACAAGAAACCCTTGTCTCCCCCATTAACTGTGAACTTCTTAAGATCAGGGACTCTTCATTTTTATTTTTTGCCATTCTTTGTATTCCCAGTGCTTAGCATCATGCCTGGCAAATAGTAGGTGCTTAATAAATGTTCACTGACTAATTGACTGGATTTTAGGTGAAGTCCTTCCTACCGTGATATGGGATAATTTTGATTTCCACAGGAAACCAACACCTAAAAAAGGAATACATTAGTTGTTACTCTCAGTTGTGGCAGCTTCTTGTTATTATTTTAACCAACTTACTTTTTTATGGCACGGAATGAAAGCTGTTTTCTTTAGCAGCTCTACACAGTGACTACAATCATCTTCAGTACAATTTCTAACAGGTCTTCTTGTTGTAACATCAAATAATTTATCAATTTCCCAGCTTTCGATAAACAATCCAATGTCATCCATATTGGTAATGATGGTACCATTTGACATCCTTAGATCATCATCTGGGTCATCATTACAAACACCTAAAAAGAGGGCAGCACATTAACTGGAAAAAAGTCACAAGAAAAAAAGGTCATGAGGGTAGTTGAGTTACTTTTATATGTGGTTTTGGGAAAATGGGCTTAATAAGATGAAAGTGGCCTCAGGATGAGAGAAGACACAAAAAGTCTTAGAATTTCCATCAGCCTGAAAATGTAAGGTAAGATATGAGGAGAAAGATAATTTCAGCACTTAAAGAACCAGAAATGAAAATTCTGATGAGGGCCTAAGGAAAAAAATAACCATGTCATTAGGGATGATAAGTTTCAATTGCCTAGAAAATACACATATGCAGAATATCTCCTTTACTGGTCTCCCCTCTGATATTTACTCCCTTTGTGCTCTAAGGCAGCTCATTTAACTTCTCTGACCTTTAGTTTCTTAGTCTGTAAAGGAAAGAGTTGGAGAAGAGGGAGGAGGAGGAAGAAAAGAAGAAAAAGAAGGTGAGAAGGAAGGGGAGAAAGAAGGAGGAAGAGGAGGAGAAAAGGAGAAGAAAGGAGGGGGAGGAAGATTTGACCCCAAGTCCCCTGACTGCAGTCACTATGCTTTTTATTATCTTTCCCTACCTCCTTAGTTGGTCTAGATTAATGATTTCATTGTTATGGGGAAATATTAATATGGAAATTCCCTCCTCTAATGCAGATGAGCAACACTTTTTTTTTTAACTTACATATTAACAGACTGATCATATTGGGAATCTGAAGATCTTCCCTGCCCCTTGCCCCTTGATAGGCTTAAGTGAATCTGAGAACCTTCTCTGATTTGAAAATATACTCTTCCCCCTAATAGGCTGAATATGGGCACATGGAACCTCTGGAGGGAGGCTTATTTTTCAGGAATGCCCACACCTTGTTACTTGTTACAGTGGGTCAAGAAGGTTGTGACATTCTCTGATCTAGGAGAAGGCTATATATACCCTGATGTGAGGTTTTGCTTTGGGGCTCACTTTGGGAAGAGTTGTGTGATTTGACCAGATGAGACTCTGGGCAGCCATTGAGCCCCCTGGCTTTGAAAACCCAGATGTTGGTACTTCCCTCTCTGGTAACTAACTAGGTATGGAAGTAATGTTCAGACAGCTGGAAGCCTGTCAGCTGAATTGTGTTATTTTCTGTTGTAACTTCTGTTTATATTATCTGAAGTTCATGGTGCTGACCTTTTCCCCTGAACTAGGTAAATGATATATGTTTGATTAAAGTAAGATTGTGAACCCTTTTTGAGTTGCTTTCCTTTAGAAAAGCAGATCTAAGAACCTGTGCTAGCAGCCATCCTGGGTATGCTAGGGTGCTTGCTGCTACACTGATTTGGGGACACTTGGAGTTTAAATGATTTACCCATGGTCAAACAGAATGATAAGCTATCACTTTTTAAATCAGAAAATCAAGGCGCAGGGCCAACATTCAATTCAATTTAAGAAATACTAATTAAGAAAATAATATCTATAAAGTACCATTTGCCAGGTGATATAGACTATGCCAAAATGAGTAAAATATAAACCTTGACTCAAGGAACTCATAGTATGGTGGACAGGGAGAATGAGAGCATGAAGAATAAGAAATGTAACTTCAGTAAAACAAAAATGTTTTGAAGATACTGAGATTTAAGAAGCAATTCTCACCACAAAGTCCTTCTGTGCTATGATTAGCAACCAATGAAAAGTCATAGTGTATATCTATAATTCCTGTAACATGAGCCCATCGGATCCTAAATCCTCCTGGAGTGGTTACAACATACATAGCGCCAGTATCCTCAATTGACAGACCATTCTCCGAGAAAGGTAATGATTCAATGACAGAATCCACTTCCACCTAAAACATTCCCAAAATACCTTATTAGTAAAATGGAACTGGTTATATACACATTAGTTTAAATCAAGATATTCTAAATTATTTCCTTCATGTTATTGGTCATCTTTGGTTTCTAGAAATTTCATGACTCCTGACCATACCGCAACATCAGAAGACATTTGGCATCAAAAGGTGAGCATTTTTTCCCCACTAAGAAGTTTGGAGATTTGAACCCAGGAAGATGAGTCTTCCTCACTCCAGGCCTGGCATTCCATCCACTGTGCCACCTAGCTTCCCTTTATATTTTAATAGATGACTGTGTACACTGATAAACTGAAATTCAGTATCTCTACATTTTAAAGTTTTGATTAAAATACAAACTTTAACTTTAATTGATATTCACATAAAGTACTTAAGGATCCCTAAAGTGAAAGGTGAAGTGTGGTGAAATGGAAAATCTGTTGAGTTTGGAATGAAGAGACCCTGGATTCAAATCCATTTACAATAATTACCAGTCGTCCACTTTAACAAAATTCTCTAAGCATCATATTTGACATCTTAAAAAAAAAAAGTAGAAGAGTGGGGGTGAAACACTCTTGTACCTACCTCACAGGACTATGTTGAGGCTTAAATAAATAATCTATGTAAAAGCATCTTATAAACAAGAGAAAATCTTAATTGGCATTGCTAAACTGGTCATGAACAAAATTGTTTGGATACATTAATAACACTGAAGTTTTGTAGTATAATCTCTTAATTGGAAAAATTGTGAATTTTATTTATTACCTTCTATATTGTAGCAATTTTCCTATGGCCATTCATTATTTCCTTACCTTTCTTGTTAAACGATTGATAAGTACATTATATGAGAGTGATGTTATATTTAATTTCTTGAAACAAAGACCTGATATCTTCGCATGTGAAACCTTTTTGGAGAGATACAAAAAAATGAAAACTTTATGATTTTATATACAATAATGTCTGTAAGTAGAATACATTAAAATTTTAGATAACACTCACTAGCTTTCTTTTTGAATTTCCAATCTGAAAAAATACAAAAATATATTATCAAAAGGAATATATTACTAACCATCGTTTTTCCATTTATATTAAATGCATCTAAAATCACTTACATGTAACTGCTTAGGAGTAAAATACAAAAAAATAAAATAAAATGCTTAGATAATTTCTTGAGATTTCTCTAGCTCTGAGTTTCTCTGAAGTTAGAGAATATTATTGAAGCCCTATAAAAAGATACTATGCTGATATTAGTCCTAATGAACAAATGATAAAGAACATTCTTTTCCTCTCTCTAGAAATATCAAGGACAATGACTGAAGAATGCTGCATATACTGCACGAAACAGCTGATATTTTAGTTGATTTTGCTCTGGGGATTTTTTGCTTCTGGTTTTTTTTTGTTTGTTTGTTTGTTTTGTTGTTTTTATTTTTTGCAAAGAGAATTCAATGGGGATCAGCATATTGGAAAATAACTATGACTATAATAAAAAAAAGAAAAAAGTCACAAACTGAATACTAACTTACATGATTAGTGGGGCATTTCTCAATATGAGCAATTATGATTTCCCCAGGAATCTGGACTAGGATGTAGGAAGCCATACTATAGAGTGCTGCACTATTTCCATCAAATGTAATAATGCTTAGTTCTGACAACACTGAACATCGACCTAAAAAATAAAAAAAAAAGTATACTTAGTCATTACATTTATAAACTTCTTTATACTTTTAGCTCTTTTCCCAAAGGAACAAGTGAAAATGATCTTTAAAAGGTAATGCTTTTATAAGAGGAGTTAACCAATGAAAAATTAGATGTTGTATTTAAAGTAGGAGTCTCAAATTTCATTTAAAAATAATTAACTTGGGGCGGCTAGGTGGCGCAGTGAATAGAGCGCCGGCCCTGGAATCAGAAGGACCTGAGTTCGGAGCCGGCCTCCGACACTTAATCCGCACAAACAAAAACCTAGCCGTGTAACCTTGGGCAAGTTACTTAACCCCAATTGCCCTAAAGGGGCGGCTAGGTGGCGCAGTAAGAGCACCGGCCTCGGAGTTTGGATGACCCGAGATCAGATCCGGCCTCAGAAAATGAGCACCCACGCATAAATCAAATGACTAGCCGTGTAACCTTGAGCAAGTTACTTAACCCCAATTGCTTTAAAAAAAAAAAAATAATAATTAACTTGATCTAATTACAAAGAACAAATGTGCTCCTGAAGAAAAGATAGGAGAAAATAGTTCCTCTCATTCCTTTGCAGAAGTAGAGAGTCCATTGGTGTGGAACACTGCATGTGTCAGATTTTTTTTTTGATGACTTGATAGGTTTGTTTGATTTTTTTTTCTTCTTTAAAAATTGCTATTAGGGATGACTCTTTGGATCAGGAATGCAGAGGGAAAATCTTGTGTATGTGTGTGTGAGAAACACACTTGTGAGGATCACAGGATTTCTCAGGCAGGGTCAGGGAGGTAGCCTAGATGATCTTCCACTGTCAACTGCTTCCCTGGAGACCCCTAGGAAGATACATGTGAGTTGCCCCTCACTGTGGCTGTGGGGATCATAAGACTTCTAGTAGGGTCAGGGAACTAGCCTGGAATGAGCTTTCACTGCCCAGTGCTTCCCTGGGGCTCTTAGGAAGATTTATTTGATATACCCTTTGAAATGGCAAATCGCTTCTCACTGAAAGAACTCAGAAACAAAGTGTGCAGAGGAAGTGGTTTATTATGTTTTGTGGCAAGGAAATTGGTGTGGTGCTCACTGTGTATGCATCCACACTGATGCAGAAGCAGTAGTGAGGTTATATTGTTTTGTCCTTCCTGGTAGTCTTAGGGTTAGTTAAATTCCTTTATTTCCCTACATTCCCTCTATATATGCAAATTATATGCAGATTACATAGGCACAGTAGTGAGGATACTTGAGACCTGACCTGGTCTGACCTCTAAGGTCAGAGCTATGTGCCACAGCCCCACCTTTCTAGTTCTCTCTGGTCATTGTCATAGTTCCAGGAAGGCCAGGGTTTTAGTAAAATAAGATAAGTGAGCTTCCCCACAGCTATTGATTATCTTCTAATAACTTTTGTGGGAATGAAACAAGATACCTCTTACAATGAGGATGTGGATGTAAAAACAAAAGAAATCAATAAAAGTCTATGAAAAAAGAAAATACAATCTTAAAACATGTCATATAACACATGCATTGTTGGTGGAATTGTGAACTGATTCAACAATTCTGGAGAGCAATTTGGAATAATACCCCAAAACTATAAAACTGTGCATATATATAAAACCCAGCAATACAAGTACTAGGTGTGTATCCTAAGGAGATTAAAAAAGAAAAAAAGAAAGAAAAGGGCCTTTCCGTGCAAAAATATTTACAGCAGCTCTTTTTCTGGTGACAAAGAATTGGAAATTGTGGGAACACCCATCAATTGGGGAATAGCTGAACAAATTGTTGTATATGATTGCAACAGAATACTATTATGCTATAAGAAATGACAAGCAGCATGCTTTCAGAAAAATCTGGACTTATATTATGTTAGGCAAAATGAAGTGAGCAGAATCAGGAGAACATTGTATACAGTAATAGCAATATTGTACAATGATCAGCTATGAATGACTTAGCTATTCTCAGCAATATAATAATCTAAGACAATTCCGAAGGACTCAAAATGAAAAATGTTATTCACTTCCAGGGAAGGAACTGACGGAGTCTGAATACAGATTGAAGCATACTTCTTTTTACTTTATTTTTCTTGGGGATTTGTGACCTGTTTTCTTTCACAACATAACTAATAAGGAAACATGTTTTGCATGACTGCACATTTATAACCTATGTAAAATTGCTTGCCTTCTCAGAGAGAAGGGAGGGAAACAATTTGGAACTCAAAAAAAAAATAATTAATGTTAAAAATGTTTACATGTAATTTGAAAAAAAAAATTTAATGTCACACCAGTACCAGTTGTGCCTGCTTTTCATACATAAAGTTCAAACCCCTTCCTTCACATTTTAACATAAAGCCATTGTCACAAATTATCAAATCTCCCAGAACTTAATAAAATTCCATAGCTTACTTAAGTATAAAAAAGCTATATGGGAAAAAAATTTTAAATAGATTTGATTTTGACTAAAAGACTGAGAAACAATATCTCACTCTTTAGTTATACTGAGGGAAGGAAGTCTTTCTGAACAGTGCTAAAAATGATCTGTTTCAATTCATATGTTCAACACACTATTAAAAAGCTCATTATTTTTTTAAGGCTCATTATTTTAAAAAGTCTTTCGGTGAATTTAAAAAAAATCCTTGTATCTCTCCTCCTCCCTTTCCTGGAGAGCTATCTCACATAACACAGAATGCTTTTTAAGAATAAAAAGAAGGGGTGGCTAGGTAGTGCAGTGAATAGAGAACAAGTATAGGAGTTAAGAGGACCTGAGTTCAAATCTGGCCTTAGACACTTAATACAAAAACTAGCAATGTGACACCTTGGACAAGTCACTTAACCCCAATTGCCCTCCAAAAAGGGGGGAAAAAAAGAAAAAAGTAAAAGTTGAAAAAAAAAGAATAAAAAGAGGAGGAACCCCCCCCCAGGCAAAACAAATCAATACATTGAAAAAAATCTGAAAATTTGTGCAAGTTTCTATACCTATAGACCTTGTACCTCTGCATAGGTATACAGAAAGGCATCTTCTCATATCTCTTCAGTGAATCATTTTTGAAACATCAAAAATAATCTCTCTAATTTTGATTTTTAACTTCTATTTTTTTTTCTGATCCCATGTTGTTACTGGTTGGAATTTGGATCATGCTATCAATGCCCAGAATGTACCACTTCTACTTCTGAACACCCTATCTAGACTTACAAGGGCACTCCCATTCAGGACAGCAGGTATCATTGTTCACTTGAACAGGCATTCCTCGAAAACCACAGTCAGGTATGGTTGTGTCCTTTGGGCAATTGCTTGATAGGTTGAACAATATCCATTCCTTATTAATACATACATATTGGTAACAAGTGAATGTAGGTTCCATATATTCTGGCTGTTAGTAGAAAAAATAGAAATTATTTATATTTCCAAAGCAAACACATTTAGTTTACAAAGCAATTCAATTTTAAAAAATTAAGTGCCCAATATGTGCAACGTATTGAGGTAAGCTTTAGGGATACAAAGATCAGAACAACTGAAGATGGCCCAGGATGCAGTGGGAGACTTTGGCATTTTTTAAGAGGTCTTTCATCCTGATCTGTATCTGGCCACTGGGACCAGATGGTTCTGGAGGAGAAAGTGAGATTGGTGACTTTGCAGAGTCCTCCCTCACTCAAATCCAATTTATTTGCAAGTCATCATTTTCCTGATGTCATGCTTCTCTTCAAGAATGGGGGCGGCTAGGTGGCCCAGTGAGTAAGAGCGCTGGCCTCGGAGTTGGGATGACTCGAGATCGAATCCGGCCTCAGAAAATGAGCACCCACACATAAATAATGACTAGCCTGTAACCTTGAGCAAGTTACTTAACCCCAATTGCTTAAAAAAAAAGAATGAAGAATAAACCAAAAGGATACAAAGAAATAGTCCCTGCCCTCAAGAAGCTTACATTCTCTCAAAAAGGAAGATAGAACATTTATCAAAAGAAATAATTACAAACAATACAAAGCAAAACACAATGTAATTTTAAAAGGGAAAGAATATTACAGGTAAGCAGATAAATGCTAACATTTCTATAGTGCCATTAGGTTTGTAAAGAGTTTTATAGATATTATCTCATCTTAAGGCCTCTTGTAGGAGGTTTGAACATGGACTGTGCTCTGAAGGAACCTAGTGATTCTCTGAAGTGAAAGTGGGAAAAGAGAGCATTCCAGGCTTGGGTAGAAGGGTTAGAAGAAAGGAGAAAGAATGCCATATACAGAGATCAGGGAGCAGGCAATTTGCCTAGAAGAGAGAATATCTGAAGAGGTGTAATATGAAATTAGACTAGAAAGGGAAATGGGAGCAGGTGGAGGGCTTAAGATGGAAGGCTGAATATTTTGTAATTTATTGTAGGAGCAATAAGGAACAAGTTATGGGTTTTGAGTAGTGATGGGAGAGTGACGCATGATTTTTTTTTATTCTTGTCTTTTTTTTTAATTTCAGTTTAGCAGAGGAGTAAATAATGAATTGGAGAGGGCAGAGACTGGAGGCAGGAAAGTCATTTTGGAGGCTATTGTAAGAGGTGAACAGAGCCCAAGGTTGTGTGAGTAGAGAAAAGGGGTAGAACGATAAAACTTGGCAACTGACTGGAGATAGTGAGAGATACAGTTGAGGAATAAGGGGGAAGAAAGGATTCTATGCACATAAAATAGAAATATGCAAAAATTCAACACAAATCAAAAGTAAAAATGTAACTTTCTGAGAATCTCTAATTTAAGAACATTTACAATATAATCAATTAATGATTTATCAAAAGCAATGACCCACTTATTCTAGAATAGTGAATACTGGCTTTAATCTAAGGTAGTTCTGCAGTTAGAATTCCTTGGAATTACCAAATTAGTCAGATACCTTTGGCCTGAATTTTTGAGGATGCTTGTATTTGTTTTCATAATAAGCTAAAAACTGTTAATCTTGTATTACTTTTCGTCACGTCATTTTCACATCTAAATAAATTATTCAAGTAGATTTGAAAAAAATTATAAATTAATATTGTCCAAGTATCTCTTTATGAAATCTGCTGGTGATTTGATACAATGGTGTCCAAATAGTAAACTTTGTAGATCATAGGATAATAGGTATAGAGCTGGATAGAAGGTTAAAGGTCATTTAAGACCTTTATTTTATAAATAAACTAGCTAAGACATAAAGAAGCTGAGAGGTTTGCCCAAGGTTACATAGGAATTAAGTGCAAAACTGGGATTGTAATTCAGGTTATCTAAAAACTAGCAATTTCCCTACTACCCCTTGCTACCACCCTAAACAGTATTAGAGAAAGGATTTGAACTCAGATCTTTTGGAGTCTAAGCTATCCTCCTTCAATACAAATGAAATTTAAATTGTGACCCAAAGAGAACTATGAATAGAAACTTCTTTCTATTCAACCTGTTTAATTATAGAAGTTGAAAAGTATAAAAGTTATATCCAATTTTAATATAATCTAAAATCTGTATCTAAAATGTCGCATGAATCACATCTGGGTCATTTTTGCCATCATGTAGTCACATAAAGTATCTTGCTCAGTTATTTCAAAGGTGTTTTTCACTTAAATTTCACTAATCATAGAGCATGGAGATTGTTTTAGGCCATGGATGCTTGCCTGAGCTATGTCATACAAACTTTCCTTCAACGAATTGAAAATTCACAAATTACCTGCTTCATCAGGGGATTCAAAAATAAAATAAACTCATGATGAATACATACAAATGTACATGACGTGCATGTCTACTTTCCAGGAAGATTATATTGGGATAATACAAAAACCAGCAAGGTATTTCTTTCTTTCCTCTACTAAGTGCCTGCTTTGATACCCTTTACTGTATGGTAGAAATGCCAAATTCTCAAAGGCTCATAGCAGAACATAGCCTTTGACAGGCACTCCAACAACTGGGAAAACCTTTATGGATAGGTACAATAACAAGCAATGCTTCTTCCTTCCAAGGACTGGCCTATATTAACTTCACACAGCCTCATCATTAAAGAGTTAGATAGTCTTGAGGACAGATCTCCCGAACTCCAAAACTAGTCATAGCTTCACTAGCTCATTTAAAATAGCCAAAGGAGTATTTTACTGTTTGAACACCTTTTGTACTCTGAAACATATTATTCTAACACTGCAGTATGTTTTATTTTTACACATTATGTGAAATGCAATTTTCCTTTTGAAATATTTCTTTAAGAGTCGAAAAATCTTATTCAAGGAAACATTTCTTTACTTGCTAGTTATTTTAATACACTATAGCAGTGGGAGATATAAAATGAATTTGACAAGGAATACTGGAATGAGTTAAGATATGAGTATCACAAAAGATGATAGGCTTATTCATCTGTATTTTAAACAATGGACCATAAGAGGAAAAAAAGAACCTAAACAAATGTCATTAGGAAAATTAGTTGGCAATATTGTGGGAGAGTTATTTCAATTATCATCTTGCAACTTACTCCCCCAAAATTCCAGTTGTATGCATGATTTAAACATGAAAAACCCCTACAAAATATGAAAAAATATAGAAGGATATATCTATCTAAATTATGGAGGGGAGATTTTTTTTAATTTGACAAATAGATGAGACTTATTAGGGACATGGTAGGTGTTATAGACTATATGAAAATAACAAAAATGCAACAAAAACAACATAATTGAAAGAAAAATAAAATAATCAATCACAAAAAATATCTGTGGCAAATATTAGATAAAATATCATATAAAAACATAAATAACAATTAAGAAGTGACAGTGGGGGGGGGCAGAGCCAAGATGGCAGAGTAGAAACAGCGCGTCCAAGCCACTCTTCCCCCAGATCACCTCCAAACTATGTAAAAGGGGACTCTGAACAACTTCTGGAGCCCAGCACCCACAGAACAACACAGAGAAGCTAACCTCCCGCTTAGGACAGCCCAGCAGCCCTGCAGGAAGGACCAGCGCAGCAGTCTGGGAGCCAGCAGTGCAGGGCACAGAGCGCAGAGCACAGAGCACAGGGAGCTGAGCACAGCTGAGCACCTGAGTCACGGTTTTAGCCCCAGGGCGGCAGGGCCAGCAGCCAGCTGGAGGGACCCTACAACACCAGCAGCTGTGGCAACTCCAGAATTATCAACATAGACATACCTAGGACAAAGTGAGAGGTTAGTGCCCTATGGACGTTGGGACCAGTATTTGGGGAATGCGTCGGCTTCCTCCCCTGCGGGCTAGAAGCAGCTGAGGAGACACACCATTTTGCAGTTTTCAGAGGCAGCTCCAGCTCCTGGCCTGCGAACTGTAGGGAGATCCAGCGATCAGTCTTGGGGGGTAATCGCTCTTGCTTTAATCTCCCTGGATCTGGATTGTGATCTGGGGTGGAGGTTGTGGGTGGGTTTCCAGCTTGCCAGAAACGGAAGTTGCCCCCCCCTCACGTTTGGGGCGAAAGTTTCTGTCTGGCACCAGGCCATACTGTGGCAACAAGCCCAAAAGTCAAGTAATTAAATAACAACATGCCAAGGCAAAGGAAACAAATTAAACAAAAAAATGCAACCTTAGACTCCTACTTTGGGGGCAAAAACGATCGAAGCATAGAGAGAGATGAGGACTGTGAGGCCAGAAGTCCTGCTCCAAAAGCCCCAGGGGAAAACATGAGTGGGTTGCAGGCCACAGAGGACCTTAAGAAGGACTTTAAAAATCAAATAAGAGAAGTGGAGGAAAAATTGGAAAGAGAAATGAGAAGGATGCAGGAAAAGTATGAAATGAGGGTCAACAGCCTGATTGAGGAAAACAACACCTTAAAAAATAGACTAACTCAAATGGCAAAGGAGGCCCAAAAGGGCAATGAGGAGAAGAATGCCTTAAAAAGTCGAATTTGCCAGATGGAAAAAGAATCTCCAAAGTTCACTGAGGAGATTCATTCCTTCAGAGTTAGACTGGAGCAAATGGAAGCTAATGACTTTATGAGAAATCAAGATGCCGTTAAGCAGATCCAAACAAATGAAAGATTAGAAGGCAATGTGAAATATCTCATGGGAAAAACCACTGACCTGGAAAATAGATCCAGGAGAGACAATTTAAAAATTATTGGACTACCTGAAAGCCATGATCAAAGAAAGAACCTAGAAATCACCCTTCAAGAAATTCTCAAGGAAAACTGTCCTGATGTTTTAGATCCAGAGGGCAAAATAGAGGTTGAAAGAATCCACCAATCACCTCCTGAAAAAAACCCCAAAAAGAAAACTCCCAGGAATATTATAGCCAGGTTCCAGAATCCCCAGATCAAGGAGAAAATACTACAAGCAGCCAGGAAGAAACAATTTCAATATTGTGGAAACCCAATCAGAATAGTACAGGACCTGGCAGCTTCTACACTGAGGGATCGAAGGGCATGGAATATGATATTCCAGAGGGCAAAAGAGCTCGGAATGAAACCAAGGGTCACCTACCCAGCAAAACTGAGTATTTGTTTCAGGGGAAAATATGGTCATTCAGTAGAATAGAGGACTTTAAAGCATTCTTGAGGAAAAAACCAGAGTTGAATAGAAAATTTGACATCCAGACACAAGAAGCAAGAGATACCTGAGAAGGTAATCAGGGAAAAGAAATCAAAAGGAACTTATCAAAGTTGAACTATTTACATTCCTATATGGAAAAACAATAATTGTGACTGATGAAATCTTTCTCAGTGTGAAAATAATGGAAGAAGGGTGTATGGTCACATGAATACATATGTGAATGTGTGTATATATGTTTACAGTTATACATGGATAGAGGGCACAGGTTGAATTTGTTGGGAAGGGATGATACTTAAGGGGTGAAATTATGAGGTGAGAGAGGAAAGTTGCATGAGGAGATGGGGAGAGACAGGGTAGGGTAAATTATCTCATGTAGAAGAAGAAAGGGGAAGTGGTTGCAAGGGAGGGGAAGAATAGGAAGGCAAAAAGGCAAAACCATATTCTCATTGAATTTGGTTCTGGGAGAGAATGACATACATACTAATGGGATATCTCAGCCTGCAGCAGAATAGGGGGAAGGGGGATGAGAGGAGGGATGATGGAGGGGAGGGCATCCTTGGGGTGAAGGGAGGTTGGAAGTACCCACTGTAGAAGAGGGACAGGATCAAGTAGGGAATGGACCAGGTGGGGGGTGGGATGAGTGGGAGGGAATTATAAGCAGCCTTGTACAATATATCTACTATGGTAATGTTTAGCATAGATAGACATGTACAACATATACTGAATTACTTATCTTCCCAGAGGGAATGAGTGACAAGAGAGGAAGGAAATGGATCTAAAATTCGAGGTTTTAAGACTAAAGGTTTCAAATATATATAAATACTATTTTAAAAAAAAGAGAAGTCACAGTGATAATTCCCAGTTCGCAATGTATAACTTGTCAAAGGAAATAAAAAGACAATTGTGAAAGAAAAAACTCAGATTTTGAACAATCCTTTAAAAAGATACTTAACCTTACTAATTATCAAAAGAATCAAATTAAATCATTTTAAGGTACTATATCATTCCCACTGAATAAACAAGCAACAAAACTCAACAGAAGAATTACAAACATAAAATATATATATATATATATTTTAGAGAGTCATCCAGAAGCTCATACTACAAGTTATAAACATAATCATACTCTTTGATCCAATGATTTTGTTGTTGGAAATATACCCTTTAAATTTGGTTTTTTTTTAAAGCCATTCTAAGATTTTTATAACATTGTGTAAAACTGATTTTTTTAAAACTGGAAACAACATAAATACCTAGCAAAAAGTAAATGGTCAAATAAATATTGGTACATTGATGGCATACTATAATAAAATTAAGACCTCTCAATATAAGGAATAAAAATAAACCTAGGAAGATATTTATCTAACAATGCAAATCTACAAAAGTAGAACCAGAAGAATGAACCAAACAAGAGGAAGATTAAATGGGGAAAGAATATTTATTAAGCAATTATTATATCTCAGGCAGTTTGCTAAGTGATGAGAATATATATATATATATATATATATATATATATATATATATATACACATAAGAAGAACAAAAGACTGCCCTTAAACTGTTATATTACCATATGCATTGAAATTAATTTAAATATAAATAGTTACTAAGCAATTTTAGTTCACTTTGCCATATTCAGTATCCAGCTTTTAATAAAACTTTATTTAAAAAAAATAATCCACCAAGGTTTCAACAAATCCAAAACTGAGACAGAACCTTTGGTAAAATGACAAAGAGAATTTTTCAACTAGTTATGATATCTTACCACACATTCTGAAGCAGGGGTAGGAGCCTCCTCCTCTGGGCACTCAGATGGAACGTGTGCAGCAGGAGCCGCTATAGAGAAAATGAGTGTAGAAACAGATCAAGTTATTTCTCCCCATTGGAGCCAGGTGAGGCTGATCTGAGAACTTAAAAGAAATCATCTTTACAGTTGGTGGTGTCAGTTGTATCACAGAAGACTCCTTAGTAGTTACAGATTTGGATTTTAAGACATTTCCTAATAAATCTCCTAAATCTAAATTCCCTCACTGAATTTGTGGAATGCACCATGGCCATTTCTGAAATGCATATAAGAATCACATTATTAAGGAAGTGCTTATTAGGAGTGCCATTACTGGGGCTTCGGATTGTGTGGTCACCAAGTGGTATTTTGGAGATCCTGCATCCACAACAAAACTATAAAATGTGTTTCCGTGATGGCTCCAACAATTTTTAACTCCTAGTCATTGGAGGTATCCCCAAAATACCCAAGGTTGGATAAATAACTAGATTCAAAGTAAACAAGGAGAATATATGCCTAAGAGCAATGAACCCACTTTACAATGCTAAAAAAAGGGAGATACTTTGCAATTTTACTTAAAGACAAAACAGACATCTACAGATATTCCTTGTTTTTAGTAAAGTCATTTTCTACAATTTTAAATTTATAGAATTGATCAAATAAGGTACAATTCCCTTTTGCAGAGCCTAGACCTTGAGCAAGACTTATTATAATTATTATTAGATGGCAGCATGTTTTAGCCAACTGTGACATTTTTGTTCATTTCAATCAGTCACAGTAAACTCTTAGAAGAAAGTGATGAAGAAAGCTCCAAGACATTCCAGTGTTGAAATTAAGAAAAACACTTGGTGTGTGTGATGGTAGGGAGGGAGAAAGGAAAAGGGCCCAAGTTTCATTAGAAGTTGCAAAGTTCTGTAAGTGCTACAGAACACAATCACAAGGCAGAGAATTACTTGTATAGAGCATGCTATTATATAGCTACCCACTTAATTAATAGGACTTGGAGTTGAAAGGGACCTTAATCATTTGACTCAGGGTTATTAACCTTTTTGTTTATGTCTTGGCCCCTTTGACCATTATCTGGTGAAGCCAAACCCCCTTCTCTGAATTATGTTTTTAAATGCACAAAATGAAATACGTAAGATTACAAAGAAAAACAGTGATATTGTAGTAAATATATAGTTTTCCTATCCAAGTTCACAGACACTCTGAAACTATAGGCTGACCCATGGGGTCCAGCGGCCCCATGTCAAGAGCTATTGATCTACTCCAACCTCTTATTTTACAGATAAGGAAGCTGAGAGACATAGAATTTAAGTGACTTGTCTAAGGTCATATAATTTTCTAAGAGACAGAAGTAGGAATCAAACCAGCACCCTCTGATCCGAAATCCAGTGCTTATTCTTAATTCTTATTCTTATTCTTAATTAATTAATTAATTAATTGTTCTTAATTTACAGTTCTTAATCTTTATTTCCCTGGGAGACTCCATGGAAGTGCATGAAGAAATGAGATTAAGCTCACAGAGATTCACTTTATAGCCAGATAGATATATAGGCAAATAAATAACTAATGATAATAACAAAATCTATCCTAGAAAACATGAGATCTGTCACGGGAAATTCCAGTTCTTGGGTTGGTATGGCAAACTGTCCTTCAAAAGGAAAAAAGTAATTGGAAGGAATAAAGTTGTTCTAAACAGTGGTGGCTACAATTAATTTCAGTATTAGAACTTATTTATCCTTTGTTTGGAAAAGGACCAAGGACATCACAGGGTGATGGGTGATGTCTTGAGTTCTGCATGATCTGGCAGAGTTGCACAAAGTCACCAGTCTCATTCTCTCTTCCAGAGTCATTGAAGTTTGCAGGACAAAAGTCAGGCTGACTATGACTGTGACTGGTGATGGCTGTAGTGGGTGACCTTGGTGTCTGTCTTAGATGTCTGACCAAGCTCTAAGCACTCCAATGCACTGGTGTCAGCAGCCACCATGGCTGATGGAACAAACTCTTCTCATCTGCCCATTCTGCCAGAGGAAGTCTTCACATGTTTGGGGAATACAATGCCCCAATTCAACTACAGGTTTGAGGTCTGTCGGTTAGCCTCAACCTATGGTTTAGTCCTGCCAAGATGGTTTTACTAGGGTATGGCTGCTACAGCCACAGCTTCTTGGAGCCACAGGTGAGAACTGGGAGGAAGGTGGACCCCAAAGGTGGAAAAACAGCCCAGAAAAGGGCTTAGCAAGCTCTCGCTCCAGGGATGCTAGACTCCCCTGAACACCCCACATACCCCAGTATCAGAGCTATAAGCTGGTGAAGGTTTAGTGTGAACCAGATTCTCTTTAAAGATTTCAAAATGGAAAAGTAGAACTTAGGAAAATTTTTAAAAGTTATTCATTTTCATCCTGGAGGTAAGGATGAAATCAGTAAACAAGGAATCCTAGTCACTACTTTGATGGCTCCATGATGTTGACCACAATCCTGTGTGACACTAAAATTGTCACAGGAATCCCACTCAATGTGGTGCAGGAGGGGGTAAGAGAATGGGCAGATCTTTCTTAGACTTGCTCTCAGAATTGTAAGTTTGCAGTCTGTCCCATGCTTGTCTTTTATTCTTATTGTCCGATGAACCATCTTACTGTTGTATTGGGGTTTTATTCTAGTTACATATTTCAGATTTCAGCTAGGAGGATAATGTTGACAATAACAGGCATTTGGTCATTCTCCAGATAAAAGACTTTCTTTAAGAAAATGAAAGTTAAATCTGGGGAGATGTTGCAGTTCTAGGAGGGAGGGGTGGGTACCAGTATCAAAACTCTTAATGAAGATGAAATAATTAAAATTGGTAACAGAAGTAAGTCTGAGAGCACTTGATAGAAACTGAAGATTTCAAGCCTGAACATACCCCAGAAGCTATCTAATCTCACTTAACAGATGATGAAACTCATTTTTCAAGTGAGTAAACTAAGCCCCAGAAATATTAAGGGACTTATGCAAAATCTCTCAGTGAGATTAAAGTGACATCTTCTTTCCACTGTGCAACACACTAATCCCATACCTTATTTGACAACAATTACCCACATTTCTACATTCACAAAGAATTTTCCACACATGACCTCTTGTATTCTGGGCAGAGTAGTTTCTCTTAATAAGAAATTCGTCAACATCCTGTTTTCTCATTATCAAAGTTAATGGGATAGTCGCAGGAAATGGTAAATGGGATAGTTGATGAAATAGTAGTTAATGAAACAACTGTTCCAAGTCTAATGCTGCGTAACATAACTTGTAATGTTACTACTGCCAGTAATACCTGTTTCCACTGGCTTGGGAGGCTTGACTATTACAGCTTCTGTAACTGGCACAGGTATGCCTATAAAGGAACAAAGATTGACTTTTAAAATCATATTTCTGTGAAATGAGGCTCATCACAATTCAAACAGTAAAGAAGGTCCCAACCTTATTCGAGCATGGGAATCCCTTATGATTTTGAAAGACATCAATAAACCCAAAATGAAGGTAGATGTACTACTAATATCCTCTAATGAAGAAAATAAGGATTGTGTCTATGAATACAGTAATCTTTTAAATGAATATATTTTCAACGTTAACAATTGATTATATATGCATATATATATATATATATAATTTCACAAATTATCATCAGAGCTAGAGCTGGAAGGAACCACAGAGGCCATGTAGTCTCAAAACTTAGGCACAGGTGATGTGTTCATAATCATATAACCACTGGTATAGTGGTGAGAGAGCTGGCCATGGATTCAGAAAGAACTGGGTCAAGTCGGGCTCTGATTTATACTAGTAAATCACTTAATCCCTAGGTGCCTGCAGGCAGCAAAAACAATAATCTGCAGAGAAGGTACTGACCTTAATTAGTTTCTAACCCTAATGAAATCACAGGTCCAGTTCCTATCTCTGCCACCATCTAAGTGATGTCAGAAGTGGGATTTGAATCCAAGTGCTCCAAATCTGAAGCTAGGGCTCTTCTTCACAATAAGCTTTTGAAGTAGGCGTTGTTATTCTCCCTTACTCTTACAGGTGAGGAGGTAGAAGCTCAGAGAGGTTAAAAGATTTGCCCAGGGTTATAAAATTAGTACGTTTCTGGGGCAAGATTTGAACCCAAGTCTTCCTGACTCCAATCTAATCAATTAAGTCTAATCTAAAACATTTATTAAGTGCCTACACTGTGGTAGGTAGTGGTATACAAAGATAAAAAAATGAAACCATCCCTGCCTTCAAGGAACTTACATTCTATCAGAGGAAACAAGATTACAAATATGTATAAAGAGATACAACTGTCTAGTCCTCTATATTGGACTCTGCATGAGGCCACTCAATACAGAGAGTTATATCTGGTTTTTATTGTACTGAGTCATATTGTATCTATTTTAGAAGCTAAAGATCAGAACAGCAAAGCTTTATGTACATAATTCTTGAACCCATTACAGTAAACCTTATGGCCCCCATTGGCTCCTACATTGAGAGCCACTGGTTGCAGGGGTCTTAGGATGAAAATATGCTCTAGGAGGAGGAAGTAGTGATGAGAAATTGTATAATGAACGTGAACAAATATCGATTGCGGAACCGAGGGAAAGGGATGAAGCTATAACAGATGACTGACAATATGAAACATATTAGCTACTGCATAGAGAAACAAATAATATTTCTACATAATAAAACACATACTTACAGTCTGTAGGATAAACACATTTAAGTGTGACTTCATCAAGGATCATGTTTTTAGGACAGTAGGGCAAGCATCCTTCAACCCTTTAAATATATATTTTTAAAAGGTATAAGAATCATTCTTGAAGTAAGAAAAAATAGAATCATAATGAGTGATAAAATAGTAATTAAATGCCTACTATATGAAACCACTGTAATATTTTTAACTGAGGTATTATATACCAAAATTTCCCTTTATGGTCTTAGTCAAACTCTGATAACTATAGTATTCTTCTATGAAAATTGCATCTCATGTCCTCTTCCCCTAACTATGCTGTATGACTTCAACAATGTTCTCAATGTATTCCTGTCACTCAGTGTTATTTCAGGATGTTTCTATCACCTTATTGTTGATGATATCAGTGCAATTAAAAAAAAAAAACTTGCTCATGTACTTCTTAAAACAGTCCATCAAAAACATTTGTTAAGCATTAAATACATACGATATTGGACTACAAAGGTAAAATTCAGTCTCTACCCTTGAGGAGTTTATATTCTATAGTAAGAAATAACACATATAAGGAAATACAAAATGTATACACAGTAAATACAATGTAATTGTAGGAGGAGGGGGATGCTTCGAGGGGTGGACTTTCAAGGAAGCAAAGTATCTTGGATTTGAGAAGGAAGAACATTTCAGGCATGAGAGACAACCCAGACAAATGCAAAAATAGAAGGGATGCAGTGTTATATACAGGAATAGCAGGTAGGTTATATAAGGAAAGGTGGCCCCAATTGTGAAATGCTTCAAATGACAAAGAAAAGATTTTCTATTTTTCAGAGACAGTAGGAACTCTTGGATCTTCTTAAGTCAGGAAAGCTGACACACTCAAATATGCTTTTTTAGGAATAGAAATTTGGCAGGTCTGTGGAAGATGAAAAAGTAAGAGACTAAAGGTAGAGATAGCAATCAGAAGACTATTGCCATATCCAAGCTAGAAGTGATTAGGGACAGAACCAGGGCAGTGACCATGTGAGAAGAGACAGATGTGAGAAATGTTGTGAAGGATGAATTCTCAAAAACTGGCAAAACTAGGAGATGGTGAGACTGGGAAATCAAGGAAGACACATTGCAAAACCGTATTACCGGAAAAATTGTGGTGCCCTCAAAAGAAAAAAGAAAGTTTGAAATAGAGGTAGATTTAAGGGAAAATAGAATGAATTCTGTTTTGTACACATTTAGTGTAAAATCATTTATACTGGCTATGTAAACCTGGGCAAGGCCCTTAACCTCTCAGTGTCCTAGGCAACTCTCTAAGACTACACACATTGTAAAGTAGGTGGAAATCTACATTGGGAAGGATGGAGTTTCCTTATGGGAAGTTCCCAATGCCAGTGAAACCATATGTCTAGTTACTCCCCCATCCCAACAAAAAAATGGGACATCTAATTGAAAACATTTATTTGGTAACTGATAATGTGAGCCTTGAGCTCAGGAGAGAGACTAGGCCTGGATGTATAATATATATATATATTAACCTGGGATGTAAATAGACTAATATTCTCCCCAAAGATTCAGTTTTCATTTCTATTCACTTCCCTCTCCTATAAAATGAGGGAGATCTACCACATGACCTCTAAGGTCTTTTAAAAGTGCAACATTTTACAATTAAAAAGTTAACTAATTAATTGATTACAATGAAATTAGGCACCATGAGTCTATGATCCCAGGATCACTATTTATTTGCCCTGAAACCAATGAGCCTATGATTCAGGCTAAAACTGCCACTAGAGGGCACTCTGCCCATAGGTGGAACTATCCTTGAAGGCACAAAAGAAAAAGAAAATTATGTTGGTTTCAGATTTTACTGGAGTCTTTTTCCTCTGTCTTAGTTATTGGTGCCACCTAAGCATTTTCTTTTGGAAATTACCAGGATAGGGGTCGGCTAGGTGGCGCAGTGAGTAGAGCGCTGGCCCTGGAGTCAGAAGGACCTGAGTTCGGTTCTGGCCTTGGACACTTAACGCACACACAAACGAAAACCTAGCCGTGTGACATTGGGCAAGTTACTTAACCCCAATTGCCCTCCAAAATGCAAAAAAAAAAAGAAAAAAAAAAGAAATTACCAGGATGACTAATTAAATAAACTGCTCATTTCACAACTTTCATTTGGACTGTGTATTATGTTCCCCACTATATTTCATTCAGGTCCTGCCAACCCAAAAATGAGAGGCAGAAAAAAAAAACTGAACCTTTTACAGAGCTGACAAAGAATGGAGCCTACACACTATCACTGGGTCTCAGTGAACAGTTTATTTTTTAATAAATGTCCAAGGACTCTATTTCATGAAAAGCTGAGTATGTTCCCAAATGCTAAGCCAGGAGAGGACCAATTCTTGCTCTTGTAGGTTCTATGAAGTTTAAGCTTTGGGTTAAGTCCCAGGGGTAAAATATCTTATCACGACTAGCCTAGCAAAGGAGAGGCTCATCCCTAGCACTCTGGCCACAAGATCACGAATTTTTGGTCACAATTCATGAATTCATTTACAAAGGTAGATATATTGCAATCTACATAGCTGAAGGGAAGTACCCATACTTATGAAACCCATATCTTTTCAAATACTAAAATATTAATTCAATAATGGATGAGGCAGCTAGGTGGTACAGTGGATAGAACTCTGGTCCTATATGCAGGGAGACATGAGTTTAAATACAGCTTCAGATACTTCCTAGCTGTGTGTCCCTAGGTAAGGCACTTTACCTCTTTTTGCCTCTCTTTCCTTAACTGTAAAATTGAAATAATAATAGTGCCCACCTTGCAGAGTTGTGAGGATCAAATGGGGTAACTAGAAAAAGCACTTTTTAGCACACTGCCTGGCACATGGTGGATTTAAATGTTTAATAGGAATAAATGTTTAGCCTTTCTTTCCCTTCTCAATTAATATTTGTTAAACAATGGTCGTGTGCAACATACTGAACTGGAGTAGATAGAAGCAAAATTCCATCTAGTTTTGCCCCACTATTTCCCAGTACATATAATATATTAGCTATAGTAGTGATATTAAGAAGTACTTTAAGGATATTGATATACCTATAATTATATGTATGTATTCACAGATATGTTGTATAGACATATACATGTGTTTTCATCTGGAAAGAAAATTCTCCATGAAACTTCCTTTCTCCAATGTACAGTAGCATCTGCTCTGTCACTTATAGCCTGACTACAGAGTTGTTTGGGGTGCTCTGTGCCCAGGGTCACAGAGCCAGTATATGGCAGCTAGAACTCGAACCCATGCTCTACAAGGCAGCTCCTTATTCACTATTCCATGGCTACCTCTCCAAAATATATATCTAGATATAACCATGAGAAATAGATATAGATATAGATATAGATACAGATGCAGATAGATGTAGATATGCTTTCTTTATGGTAACTATGTATAGCAAGAACATCAACAATGATATGGTTTGCTTCCTCTAGGAATTTGTTGGTCATTACAGATCTCACTATAATAAGAATAATAGCTAGCATTTATATGAGATTTACAAATACCATTCTGTTTTATCCCCACAAGAACCCCAGAAGGTAGGCATGGCTTGCCTATGGTCACAAAGCTACTTAGTATCTAAAGCTGTGTTTGAATTGGCATCTTCCTGGCTCCAGATTCAGCACTCTACCCACTGTTCCAACTAGCTCCCCTAGTTATAGTACTAACAGAAAACCCTTATGGAAGCTCTAAAAACAGTCTGCCCCCATTTTGATTGCTCCACTACCCTTATTACAAAAGTGAGAAAGGATTACAGAGGAGTGAGAGTCAGAATTCGACAGGGGGCAGCTAGGTGACACAGTGGATAGAGCACCAGTCCTGAAGTCAGGAGGACCTGAGTTCAAATCTGGTCTCAGACATAACACTTACTATCTGTATGATCCTGGGCAAGTCACTTAACTCCAATTGCCTCGCCAAAAAAGAAAGTCAGAACTTACACTTTGCTAGAATGGTCCAGGTTCTTCTCTATTACATGATATAAAATGTATTATATTTATAATATGATATTAGACATATCATATTACATGATATCTTGATCTATTCCATGATAGGACTGGCACCTTTCAAGTGAGAGAACATAGGATGACCAATGTTTCTTGCCAGTGAAGGATATCTTGCTCAATTTGGTGGTGGTGGACATTAAAGACTGAGGGCTGGAATAGTCTGAACCTTTGATTTCATTAGGGTAGAGAACTTCTGGGGTGGACTTTTCCTCCCACAATGAACAGCAGCAATCTGTTTGTGATGTATCATCCTACAGAGTTGCCCAGGGTTTTGAGGCAATAAATGACCTGCTCAAGGTCATATAGTGTTTATGTCAGGACCAGGACCTGAACCCCAGATCTTCTTGACTCCAAAATTAGCTCTCTGTCAATTATTCCTTTCTGCAAGTATTATTATCCCCATTTTTCTTTTTCCCCTACTTTTTCTATAAAGAATGGCAAAATCTGAGAACTGAAGGGAATATTCTAGCCTAATCCTTAGATCAATAATTATTCTTCTCTCCAACATCCTGGATAAATGGTGAGCCAAACTCCATCTGAAGTTCTTTGGTGCCATGGAACTCAAAACTCTCATGAGGCCCATTTTATTTTATAAATCTTTGTTAGTTCTTCTTTATATTAAGTGTTGTCAAGCCTCAAAAAAACTATACAAATCACTGTCACTATTGTTAATTACTTAGTTATTCTCATCTTTTTAATGGAATTTGAATAGAAACAGTAAGGATAAGTCACTGTCTTGATATTATTCTTTTATGTATTTAAGATAGTTCCCTTCAATTATTTGAAGGGGTTTTATTTGGGAGATTGGCTAAATTGTCACTAGATTGTCACAGAGGACCATAGCAGGAGCAATGGGTGGAAATTTAATTGAAGCATATTTTATCTTCATGTAATGAAAATGCCGCACACAATTAGACCTGTATGAACTTGACTTGGGAGGAGTTAGATTTCCTGACCCTGGGAATTTTCAAGTAGAGGCTGAGTGACTACTTCTCAGACATTTTGCAGAGGAAATACAATGTATCTATAAAGCATATTATGCTGTACATTGTATGGTATCTACGGTGTATAGATATGATGTATCTGTGCAATATTTGGGAAACACACTGTTTCTATTTACATGCCCTGCATTGTACCTGTACAGTGTGTGGGGCCTTAAAGATACAGATAAAATGTATCTGTATTATATTTTGGTAGATACAATATAGCTATACAGTGTCATTATACATTGTGTCTACATAGTGGTGTGGTATGGGCAATGTACATATACAATGTATCTTTGTAATATTTTTATAATTACATTATATCCATGCAATGTCCATAAATGCCTTGTATAGTACTATACATTATATCTATACAATGTATAGTGCAATACTTTGTATACACATCTGATATACACAATATTTATCATATATGATGTATAGATACAACGTATATCATATTCAAGGTATAGATTTCTCTGTGGCAGATACAATGTATAGACATAACATATAGTACTGTGCCTTGTATTTCTAGTGCCATATATCATACAATTATGTATATAATAGATAGTACTATATATACAAGGTCCAGTACTATATATTTGTATCTATGTCTTAGTATTTGTGCTATGTATAATACTATAATACATTATGCTGTTTCTGACTGCCATACTTTAAGAAGTAAATAAACAATCTATAGCTGATAGAAGAGGGTACTAGAACCCAGAAAACATGTTTATGATTAACAGTGGAAGGAGTTATGAGTGCTTAGCTTAGTAAGGAGGAGAATGGCTAGCTGCCCTCAAATACTTGAAGATCTATTCCATGGATGAAGGAACACATTTCTTCTTCATAAATTCAAAGGTTAGAAGTAGGACCAGTGGGTGGAAATTGTAAGGTGAAGGATTGTGGTGTGATGTAGAAGTGAACATTCTAAAGATTAGAGAAACTTTAAAATGGAATTGCCTTCCTAGGTAGTGCAGTGGAAAGAATTCTGAAGTTAGACACAGTGACAGAACCTGAGCTTGAATCCTAGCTTTGTAACTTACTACCTGTGTGACCCTGGGCAAGTCATTTAAACTCAGCGAAACTTTAAATAAAGGGGTTGAACTAAATGACCTCTAAGGTCCCTTCTAATTGTAGGTAGACAGTTGTACAGTTCCATGATCTGTCTCATTACAGCGTGAATATTTTGTCACAGAAGCCAATGGATTATAGATTTAAAGCTGAAATGGACCTTAAAGATCACTGAATCTAACCCCTTCATTTTACAGAGGAAACTGAGGCTTCAGAGCTGTTCAATAACTTGCACAAGTGCTTACAGACAGTAGGTGTTTAAGGCAGGAGTCCAAGCCTAGTTCCCTATCCAATATGCCATGCTGTAGTCAAGAAAAAGCTGAATAACCTCTTGTCAGGATATTCTTGTAAAAGGTATTCATCTATTATGCCAGGTTAGATTTTCTCTAATTTTTCAAGTACTTGAGGTCCTAAGTTTTCTTACATCCAATATTTAAAGGAGCATTTTAAACCACTAAACTTAGTTTTAACTGAAGTTACAATTCCTGTATCATGTAAACTGACCATCAAACTTACAAATGCTACTTACGGTGGAAGAAATTTACATGCAATTGCGTCAGGATCACTACAAGTTTTAAAACATGGAGTAGCACATGGTTCATATCTCCACTCACACATCCTTCTATAAGGTACTGCTGCGGGGATTTCTGGTAGAGCAAGAAACAAAAACAAAAATGTTAAACTATATATTTTGAAGAATTTATACTGTGAAAAAAATGGCAGTGTGCAATATGAAGTAGAATTCTAAAGTCTTGAGAATCCTTGGATATCAATTCCTTGGAATTTAAAAGCATAGAGATAAAAGGTTATTAAGGCTATAGCAATCAAAATAATGCAGTCAACTTTAGTTATGTACGCCAGGAGTCACTGTGATTCCCAGCAGGTGTTTTCTTCTTTTGAGTTCCTGTGGTTTGTATACACGTTGGGATTTATATTATAGGTTGTCTAGAGTCGTTTTGTAGCAATAAAAGATATTCAAGTTGAATATTTACTCAATGCCTCATATCCAAAAACTATATTTGATATCAATTTTTGCTGTCTGATAGTAGCACATTTTCTCTTGATGAAGGTGGAATCCTTCAAAAGCTAGGTAATCATAGGCAGTACTATTCCACTCTTAAGTAAGACTGGTAAGCAACTGAATTTGCCCTCTTTCCTAAAATCTTAGTAACATCTAAGCCTAAGATTTCTGCTTTGTGGCTAACTCAAGAATTTTAAGTCAGAAAATAGTTTCCTGGAATTCATATGCTGTGTAAATTTCTTTCTACTTTCAAACATGAATCAGAAGTCCTGAACTTTTGTGTTTCTGGCAGTTTGTAGGACCCCAACATGATGGTTAGATCTTTTACTATTTCTGATTCATATGTCTTTTTTACAGAACCTGTGATTTCATTGATAAAAAGTGCTGACAATAAGAAACTCCCTCTACCAATGTGTTGGGGTACCTTCCTGCAAGGTATAGTCCTTAACAGTTACCTAGGGTATTAGGGTAAAAATAACTTGTATAGGATTATATAAACAATACAAGTCATACTTTCCTGGCTCCAAGCCACCTCTCTGTTTAGTACATCATGCTATCTCTCACAGAGGACAAATAATTCATCACCAAACTCCAGGTCAACTAGTGAAAAGCCTCTCCTGGCTTAGACAGGCTGGTCCTCAGAAAGAAGACATAGTCTGTTGACAGTAATATATGTGAAATTATGTCTACATTTTATATATGTTGTCCCCACATTCCCCTTCCCTTTAGAAAGAAAACTCCTTGAGGGGAAGACTGCTTCATATGGTCTCTATACCCTAGCATCTAGCATAGTGCTTGGCATATAGTATGCCCTTAATAAATTGTTGGTATTTGTTTGATATCCAGCATGGTAGAACCTGCTTGAGCTCATATTCTATCTGGCATAGACATCCAAAAACCCAGTATCACCTCCACATTACTGTAGTAGCAAGCACCCTAGCATACCCAGGGTGGCTGCCAACACAGGTTCTTAGATCTGCTTTTCTAAAGGAAAGCAACTCAAAATGGGTTCACAATCTTACTTTAATCAAACATATAGGGGCGGCTGAGTAGAGTGCCGGCCCTAGAGTCAGAAGAACCTGAGTTCGGATCCGGCCTCAGACACTTAACACACAAACAAAAACCTAGCCATGTGAGCAAGTTACTTAACCCCAATTACCCTCCAAAAAAAAAGCAAACATATATCATTTACCTAGTTCAGGGGAAAAAGCCAACACCCTGAACCTCAGAGAATACAAACAGAAGTTACAACAGAAAATAACACAATTCAGCAGACAGGACTATCATCTGTCTGATCATTACATCCATACCTAGTTAGTTGCCAGAGAGGGAAGCATCTGGGTTTTCAAAGCTGGGGTGGGGGTAGGGGGGCTCAACAGTTGCCCAGAATTTCATCTGGCCAAATCACACAACTCTTCTTAAAGTGAGCCCCAAAGCAAAACCTCACATCAGGGTATATATAGCCTTCTCCTGGGTCAGAGAATGTCACAACCCTCTTGACCCACTGCCCAATCACAAATTAACAAGGTATGGGCATTTCTGAAATACAAGCCTCCCTCCACAGGCTCCATGTGACCACATTCAGCCTATTAGGGGACAGAACATATTTTTCTAAACAAGAAAGGTTCTCAGAGTCACTGAAGCCTATCAAGGGGCCAAGGGGCAGGGAAGATCTTCAGATTCCCATTCCCATAATAATCACTATGAGTTATTGTAGCAGGACTTTCTGGAAAGTTTAGATGCTCTTCATAAGCAAAATGAGCAGAACCAAGAGAACATTATACACGTAACAGCAATATTGTTTTAAGAATGACTTTGAGGGGTGGCTAGGTGGGGCAGTGAATAGAGCTGCTATATCAATTCATTTGGATGCTCAAAATGTAACTTCCAAGATCTCTCATTTTCTTGGTGTGGGTAGTCCCTCTACCAAAATGGATTGTATTCACTCTTACTTCAGTTTGTCTTCAAAACTAAAAACATATCATGCTGCAGACAAACTGGTGCAGAGCCTCTGAATTTAGCTGACTGGTATGCAGACTCCTTGGACTGTACTTTAAGCCTATTTACCTTCTTAGGACATGAATTTGTTTTCCACTGGTATAGACTTTTAGGACTGAGGGCTACCTCTATGTCATGATAAGGCACTAAGAGTAGAACTTTCATGATAGATTTTTAAGGGTGAAAAAGTGAAGATACAGCATATCTAATTAAACTTTTATGTGGATAATTCACATAGGGTTGGCAGACTATGACAATTTTAATAATAGGAAAGGGACAGAGTGACTCCATTGGTATAAGGAATTTCAGAACAAGGAGACTCCACCAATGCAGATTGGTAGCTTATCTTTTTAATAATTATTATTATTAATATTCTGATTATTTTAATTCCATTATTGCTAACAGTTACTTAGTCTTTAAGAGTAGCAAAACACATCATTTATCTCATTGGATGCTCAAAATAAACTTATGAATTAGATGCTCTCATTATCCCCATTTTAGAAGTGATGAAATGGAGGTTAAGAAAACTAAATGACTTGTTCAGGGTTACACAACCATTAGGTATAAGAAGCAAAGTTTGTCAGTTCTTCTTAGTCCTGAGGCCAGTTCTTTATCCAGATTGCCTAATTAGAAAGTGCAATTGTGAGGACCACAAGTGCTCTGTTTAAAAGACATTTAATCAATTCACATATCCAATATTTGTAGACCATCAATCCTTTGTCAGCCTTGCTGAAGGAAAGTCTTCGAAAAGTATGGCCTTGTCTAATGATAACAGCATGTGGAGCTGGATGCCTAAGTCATCTCTTATGAAAGAGCATGCCAAATCAAGGTCAGTACTTTAGTTTAGAATTGTGTCATCTGTGGAATCTTCTGTGGTTGTGTGGTTTGTCCTTAATTCTCAAAGAGGACTGTGACATCAGGGAGATAATGCTATGACTTGTAATTGACATTGATTTGAGTGAGGGAGGGCTGTGTAAAGTCACCAGCCTCACTTTCTCCTCCAGAGTCTTCTGGGTCCAGTGGCTAGATATCAAGCAGTATAACAGAGCTGGCCCAGGATGCAGCAGGAGGCCGTGGCCTTTTTAGGATAAGGCCTTTTCAAGTTCTTACTTTGATTGAGGTAATGCCCATTCAGAGAAAAGTCCTCTTTAAAAAGTGAATCAAGGGGTGGCCCCTTTAATTTAAAAAACTCAAACTGGGAGGGGAAGACCCTCAGGGTTGCTGGTCCAAAGAGGAACAGTTACTATTTTACATTCACTCTGAGCTAGGAGGGCCCCAAAATAACTATTAAGTGGTGTTTGGGCAGGGACATATTTTTGTCCAATCCCTGAGATCCAGGGTGAATTGGGTTTAAGGCTTGGTCTTTGAGAAAGAAATCTAGCCAATAAACCCCAAATTAATTAGGTAGCTATTGGCCATTAAAATTTACCTTCCTTTGAGCAGGACACTCTCAGGTAAGGAGAGAGGAGGAGGGGACAAGAGGAGGGGAGAAGTGGAGCTGCTATGCCTCCCACTGTCTTCATAATAAGCCTGCCTACTTCCTTTTCCAACACATTTCTTCGATGACAATTTTAACATTACTTCTCATATATCATTACTGGTCATACATACCATTATTGGTCAGAAGCTTCCACTATACCATCTAGATACATTCATAACTATTGTACATTTATTGCCTTTTGACAATTTCTCACCTTTAACTTTGATTCTTTGGGGACTATAGTGAGTCCAGAATATGTGTAAATCAAGGGACTGTGGTGTTCCAGAAAATATGGCTTTTGTTTCAGGAAATAGATTAGAGTTATATAAAGGACTGTTCAGTTTATCAGATGCACACTGTCTTTCTCCTATTCAATTCTGGAGCTGGTTCATTTTTCAGCTGCAGTATCTATTCAAGGTGTGTTTACTGACAGATTAACTCAATGGGCTGTCAATGCATCTGTACATCCTTATAAGAGACATTCTTAATTTGCTTCTTTTTTTCCTGTTTGGACTGTTAGGTTGGAGTCTTCTGAGTGGTTATGAATGTTATTATGGAGATTGCAGTGGTTTGGGGCTAGCTATAAAGAGCTCGATATCAGGAGATAGAGTGTCTCACCAGCACATAGCATCAGATCTGTTCTCTGAGACTGACCCAGGGCTGTGACTTAGACTTAACCTCAGAGTCAGTTCTCTCATCTTTAAAGTGAGGGGTTTAGACATGATGTCCAAACTCCCTTGAAGCTCTAAATCTCTGGTCTTTCTTCCTTCTGAATTCTTGGCTGAACATCTTCCAGGATGATACAGAACTTTCTTTATGAGTGAGCATACATCTCCCTATTTGAAATTTCACTTGTGATTCAGAATCAGAAAAATGTGAAATCATTTTCTTTGTTGCATCTGCTAAGAAATTGCATATAATTTAAACATGCACAGCAGAAAATCATCAAAGATATTTTTAATATAGGTACAAATCATTCTGTTTTTTACAGATGAGAAAGTAGGCATATGGGTCACAAGTTGCCAATATTTTCTGGATCATCTCTTTTTCCTGTAGCTAATATCACTCATGATTTTCCCTCTAATAATTTCTTTTTTTCCCCACCTTCTAATTTATTAGAGATGGCACCCTACTCTCATTTCCAGAAATATATAGGTAGTGTCTGTGGGATGCCTCTAATCTGGTTTAAAGAAGAAGTGAACAGAATGCTGGATTGTCTACTACTATCAGAATGGCATCCTGCCTGTTCATGGAATGGGTATAGGCTTGTGACAAAGCTCAACATTACAGGCATATAGGTATCAACATAGCTGTGAGAATCCCAAAGGAGTCTTTACAAAGTTGAGGACCATACCTTATAGGATCAGTCAGTTAATAAATATTTATTAAGCACCTACTGTGTGCCAGACACAAAGAAAGAATGGCTGAAAAAAAAAAAAGATAGTCCTGGCTCTCCTGGAGACTAATGGGGAAGATAGTTTTACATAGTACCAGAGGGCTGTTAGGAAGTTAAGAGTTAGGAAGATCTGAATTCAAAACCAGTGGCAGACACTTAGTAGCTGTGTGACCCTGGGAAATTCAATTAACCTTGATTTTCCTTAGTTTCATCATCTATAAAATGGGGATAACAACAGCATTTACCTTCCAGGGTTTTTGGCAGGATCAAAATGAAATAATAATTGCAAAGTGACATACTTAATAAGTGGCATTATTATTATTACTGTTGGGATAGAATTTGCTCAGTATTCTCTAAGGATACAAATCATACCTTCCATGATAAAGCTACTGGCATGCTTAAAATCTTCAGAGTCATCATATTTGGAGACTTTGACAGTGGAATCGGTGAAGATAATGAAAAACCCTTTCTTGCTGTGTAGTTCAAATGCACTATAACCAGGAATCCAGAGGCCCTGGTGGTGGAAAAAGGTTGCATTTCGACGAAAACCAGAGTTTGCCTCCCACCGTTCCAAGCTAATGGTGTCATCCTCATGGACGAAGAGAAAGTAGTTTGGCCTTTCAGCAGATTCTAATGAAACCAGTGACAAAGCTATAAAAACAGAAAGAAAAAGGAAAGGCAATCAGCTCTGTTTCCCCCCAAAAAAATGATGAAATCATCAACAATGGACACATAACCGGGCTGCTAAAATACATCCTTCCTCTCCCCTCCCCCCAAATCACACTGTCATTAGAAATAAATATTTTTGTATATAAAGGACCTTTTCTTCTTTCTTGGATTTGCTTGGGGTATAGAACTAGCAGTGGTAGATCTGGGTCAAAGGACATGCAAAGTTCAGTAACAGTTTGGTATCTTATTCCAAATTGCTTTCCAGAATGGTTGTACTGTGGCAGAGCCAAGATGGAGGAGTGAAAGCAGAATGATTGTACCTATTCACAGGTCCACCAGCAGTTGCCTCAGTGTGCCTCATAGTACCATATAATATAATATTACATGTATTTGGAATGAAGATTTTAAGTAAATGACATATTGAAGTAAATAACATTTACCCTGAATAAAAATAATTGAACTTCATTCCAAAGACATTACATTATATTAATGTAACATTGTATTACATCAGAGGACTTGAGTTCAAATTCCAGCTCTACCTGAATGAAGCAAATCACTTCATGTCTCTAAGCTTCAGTTTCTTTATTTGTAAAATGTAGAAATACGTTAGGTTATTGCTAAAGTCTCTAGCAGCATTAAATACTCTAAGAAATAGTAACACCAATGACAGACAATGACTCTTATTGTCACTCTAGAAAGCAGAGGGTTTTTTATTGTCAAAATGTCTAAAAGGTCTTAGATGGATTTTAATGGGCTTTTCCACTATTAATAAATTTAGAAATATTATGCTAGGAACCTATGTTGTCTCCCCCATTAGTTCAGTAAGCTCCTTCAGGGCAGGGACTAATTTTCCCCTCTTGTATTCTCAGCTGTGTCAGGCACAGAGCCTGACACATAGTATGCATTAATAAATGTTAATTGACTGACAATGATCATTTAGAAAAAATACAAGAATAGTTAATACCTATCCAGGCATCTATTTAGATTACTTTTCATTAGAAGATATGCATCATTGCATAAAAGTTGGAGAAAGACTAAATTAAAAGGCAGAAGAGAGAGAAAGAGAAAAAGAGAGAGAGAGAAGAAATATAGCCATTTTACTGAATTATAGGAAAAACTCAATTTGCCTTATTTTCCATTTTTGACATCAAATAATCTATAGAGATATATTGTATTCACAAATACTTGTAAATTATTCTCTGTTTCCTTAATTCATGAGTCATAGACAAAAGAGAGGTCTTTTTCAGTGTCAATATATGAATTCTTATTGCTTTTATTTAAGGGTTATAGATGCCATTTGAGCAATCTCTTGAAAATATGAATTAATGTGATCCATTAAAAGGGGATATCCCTAAAATTCAATATTGAGATTTCAGATTCTAAGAACAGAATGTCTTGCTAAAACTTTTGAATATAGAAAGTCTCTAAGATTCCATTTCTGTATATTCAAACTTTTATCTTCAAGTCACATTCAAGTTAATATCTATTTTCTTGTCCTTTCATCTTAAAAAAAAGTTTGAAGAGGGTCTTTTTCTTCCTAAGAATGCAAAATGTGTCTCCAGAAAATGAGGATGTGGAGTAAAAATTGCATGATATGGTTTATTTTAGAAAAAAAGAATCCATGATAATTAATATATTTATACTAATTTTAAAAGAAAGCATTTATTATGTACTTACAGCGTTAGATATTAAGGATATGAAGACAGAACAAAATAATTCCTGCCCTCGAGAAATTAACATTCTACTGAAAAAAGAGAAACCCTATTATATAGAGGAAGCTAGGTAGCAGTGCATAGAGCCCTGGGCCTCAATTCAGGAATATTTAAGTTCAGATCTAACCAAAGATATTTATTAACTATGTGAACCTGGGAAAATCACTTCAGTTTCTTTGACTATAAAGAGGAATAGGAATAGCACCTCATTTACAGGGCTATTGTGAGGATGAAATGAGATCATATTTATAAAATGTTTAGCACAGTAGTTCCTGACTTGGTAGACATTTAATAAATGCACTTTCTTTCCCATTTATTAATATCCATGTAAAACAAAAATCTTTTCTTTTAAAGTAGAAAACATACTCACATGATTTTTTTTCTCTGAAAAGTCCTGGAGTTATCATAAAACTAAAAAACACAAAATCATGTGGACTAGTTCTTTTTAAAGGGAAGATTTTTCTACTGGTAATATTTGCTCCAAGAACTGTACCAATGCTTGCATAGCTAGCCAATATATATGGTCCTTCTCCAAGCCCTGGTGAAATAAACACAAGGGAAGGGTGAATTTTCACAGATTTTTTCACTTATTTCTGCCATTGTTAATGAGCTTTTAAAAAAAAGAACAAATATACAGAACTGTATTTCATATAGTAGTGGCTTTGCTGTGACAAATTAAATTCACTGTTAAAAAATATATCATTTACCCTGAATAAAAATAACTGAACTTCATTCCAAAGATGATGTGCTCAAAATTGGGAAAAGTAGAGTTAAATGGCTTGTTAACTTCTTTGGGCATGTTTCCTCATCTTTAAAATCAGGGGATTGCAGAAGATGGTATCTAAAGTCTCTATTAGCTATGACATGCTTTGATTCTGTAATTCAAAATGTTGTAGGGACACTGTGGACTACATTTGACACCTATGGTCTAGAACACTGAGAATCTGAGAAGCTTTCCCAGGGATACACAGCCAGTATATGTCAGATGCAGGTCTTGAACCTAGGTCTCCTTGGCTTGGAGAATGACTCTCTATCCACTATACTATAGGTGCTTCTTAAGCAGCTACAATAATGTCCAGATATCTTCACAGTTTCCAAAATCTCATATCTTCTTCAATTCTTTGTATTTTTAGTAAAAATTTTTCTAGGTGAGGTTATTATGCAAAGTAAATCCAAGGCCCTCTCCTTCACTCCATACAATCCCTTCCCATAAACTTTTATCCATTCATATAATCCAAAAAGTAATACTTTTTTTTTCTAAACTCTAGTTTACTTGGAGATCATTCCAGAAAACTGAATTATCTCTTTTTTAGGAGGTCTAGTCAGCTAGTTAGCATTGTAGATGGATTGCTGGACTTGTACTAAAGAAGACAAATTCAAATTCTTAAAATATTGGAGACTTTTGTTTGGTTGGTTTTTTTGTTTAAAGTTTTGGGGGGCAGGGTTATTTCTAGTTTTTGTTTTTGCTGTGTATAACACTCCTAAACTTTGGGAGAAGCCTCACCACATGGGTCACCCACTTAAAGATAATGGTTATCTGTAATGTCACACCTCACAGAAGTGTTAATAATACAGAAGGTCTATTTAATATTGCAGCTACCTACAAAGCCATGCCCAAGATTATTGTACATGACATAGGCTGAGTGGCACAGAAAAAGCAATCATGAATTCAACCACCTATTTCCTGTTGTTAGGGGTGGACCTAACTGAAGCCGGCATCTGGTAAGGTCAGGTTTGATGTTGGGGTGAAATGCGGTACTGGTAGGTCAGTTTCTATGCGGTCTTCTTCCATTAGAATGTAAATTATTAAGGCAAGGACTGTCCTTTTTTGCATTTGTTTGTATCTCCAGTGTTGAGCGTGGTGCCTGGCATTCATCGTATAAAAAAATGCTTGATTCATTTCTTCTTTTCTTTGCTATAGTCTCTGAGGAAGAATTGGATCATATCCTTTATAAGGGCAAACTCTCTGTTTGCTCTCATTACCTTCTGTGTTCTGTAAGATTTTGCCTCTGGATCGCTGGCTCCCTTCTTCTCATCTTTAATTTATTCTTATCACTAGATCATTTCATACCATCTACAAATATTCCCAGGCCTCCCTTATCCACAAAAACAAACAAACAACAACAACAAAGAAAAACATTGTGTTGGTCTTGCCATCTCACAAAATTTTTTCATCTAACTTTCTCTTACCTTTCATAGCTAAACTCCTATAAAATATCTGTCCTTCTTGTCTTTGTCTCCTCTGTTAACCCTCACTTCTCAGTCCCTTATTTTCTGACTTCCAAATCCCCTGCTTGGCTAAAAATGCTTTCCCTAGAGCTTCTAATAATCTCTTAAATGCAGATTAAATGGTATTTCTCTCAGTTCTCATTCTATTTGACCACTCCACACCTCCTGACATTGTTTACCACTCTGGTTCCTAGATAAGTCCTTGGCTTTTGTGACACTGAGATATCTTGCCTTTCTTTCTTTGGGTCCAACTGCTTTTTCCTCCTTCAATTCCTTCGCAATCTCCTTTGCCTTATCATTCATTGTCTGTCCCTCACTAAGATGGAAGTCACTCAATGTCTATCTTGATACCCTTCTATTCTCTCTCTACTCTCAGAATTATAGGATTTTAGAATTGAACATCTTGTCTAGCCCAGACCCTAAAATAAATCCCACCTGTAGCTTACCTAAGAAATGGGCATATAACCTCTGCTTGAAAGCATCCCATGATGGGCAATCCACTATCTCTTGAGGAAGATCATTTTGCTTTTCTATGGCTTTAATTTATTTTATTTTATTTTTTAATTAATATTAATATTGCTCTAATTTTTAATACACCTTTTCTGATACTAAGCTTAAATTTTCTTTTTTATAACTTCCAAAAAATGTTTCAGTTCTCTCCATAGAGGCCAAACGTTACAAGTATATTCTCTCTTCTACATGATAGATAGATCTTCACATATGTGAACACAGCCTGGTATTGTTTCCCCCATGAGTCTTCCTTAAGTCAAATTTCTCAGATTCCTTCAACAATTCATCATATGATATAGGCTTTAGTCCCTTCATCAAACTAACTGTTCTCCTCTGGATACTCTCTAGTTTATCAATATACTTCCTAATCTGTGATGCCCTGAACTGAACACTACCCCAGGTGTGGTCTCCAGGCACAAGGACTGTCACATCCATTTCTCTGCAAGCTCTGCTTCTCATAACTCCCCTCAAGATTACATTAGATTTCTGGCTTTAACCTTACACTGCTTGACTCATGTTGAGATTTGAGATTGCAATCATTAACCCCTCAAATCTTTTTCAGATAACCCGCTATCCAGCCAGGCCTCCTCTATATTGTACTTGTGATGTCAATTTTTGAACAAAAGTGTAAAACTTTATACTTATCTTTACTGAATTTCATCATAGTAGAGTGCTCTAGCCTATCAAGAACTTTTGGGATCCCGACTCTATTATTCCTGTATTTGTATCTCTTGGACATTTTACAGGCATACCATCTTATGCCTTTATCCAGGTCACTGATAAAAATATTAAATTACATGGGGCTAAGTACCAGAGTGCTCCTCTGAGACCTCTTGCCAAGAAAATATGCAATTACTCATTGAGTGTAACCACTTAACCATTTCTGAATCCATGTAACTGTATAATCTACTCCACATCTTTCTATTATCTCCCATTATAACTTTGAGATTAGGAGGCAGTGTGGTAGGTGTAAAGAATAGTCGTTCCTAAAAGTTAAAGGAATTGAGTTCAAATCCTACCTCTGATACCATCTGTGAAACTTGGATAAGCTAATTAAGCTTCCTGAGTTTTATTTGGTTTCTTCATTTGTCAAGTGAAGGAATTGGATCCTATCAGTACTTGAATTATAATCCTAAGAGATATTTATCAAATGTGTTGCTAAAATCTAGATATACTATATTGACAGCATTCCCCTAATCAACCAATTTCATAACCCTTTCAAAATTAAATTTAACTCAATAAAAATGTAGTAAGTGCTTACTATGTGTCAGGCACTATGCCAAATAAGGCTATTCTAGCAGGGTTATTTAAAAAAATATTTACTTATTTGTTTTTAGCTTTCAACATTCACTTCCATTAGATTGAGTTCTAAATTTTCTCCCCCTCCATCCACTCCTAACTCCCCAGGATGGAGTGCAATCTGATATAAGCTATATATGTACAATCAAATTGAATTAGAACCAAAGGGAAAAATCACCAGAAAGAAGAAACAGAGAGAGACAGAGACAGAGACAGAGAGAGAAAATAGTATACTTTGATCTGCATTAAGACTCCATAGTTCTTTATCTGGATGTGGACAGTATTTTCCATCATGAGTCTTTTGGAATTGTCTTAGATGCTTGTATTGCTGAGAGTAGTTAAGTCTATCAAAGTTGGTCATTGCACAATGACCAAGTTGCTGTTACTGTGTACAATGTTCTCCTGACTTCATTCAGCATCATTTCATATAAATCTTTCCAGGTTTTTCTGAAGTCTACTTATTCATCATTTTTCTTGGAACAATAGTATTCCATTGCATCCCTTCAATTTCCAATTCTTGGCCACCACAAAGAGAGCTAGCATAAAGTCATTCTGACTCTTAGAAATCCTGGCTCCCTTTCCTAGGTGTTCACTAACAACCCCTTTAAAAGACAAATGAATAAAAAGCATATTAAAGGACTTCCAGGGGTAGATCCAAAATGGTAGAGAAGCACTCAGTTAAGCTCTCCCAAGATTCCCCTCCAAACAACTTTAAAATAACACCACAGATCAAACTCTAGAGTGGCAGAGGAAAAAAAAAAAAGTCAGGGTGAGACATTCTTCAAGCCCAAGATAATGTAGGAGGTCAGAAAGAGAGATCTGTGACATGGTGAGGAGGCTGACCTGGAGTCCACATGGACAGAATATCAGTGGTGCTGGAGACAGAAGCAGCAGTGCTTAAGGAGCTCCAAAACCAGACATGATAAGGGAATCTGGCAACTGGTCAGAAAGAGGTTAAAGAAGACCCTGTGCTAACACTGGATGCAGGACTAGAAACTATTTGGCAGCTCTATTGCCTAGACCCAATTCTGGGCCATGGTTCAAAGCCAGAAAGGAGCATTTTCATTCCAGGGGGATTGGTAGCCCTGAGGCTTACCGGTTTGATATCTCCATTGTCTATACCCACTTCTGGGTCACAGTTCAAGGACAAAGAAGAGCACTTTAAATCAAGAGGGAGTGGAAGCATTGAGAGGCAATATTATTTCTGGATCTAAGGGTTCAGAAACCCTAAAGAAAAGTATTTTCCCCCGTCTCAAGGGAGGAGAGACCCTGAGGAGCAGTATTAATTGCAATCCTAAGGGATCAAGGCCTTTTTTAGATAAGGACCATAGTGAAGACCAAGAGAGCAATGACCACACCTCTTTTTTAGATGATACCACCCTGAAAACATCCAAAACCCCAGAGCTAACTCTGAAAATAGCAGTGCAAATAAGCCCTGAAGTTTGACACAGAACCCTCCTTGGCCTATACCGGAAATAGAGTCTAACATGACAAAAAGTTTCAAATCAATAAATAGAGTGAGAAAATGAGCAAACAACAACCACAACAAAAAGAACCTAACCATAAAAATCTACTACAGTATAAAGCCAAGCACAAGCAGCTTTCCAGAGGATGGCTGCTGTGAATAGCTTTCAAGGTTCTGATTATACAGTATAGTGAACACTCTATTTATTCAATAACAAATCAGAGAAAAACATTCACAGAAAATTGAGATACAGCATTCACAATATTACAACTTATCACAGAAAATCAAAATACAGCATTCAAAACAACTTATCACTAAAAATGACCACATGGTTTTCACCACAGTGGTTACATAGTTTTGAACAAAGTACAATCATTTAGTCAGTCAATCACTTAGCAACTCAATAATTCAATCATCCTTAAAGAGGTTTGCCTCCTTAAGGGTCACAAAATATAAAAGTCAAAGTTCTCCACTCATGGGGCACACTAAATTACAAATCAGGCACTATTCAATCATCATTCACTATTCAACCATCAGAAAATACATAGGCCATCCACCCCTTGGTCACAAATAAATCATAATCTTCTCAGTCAGTACACAGTATCCAAGTAAAGTCTTCTTTCACCTTGACTCAGGGTAATCTCTCAGATTCCCTGGATTCCCTTCCTTGGTCCCAGCTCCTACCTGAATTCACCAAACTGTCACCTGGGTTCAGAAGGCAGAAAGCTCCCAGCTCCTTGCCCAGCTCTCCATGCAGTTCCTGTTCCACACTGAAGCTCACAGTGTCCAGTCCACCTTAAATTCTTCACAGTCTCTGTTCCCAGGAAGTCAAGGCTCAACAAAGCCACAAACAGACAAAATACCAGAGCCGAAGTCATGCTTCCTCAGGCTTCAGCAGCTCTAGCTGGCCTTGGAAATCCTCAGCAGGTTGGCTGGCCCTCAGACTCAGCAGCTCCTCAGATACAAAGGGATATTTAAATTTCATTACCATTACATATAGTAATGGGGAAGATCAAGATACAGACTCAGAAGAAGAAAATGAAGTTAAAACATCTACAAGCAAAGGCTCAAAGAAAAATGTGTCCTGGACTCAAGCCCAACAAGAATTCCTGGAGGAGTTAAAAGATTATTTTAAAAATCAAAGAAGAGCAGTAGAGGAAAACTTTGGCAAAGAAATGAAAGCAAGGGAAGAAAATGGTTTTAAAAAAGGCAATTAACAGCTTGGTAAAAGAGTTACAAAACACACTGATGGAAATAACTCCTTAAGAAGCATAATTGGTCAAATAGAGAAAGAGGTACAGAAAGTCACTGAAAATAATTCCTTAAAAAATGAGAATTGGGTAAGAAGAAGGTAATGACTCCATGAAACATCAAGAAACAATAAAAAAGTCAAAGACTAAAAAATAGAAAAAAAGTGAAACATCTCATTGTTAAAACAACTGACCTGGAAAATATATTGAGAAGACTGTAAAAATTATTGAATTACCTCAAAGTCATAACCAAAGAGAAAAAAAATATAGATATCACATTTCAAGGAATTATTAAGGAAAACTGCCTTGATATCCTAGAACCAGAAGGTAAAATAGAAGTTGAAGGATTCCACCAATCACCCCCTAAAAGAGAACCAAAAATGAAAACTTCCAGGAATCCTATAAGCAAATCCCAGAGCTTCTAGATCAAAGAGAAAATACTTCAAGCAGAAAGAAAGTAATCATTCAAATATCACAGAGTCATAGTCAGGATCAGACAAGATTTAGCAGCTTCCATGTTAAAGGAGCAGGGGGCTTGGAATATGATATTCTAGAAGCCAAAGAAGCTATATAACCTACATAGCAAAAGTGAATATAGTCCTTCAGGAGGAAAAATGAAATTTCAATTAAATAGAGGAATTTTAAGCATTCCTGATTAAAAAAAGATCAGAGCTGAATAGAAAATCTGACTTTCAAATATGAGACTGAAGAGAAATAAAAAAAGGTAAACATGAAAGAGAAATCATATGGCACTCAATAAGGTAAAACATATACCTTACTATATGGAATGATAATAAATGTATCTTTGAAGGAATTTATCATTATTAGGGCATAGAAAGAGGGTACAGAAGTGTTGTTATAATGTGGAAAAAATGAAGGAGAGATGCTTTGAGGTAGAGGGAAAAGGGAGAGGAAATATATTAGGAACTAAGCCAAATTTATAAAAAGTAAGAGCCAATCCCCAGTTGATAAATGGTCAAAGGATATAAACAGAAATTTTTCAGAAGGAAAAAATCAAGGCTGTTAATAGTCACATAAAAAGTACTTTCAATCACTCCTAATTAGAGAGATGCAAATTAAAACAATGCTGAGGTATCACCTCATAACTATCAGGTCTACTGACATAACAGAAAAAGGAAATGATAAATGCTGGAAGGGATGTGGAAAAAATTGGGACACTAATGCACTATTGGTGGAGTTGTGTACCAGTCCAACTATTATGGAGAACAATTTGAAACTATACTCAGAGGACTATAAAATTCTGCATACCTTTTGACCAAAAAATACCACTACTAGGTCTATATACTGAGGAGATCGAAGAAGAAAGAAAAAGGACCTAAATGTACAAAAATACCAACAGCAGCTATTTTTGTTGTGGCAAAAAATTGGACAGCGAAGGGATGCCTATCACTGGGGAATGGTTGAAGAAGTTGCAGTATGTTATTGTGATGGAATACTATTGTGCTATAACAAATCGTAATCAAGATGGTTTAAGAAATACCTGGAAACACTGATATGATCTCATGAAAAGTGAAGTGAACAGAACCAAGAGCACATTGTACACAATTATATCAGTATTGCAAATATGATCAACTGTGAAAGACTTAACTACTCTCATCAAGACAATGATCTAAGACAATTCCGAAGGACCTATGATGAAAAACGCTATTCACCTCCCGAGAGAGAACTGATAAACTCTGAACACAAACTGAAGTTTGTTTTTAAATTTTTTTTATTTATTTTTGTTATTTTATTTTGTTTGTGTTTCCTTTTGCAACATGGCAAATATGGAAATATATTTTGCATGACTGTACATGTGTGACTGCAATCAAAGTGCTTACCTTCTCAAGGAGGGAGGAAAAGAGGGGGAAAGGGAGAGAATTCAAAACTCAGCTTTAAAAACAATTGTTAAAAAATTGTACACACAATTGAGAAATATTTAAGAAAAATAAATATTTAAATTTAAAAATGCATATTTAAGCACTTGCTGTGTACTATGTACTATGTTCAGTGATGGGAGTAAAGTGAGAAAGAAAATTTTGCCTTACAAGAACTTAAATTCTAATAAAGGAATTGAGCATTTAATGCATATTTTCTCATTCATTTATTCATTCATTCTTTTTTCAAAGTGCTATTTGCATTGTCTAGTCTTGTGACACCTCTCCTGTTCTATATGATCTTTCAAATATTACTTACAGCAGTTCAGCAGTTATATCTACTAGTTGTTGTTGGGTTTGTTTGCTTTTTTAGTACCTAAGGATATGGTTTATCTGGGTCAGGTGATATGGATTCATCAAGGGCAACTGGGTGCTCTTTCACTATCCCCTTACTTATATTTTAGTCAATTTTGTTCATTTCCAGTGTAAAGGTCATTCTGTCAGACAATTGCCTGTTTTTGTGTTTATTTTCATGTATTTTCACTAGTGACAGAGAATAAGATTGCTGATCTTATTTCTTTAACATTATAAAGAACGTGCTTTTTTATTCCCTTATGTGCTTCTGATTTCCTCTACAGATACTGACTTCATTGGTAGGCAAATATGCCCAGAATTTATGTATGGATTGTGATGTGTTCATCATGACTGAACTTATTTAAATGTATGAGTCTTTTGGTGTCATTATTTCTTTTGCATTTTTGCTACATAAATTGTTACATTTAAGATCTTTGTAAGTGGCTTGTTTGTAAAAATAGAAGTATGTTAGTGGGGGCTTAAAAGCTAAAGTGGTAAGTAATGGGAATACATTACCAATTTACACTGTGACTCCTAGGACTCTGTAAACATTTGAGTTCAACAATATGATGGTAATTCTTTTCTGGTAAAGTAGAATTACTAACATGAGAACTGCTAACCTGAGGATACATATTAGAGTGAGACAATCCACAAAAAGAGTAAGGTTCCACATTTCTGTGCGAGAAGTATTAGATACTGCAGTAAAGTAGATACCCCATACATACCTTACATATCTATTGATATATGTAAGTGTTGACTCCCGCAATAGAATATAAGCTACTTAAGAGCAGGGATTATTTCAGGGTTTTTTTGTGTATTACACATAGTAGGGACAAAGTAACACACAATAAGTGTTTCACTGATGCTTCATGATTGATTGATTTTAACACCTCTTTCCTTATTCTTCAAACTGTTTGACTGATCCTGTTACTAGCCCCCACTTCTGAGTCTGACATCACATTTTGCCTCTTGCCACTTAGCTCAGGACACTATGTCCCTGTCAACCAGCAGTAGCTCTCTGAAACCAACATGGTGCTTCTAGCCACTCCTTGAAAGAGAACCTTCTTTTCAAAACCTTTTCTCACCAGTCAGTCCATGAGGCTTCAGCCTGTTCTACAAAGGGCTCTCAGTTCCAGCCCACAAGACTTAACTGATCCAGTAAAGAAGGAATATAATGCTGAGGAAGAGGGTAGTTTCATATTAATTCTAATGGAATACACTTGGAGTAAAGAAAGGATAAGAATCTCTTCTGGAACTAGGAGGAAAATAAGTTAGCCAGGTAGGGGGTGAAAGAGGTGGAACCTATTTCAATCTAGTCTGTGCATTTAAAACAAGGCAAGTTGAATTAAATAACTAAATTGTGTATCTATAAATTTGTCTTGTCAGTTTCATCTGAACCTATGGTTTCATCTATGGAGAGAAATCCCAGAGTGGAACACCCACCACTGTTGCAGATCAATGATTTATCTGTAAGTTTCTTAGCTTCCTGGGCCACCAAGAAGTTGCCCAGAGTCACAGAGCAAATATTTGACAAAGACAAGATTTGTCTTCTTGGCTCTAAGGCTGGCTCTTGATCAGCCACACCATGCTGACTCTGTAAATTACCTACCTATGTGTTTATATGAGGTGTGGCACAATGTGAGAGAGAGAGAGCTGGCCTCAAAGTCAGGAAGACATGAGTTCAAGTCCCAACTCTGACATATACTAGGCAAGTCAATTAACCTTTCTCAATCCTAAAAAATGTCTAAGAGGAAATGGTTCTGATCTTTTTGCATCTGAGAATTCCCTATAACAATGACATCAAAGGTCCAGTACACATACATCTATGTAAATGTATACCCACAGAGAGATGAATGTGCATATATACATGCATATATATCATGTATCATGTGTCTCTGCATGACTACATATATACATGCACATGTATGTATATACAGACGTATATGTGCATGATATATTCATAAATGTGTGTGTATGTCTGTGTCAAGTTGAGTGCCTCAGAATTAGGGTTGTTACATAGCCAGTATGTATCAGAGACAGGACTTAAATCCAGCTTCCTGGTTTCAAGGCTAGCTCATTATCTACCTTCCCATGCTGTCTCTTATGTCATTGTTATTGTTTATTAATGGTAAAAGTGGTAAGCAAAGAATTACATATACATAGTACTTGCCATACAACTTAAGAGTCTAGGATGGACAGTAGGAGAAAATCTGCTCCCCGATACACTCACTGTTACCATTCTGCTGGATTATAGGTTGTGTTCTAAGTCCAAGATCCACATTCAGCCTTCAGGGTCCTCCCTCCCAAACCCAATGAGGTCATCCAAAAGAATATCAAGATAAAGTTGAAACACATAATAAAACAATATTCCTCCCAAACTCTACTGCATAAACTTCTTACTATAGCAACCTGAAGAGATAATTACTGACTGAGAAATCCATTTGTATAAAAAGCTAAGGTTTTGAATTAAATACAATCCACAATGAATTAATGGCCTGTTTCTCTATTTATTTTCATGCAATTTCACTAGTGACAGGGAATAAGAGCACTGACCCTATCATTAATTTTCTCTAGGGAGGATTGTAATTTAGCTGTCTATTTAGGCAACCATTCACTGCAGCAAAAAATTTAAAAACAGTAATAAGAATGTCTAATCAAATAAAAGGAGTCAGAAAGTACAGAAAGTACACACAACTAAAAAATTCCACTTTCAATTTTAGCAAATACAACAAAAGAACACATACAGATGTGGTCTCTTGTTCTTTCCTTTGCCAGGGATTGCCAAATTTTGTGGCAGTAAGCACTCTAAGGTCTTCCATACATCTTAAATTTTTCCTCAGAATAAATGTTATTATCTTTGTCAGTTTGATAATATCTGGCATAATAGCAAACAGGAAAGATTTTAAGCCATTGTATGGCCTACAGAGGATTAATCACAGTCTTAAAATTCTAAGTCTTTAGAGGACCTATAGTATAGTAACATCAAATTCAAATAGAAGGGGACCCCTGCAGGCTGCATGTAGACTTAGAAAGATACAAATCAAGATTATCTATGTTGTATAGTATACATACCTATGTAATTTTATTTGTTTTATTAAATATTTCCCAGCTAGATTTTAATATGATTTGGGCACATTAAGAATTTTGGAGCTCTGAGTTTTACACCTGTTATGTCCAACACTCACATTTGGCAGATCAAGAAACTGAGGACCAGAGAATTAAATATCTGAAGTAACTGACAGAACTAGAATTCATACTTAGGCTTCCAATCCAATGATCTTTCCTCTATAGAGACTGGAAACTAGGAACACTAGAATCTGTTTCCTTAGGTCAAGTGTGACTACAATTTTGTGTGTCAGATAGGCACCTGTTTTCCTATTGAGTAACATTCCCCTGAAGTTCATCATGAGGGAACCTCCTAATTCCCACTGAATTTTCTTTCGCCTTCCTTGTTACATTTAAAATTCACTATGGCCCCAACTTAATTCCCCTAAAAGGACAGAATTCACTTCATGTCATGCCCTCTAAAAAGCCTCCTCTCCTCAGAATCAGTCGCCATGCCCTGAGAAGCAGACTAGGTCTCTGGATAGATTCGCTCTCACCAGGCCACCATAATCATGTCCTTCCCTGATTATTTCTATTAGACATCAGCATTCTCGCTACTCTCTGCTTCCTCGGGTTCACTCCTATCATCCATGAATATTGCCATTGTTTTCTTCTTTTCTCCCCACTCCTATAGCGTGTTTCATCTCCCTGGCCATCTAGTATTATTATTGGAGTCTTTTTTTTTCATTTTTCAGAGAATAAACCAATTTCAATTTGTATACAGACCAAACTTCAATGTGTATATAGGCTTATGTGTGGACATCATGGCTAGTTCTCTGTCATACAAATTTGGGGGTATTTTGTGCTAACTACTTAGCATGATCATTGAAACAGGAATCACTCCCTCTAAAGTACCTGATATAAAATGCACTCAAAACAGAAAACACCCCCAGTAAACTCAAAGATAGAGGGGGAGAATGCAAAAGAAACTGAGGAATGATTATGTAGAAGGAGGTAGAGATTCAATATTCAAGGCCTATTCAAAGAAGTCAAAATGAAATAGGTACCCATTGACTGGAGAATAGCCAAACACAGCGTTGTATTCAGATATAATGGGAAATTATTGAGGTATAGGAATGGTTAATATGAAAAATTCAAAGAAGCATGACAAGACTTACATGAGCTGACATAGAATGAACTGAGAAGAACCAGGAAAACATTTTCATATATATGCATATACATTTACATACATATATAAACACATGATAATGTTAATAGAAGGGACAATAAAATAAAACTAGAAAACGTGTTATCATAATAACTAAGGTTAGCCCCAGACAAAAGCTGAGAAAATGAATTTTCCTCCCTTCATGGAAGAGGTGGGGGCTTTCAGGGTGTATAAAATCACACATACTACCAGACATAGTTGATATATCTTGTTTGGTTTTGCTGAACAACTTTTTTTTCATTTTCTTTTTTAAAAAATTTTCATTACAAATGTACTGGGGGTTAGATTTGGAATATAGCTTATGGAGTACTGAGTCTGAACGATAGCTGCTTCCAGAAAAATAACTCCGGGCTGAAGAACTTGGGCACTTTGAGATGGGAAGGTTAATAGCTATTCAGCAGGAAGAGCCACTGACCCAGTAGATATTTAAAAGAAAATGATTTCCCCTTGGCCTCTCTCTTTTCCTCCTACCTACAAATGATGTCAGGATTGTTAGAACTTATCCTTAGAGGAATGTAGGGAGAGGGCTTGTGCAAATGGAAGAAATAATGAGTCTTCTCATAAGGAGCCTAGAATAGGATAGACAAACAGGATTTAATTAGGTGATCCAGGCATGAGTCTCAGGGTCCTTACCTGCCTTTTCCACATTGTATTTCCTTCCTTGAAGACAGGTAAGAACTGTACAGTAATCCAGGAATGGTCATGTCCTGTCTGGGGACAACTTTATGAATTTGAGATGCTGGAAATCTTAGGCTCCCTAGTTAGAGTTTGATTTTCAGAAGAGGAAATTTCTGAAAGGATGACTACCAAATGGGGAAGAAGATTAACCTTGGCCTGGCTTACCATAAGACAGAATCTAAAAGGACTTAATTGGAAAAGTTCAGAGCCAAGATTATATGTAAATTTGTAATATGTTAATATGCCTATTCACCAGTCCCCCATACTGTATTATGTTTCTATGTTTTAAATATCAACCACAAAAAGTGTAACAGTGATTAGGCTATTGCTGCTTGTTAAATTTTCTGTCAATGTGCATTTATTTATGAGAGCCTTTAGTTTTTAGTACTTCTTTTGTGTAGGGTGAATATATAACTGACCCATACTTGATTCATACTATATGTTGAATACCTTTCTACTTTCCGCTTTTAGAGACATCCTAGATGTGAGCCAAACCTAAGCTTTAGGTAATTTTCCCTGAAAGAAAAGGAATCTAGTCTAGTCTAGTCTGCCTAATTAGAGATCAGACTCCACTAGGATCTTGTGTGCCAGGGTCTGGAGCTGGGAGTTAAGCTTAATAAAAACAATGAGAGCACAACACTCCATCTCCCTAAGCTTTGGAGTAATTATAATTGTTAGACAAGATAAGGATCACTTGAGAATGAAGGAGAGATAGAAACATTCAGAAATTACTATTGAATAAGAGCAAAAGATATCGACAATTTCAACAAAATAAAATGTATCTTTAAAAGTGAATAAGTGCATTAAAGAATTATGTATGTATATATGTAAGTCAAGGAGTGATTCTGTTGTATGTAAAAGAATTTGGAAGTTTCAGGAATGCAAGAGGTACAAATGAAAAATTTTATAATACAAATACATGGCAAAGAAAAATTTTAAGAAGGAAATTCATCTAAGGAGATCAGTGAGACTGAATTGGGAGCTCTCTAAGGGAGTTTTAAAAGAACTTACATATACCAAGGACAAATAAAAGAGTGTCAAGGACCTATAAGAATACTGTAAGAATGAAGAGCCCAGATGACATTGTTGAAGTATAATTAAGGCAAAGAGAGTTGGCCTAGTAAAGCAGCTAGAAAGCCAACCTTGGAGCTGGGAAAACTTCTAATTTTGCCTTTGACACACACTAGCCATGTGACCTTAGGCAAGTGACAACCTCTCAGTGCCTCTAAACAACTCTTTCAGGTTTTAAGTTGCTGATCTGCATTGGGAGAGTTTTTTTTTTTAATCAAGATTTCTGTACACTAATGTAATAACATAACAAAAGTTTTAAAATGGAAAAAAGCAGGAAAAGGAAAGAAAAGAGCCCGCTAATTAGAACAGAGAACATAATGTTAACAAATAACAGAGCCAGAGTAGAACTGATCAACTTAATTTCTTTTCCTTTTGTCTTTGTGAAATATATATACATATAAAACATGCACATATAGACACAGTTATGTGGTTATATATAAAATAATATAGAAATAAGCATGAAAATTTAAATATAAAAAACTCAAACTCATGCTTCCAGCTCTCTACCTTTAAATGAGTATTTCTGCTCATGTACGAAATAAAAGTCCAGATTAAATGCTTTATATTCTGTTACATCTCATACCACAATCTCAAAGTCTCCCTGAAGAATTTTGGAATTGATTGTTTGACATGGGACACACTAGAACAGAACCACCCAGCATGGGGTGTCCACATCAAAGAAGGTGCTGTGTTCTATGAACAAAGCAGAATTGTAGTAGCTCAAAAGAAGCATGAGATGTGCAAATTTAGAGACCTCTCCACTCCAAATGTTCATATGTACTACTTTTGCCTGACCTGTGGTAGACTCTTCTGAGAGTATATTGGTCTGATTAGCAACAGTTGGATACACTGTACCTTGACTCCAACATAGTGATGTAATTTTAGTCTTCTAGCAGAATGAAGGACAACAACCACCAACCAACCAACCACAATATGTTACTATTCTATTGCACATATTATACATTAAATAAAAATGTATGAAAAGTTTATCTTTTTAAGATTGTCAAACAAAAGACATTAATAGCAAAACACAGACTTTTAATATAGTGTTTCCAGTTCCTACTACATTGTTAAAAGGAATTCTTTAACATATATTTCTATATTCAAAGAACAAATATTTTTACCATCTCTACCATTAGAACTCAAATTCCTATGAAGAGGAGAAATCACAGTGAAAGAGAAATATGTGTGATCTTAAACAAGTAATTTCCCTTCTCTAAACCTTAATTTCCTCACTTGTAAAATGAGGAAATTGAAGATGATCTCTTAAGACTCCTTCCAACTCTAAATCCAGAAATTGACCAAGTGGATTGATTTTAGTTTAATTAAAAGCTCTTGTTGAGTTAAATCACATAAGATAAATAGTTCTTTGCTCCTAATCCAAATTATTCATAGGATCGTCACATGAGAATGTGTTTACTGAAATACAATGTTGTACTTTATGGGGGTGGGGAGGGAGTCACATACCTTGGTTGTAGGATTCACAATCAAGAGCTAAAAAAAGAAAGAAAGAAAGAAAGCATGAATCTTAACCTATAGGAAATGCAACCAGTTGGTTATTTCAATCCCAAACAAAATAAAACTTGTATTTGTCAATAACAATGTAGAAAGAGCATGAAGTCAGATCACAATTAAGAGATAACATGAGATAGCAGATTGCATGCTTGACATGGAATCAGGAAAATACCACCTATGACATGAGCAGCATGAACAAGTCTTGTAAGCTGTCTGAGCCTCAGTTGCCTGATATGCAGAACGAAGTTAATAAAAGCTGTAGTACCTACTTTCGTGGGTTGTAGTGAGGATCAAAGGAGATAATTCAGGTAAAGCCTTTTGTAAAAACTTAAAAGTTCTACATTAATGTCAGCTGCTATAAACTGGCAATTCACTTTGATCCACGAAGATTCTCTGACTATAGTACATCTTAATTAATTGCAAGATTTCCCTCAGAGTTCATTAACAGGTGGAAAACCGTGTGTTCCCTATTTTAAAATGTCAATCTAAAACTCAAAATCATTAAGTCTGCTTCCACTGACTTACCTCCTACACAAGTAGAATAATAAGTAAAAACTTCTAGTCTGGCAATGAACTCAGGCTGAGGCTTGAAAAATAAACTTCTTCCCGTAAGAAAAGCAAAACTTCATAAGTGGCAAGAAGATTGGGATCGTAAATCACATCCGTGAAGGTTTTTTTAATATATAATTAATTGATGTTAAACATGGTGACAGCCAGATATAAATAGAAAGAAAATTCTACAAGTCGTATGTTGGCAAATTTTTTTGACTCCTTTCAAATCCTTTACCTCATAAGTGGAATGAAAAGATTGGGTTGTCTTAATTAAGGGGCATTATGTTATATTATATTAATTTTATAATTAGAAATCATTATCTAATATAATTATATTATCATAATTATGTGATTAATTAGAATTTTAATTATAAGTTTGTGAAGCTGTTTCACATCAACCATGTTCCTCTTTAATATGCATTCTAAGCTGAGGACTCACCACAGATAGGACCTCTCCAGTGAACTGAGACCCCCTCCTGACAACACTTGTGAGCATAAGCAGCTATGCTTGAACAAAGGCACTCACAGTCCCCACCCAGGTTACAGTTGCAGGTGTCTGTATGGCAGTTTTTGACAAAGGAAGTCACATCAATCTGTACAGAGAAGAGAACGACAATTATTTTTAAAAATTAGTTTAATATCAAATTTTTCAGGGATATACTTAATAGTTTTAAACACTGAGTAATGGGCTACATTTTTAAAGAAAATTTAAATCCACACTTTATAGAGATTTATTATTAGCTTAACACTGCCACCTAGAGGATAATACTGATCTTAGAATTCTAGAACAGAAAATCAAAGACTTTAAAAAACAACTCAGAGAACTAATAGTGGAGGAGAAGGCGGGAATAAGACAGGGGAGATTGGAAATTCCAGTGACACCATTTCATCGATAAAATATTTGTCCTAATCATATTACTGTTAGAGATTCAGACATTCTAGAATTTAATAAAATATTCCTTTACCACATTTCGGCAGGGGGCAAAAATATCACTGTACAAAATTGAGCATTCTTTCTTGGCATAAGGAAACTTATTTTGATATGCCTCACAGGGTCTGACAGTCTCATTCGGGGTTTCACACTGTTGGAAAAGAGAAAAAGAAGCAGATTGTTTGTAAATGTGTTGAGAATAGTACAATAGAAAGGTACTTGTATAGCAACATATAATTATAATGAAGAATAAAGGTGTTATATATGTATAAAAATATGTAATACAGTTTGTAAATAATTTAGAACTAGGAAATCAACCAATAAATAAACATTTATTGAGCACCAACTATATGCCATACACTGTTGCTAAGCACTGGAAATCATAAAATTATAAGTACCAACTAACCAATTTTTGGAATTTTGAGGAGAAAAAAAGAATTGGAATGTTTTGTCTATTATTTTATTTGGAAGAAAAGGATATTCCTAGGCAATCTTATGGGGAAAGCCTACCAAAATGTAGTATGATGATTCTGGGGCTCAAAGACCTGGTCTCCAAGACATCTCTCTATCCTATATTCAAACACTACATTTAGTATAATCTCTTGATGCTAAATATGCTTCACCTAAAACAATTTAGTGTGTTTTGCATGTATCTGTGAACACTTTGGTGTGCTTTGCATGTATTTGTGATTTAAATCATAGGATCTCAAAGTAGAAAGAACCTTAGCAATCTATTTCTACTTCTAAATCCAACTGCCTTTTCTCATTACCTATTTCTACTTAACCCTTCAGCCTTTTTGACACTATTCATCACGCCCTCCTCATGAACACTCTCTCCTTCCTTGGATTCCTCTCCCTCTCCTTCTCCTTCTCCCTCTCCCTCTCTGTCTCCGTCTCCATTTCCCTCTCCCTCTCCCTCTCCCTCTTCCTCTTCCCCTGGTAACTCTTCTCTTCTCTTGGTTCTCTTTCTACCTGTTTGTTTGTTTGTTCTCTTTTCTACCAGTCTCTTTTTCTGGGTCATCATACCCCCAGACTCTGTACTATGATCCTCTTTCTTTTGGTGATCTCATAAATTCCCATGGGTTAAAATATAATCTTGAAGATGACTCCCCAATACATATTTGCAGTCCTAATCTCTTCTGAACTTCCTTCCAACGTTGCCAATTACTGGCTGGATAACACCGCTTGTATGTAAAAGAGGCCTCTCAAAATCAACATTGTCCAAAACAGAATTCGTTATATTTCTTCCTAAGTCCATCCCTCATCCAAACTTCTCTTTTGATTTTAATTTCTTAATTGTGATCAAAATAAGATATTTAGAAGTATAAGAAAAGACCTCCAACAACCTTTGTAGATGTGGGAGGTATGGAATATTACATATTTTTTATATTTTTGAGGTATTTATGAACTTTGATGAATTTTTTCTTTTTTCTTTAAAATTTTTTTCTATGGGATGGATTTCTGGGAAGGGAAAGTAGAAAAATTAAGCACTGCAAAAACAAAATATCAAAAAAATTTAAATACTGAAATAATTTCTGCAAGCATCATAAAAAAAGCACTTAAGTAAATAATAAAGCCACTTAAGACCACCTAAAGGAAGCAATGATACATCTGGTAAATATAATTAAGAAATCCTTTCAAAAATAGCAGAACTTTTCTATTGCTTTTTTAAACAACACCAAGATTGAGGGAAACAAATGTTTCTGCCTCTAGAGAGTAATTGGCAGTGTAGTATGGGAGAAAGAACATTGGCTCTGGGGTTAGAAGACCTGGATTCAAATCCTTCCTCTGAACCTTACTACCAGTGTGGCCAAGGGAAACTCACTTCTTCTGGACCTGAGGGTCTCTTTCAGTAAAATGAAGGGGGTTTGCATCTAGTGATGGTCTGTATGGTACTCTCTTGATCTATTATTACATGATCCAATCCCTACATTAAAGATCATAGAATTATAAAAGTAGAGCTGGAAGGGACCTCAGAAACTAATCTAGCCTTTCTCATTTTACAGATGAGAAAACTGAGGCCCAGAGAGTATCAGTTCCTCACATCCGGAAGAGTGTTTGTTATTGGATACAAATGACACCATCCTTATAGAATACAGATTTGGATATATCATCCTCAATTCATTTTCCTAGAATGGCAATTCTTATGAAGAAAGTATGGTTTAACATCTATTTTGTATAATTATTTTAAAAATGTGAACATTTAATTTACCTGTCCTATTGTCCAGCTTTCTCCAAACACCTGGGCATTTCTCACTTCCAGGTTATTAGATGTAGTCATATCATTTGAAGTACACTTGTCAAAGTTTCCACACAAACCTCCAAGTTTCCCCTAAAGAATAAGCAGAAATTTCTCATAATATCCTATTGGCACACTAATGTTTGTGAAATATGATTCATTAGAATTGTTCATACATTTAAAAAGTATTTTGAGCTAAATATTTCCATAACAGTTGTTTATTAATAAAAAGTATTCTGCTAGAAATACACTTGTAGTTTTATGCCTTATACTCCCCTCCTTTGACAGTGGTTTCCTTGCAGTTCCCCTCCTTTGACAGTGGTTTCCTTGCAGTTCCATGAACAAGAAACTTCATCTTCTGTATTTGGGCAATGTCACTGGCCGTCCCCCATGCTTGGAATGTCTTCCCTCCTTATCTCTGCCTCCTGGCTTCCTTCAAGTCCCAAATTAATTTTTATCTTCTATTGGAAGCCTTTCCCAATCCCTCTTCTTTTTAGAGCCATTATTATTTCCTATTTATTCTATTTATTTATTTTACTTGCTTATTTATTTTTCTTCTATGTGGCTTGTTTGTCCATAGTTGTTTGCATATTGTCTCTCTCATTAGACGGCAGGAACTGTTTTTAACCTTTCTTTCTATCCCCAGAACTTAGTACGGTGCCTGGCCCATGGTAGGTACTGAATGAAAGCTTATTGACTGACTGGAAGGGACTTAGAGGCTTTCAAAATATTACCTACTTTATAAATAAGGAAAATGGGGCACAGAGAAATTAAATGACTTGAAGAGAGTCTCACAACTTGTAAGTATCTAAGGTAGGACTTGAATTCATTTTTTCCTGCCTCTAGGGCCAGTGCCCTATTATGCTCACTCTACCTCTCAAGTTGATATAACCAGAATATATGTCTCACCCATTTGCCATATATATTCTAGAACAGAGGTTCTGAACTTATTTGCATCATGGAGTCCTTTGGCAGCTTGGTAGAACCTAACAGAATCTTCTTAGAATAACATTTAAAATGCACAAAATAAAATACATAGGATTATACGGGAAACCAATTACATAGAAATACAGTTATCAAAATAGCAATTTTTAAAAATTCAGACCCCAGGTCACACCCCTATCTCACTTCTCTGACTGCCTCTTCTACCCCCATACTTACAGTCTTCCCATTCTAAGGATACCTCTGCCCCTGTGGCCTCTCTGCCTGGGACCATTTTTTCATGAATACTTTAGCCATCCATACTCACTTCTTTACCAGCAATAATCTGGACTCTCCAGACTTTCTGACTTTGCTTCCCACCCCTTGCTTCCCTTCTTTCCAACCCCTTTTTATGTGTTTTTACCTTTACCTGTTATTACCTTTACCCATTGGAAAGAGGCCATGAGGTGGCTCAGTGAATACAGCACTGGCCTGAAGTCAGGAAGACCAGAGTTCAAATTTGGCCTCAGACATTTACTAGTTGTGTGACCCTGGTAAAGTCACATAACCCTATTTGCCTCAGTTCCTCATCTGTTAAATGAACTGGAGAAGAAAATGGCAAACCATTCTAGCATCTTTGCCAAGAAAACTCTAAAAGGAGTCACAAAGAGTTGGACATGACTGAAAAATGATGGAACATCAACTACCAGCTATCTAGCTATCCATCTATCTATCTATCTATCTATCTATCTACCTAATCCATCCATCCATCTATCTATATTGGCTTAATATAAATAACACATTTGTTCCTAAATATTTATCTGCTATTATTATTCCAATTTTCCAACAAATCTGTGATTTCACTCTAGTATCTTTGCTAAGAAAACCCCAAATGGGATCAGAGTCAGCCACAACCGAAATGACTGAACATGAAAGAGAGGTCCTTGAGGGTAGGGACTGTCTTTAGCCTTTGCTTATATTAGTATCCTCACTTGTCAGCAGAGTGACTAGCAATGCTTGGGTGGTGAGGTGGTGAGGTGGGTAGAGCACTGGATCTAGAGTCAGGAAACCTTCGGTTACAATCCAGCCTCAGACCTTGCTAGCACTGTGGCCCTAGGCAAAGCACCTATCCTCATTTTCTCATCTGTAAAGCAGGAAAAACAGCATGTACCTCCCAGAACTGCTGGGAGGAAAAAGTGAAATAAAATGTAGTGTTCTGCAAACCTTAAAGTGCTATATAAATGCCAAGACAGATAGATGATAGATAATATATACATACATATACACATACGTATACATATACATATACATGTATGTATATGTATATGTATACGTATGTGTATATGTATGTGTATATGTAATCTGCCCAGGTAAAGAACCTTTGTTGCTAAATTTTTCAAGGTAAGAAATCAATAGCACTAACAACAACCAATCTTACATATAACCATGACTTTAAGAAAACATCTATGAGGAAAAACATGAGTTATTTTGATTCTAAGCAATGGCTTCTTCCTTCAATACTTCAAACATCTGTGGTTTCTTTGCTGTGGGTATGCCCTCCAATGATGTTGGTCTCAACCCCACCATGACCTGGTAGATAATCTTCGACAGTTGTTGTGGCCAAAAATCCCTTTTCCCCTGAGCCAAACTAGTGACAAGCTTCTCCAAACGTAGTTGTGCTGGTCCTCTGAGTGATAGATGTGCAGTCTCTTTCTGGGCTGATACCTGGAGTCTTTCCAGCTTGATAAGATCTGCCAAAAGAATTTAGAGCTTGTGCTCTGCTGGCATAGCCTTTGAGAGCCTGGGGTCAGCCCCAGGCCAGGCCAAGACATTTGGAAGGCTTTGGTGGAAGTCATAGAGCATCAGAAAGCTTAATTAAAACATCAAAAATTTCATTTTATTTCCTTTATCTCAAATAGAAAAGGGCAGCATGGAAGAAAGGCTAGAAGGTCAGTGGCAGAGACAGGTGGATTCAATTCCTTCCTCTGACACATTTGAGCTGTGTAACTCTGGACAAATCAGCATCTTAGTCAATTCTCTAAGACTAGAAATCACACATCAGTTACTTATTGATTTTCATCTATATTGGGAGTTTTCACACCAGAACTTTCATACACTGATTTTTTTTTTTTTTGCTTTTTGGAGGGCAATTGGGGTTAAATAACTTGCCCAAGGTCACACGGCTGGGTTTTTGTTTGTGTGTATTAAGTGTCTGTGGCCGGATCCGAACTCAGGTCCTTCTGACTCCAGGGCCGACGCTCTACTCACTCGCCACCTAGCCACCCCTATACTGATTTTTTAAAAGGAGGTTCATGTCCCCAACCACCTAAAAGAAATCTCAATGAGAAGTCAAATGACCTACCTTCCACTGAGATCCAACTTTGATATGTATCGTTGTCTTCTTATCCCAAAGAATCGTTATGTCTTCCTCTGGGAAATGTACCACAGCATAGTACCCAGCCTTCCAAAGCTGGTATGTTGGTTTATTTTCCAGGAAACCTGATCGTTTCTGAAGCAAAGAATATTAGAATAAAAACATCAATTCCATGTTAACCATAACAGAAAAGTAAACCTCAATTCCTTTCACACAGTGAAGAGGTGTCTGTTGGTCACCTCTTTTGTTCTAAGTATTACAGGGGTGTGAGAAAAATATAAAATAAGATCTCTTTCAAGCTCCTTGTGAAGGTAAAATGATTATGTATTCAGTTGGGTCATACTCTACGAGGTCATAAGCACCAAAGTCAATGCTAGTTAAGATTTGAATGGAGGGGGAAGGGCTTTTCAGGCACAGAGATTATGCACAAAGAGAGGAAAGGAGTCAAGAGTGAGGAAATCACACTTAGGGGACCATAGAATAGAAGAGACTTCAGGGTAAGCTAGCTTAACCACATATCAAATACAAAAAAGTCTTCAAAATGATCGCTGGCAAGTCCTCATGCAGCTTCACAGTGAAGATCCCTCAGATGGGGAACTTAGTCCTTCATAAGGGCAACCATTCCATTTTCAGGTTCCCTCTGATTGCTAGGATTTTTTTATTATATGAACAGAGCAGGTACAGAAGTGGCATAAAAGGAAGAGAAATGCATAACCAGAAGAAGAGGTAAACTGATCAGGTATCGGAAAAAAAGAGATAACCAATGGATAGCTTTTATGTACCATTGGTACTCATACAATATGAGGAGACCTCGAACAAGACCCCAACATGTTGAGTGGACTTGCCCTCGTGGAAGGGCACAGGAATGTGGATAAGAGCAGCACAGGATGAGAAAGCATGAATGAGGTACAATCTGCACCATTGGAGAGAACTGTTGAGATCACAGATCCGTCCAAATTTTAAAAGAAGATCTACCCTAATTCTGCCGTAAGTTCCTTGAGAGCAGGGCTATCTTTGGCATTTCTTTGTACCTCCATAACTTATCAGAGTTCCTGGAACACAATAGGCACTTGTTATGTGCTAGCTAACTGAATGTGTGACCTCCTATTAATGTCTACCCATTGATCCTAGATCTTTCTGTTAGAGGCACACAGAATAAGATTTATCTCTTTGAGATAGGAGCCTTTAAATTGTTTGAAAAGATTTTTTTCTCTTCTCCAGTCTAGGATCCTTATTTCCTTCAATTACTACTGATATAACATAGTTTCATGTCCTTTGCTCATTGTGCTACGGTCCGTCAGTTCCCCTTTTCTACTCTTGACTATTACCAAATAAAAGTGGGATAATGACATTCCACTGCATCAGACAAGAGCCTGTGAACTGACCCTCATCACAGAATATTACCCTGCCAAAAGGAGAGTCTCCCCCATGTCCTTTCTGGATGAGGGATATAAGGAGATCCCTAGCGCCAAAATTTGTGACAAGAATCTAATTAGCCTAATTGTGGAGCAGTTCTAATTAGCAGCAGTGACCCTTTCTAATCTAAGCAGGTCAGGCTCATCCCCTAACTCTTTACTGCTCTTCACAAGCAAGCTCTGCTCCATCACCAGGGTCCCTGTTCTACTAAGATCATAAAGACAAGATCTATCTCCCAGGCTACAGTGTCTGAGCTTCTGACCCAGAGGAAGCCCACAGACTCTTACCAAGAAGCAAGTGAAGAAGGAACCCAGAAACAGTGGCCTCAGGGAACAAGGCTCTATGTGACTGACCTGCAAAATCAGCTTGATTCTCGTTATAATAACCTTTCCCAGAATGCTAGAAAAGCTGGGGATGGAAGATCAGATCACTAGCATTAGACCCTTACCCTATCTATACTTAATGATATAGATTGGGCTTGTTTGGGTGCAGGGGGCAGGGATTGGGAGTTAGAAGGGCAAGGTATGACTAATAAGCAGAGTGGGTCAAACCACACTCTTCTTTCCCAGTCTACCTGCATGTTTGCATCCCTTGATTTCCCAACAAAACTCAGCTGCATGGATAGAGATACATGCTACTCCATAAGATTACCTTTTTGAGAAACAGGCAGGAAAACTCTAATCCATAATATATAACTGATGCACAACTGGCCCTGGACAGGACACATGAGGCTGGCAAAGTGTCCTTAAGATCCTGTGGTCTAGCTACACAATTACCCTGCAAATATAATCTAGACCCAAAGCCAAATACTGAATATACTAAGAGAGCTAAGGCAGCTATATATGAGTAGGTGATAACCAGCAATGGAACCCATTATGGGTTTTTTGTGCCTGCCATTAGGTGAATGGACAGTTGACACTCTAACATACTTGTTGCTAGTTAACTAATATTTATTAAGCACCTACAATATGTCAGGCATGGTACTGAGTCTAGGGATACAAAGAAAGGCGAAAAAATAGTCTCTACTCTCAAGGATCTCACAGTGTAATGGGGAAGACAATATGCAGACAGCTACGAGCAAAAACCATATAGATAGTATAAACTGAGAGTCATCTCTGAGGGAAGGCACTAAAATTAAGGAGGACTAGGAAGGCTCCTTGTAGAAAGTGAAACTTTAGCTGAGTCCTTCTCAGGGAGGCAAGGAGACAGAGGAAGAGCGTGAATTCTAAGCCCGGGGGACAAATAGTGAAAATATTCAGTCTGGAGATAGAGTGTTGTGTTCAAGGAACAGCAAGGAGGTCAGTGTCATTAGAGCATAGAACTTAGAGAGGTAATAAGACTAGAGGTATAAAGGGGCCAGGGTATAAAGCGTTTTCTAAGTGCCTTTCCAATCTGAAAGATGATCTTATCTCTATTATAAATGTACCCTGATGGTAAAGCTACAGGTTTCAACATGGCAGATCACAAATGGATGCATCATTTGGGCATTAGATCATCACTGGGCACCTTTTGCTCAGCTCTTCTCCACTGAGATCGTCTCTAGTCCCTCTCCATTGAAAATTGGACTCCACCCCTGGAACTTACCCAGTCTTTCATAGGTTAGCTTTGGCCTTATTCTGCTGGGTTCCAGGACTCCCCAATACCCCTGCCATGTCACTAAGAGTGAATCTCTCCTTCCTTCTTTCTCTTGCCATCTACTTTCCAGGTCCCCTTTATATGTTGTATGAAAACTCCATATAGGCAGAGACTCTTTAGCATACTTTTATTTATATTCCCAACGCTTAATATGTTGACCATCACAGAATAAGTATTAAATAAATATTCTCTCTCTCTCCACCCCCTATCTATTACACCCCTCTTCTTCATTCATTGGTATTCCCTTTGTCAGAACTATGGACCTCATTGATGCTTTGTCAGGACCCTCAAGAAAGTCACAAGATAGGCAACACATGACATACCCTGCCAGTTACTCTAGCCATGGAAAATAGATGGTTACTATAGGTCTAGGTCATGGCAGCTATGCTGCCTCACTGGACCAAGGATCCTACCTTGTTCCTTCATTTCTTCCTTTGCATTTATTAATGACACATTAGTCTATTAATGGTTAATTATCATTCTTACTTAGTCATTAATGCATAGTTAAGTAGTATAGTCAATATAGGGCTGGGCCTAGAGTCAAGAAGACCTCAGATACTAGTTGCATAACCCTGGGACAGTCATTTAACCTCTGTTTGCCTCAGTTTCCTCATCTGTAAAATAGGGATAATAATAGCATCTACCTGCCAGGGTTGTTGTGAGGTTCAAATGAGATAATAATTATAAAGCATTTAGCATACTACACAGTGCTACATAGTGTTAGAGAATTGGGGGTTTTTTGGAGGGGCTCAAACCTAGCACTGGAAAGAGCCACTACTTAAGAGTCAATACTCTCTACTTTTATAACTTGTTAAAAGTGTTTCTAAAAAGGAAGAGGGGCAGGTATACTTCTCAGAGCTACTAACAGCAGCTGCTGCCTCCGAATCCCCACAACTCACTACACTATTTTCCTTTCTATGTAACACAACTAAGAAGATGAACATGACATCTTAGAGTTGGGACAGACCTTAGAAATCATCTAGTACAACCCAGAATATACTCACCTTCTAAAACACCTAATCCCATCAACTAATTGCTATACTTCTCATCATAAATGGATAAACTGGAATTCTTACAAAAATAATCATTTCAATGAATTTTGTTATTTTTATTGTTCTGCATGGATAGATAAGGTTTAAGTCTGGACACCATCCTTAGAATGGACCATATAACCTGGACCTATGCTAATAACCCCCACTGAGATACTATTTGGCATTTAAAGCCCTTTCTGATCAGCCTTGAGCCTGCCTTTCCAGGCTTATTTACCTTACTAACCTCCCTTGTCCCCCCTGCCTTCCAGCCAAAGTACATTATTCTTCATACATGACAATATGCATGCTACCTCTGTGCATATCTTATCCCTGGAATGCTCTCCCTACCTTACCTATAATACTACACACATTTCTTATTTCATCATTTTAATTGTGTCTGACTCTTCATGACCCCATTTGGGGTTTTCTTGGCAAATATATTAAAGTGGTTTGCCATTTCCTTCTCTAGCTCATTTGTACAGATGAGGAAACTGAGGCAAACAGGATTCAGTGACTTGTCCAAGGTCAAACAGCTAGTAAGTTTCTGAGAACAGATTTACACTCAGGTGTTTCTTAGCTTCTTTCAATTCTCAGATGAAATGTCATCTCCTACTATCCAGATCCCCCTAGCTACTAATTCCCCTTTCCTAGCTGGCCTTAGAAATAACTTGGTATATATTTTGCCTTTATGAATTTGCGTTCATACTGTTTTCCTCCAGAAAGACATTAAAGAATAGGAACTTGCATGCTTCTCAAAGCTACCTTGCTCCATGAAGTAAGGGACTTGTTTTTGTTTTTGACTCCCTAGAATCTTGCACAGTGCTGACAGGTAACAGGTGCTTCAATAAGTGCCTGATATTGAACAGAAGAGGACTAGTCTAAAAAAAAGCAGCCTCTCTAATGCCATCTTTTCAATTCAACAATCCTTTATCACATTTCATCATGTTACATTCATCCTGTCTAGGTCTTGTGGATGCCATCACCCAACCTAATAGCTGTCACTCCCAATTTTGAGTCACCTTCAGATTTAATAAGTATGCTATGTACATTCTCCCCCACATTATTCATAAAAATGTGGGAAAAGATAGGGCCCATTGTTCCTAAGTCTGATTCCTAGACTCAAGCAGAACAGAACCCTCACAGAAACTGGATGCGTCCAATTCCTCAAGGGTGTGAGGGAGTTTCTGCACCAAATGGGACATTGACCTAGATAACCTCTAAATTCTCCACTAACTTTAAGGATCTATGATTCGGTAACCAATCACTAGAATCCAAGTGGTTCTGGCTTGAAGTTTCACAGTTGTGTCAAGATAGAAGTTGTTTCTTACTCTGAGAGTATGGATCTCAATGACATTCTTTATCTTTCAGTTTATATCTTATGATTTGGAAATTTGGTTTATAAAAGGAATCAAATCATAGCATAGGAACTTATTAAACACCTACTAAGTACAAAGTATTGTGTAGGGAATGACATAAATATGTTTTAATTTAAATTAATTTAAAACATAAAAATGTTTTAAATAACAGTAGTTATTTAAAACAAATAACATTGTTTTAAATCTTGGGAATTCTCCCCATTTTGAGAATATGAGGGCAGAGGGAAAAATTATTTCCCAAAATCATTCAGAAGTCACAAGAAAACTGAAGAGTGAGTCCCATTTTACCATTGCTATTTGCCTGCCTTCTCATTCCTACCATCCCCCCTCCCAATCCTTTCCATGCCTCTTTCCTCAGTGACCATAATACTGTGTCATCTGTCTTCCCCTTCTCCTAGAGGGCAAGTAATACTATTTTTTTTTTTTACCTCCAGCACTTAACACAGTGACTACCACATCCTGAGCATTTAATAAATGCATTTTCATTCATTCAATTGAGAAATACTTGGACAAATTGTGGATGGATATAATGGAGTGTTATACTGCTAAAAAGACTACAAATTTGATGAATTAAAAAAATTAAAAACATAGAAATACTTGAATAAACTTTTTTTTTGTTAAGGTGAAGTAAGAAGAACCAAGAAAATGGTCTACATGCTATAAACTCCCATACTATAAACAAAAACAGCACTAAAAGACTTGAACCCTGAATAACTGCAGTGACCAATCTGGGTCCTGGATGACAAATTATGAGATATGACCAAACCCCATTGGTAGAGAAGTGGGACCTTCCGGGTGTGAAATATACAAATAACATACATCATTTGACTTTCACTGTTTTGTTTTGTTACAAAGAAGGATTCGGTGAAGAAATGTGGTATAAAAACAAAAGTTACCAATAAAACTTAAAAAAGAAAAGAAAAGCAGTAGCCTATCAGAGGCTAAAAATTGAATCCATGGCACATAAGAAACCCTTAGAAAACAGGACCGTGAAAACAAGATCTGTTTTCTTCTCAGTTTACTCTGCTTAAGACAAGTTAAAGAGAAAACCAAATAAGTAAATTCATGAATTCACTAACCTGTTTGTAAGGAGAGTCGTTCAAATAAATCTCAGTGTCCCCAACAGAAATCAGTAAACTTTTTGAACAAATAATATCATTATCAAAGCACTTTTTGTTCTGAGCAATAACAGATATGGCTGAGTCCTCTGCACTCTGTAAGATTAAAGAGAACATTGTGTTTGTAACCATGACTTTACTGTGTGTAAAATCCCAATTACATTCCTAGTGAAGACCACCATGACTTTGGTTTTTCCAAAATAAGTGCTGAAACAATAACATCCTCCATTTATACAACAAAGGACTTAAAACACACATCCAAAATAATGGCCAACCCCCCCCCCCCAGAAAAACAAGGTACAGTAGTCTTTAAACATGTTTGTTGTTGTTATTCAGTCATATTCAACTCTTTGTGACCCCTATGGAGTTTTCTTGGCAAAGATACCAGAGTATTTTGCCATTTCCTTCTCCAGTGGAATACGGCAAACAAGGGTAAGTGACTTGCCCAGGGTCACATAGCCAATAAGTGTTTAAGGCCAGATTTGAACTCAGGTCTTCCTGACTCCAGGCCCAGCACTCTATCCACAGAACCATCTAGCTGCCTTTTATACATGTTTACAAATCACCAAAAAAGTCCTTCTGAGCACCAATTTTAACTTTTTTTTTCCAGAAATGTGAGCGTAGGTTTAAATTAGCATGTTATTTTTTTTCTGTTTTGTTTTGGCTTTGCTACAGCTAAAGTTTTACTTAAGGACTTCAATCTAACTTTACTTAAGAACTATGACCAACCATGATTCCAGAGGATGGATAACAAAGCATGGTACCAAGGGTAGGCTAAAGTCAAGGTCTCACTAAAGTTGATTGTTAAATTTTCATTGTGAGCATTTATACCTCATAAATCTGGCAAAGGATAAAATCAGGGCTTGGTTTTGTTGATTGGGTCTAGACTTAAAAAAGTGATGGAGAAAATGTCAATAATGCAAATTAAATTTAACACAAGTTAAAAGTGTGCCATGTGAACTTGTTTTCTGGAAATCCAGTTTTTAAATATCCACCAGTATACCACTGTGACTACTCACCTCCTTCCAGAGTCAGCAGATTCAAGATTCAGAATAAAACATTTTTCAGTATGATCAATGTGGGAAGTCGTTTTGCTTTACTATGCATATTTGTTGCAAGGGTTATATTTATCACTTTTTCAATAGAGAAGGGGAGATGGGATGGAGACAGAATAGCTGTTAACTGAAGGGTTAAACAAAACCACCTTTGACTTTAGTAATAAAACTTAAAGAGAAACTTAAAACATCCTGAACTAATTGTCTGCATTTTGTAGCAATAAGAACATTCGAATCGTCTGCACTCTGGAAGATTAAGGAGAGCACTGTGTTAATAAACATGACTTTACTTCTTTGTGGAACCACAAGTTTAGTGAAAATTTTAGAATGTGGAAATATGGATTTAGAATTCATAAAATAAGGTTAAAAAAATAAGATAGAGCACAAAAGAACAAATCTCTAAAAGAGAAAAAAACAAAGGAACAAAGAAAGAAAAGATACAACAAATCTTCAAAAGAAAAATTAGAGAATTTATAGGGATGGTTTAAGGCTGACAGAAATTAAATGATTTGATCAAGGTCATATAATTGTAAAGGAGTCAGGATTTGACAAGCTTCTCTAACTCCATATACAAAATCTTTTTCCTCTGTGCCATGCTGTTTTTAAATGGATACAAGATGAAGAGTTCAAAGACCCATTGGAAGACTTAGATGAACTGATGAAAACTGAAGTAAGCAAAACCAGGAAAGCAATAAACTCCAGGGCTACAACAATGTAAACAGAAAGAATCAGCATAACAAAAAAAAAAAAACATGAGTGTTGCATAATTACAAATGAAAAGGCTTGACCACAAAGGAAGAAATGAAAAAATGAACTTCCCTTCTTTCTTTGCAGAGGTGGGAGACTGTGGGTGTAGAACTGTCTGAATTAGATTAATCGTTCTCCAATGTCACTTAATGACTTCTCTTTTCTCCTTTTCTACAAACATTTGTTCTCTGTAGAGAAGGGGGAGGGGAGTTTGATTTGGGAATGGAAGTGATAAGAAAAGAAAAGATACCAATACCAATTCCAAAAACAATTTTTAAAAGGATATGAATAAAGCAGTTTAAAGTTATGGGTGTGGAAATGAGAGGAAAAAGAAGCGTTTTTTCCCCATTTACTATGAGCATTAATATACCTACTTCCAAACCTCTCAATAGGTTCCCTATGCTAGTTATAATAATAAAAAATAATGCCCATAAATCTGATGACTAGATATTGAACAAGAAGAGATAAGTGTCATCTATTTAAAATGGTATTATCTGAGCTGAAGAAGAGTGTCTGGAACTTGTAACATGGAAGGGAGATGGTTGACAAGGGAGAAATAATGAAACATTTTCTATTCACAAAATGGATTCTGGTTCCTGAGAAGTACTAAGTACAAAGAAAGGGGCTGGCAACAATCCTAACATTTTTTCAAAAGAAATACTGATCCCACAGCATGACCAGAAAAAAGCGAAGGCTCTTTGCCATGGGAAAAAACTTGACTGTTGGAGCCATCAGACAACAAAATGCAATTGGAAAAAAATCAAAACAGAAAAGATCCAAGCAGGGAGAAATTGACTATGCAGCCGGATTAAATTTCAAAACCCAGAAAAACATGTTGCATTTGTTAAGATGAATTTATCTCTGGGATGAAATCATTATCATTCTGCAAGGCCAAAGACAATATTTTTGATTTGCCATATGTTGTTTGACTGAATTGTCCTGAGAAGAAATATTTCTTACTCTTCCTAGTAAAAGTCAGGTTTTTGTAAAATAATAACCCAATAAACTACCATTTAGAACAATAGAAAAGGGAAGAGTTCATGACCAAACAAAGGATAGAAAAGTTCACATAAGATGAAATAGACAATTTTGATGACATAAAATTAAAAAGATTTTGCACAAACAAAACCAATGCATTTAAAATTAGGATGGAAAAAGGTACTGGGGACAAAAACATCTTTGTAGCAATTTTTCCTGGTAAAGGTCTACTATCCAAAATATAAAAGGAATTCATTCAAATATATAAGAATAATACTCATTTCATGAATAAATAAAATGGTCAGATGAATAAGCAGTTTTCAAAAGAAGCAATGCAAACAATTAACAGCCATGTGAAAAAAAAATTGTTCTTATCACTAATAATTAAAGAAATGCAAATTAAGTAAACTATGATATTCCATCTCATACCCATTAGATTGACAAAAATAATAATAAAGGAAAATGATAAATTTTGGAAGAATTGTGAGAAACCAGACACATTAATGCATCAGAGTTGTGAATTGTTCTAGCACTAAGAGTCACTAAACTATATATACCCTTTGACCCAGCAAAATCTGGGGCTTATATTTAGAGGCTTATACCCCTAAAGTAAAAAAAAAGGACAAAAGCTTCATAAGTACAAAATATTTGTAGCAACTCTTTTCACAGTGCCAAAGAAATGGAAATAAAGTGGTAACCCATCAACTGGTGAATGTTCAAGCAAATTATCATAAATGAATATAAAAAGCACTATTGAAAAAAAAATTTTAAAAACAGTTTTAGAGAAAGCTAAGATTAATATGAACTGATACAGAGTAAAATGGGAAGAAGTAAGAGAATAATTTATATGATAACAACATTGTAAAAAAAATTACAACTTTCAAAGATAGACCAATGCATTGACCAACCATGATTCTAGGAACCAATGATGAAACATGCTACCTATTTCTTGAAAGAGAAGTGATGGTTTCAATCTGCAGAAAAAGATGAATATTTTTAGATGTGGTGACTGTGGGGATTTGTTTTGTTTGATTATGCTTTTTTGTTATAAGGGTTTTGCTTTTCTTTAATTTTTTTTTTCAGTGAGGGGTGGGAAGGAAAGGAAGGATAGAATAGTTCTTCCTCTTTCAAAAAAAAAAAAAAAGAGAAGTGAACAGAAAGACCAGAAGAAATTATATGCAAATTGGAAATTACATGTGGAATTTCTTACAATTAAAAAAGAGAAGTAAGACATATTAGAGATTCACAGGTCCATGTTCAGTCCTATGTTCTACAATATCCCTGGAAATGATCATTTTATTTGGTGTTTATTAAGTTCAGAATAAAGAATAATAAAACAGCATTTAAAAATAATAATTCCCTGGGGCAACTGTAAATTATGTTTAACAGTATGTTATCAAGTATTTTCAACACCATAAAACCGAAGTTCAGAAGCCTATTTGTCTTAATCAGCACCCCCCCTTAGAAAAGTAACATAAAATATACATAGCTGAGCATATTGTTTGGATCTCTCCTTTACCTCCTTCATTTGTTACTTGTATTACTTTTATCTGGGTGAGTGTCCCAGGGACTGGCCCATTTTTTGTGTTTTTGTTGTGCATATGTATGCGCACATACACATGCACACACACACACACACACACACACACACACACACACTTCATCCAAATCATGAGTATAATTGTACCATCATTGTGAATGGGGTACTCATGGTCTAATCCCCTATCCCTTCACTTCACATCCTTGCAATTTTCTGGACCAAAGTTCTCTTTGACCACCAGACCTTTATGTGTCTTTTTTCTCCCTCATTAGAATGTAAATTCTTTGAGGACAGGAATTTCCTTTGCCTTTGTATATGTATCACCAGTGCTTAGCACCATACTTGGCACAAGCCCCTAATAAATGCTTTTTTATTCATTCATTCATTCATTCATTGGTTTCTTACTTTGCAACTTAGCATCTTTAGAAATTTGCCTGGGGCCCTTAGAAATGCCTTGCCCGGGGGTTCACTTTGAGAAGTGTTGTTTGATTTGACCAGATGAGACTCTGGGCAGCTGTTCAGAGCCCCCCAGCTTTGAAAACCCAGATGTTGATGCTTCCTTCTCTGGCTGACTTGATGCTGACTCCCAAACTCCATGGTTCCTTTTCCATGCTCCCAGCTCTCGTCTGAATTCACCAAACTGTCATCTGGATTCACAGATTTAGAAGATTCCCTTATCACTCTTTCCAGAAGCAAGACTGTGAGAATCAAATTCAGCTTTAGGCTTGTCTGGATGAAAATAGGAGCCACAGAGTGACAGAATCCATTAGGAGAAGGATTGTGGCAGACAAATGGCAGATTCCCAGTCCAGGAAAGTGCACACATAGGACTGGGAAGCGGGAGTGAGAAGCATGTGGTCTACACCAGCATGGACCTGAGACCAGACCACAGCAGAGGAAGAGTGAGCCTCTGGGTGCAGACCTCTCACCCCAGGATGGAGGATGGGTCAGAGCTGGGTAAGAGAAAGTGCATGGCCCATGGCAGTGGCCATCAGTTTCTCCTGGGACCATCAAACCACAGCCTGGATGTTTAAAAATCACCTACCTGAACCTTTGGGAGCCAAGATAAAAGACTAAACCCTGGCAGCTCTAATCCCCCTCCCTGACCCTGAAAACCCAGAGATTATTGCCCCAGTGTAAAATCCTAACATAGTGGAAGCAATGGCAGGCTTGGGAGTCCTAGAGGAAGGGTATGACTGAAGCTGTGGATACTGAAGTGAAGGGATAGAAGAATCCCAACAAATCTCATTTCAGCTGACCAGTGGGAGATCCCAAAGCCCAGGAGGGTGGAGCCAGCAAGAGCTAACACCAGAAACCCAGGTGTGCCTTAGCACAACCAGGAGAATCTGCAGACACCAGCACTGCTGGCCACCAACTCCTGAGCCTGGCCAAGCTTCTAGCCTAGGAGCACAGAGGCAGAAATCTGAAGTGACCAGACCACCCCTTCCCCACACCTTACTCAATGAGCTTCAGGGTAACACAGGGAAAACACTGAAAGTCTTGGTCTTGGCCTGAGTCTAGACACCCAGAGGCTACAGCAGAGAATATCAATAACCAGGCCCCTAGCTCCCAGCTTCAGAAGTGTGGTCAGAGCCCTTTGTACCCCAGAAGCAGAAATCCACTTTAAAAGCCAGGAAACAAGCAATCACAATGGGATGGAATCAACCAAAGATGATTGAATACTATTAGTGTGAGCAAGAAGAATCACATTCAGGAGACACCATTAACTTTATATCCGCACCTGAGACCACAGAAGAAAATATGAAGCAGTCTCAAGCCCAAAAAGCATTCTTGGAAGGGGTAAAGAAAGTTCTTGGTTTTGTTTTTGTTTTTTCCTTTTTGGAGGGCAATTGGGGTTTAAGTGTCTTGCCCAACGTCACACAGCTAGTTTTTGGTTATGTGTCTGAGGGCAGATTTGAACTCAGGTCCTCCTGACTCCAGGGCCAGTGCTCTACTCACTGCACCACCTAACGACCCCTCAAGAAAATTTTTAAAAGCCAAATTAGAGAGGTAGAAGATAAATTGACCAATTCTTTTAAAATTACATTGGCCAAAATGGAAAAAAAATCTCACTGAAAAAAACAAATCCTTAAAAAGTAAAATTTGTGAACTGGGACAGGAGGTTCAAAATCTAACTAGATAAAATTCCTCCCTAAAAATGAAATCTGAATATGTAGAAAGGAACTTCAAAAACTAACCAAGGAAATAATTAACTAAAATTTAGTATCAGTCAAGTCGAAGCTAATGATTTTATGACACATCAAGAATCAGTCAAACAAAACATAAATACTGAAAAATTAGAAGAAAATGTAAAATATCTCATTGGAAAAAACAACTGACCTGGAGAACAGACACAGGAGAGATAACCTAAGAATTATTGGTCTACCAGAAAGCCATGATAAAAAAAAAAGAAAAAAAAACATCCTCCAAGAAATTATCAAAGAAAACTATCCTGAGATCCTAGAATCAGAGGGTAAAATAGCTATCGAAAGAATTCATGGGATTCTTCCTGAAAGAGATCCCAAATTGAAAACTCAAGGAAATATAGTAGCCAAGTTCCAGAATTATAAGATCAAGGAGAAAATACTGAAAGCAGCCAGAAAGAAACAATTCAAATATCATGGAACTACAGTCAGGATCACACAGGACCTCGCAGCTTCTACATTAAAAGAACAGAGGGATTAGAATATGATATTTTGTAAGGTAAAAGGGCTTGGACTGCAATAAAAAATCAACTATCCAGCAAAGCTGAGCATAATCTTTCAAGCAAAGAGATGGTCATTCAATAAAATAAGGGACTTCTGGACTTGCCTGATGAAAAAGCAGAGCTCAAAGGAAAATTTGATCTCCAAATACAAGACTCAAGAGAGACATAAAATGGTAAACAAGGAAAACACACACACACACACACACACACACACACACACACACACACACCTAGCCACATGACCTTGGACAAGTCACTTATCCCCAATCACCCTCCAAAAAGCAAAAAAAAAAAAAAAAAAGAACTACAGGGTCTGAATGCAGACTGAAGCAAACCACTTGCTCTCTCTCTCTCTTTTTTTTTTGTTTCCTCTTTTTCATTGTTCACTCCATTGGTTATAATCCTTCTTTACAACCTGACTAATGTTTAATGTGAAGGTATTTGTAGATTCCATATCTGACTGCATGCCACCAAAGGGGGAGGGGGAAAGGGAGGGGGAGAAAATTTGAAATTCAATGGATTGTGAAACTAAATGTAAATAAATAATTTTTTAAAGAGAAAAAAAAGAAATGCCTTGCCCATTGTCATCAAATCAATTATGCAGAAGTGAGACTTGAACCCAGATCTTTGGGGCTCTTAGGTTATCCTAGCTATCAATCAACAAGTATTTCTTAAGTGCTTACTATGGGCCAGGCATTGAGGATACAAGAACAATGAATGAAAAACTCCTACTAGTTTACATTCTAAAGAAGACAAGTAGATATGAAAGCATAAGCAGAATAAATACTGAGCTGAATAGATACCAGGTAGTTCAGGAGGGTGGATGCTAGCAGTCAAGGGGCTGAAGAATGGCTTCAGACAGAAGACAGTGTGTGAGCTGTAGCCTAAAGAAAGACTGCAAATTGTTGCCAATGGAGGCACTTAATGAATGTTTGTGCAACTGAAAACAGTGTACAAATTTCTGGAATCTCCTTTAACATTCTTCATGCTTGTCTCTCATTAAATGGAACATGCTGACAGAACTTAATTACATAGATTGAATTGGGAAACCAAATTTCCTAACTCACTGAAAGGAAGAATGAATGTTTCCTTTTCCATGCTTCCTCCAATCCAGGCAGGTGCAACTTATTAAATTTGGAAACTAAGCATGAAACAAGCATTTGAACAGAAGGAGATGGTGGAAAATTCAAGTAGAAGGAGGGAGTCAGATTAAGGGAGGCTAACAGTTTCTGCCAGCAAAGCAAACTGGCACCGTTGAATCACATCACAGTTGCAGTCGATTCAGCATCAAACTATTTCTATTCTGCTAAAGACAGAAACTCATGCAAATATCTCCTTGAAATATTTTCTACAATAAGACAAGAGCTCTGTTTGCAAACACAATGAAGTATGCTGAATGCTGTGTGTGTTGTTTTTGTTGTTCTTGGTGTGTGTGTGTGTGTGGTTTTTACACAAAGTAAGAAAGAGATTAGGAACCAGTCAAGCTGGCAGCTTAATCCAGAACCACAGAACTCAAGTGTTATAGTGAAATTCAGCAGACATCTAGGTCAATCTATACATGAAAAAGAATTCCTCTACAAGACTGGCTGTGGAGTAGGAAAGACTTGGATTCGAATTCCATCTCTGGCATTTGTAAGTGTGTGACCTTGGGTAAATGACAATCTCTGATCCTCAGTTATCTCCTCTTTGGCTCTTGTAAGAACCTCTCCACATAAAGACTCAGGGAGATTTCTGATAGACTCTTGTGGTCCTAAATTGCCAGGTACCAGACTTACTGGTTCAATATGGCACGGGTAAACTTGGAAGTATAATATGTAGCTCCTTCAGAAGGAAAGAAACAAGCATTTATTTAGCACCTACTGTGTGCCAGGCACTGTGCTAAGCATTTTGCAAAAACTGTTATCATTTGAACCTTGCAATGTCTCTGGGAGCTAAGTGCAATTATTATCCTATTTTACAGTTAAGGAAAATAAGGCAGATAGAGATTAAGTGATTTGCCTAGAGTTACACAAATAGTAAGTTCTTGCTATTGTTTGGCCATTTCAGTCATGTCCAACTCTTTATGACCCACTTTGTGGTTTTCTTGGCAGAGATACTGGAGTGGTTTGGCCATTTCCTTCTCCAGCTCATTTGACAGATGGGGAAGCTGAGGCAAACAGGTTTAAGTGACTTGCTGAGGGTCACACAGCTAATAAGTACCTGGGGCTGGATTTGAACTCAGCAAGATGAGTCTTCCTAACTTCAGGATCAGCAGTTTATCTACTGCATCACCTTGCTGCCTGCCTGCTAGTAAGTCTCTGAGGGAAATTTAAACTAGAATCTTCCTGACTCTATCCAATTCTACCCTAAACCAAGATTTGTTTGATTTGTTTTAGAATAACATTCTAAACCAAGATTTGTTTTAGAATAAAATTGTCCTGACTATTCAATTCTAAAAATACTTATTTCTAAGCTTTTTCATACAGAGCATTAGTCCAGGAAGACATAACCTACTTGTGCTTGTCTATCAGTATATCCACAAAGAGCCCCACCTCTACCTAAGCTGTACTTAAAACTACTGCAGTCCTTCCTATACTCTATCAGGACCATAACATTGGACATGGCTACTCATGTAAATTTATCCAATTCCTATCCTGTTCCACTGTGTAATTTGTCAGCTTGGAGGGAAGATGCAGAAGGGGGCTGGAAGAAGACAAAGGGGGAGGATAGTACCAAGTACAACACTCCCCCATTGCTCCAACCTTGGCCACATTGGCTTTACACTTCCCAACCCCCACCTGTTGCTTCCATAAACTTATTCTATACAGACTTCCTCACCTTTGACACTTCTGCTTTCAGACTTAACTCACAGATCCCTTCCTATGCATTAGTTTGCCTGTAAAATCTAGACTTTGACCTCATCTTAGCCCAGTTTTCTATTTACCCACTTTTGTCTCAGCTTGGACCCTGTCTTCTTCCTTCCCTCCTGCCCTAGGCATCTTCTGTCTCCAAGCTTATCAATTTCAATCAGTCTTTGGCATAGGTCATCTCCAAACTACCCCTACCCCAACTCCCCCCACCTTTAACTCTCTCCATATAGGAGAATAGAACTAAATGGGATTTATTATTTGAGTGGAGTTGGAAAATTCTCAGTATGTAATCCTTGTTGTCTGATTAATTTTGTCTTCCTGCCTCAAATCTCTCCCTACCCTAATCAGTCTTCCATACAGCCACCAAAGGGATTTTCTCAGACTACAGTAGGGACCACATCAACACCATCCACCACTCCACTCAATAAACTTGAGTCTCTTTATTACCATTAGGATCAAATATAAATTCTTTTGTTAACCATTTATAACTCTTTAGAAACTGGCCCCTTCCTTCATTTCTAGCATTTTTTACACATTATTCTCCATTGCACATGCTATGGTCCAGTCATGTTGACATCTTTGCTATTTCTTATACTTGATTCCCATCTCCAAACTTTTGCATTTGATGTGTCCCACGATTGGAATGTTCTTCCTCCTCACCTTCTTCTCTTAGAATCTCTGGTTTCCTTCAATATTCAATTTAAGGATCATTTTCTATAGGAGACCTTTCCTAGTCCCTCTAGCTCTAAGTACTTTCCCTCTAAGATTACTTTGTTTCTGCACTTATATATGTATATGCTATATCCTCCACTAAAATATAAATTCCTTTAGGGCATAGTCTGATTCTCTGTTCCCACAGTATCCCCAATGCTTATCACTGTCCTTGACAAATTGTGTACTTTTTCAGTGGTGTCTGATTCTTCATGACCCTCTTTGGGGTTTTCTTGGCAAAGATACTGGAGTCCTGACAAATAGCAAGCATTTAATAACCATTTGTTGGTTCATTGATGACATGGTTGTATGAGATGAATTAACCAACAAATTTGAGTACCTATCCCTAAACATGGTTGTAAGAAGCACAGAGACAGAAAATAAGGCCTAGTTGATCCAAATCCCAGCCTATCCTGCCATGGACTTTGACACCTTCAATTCTGTTGTTGACAAGACATCTGACATTGTCAAGAGGCAGCTAAAGGCACAATGGGACAGAGCCCCTGAGTTTGAATCCTACTTCATACAATTACTTTCTATGTGACTCTGGGCAAGTCACTTAACATCTACCCACCTATAAAATGGAAGAAATAGTGGTGCCTACCTCCCAGGATTGTTTAAGGGATTAAATAGGCAATATATGTAAAGTACTTGTAAACCTTAAAGTTATATAGAAATACTCATTACCTCCATATATTCAATTTAAAAGAAATCTGGTTCTTCCTTGAAGATCCCTCATCCCTTCCAATTTTTTCTGCTCCTCCTGACTAACGTGGTTAGGAAGAGGGGTAGATATGTTCCTTTTTTCCCACCATCCCTTCCAAATCATTCCTCTTCCGTTATTCTTCAATGTCCTTTCTTCTTTTGATGCAAAGCAGTCCAATGCCCATCTTTCTTGTTCTTATCTACCAATCTTTAGGTCATTCTCCCAATGTCTACAATTATTTTAGTACCAAACCCATGGCTTTCCTTTACATTCTACCCTCTGCTCTCATCCTCAGCTCTATCAATGCTCATGTAGAACATCCCTTTGACAATCTGATCATAAAGTTCCTCAGCCTCCTCGACTCCAATATTCTCCTCTCACCACACTTCAATTGTGACATTGTCATATCTAACACTTAAACATCTATCACAATTGTAACCCCTCAAATTAGAATTTTACATTCTATTACAGCCTCTTATCCTCCTAAATCTCCCATTATCTTACTCAAACTAATGTTCAGGCCCATGACCCAAAATTATTTTCCCAATCCATATCCCTTACTCAATCACTTAGTTAACAAGCATTTATTTATTACCCACCTTATTCTGTGCCAGTCATCATGCTAAGTGCCTGGGATATGAAGAAAGCCAAAAACATGATTCCCACTCTAAAGAACTCACATCCTAATGTGGAAAACATTTAAAAAGCACATATCCAAGACATATAGATAAAGATATCCAGTGTAAGTGGAAGACGCTCTGGTTTCATTTGCTTCCCCATAACCAGCTTTGACATTGTAGTCTAGCTACTAAGATCCTGCCCTCTAGACCTTTTCCTGTTTCTAACCTGTGAAACTGCATACCTAGGGAACTATTAACATCTGGTTTCTCTACTTGTTCTGTTCTAGGAATGCTGAGGAAATCAAATCCAACAAATTTTCACCTGCTAAGAACAGACCTTGACCGTGACTTGCCAATCCTTCTAATCTATCTTATATCATTTCCCATAGTACTTATTCCAAATGATCCATTCTCTCCTCTGTTCTCCTACTTTACTACCAACCACATCACCAGATGTCACTGAGGAAAAGTGAGGATGGAATTTCATGGACTGAGTTGTCAGGAGGATCAAGTATCATAGGAGGTCTAAGAACTTCAACATGGAGGTCAAAGAGGATCAGGATGAAGGAAAGGCCTGATTTGGCAAGAAGGAAGTCCCTAGTTATCTCTGAGGGAGGAGTTTCAACAGTCATGAAATTTCAGGATTTTATTTACTGTCATGCATGTTCTTGATTTAAGGTCCAGACCTTGAAAGAAGACTCAGCAGTCTAATACTGCACTTCTCTTTGCTAAAACTAGGCTTGTTCTCAGTAGACAAATACTCACAGAATATACTTTCATCACCTGTGTCTTATTCACTAGATGAAAAGCTACAGGCAACTTGCCATCTTCATTATGTGACTGCCAAATAACTTCTTGAACTTTAGAACTCCACCATTCACAGTGGCTCACTTACAAGAAACTCAAAATCACTCACAATGAAGCACCAAAAAAAAGGTAAACCTGGTAAAGGTAAACCTGGTAAAGGTAAACCTGAAGGAGAGTCTTAACACATGAGCTTTATTAAAGAGTGAGAGGTTATAGGCTTTAATGATCACTTTTCAGTTAATTGCAATCACTTTTAGATGGGAATAATTAGCATACTTAAAATATAGTTTTAAAAAGTCCTTTAATAACACAAAGGAGCATAATCAGAAAAGTTTCCATTTATCAGGAAGTTCAATACATAGTTGCATTGCCGGAGGTTAGGAGCTTATCGTATTGACTCTTATGTCACTTTCTCCAGCATAAATTTCTCACTTATAATCTAAATTATTGAGATCGTTTTAAATAAAATAAAGGTATTTAGTAATTCAGAAGGATTTGTATTTCAAGAATTATATAGTATTTCTTCAAATACATGACATTGCAATTCAAACAATTTGTGCTGTTTACTAATTGCCTATATTGGCATTTCTTTTTTTTTTTTTTAAAGCAATTGGGGTTAAGTAACTTGCTCAAGGTTACACGGCTAGTCATTATTTATGTGTGGGTGCTCATTTTCTGAGGCCAGATTCGATCCCGGGTCATCCCAACTCCGAGGCCAGCACTCTTACTCACTGCGCCACCTAGCCGCCCCTATGGCATTTCTATAATATAATAATAATTAGCATTTATATAGCACTTTAGGGTCTGCAAAGCACTTTACAAATACCTCATTTTATGCTCACAACAACCCTGGGCGGTAGGTGCTGTTATCATTCCCTTTACAGATGAAGAAACTGAGTCAGACAAGTTAAGTGACTTGCCCAGGGTTACATGGCTAGTAAGTTTTGGGGGCTGGGATTAAATTCAATTCTTCTTGACTCCAGGTTCAGTGCTCTACACTATGCTACCATGCTACCTAAAAGACTCATACATCTCTAGAATTTTTTTTTTAACATGAAGAATAAGTTACAGACCATTTGCCAGTTTACATCAGTGGTTGGAGTTCCCACACTGGTGTTCCCTACACTGATGAAATCACTGTGTTGGATCATTTCCCTAAAAATGGTTTGTTTCCATCACTCGTAAAAGATATATTCCCTGTTTTATAGCCTTAAAAGAGAGTCATTCTATAAGTATCTGGACAGAACAATGTGAGTTACAAACGCTTCTTGTCCCATGGGAAATCAGGAACTGCCTCAGGGCCTCTTGGTTCCAAGGTCGCTCTGTACTCATGAGAGATAAGGATGTGCTGAGGGCCACAGTCCAGTTGCCAGCTTACAAGGACGTCTCCCACAAGACTGCTCACTTGATGAGCAGCAGCTGATGTGACTGGGGGGGGGCTCTTTGGGTTCATACCCCCATGCACGAGGAAATCATGCTTGAATCGTGCTCACTTTAGAGTTATATAAGGAGCCAGCTTTTTCCTTTCTGCCTCCTGTGCCCCCGCCGTCTTAGAATAAACTACAAGTCTTTTCTCTCCCTCATCTCTGGTCTGTTCAATCCCTCCTGAGAACACAACCTAAGGCTGGCCCTTAGGTTAGTAAAGGTAGCAGACAGTTACAAGGATCTTCTACTAGTACTATCACTCCTATTACCAGTACTATTACTACCAATACTAATAATAATATTGGAATCTTCAAGGATTGAAAAATATTTTATATTTTTATCTTACCACATTTGAACTTTACAATAACTTTTTGAAGTAGGCATTATAGATATTTCTGCATTTTACAAAAGAAGAGACAGGTTCAGGGAAGCAGAATGATTTACCCATTGCCACATAGCTATTAAGTGTGAGAAGAGAAGCAACATTTGAAGTCAGATATTCAAAACTCTAAATTTATTACTGTATTCACTATGCTTACATATTTGCATCATTATTTACATACCCAAATTCAAGACTCCAAAACAAAAAGTACTGATATATTTTGTTTTGGGAGACAGTCTGGTATAACAGAGAGTCACCCTTGGAGTCAAGAAGTCAAGTGCCTCTAACATACTGGTCCTGGCATCCCTGTAAAAGTTACTTATTGTCTCAGTATCCCAGGTAATTCTCTAAGAACACAAGATTCTGTATTAGCAAGCACCCTAGCACACCCAGGATGGTCTGCTAGCACAGGTTCTTCGATCTGCTTTTAAAGGAAAGACTGCTCAAAAAGCAGTAAACAATTCTACTTTTAATTGCATTCACTAGTTAAGGGGAAAGGTCAGTACCCTGAACTTGGAGAAAATACAAACAGAAAATATGAGCAGAGAAAATAGGAGCAGAGAAATTAGCAAAAATATCAACAGACAGGACTTCAACTGTCTCAGTAAAGCAATATTGCTATAACATTTTACATACATCACTGGATCAAGGGAACACAGATAACATTTGAGCAGTTGGGGGGTGGGGGTTCTGAACATACAACTACTCAGAGTCTTTATCAGGAAATCAAAGGATCATTCTCATGAGCGAACCCCCAAAGCAAAATGCCAACCTCCCAGAATATATAACAAAGACTTGGGCCCTGACTGACTCAGAGCCAGTAGGCATGAAACCTACATGACTGAGCACAGCTGTGAATTATCAGGGTTCAAAGGAGATCAATCCTTCAGATGTTCACAATTCAGCCTAAGCCTGGAAAACTGAATTCCAAAAAAAAAACAAAAATCCTTCCTTGCTTGCACTTACAGATGTTGATCTGTATTAGCAATGAGTTTCCTCTCTGCAAGTTCCTAACACCAATTAAATCAAATATGTACATATATATATGTAAATATGCATCTATCTATATTTATGTATGTGTACATCTATGTATACATATATTTATATGTGAATAGATATATGTGAAGATATATAGTCATATATAAATATAGACATGTATATTATGCATATATACATATATACAAATATAGATGTATATATATGCATATAGATATTATATGTGTATACATATGTATATGTGTATACATATATAGATGCAGGTGTATGTGTATTATGTATACCCTTAAATATGTGTACATGTGTACATACCCATATGTACATATACTGTTTATACCCCTGTGTACTTATATGCACATGTATATATTCCAGATCTATGATTTAAGATATATAGAAACAAATTCTGACTCAAATACAGATTGAACTGTGATTTCAGTGGTATAGGAAACTCCCAAATAAGGAAATTACCTCTACTGAAGCAGGTTGGCACTTTCCCTGCAATTTATAGGATTAAAGAGTTGTCTAGATTTAACACTGAGAAGTGTCAGAGGTGGGAAATGAACTCAGATACCAATTCCAAAGCCAACTCTCTACCTGCTGTGCCATACTGTCCTAATTGTAGAGAAATATGTATCTTACAATCATATAATTTCTATCTTTTAAAAAGTTTATTTCATTTTATGATTTTAACCATGTTAACCCAAGAAAGAATTCATCCTTTATTCAAGACCCACTTATTCTTACATTGTAAACATAATTAGACATTAAAAATGTATCTGGGAAATTGACTCACAACTGCTACCTCTTTCTACATCTTTGCTCACAACATTTAAACTTGCTGTGGACTAAGAATTCTCATTCCCTGGAACAGGAATCTTACACAAATATAAACATAGAAGAATAATTGTTCACCTACCTTGACTAGGAAAGCTTGGCAATCACTGACATAGTCAAATTCCAGCCCATCAAAGGAATGGTAATGACGGTCTCCATAAACTGTGCACACCGCAGGACATGGGTAATAAGTACAATTGAACATCCCTCGCCGACAAACACTATGAAAGTGACAATATTACTGACCTTCCAAAGAAGTTTTCACATTGTTAGTTTCTTCCAATCAGTTAAACATTAGTGCTTTACTTAAAGTCTATCTTCTAAGCCATCCAACCCTTATAGTAGTCACTGTTATTGTACAGATTAATCAGTAAGAATCAGAATTAACTTTAGGGATGATGCCCTTGTCACACAGAAAGTAAGTGAAGAAACCAGGAATTAAACACAGGTCCAATAGTCAGAAGATAGTTCACATTTCTTCAGTGCTTGAAGTATCTGTGGTTTCATCAATGTGAGAACTCCCTTCACTAGAACTAATCACAACTGGGCTTCAGGAGATGCTGTAGCTGACAAATTTTCCCCACCTTCCAATCAGTGTGTCACCTGGTGTAATGGAAATGCAGATTTAAAGATCTTCCCTGCCCCTAGCTTAAGTGCACCTGGAGCCTGTGGTGGGAGGCTTGTTTTTCAGGAAAGCCCATATCTTGATACTTTGTGATTGGGCAGTGGGTCCAGAAGGTTGTTACATTCTCTGAGCCAGGAGAAGGCTATATAAACCCTGAGGAGAGGCTTTGCTTTGGGGCTCACTTTGAGAAGTGTTGTGTGATTTGACCAGATGAGACTCTGGGAAGCCGTTGTTGAGAGCCCCCCGGCTTTGAAAACCCAGATGTTGATGCTTCCCTCTCTGGTAGCTGTGATTTGGTATTGATATAATGGTTGGACAGTTTGGAAGCCTGTCTGTTTGATCTGTAAGTTCTGTAACTCGGAAGTTCGGGGTGCTGACCTTTTTCCCCTGAACTAGGTAATGTATGTTTGTTTGATTAAAGTAAGCTTGTTAACCCATTTTGAGTTGCTTTCCTTTTGAAAAGCAGATCTAAGAACCTATATTGGCAGCTACCCTGGGGATATTGGGGTGCTTGCTGCTACACCTGGTAGTGAGATATTATAAACTGAGACAAGCTAATGCTCCTCTAAGAGACACTGTCTTATGCATCCAGACCCATACTGAACTGGGCCTTAGATGACAGACATCATTGCATTCAAACTTGAAGTCTTTCCAGATTGGTAGAACTTTGAAAAGGATGCCATCTGCTGGAATAGTCTTCACAATCCTAACACAATCATGTTACAAGGAGGGATCAGATTAGCAATTTTTAAAATTTGCTTTTTATTATGAACTTTAAAAATCATAAAAAATGAATATTTCAATCCATATAGAAGCACAAAAAGGAGGGCTATAAATGAAACTGTAAACTTCTGAAATATGTGAGGCTACTCCAAGTAAATAATAAATTTGACACCAGAGGAAAGTGTTGATAAAGGGATAGAGAGCTGCCCTGGAAGCCAGGATTACCTGATTTAAGCCCCACAATCACCTGTCTAGTATAGGCAACCCAGGGCAAGTCACCAAAGCTCTCAGTGCCCCAGAGAGCTTTTTAAGACTAAGTCACACAAAAGATACTGACTTGCATTGGTAGGAGGACTTTCATTACCTAAAAGTTCCCCGTACCAAATGAACCAGAGGTCTAATTTCAATCCCTAAGAACTAGAAATAAAGTGCCTTAATTGTTCTGCTTGTCTGTGTCTCCTCCTGAAACTCCTTTTTGTGAAATGTTTTGTTTATGTTTCCTTGACACTATTTTCTTTTTTAGTAAATGTATTCATACCTGCTACATGGTCTTACTTACAGTCTCCAAATCTTTACCCATATTTTGAAAGTCATTCTCCTTTAGGAGGAAAAAAAATCTTCTTTCTAAAATTATCATAAAGTAATTTTCCCTTTTTTAAAAAAATGAAAAACCTGGCAAGGAATGCTATATTATCCTTTTTTTTATCAACTATGATAATTACTGGTAAGCTTGATAACTTTTCTCCCAACAATATGTAGATTTATAATTGTCCACCCTTTTGTCATAGGCTAAACAAATGAGCATATGAATGATACAATGATTTTCTTATCACTTCCTAGAGCCTTCTACTTCCATTTAATCAATAGATTTTGAGAAGGGACTCTAGGCATGCTGGTATTTCCTTTGGTGGATAGGAAGACAGCAGGCAGATTCAGTAACTATCAGCCAGAGATTGTTGCCAAAAGAAATGCTTAATCAAACCACAAGGAAATCTTTGAAACTCATTACCAGGTATAACAAGGTGTAGAAATCACTTCTCCTGAGAGGTATTCCCAGTCCTTCCAGAGGCACGGACAGCTCTCAGGAACATAGCATTTTCCTTTGTGTTCCGCCATGCTTCAAAAATGAAGAAATAAATGCTGTTTAGTGAAAAACTACTAATTTAAGTGAAAAATACAAGGAAATATCCAAGCAGCAGAACATCCTCAGATTCAATATTAACAAAATAGTATATTATCACATCCACGCATATGAAATTATAAATATATATATATATATATATATATATATATATATGTGTGGATGATGATACTACAAAATGTTGACACTATTACTGCGAGTCAACAGAACACAAACTCTTGGATTAAGCTGAGGTATGTGGAAAGAGACATTGAAAAAGGTATAGAAAAAGGACTGGAATTAGAGGCACTTATTTAAATCTGTGTGACCTTGGGCAAGTAATTGCACCTCACTATACCTCTAGGCCTTTTTCCTCATTTATTAAAAAAAATTTTTTGAATGGGATAACCTCTTAAGTCCCTTGGGGCTCTAAATGTATCTATCATCTTATAAACATTCACACTAAGGAAAAATCTATTTCCAATTATTCTCTAAAAAAAAAGTCTTTCTGATGTACTGTGACTACATAAAAGCAATATATTAAAAAATGTATTAGACACCCAAAACCTAAGTTATACATAAGAAATAATTGGACCTCTTATTTTAAAAATACTTAAGTTCTCTATATTTGGAGGTCAGAGGACTTGAGATTGAATCTCAGCTTTGGTACTTACAACTTATATGACCTTGGGTTATCAAAGATTCAGATGACAGAAAGAGAAGACAGGGTAGACATGTGGCAAGAGTAAGGAATAACAGGTTGAGAACCATTATGTTCCATTGGTAGTCTCATGATGTTGGGAGAAAGTAAGGAAGACCTTCAGCCTTCAGGTTCATTGAATGAACCAGCCTATGTGGTTTGCCACTTTGAAGCTGCATGGGATGAACAGGCATGGATGGGTTGTCTGGGTTGCAATCTGCATCAATAGGGGGAACTCGTTAATGTATAAGATCACAGATTCATCTGAATCTTTGAGAATGACTTTTTATTTAACATATCTGAGCTTCCTTTTGCTTATCTGTAAAGTGAAGAGGCTAGACTAAATAACCAAGGACACTTCCAGCTCTGAATCTATGATCTTTGAAAGTTACAAGTTGACAAAACTTACTATCTCATATTTGCCCTGAGACTTTGCTCAACACTACAAATAATGCAATTAATATTTCCACTTGGCAGCAATAAAAGGATTTGTCCACGGTCCTCATAGTTGTCAATAAGCCAAACTGAAAAATCAAAAAGATGTCCTAATTGAATAGAAATCAGTTAATGAGAAAGTTTTGTCACTGAAATGGTACCAAAAATAATTAGAATTATATTCTTTCTGACTTGAAATTGGGGCAATGAGTTTAAGAACAATGATATACTAGAAAGTGTCCAAGATGAGAACTTTTTAACACCATATCATGTGAGAATCAATTAAAGGAATTAGAAAAGAGAAGATTCAGGAGGTACACAAATGCCTATCCAAATATTCTTAGAGCTCTCATAAAGAAGTAGAACTGGACATATTCTCATTGGCCCTAGAGGACAGAATAGGGAGCTATTGGTGGAAGTTGCTAAGAGGCAAAAGTTTAATTCAATGTCGTAAAAATTAGTGAACTGTCCAAAAATGAAATGAGTTGCATCAGAAAGTGGTAGGTGCTCCATCAATGTAGGTCTTTAAACAGAGACTTATGACCAATTTCCAGGTATTTGGTAATGGAAACAATTTTTTTTTTCAATTAACAAAGCATGCATTTTCTCTGTTTCTTTCCATCACTGGGGGGACAAAAGAAAAAGAAAAATAGAAAACCAAAAATCTTATAACAAATATACATAGTCAAACAAAACAAATTCTCATATTGGCCATGTCCCAAAATACATTTCATTCTGCATCTGGCTGACTATTAATGGTAACACACCAGTAAGGGTTTGGAAATGATAGTTTTATAAATGGCTGCCCACAGTTTACCCCCTAGAACTGGAAGCAGCAGCAGGCCTATGTAGAGGCAACCTGAAAGTACAAATCAGAGTTGTTTTTGTTGTTGTTGGTTGGTGGTGGGAGGGATCCAGGGGGAGATCTCAATATGAAATTATAAAATTCTGTCCTCTTTAAATCAAGATATTTTTCTATTTCTAAAATCCCTAATACTTTCTTTTAACAGAAACACTTTCACCCAAATTCTAAAGTCAATTGTTGCTAGAAAAAAAAATCTTTCATACTAGCTTACTGTCATCAAAGATTGGTAGATAAAAAATTGTATTCCATTGCCTCTAAAACCCTTGATATTATAGTTTTCAATTTAAAAGCTGTCTTTCAAGTAAATTAATAGCCTTGTGAACAATACTCCTGTAACCCCCTTACACTCAGCATTTAATCTACAGTGCCTGACTTTCATCTACATTAAAATACATTTGAATTTTTCTTTGTATAATAACTAGAAATGGAAATTTGAATGATAAAGAGAGATACGTTTTACCATTTTGAGCACCAAAGGTATAAGGAATTTTATTGTCAAAACCTATCAGATTTTTCTTAACTAAATTGCTGGGTTTATATCAGAAAAATTCCCCTACACTTTATGCATAGTGTGGCATTTTCTTATCCTAACTCTTTGTCCTTAAACTCTAAGTTTGAAGAAAGGGAAAGCTACTCTAGCTCATTCTAGCCAAATATTATGAACATAGTCATGTTCAGTTAATTTAGTAAATGAATTAAAATAAATTAACAAAGGCTTATTCATTATAAATTTGAAAGAAGTCATATTAATGTTATCAAACATTTACATATTGTGTGGTATAGTGGAAAAGTAGTGGGTCTAAGATCAGAAGTCAAACAAGTTAAATCTTGCTCCTAACACTCACTAGCAAGGTGACAATGGGCAAATCATTTAATGTCTCTCATCCTCAGTTTCCTCTTCAGTAAAAATATGAATGCTTGTGGTGCCTATTTATAGGGTTGTTGTGAGGATCCAATGAGATGAAGTACATAAGATATAATATAAATGTAATTATATTAATTACATAAACATCAGCTATTACTGGGGCTGCTAGATGGTACAGTGGATAGAATGCCAGGCCTGGAGTCAAGAAAACTTATCTTCCCGAGTTCAAATCTGGCCTCAGACACGTACTAGATGTATGACCCTGGGCAAGTCACTTAACTCTGCTTGCCTCAGTTTCTGTAATGGAAAGCTAAGAAGTGCTTAGTGCCTTATTTCAGCTATTTAATTATTTAGCACCTTATTTCAGTTCAAGTTTCTTTTGAGCCTTGCACATGATTATATCAAGTCTTTGTTAAGAAACAGAACTTGTAAAACCTGCAGTGGGAGGGACTTGCCAAAGTCAGGAACAGAAAGGATGTAAGAGGTGGGTGAAGCTAATGACCTTTTATAAGGAGAAGCCCAAGTTGGGAAAGAGCAGAACTGAGAAGGGAACACTTGTGGTGGCAGAGTTGAGAAGGAGAAAACTTGTGGTCTCCCGGCACTCTGTTTGTCTGTTCTGTCTGTGTTGATTTATGTTTGTAATACTTTGTACATAAGCCTTGGGACCTTACTGGAAGGTGTGAAAGAGGATTTTCTTCTGTTTACAGAAGTGCTTTAGGAGGGTTTTGGAAGTCCTGGGACTATGATGACAATTTGTGTTGAGTTCTCAGACTTTCTTTGTGGGTCTGTGTTAATTTCACAGGTGGAAAGTGAATTGATGATGGTGCTGGCAATATGTTTGAATGTTGTTTTGGCTCAGTTAAGCTTTGTCTTCCCAGAAACAGAAACTAGGAAGGACTTGAGGTGGACTGGACACTGAGCTTCAGTATGGAATGGGAACTGGACAAGGAACTGGATGAGGAGCTGAGAACTGCCAACCTTTGAATCCAGGTGACAGTTGGGTAAATTCAGGCAAAAATCTGGGACCATGGAAGAGGAACCATGGAATCGGAGAGCCAGCCTCCAATCAAGATGAAAAGACCCCTCCTTGGGTACTTAGTGCTGACTGAGAAGATCATGATTTACTGTGGCCTAGGGTTAGGAGAACTTTGTACTCTGTACCTTGGACCTCTTAAGGATGATTGGAAACTAATCTCCAGTCAAGAAGAAAGAAGACTTTTTGACTGAGACATTAAGACAATGTAGCCTAGGAGTGATGAACTTTGACCATTGTACTTTGTGTCCCTTAAGGAGGCTTGCTCCTTAAGGATGATTGAGTTAAGGACTTACTGAATGATATCTTTTGTTTAAAACTATCTGACTACTTGGTGAAAACTATGTGGCTACTTTAGTGATAAGTTATTATATTATAACATTGTGAATGCTGAACTTTGGTTTCTGTGAATGTTTGCTTTAGTTTATTACTGAATAAATAGAGAGTTCATTATATTATGTGATCAGAACCTTAGAACTATTCACAGTAGCTATCCTCTGGAAAGCTGCTTGTGCTTGCCTTTACAGTTTCCTCATCTAAAAAATACACAAGAGAAGGAAATGGCAAATTACTCCAGTATCTTTGTCAAGAAAATCCAAAATGTGGTCACAAAGAGTCAGACACAACTGAAACTGAACAACAACAAAAGCTAGTATTACATATTTTTATATGATTCAGATATATAAAAATCAGTTCCACAATATATTTTAAGAGTTGAAAAGAGCAAATTTGTAACTCAAAATCTTGTGGAAATGAATGCTGAAAACTAAAAATAAATAAAAATAAATGTAGAAAAAAAAGAGTTGGAAAGGACTTCAGCAGTCATCAAATTCAACATGTACCCCAAAATTAGCATTTTTCTGTTTCCCCCATACTATAATTGGTCAGTTTTTCATCGTCCTTATGCTGAAAAAATCTGAAGAATTCTCAGTCAAAAAGTCATAACACTTTGTTTTAAATAACTTTTGTTTTGTTGAATGTTTACGTCCTGATGTCTCTTAAATAACCATGACCATTATAAGCATTTTGGCTAATATGAACAGTGAGTATATTTCATTCTTAGAATACTTAGGCCTAGCAAATATCTTAGAAAACATTATAGGAGCTTGGACATGTTTATTATTTTGAGCAGAACTATTTATCTTAATATCAAATAACTTCTCTGTTTTATTTACAGACTTCAGGATAAGGTATAACTGATAGAAACCTTGAACAGTCAATCCCCCAAATACTTCATCTCTTTGGGGCTGCATAATACCTTTCTGAGGCCCCTCTGAGTTTGTCCAATTTCTTTTTAAGCTAGTCCATTTGTCATAGTGAGAGATGAGTTAGAATATCCATTTGGAAGACCCTATGTGTTTCAGGCATCCATTGGAGAAATTTCAATCCCTGTGTTATAGAAATTCAGAGATTCGATTCAGTTTGCTGTTTATGCAGCAAAGGTAGAAAGGAATAGCACCCCAGTAATTTCTGGGCCAGGTGTTGGTTTGTTGTAGCACTGAGTATCCAAGGAAGACAAGAGCAGAGAGACTCCTTAGTTGGAGAGGGAGAAGGGGTGAGCAGATCTCCCATGTTACAATAAGCACCAAGACAAGGTGGTCTGATTTCTCATCTGAAGGTAAAAAGGGGAACTTCTAGTCCCTGTTCTGGGAATATCGTAGAGATTGGGATTTCCCTCTGCTGAGGGAAGTTCAATTTTTTCACTTTTTTGTGCTGCTTTGGGTTGGGAAAGGTCTTTACAAGCATTTAAATAAGTAGTAACCTATGAGAACTGTGTAAATTGATGTCTATTTTTTTTTAATGTATCACCATGCATTTGGGAGTAAAGTATAATCTTTAGGACCGCTGGCTGATATAGATCCTCATGGAAGAATGTTAATTTATAGGTTGCTTGTAAATTGGATTTTGTCAAAAAGCCCCCAGCTGATTTGTTTGAGATGGCAAATACTTAAATAGAGGAAAGGTAAAAGGAGAGAGGGGGTTTTGATTCTCCATCTCATCACTCCGTGATGGAGTCACAACATGTAATCACAGATGCAGAAGCACTAATGTGTGAACAATCTGTCAATAATTTGTTATCCCTATATGAAGTATGGACACCTTTCCCTGACTGAGTTTGAAGACAGCAATTCCATTGTGTGAACAATGATTGACTAGTCCATGAATGTTAAAAGTCAATATATTAAGAAGCTTGATTTCTTGTAGGAAATAAAAGATGTGGCCATGGACTCAAGAGGTTAGCCAGGAAATCTGAGAGTTAATTAGGGAATTAACAATCATTATGGAAGATCAGAGCCTCAGAGCCTCATAGCTAAGCAAACAACCTAACAGAGATTCTGAACCCAAAGGAGGAACTTCAAGAGGATTCTGCAGTAAAGTCCTGTAATTCTGAGGCTGTGAGTTGTCTTGGTCACATGTGTGAGCCTCAATGTGTGCTCTAAGTTTTTATTCATTCTTCCTATGAAAGTGGGTATGTTTATGGGAGATTGTACCTTAAGTCTATGGAGAGGGAAGAATGTGTTATAGTTTCTGTTCTTGCTCTGTCTCATGACATAGTTTATTCTCCAAACTACTTTTCCTCCTCCTTCTTGGTAGTTGCCAAGCCCCACATGAATTCTCATCTTCTTCCTAACTCCTCTTTGTATGTTTTCTTCCCCTCTCAGAATGTGAGTTCCTTAAAGGTAAGGAACATCTTTTATACTTTTATTTGTATTCCCAGTATTTGGCACAGCATCTGGTACATTTTTGTTGTTGTTCAGTCATTCCGGTTGTGCCCAGCTTCTCATGACCCCATTTGTGATTTTCTTAGCAAAGATACTGAAGTAATGTGTCATTTTCTTCTCCATCCAACACATAGCAAGTACATAATATAACAAATCATGTCTCTGTCATCTGTCTGTAAACTGCCCATCTCAATAAATCCTTTTACTTTGAACTAATTGCTCTTATGTTTGTTAACAGAAAGTACACTGGTGGAGGCTTATAAACTACAGTAGTATGGGCCCAGATCTATTATAGATCATACCCTAGAACCTCCAAATAGTTGCTGCATCACCCATCCTGGAAGCCTTCAGAAGGGATGCTATAAAGATTTTTTTTTAAATAGCTTTGAACAGTTAGGTGTTTGTTTTTTTTTAATACTATCTTAAAAATATTTATAATATGTCACAACTAATTTTCCTTAATAAACTAAAATATATATGATTCAACACCATTGAGTCCACTAGAGAAGTAGAGAACTCATCTCAAAAGAATAAGAAAAATGATTATTTCTCTAATATATTAATCACCAATTACTAATTAAGATTAAGGTTTTCCCTTTCTATCTCCTCATTCAGAAATAAATCCCTGTAGGTTATTCTGCCAGTCTCTGAAGGACATTGCTGATAGATGAGGTTGCCCTTGGGGTACATGCTTATATCATCTTGGGTGGAACCCCACCCTAGTAGAAAATCTTACAAAGAGAATCTAACCTAAGTTAATTCTAGCCTATTGTGTTCCATTCTGGTAAGCTTGGGTGGAGGTAGATCCCTTTGTCTAAATTATCTGGGGTGGGGATAGAGGGGTGTGGTCTGGGTGGAGTTGAGTATGAGTGACAGTCATGTCCCCTAGTCCATCATTAGAATAGGTCTACCTCATTATAAAAGGCATTCTCTCATGGTTTAACTAATCAAAGTTGATTTCCACCTGTCAGAAATACCCACTCTTCCAAGGGGTATGCTGAGAGGGGCTTCTGTGATTGTCTTTGCTTTATGAAAGAAAATCAATGACCATTTTATTAATTATCTGCTAGCTATAATTAATAAAATGATTACCCTGAAACTATGGTTCTCAAACTTTTCATTTGTTACAAGAAGGTTGCACCCTGTATAAAAAGTCTTTTCCTGACCCCTGTTCTCTCTCTTCAAGTAGTACCTTACTCTCTGCCTTTGAGTACCCTGTCTCCACTATCCTGAAAAAAAAAAAAAATTCTGGATTCTACTGACTAATCTAGCTCCTTGCCTGTTTCTCTTCTATTTTATCTTCAAAATGCCAAAGAAAGTAATCCCTACTTGACTCCTTCTCTCCTTACTATCCTCTCCCTAACCCCCACCCCAACTCCTTTCCGTGTGACTTCCTACCGATCACCAGAGACAAGCCAGGAAAAAGAACATGGGGGCCCAGATTGGGACCTAAGAGGTCAAGTCACCCAAAACACTCATTTAAAAATGGAGGAAACTGAGGCCCAGAGAGGTGGAGTTGTTTGTCATGCCAGTTGCTACAGGACTAGAATTTGAACCCACGTCCCTTGATTCCAAATCCAGAATTTACTAAGTATGTGACATGATTTTAGAGAGATGGAAAAGGTCGAAATAATCTCACTATCTGCTTGCTGGTCCTAGAAATTCTAACTGAGCAGCTCCATTCCTTTTAGTATACAGGTCTGAGTTAAAATGAAAATCCTCCTGGGGGAAGTAGAGCTGAGATGAGTCCTTTTACCCTTTAATGAGAATGACTTTGAGATTCTTTCCTGAGAGCAGATTTTTACAGGGACACAGCAAGATACTGGGAGTCTAGTGTAACAAATGGCCTCTTTTTTTTTTTTTTTTGCCAAATTCACGACCTTTTTCTCTATAAACTAAAGGCTGCCCTTGATTTAAGAATAGATTATTTTCCTAAAGGTTTGACTCAGCTATTCAGAACTCAGAATGTATTTTCCCATAGAAACAATGTGAAAAAAGAAATACAGCCATTAACTTCCCACGCCATCCCCCAAAAAGCCTATTTGAAAGAAAATGCTGCTGCCTTTACCTCCTGATATCTCATCTCCATTTATTTACAACTAGCGCATTCTTTACAACCCACCTCAAATGACAAAAGGCCCCCATCAAGTGTTCCACAAACCTCCCAGCTGCAAGTCATATCTTCCTCATCTAGCCTTATCCCATACTTCTTGATAATCACTAACATTTATAAAGTAATTTAAGTTTTGCAATATACTTTACATGGATTCTATTCCCAACCTCATTCTAACTCCAGTGCCTTCACCACCTTCATCTTGACTCATGTCTTGCCACTGGACTCCCATATCTCTGGGGGAGAGAATGAGACTGGTGACTTTGTACAGCCCTGCCTCACTTAAATCTTGCAAGTCAAGGCATCCTCCTGATGTCATTAATCCTCTTGTCTCACTTTCCTCAAGTCACAGCCTTGACCCTTTCATCAACCAGTTCAGTGCCCTCTACTCTTGCTCCCTTCTCCTTCTGCTGCTCAGCCCTGGACCACTCCTACCCTATGCTTTCTCCACTTCTACACTAGAGCTTTTGAATATGGAATGAAGGTATAATACCGGTGAGTTAAAGTGGAGAAAGTGTTGAAGACCTGAGTTCAAATCCCAGTCCAAACACTGACTAGCAGAGTATCCTCAACTTCTTCATCAATAAAATTAGAGCTAGACCCTGGGCCTTCCAGTTCTTGATCTGTGTCTTTATGAAACCCTACTTATTAGTGTTACTTAGCGTCTGCTGAGTGTTCACTGTTTATTCATTTTTCTGAAAGGTTTTTCTTGGAGGATACAGTGGAAAGGAAGGTATAGAGGAGTTGTGATTCAAATCACTGAATGCAATAGTCACATAGAGGAGGTCACAGGTCTACTGGAATGCTTAAGTAATGAAGCCCAGGATTCCTAAAGATCCAGGACCGTTTCATCTTTGTCTCCATGGCTATATCTGCAGTGCCAGACACGTAACACGTCATTAATAAATACTTGTCCATTGAAGTCACAATGAAGTTTTTTTTTTAAAAAGCTTCAATAAAACTTTCTACAAATCAATGACTGGGCCACTATAGGCTGTGTGATACTGGAAAATCACTTGTCTTCTTAAGTGCTCCATGCAGAGAAGGGGCATTGGTAGAAGATCCTCATGGGAAACTCCCAACAAATAATGAAATCACAAGTCCAGTTCAAAAGAAAAAAAAAGGCATGAAAAATACAGCCCTACAAGTTCTGACTATTCTTTTGCTCTCTAAAATGGAATCCTTGCTTCCTTTCCCCTTTCCAAGTCTTTGTGTCTGTGACCTGATTTCTGTCAGTCACTGTTTCCATCCTCATGGATGGGTAGTTGTTCTTCATAACCCACTTTCTCCATATCAGACATCGCTCTTTTGTCAAGAGACTGGAACCATCCCAAATCACTCGGATTTTCTTCACATCTAGATATGTGTCATTTATACCATTGTCTCTTACTTGGTAAATAAACTACAGAGCCTCTCCTTTTTTTGACTAAGAGCTCAGAAGGGCTGCAGCACAGTTACCTCTCTGAATGTGTGTATCGATTAAGACTGAATGACCCATTTGCCTGCAGAAGATTGCCTTCAGAGGACCATCTCTCTGCTCACTCTTAGAACATTTACATCAAAGGAATAAGCCTCTAGAAGATTTCCCACCATGGATGAGACCCTTCTGTCATGAAATTAATCTAAGGGAACAAAAAGTAATGAGTGCTACCATGTGAATTATAGACTCCTTTCTAGAATCTCCTTTAAACAGAGCAGGGAAGTCATTAGAATGGCCTGCTGAAAAAAAAGGATGCCTGAAATATCAAAGGTTGTCAGACCTTTGAAGATACTAACTCCATATTTGAGATAATATCTTAAAACTTCAGTCAAGTCAGTGGAATATGTGGAAAGAGTTCCCACCTGTAATTTCAGTATTGAAGTAATAATAACTGACACTGATATGGCACCTTATAATTTTACATATAATATCTCATTTTACATATAATATCTCATTTGAGCCCAACAACAACCCTGTGAGCTAGCATAGGAGTATTCTTATCCCTGGTTTACAGAGGAGGAGACTCAAGCCCAAAGGAAATAAGGGACATAGGTCACATAATCATTCATTAAACCAATCAACAAGCACCTTCTATATGTCAGAAACCAGGCTAGAGATTTAAAGACCAAAATGAAATAGTCTATGCCCTCAAGGAACTTGAATTCAATAAAAGAAGTCAACCTGTACAACTATAAAATGCATACATAGTAAATACAAAATAAAAGGACAGCTAGGTGGTGCAATGGACAGAGCCCAGCCCTGGAGTCAGAAGGATCTGAATTCAAATCTTATTAGCTGTGAGACCTTGGACAAATCACATAACCTTGTTTGCCTTAGTTTCTTCATTTGTAAAATGAGTTGGAGAAGGAAGTGACAAACCATTTCAGTATCTTTGCCAAGAAAAACATAAATTAGGTCACGGAGAGTCAGTCACAACTGAAAAGACTCAAAAACATAAAATAATGTTTTTTTCAACTACTACAATTTATATAAGGTAGTGATTATACAGATAAAGCATCAAAGTGGGATTCCAACTCACAATTTCCTGATTTCAGCCCTAACCTTCTATCCCCTAGACTATATAACATCACAAAGTCAGATATGTATATAATTCATTAAATTAATAAATCTATGTTAGCTGTCAACAATCAATTGCAAAAAATAACCTTGAATGGTGTTATTTTTATGAAGTAAAGGTGCTTTTAGAAAAAAAAATAGTTCAGATCAAACCCCTTGACTTGAGGTCTCCTTTTGACAAACACTAACTCTTCAAACTCTTCAAAGAACAGCTTACCCTGGGGGACAAATACAGCCACTTGCACAAGGTGGAGATGGCGTACAGGTGAAGTTCATAGCCAAGTTTACACAAGTGGTCTCACAGTTCACACCAGCTGATGGTAATTCTGGGTCAGGAAATTTGCAGTCAAAGTAGCGTTTTCCTTCTGGGCATGTATGAACTTCAGAGATAAAACATAGATTAGATATTATTAACTTCATGTAATTTGCAGGTAAATAATCATGCAAAACTGTACATTTGTGTTTGAAATGTGTCCATAAAAATAATAATAGGACCCTTGGCTAATTATTACTCAGTAGATTTCACAAAACCATTTTATGATTCTATGTCTATGAATTTTATTAACAATAATAAAGATAATAGTACTTTACACAGTACTTTAAGGTTTACAAAGCACTTTACACATGGCTTCTCACTTGATCCCCACAACAACTCAGTGATGGAGGTGTTATTATTAGCCCCCCTTTTAAAGATGGGGAAACTAAGGCTGAGATCAGTGAAACTAGTAAGTGTTTGGTGCAGGATTTGAATTGATCAGTTTTTCCTGATCCAAATTGAGCATTCTCTCCACTGTTAGCTGCCACCTAATAATAACAACAACAATATCAACATTACTTGCTAAGTGTATTATAATAATTTTGTATGCACCTTTTATATATGTGGAGAACAGAGCTGGTAGCTGTGACAATCAGACAAACTGGCAAATTTTTTGTAGGATACAAAACTCATGCATGAACTTGACATCTTGGATATGGGTACCAGATTAACGTGGTCCTATATAAATGAAGGGACAACTAGGTGGTGTAGTGGATAGAGTGCCAAACCAGAAGTCAGGAAGACCTGAGTTCAAATTTGGCCTCAGACACTTACTGTGCAACCCTGGGCAAGTCACATTACTCTCTGCCTCAGTTTCCTCATCTGTAAAATGAACTGGAGAAGGAAATAGCAAACCATTCACATATCTTTGCTAAGAAAACCTCACATGGGGTCAGGAAGACCCCACTGACTGAATAATGACTCAATAATAACAAACAACACATAAATAAAATCCTAAGTATCCTAATCCTCCCAGGTCCTAGGGCCTTCCCAAGCTCCAATGTTACCTTGTATTTATTTCCTCTAAATCTTGTAAATGCTTTAAGTTGATTCTACCCCCAATAGAAGGTAAACTCCTTGTGGGTTGGGAATATTTTATTTCTGGCTTTGCATTCCCATTTCCTAGCACTGTGCTTGGCACATAGTAAGTGTGTCCAAAAATGCTGCAGATTGAATGCTCTAAGTTAAAAATATTTAACTATTTGGTAGATGTGAATTAGCCTTGCAAATGAGAACCACCATCACCACTCCTTTGGGGAGGTGGAGGAAGATCCACTAAGCATTTTACCACCAGTATTCTTCCTGACCAGCAAACTAGTTGAAAGTACTTTGTCCTTCAGGCAGAATAAATGTGAAAGGGGCTGTAAAGGTATTTCCCTCCCCTTTAAATCCCTCCCTACAAGTAGGTTCCCTAAGTGCAGGTGGAGGGAAGAAACTCCCAGTGAAGAAACTCAAGACTCTACAAATGTATAACAGTTCAGTAGAACTGCCTGAGGCACAAAAAGGCTAACAGACTTGTCTGAGTAAAAGAGCCAGCACATGACAGAAATGGGACCTGAATCCAGATCTTTACTCAAAAACCTAGTCTCTGTTCCTTCCCTTAGATAAGTAGGTACAAAAGCAATACTGATGAGTTAATATATGATTACCACCAGGACTATAATTACTATGTTTAAATTAAATAAGAAAATGACACTCTGGACCAGAGGAAAGACTATTTCTATGACTCACCAACGGCAGCAGGGGAAGGCTCAGCACATTTCACTGTCCCATTTAAACACTGACTAATAGAAGCAAATAAATGATTGTTATAAGAAATAATAAACTCAAACTCAAACTCTTTTTTGTTTCAAAATCTCTCAAATATTCCAGAACTAGAAGTCTTACAGGTATGAGGGTGAAATCCTATACCTCAGTTATTAGCAAGTAATAAGACCTAGGGCCATTCGACTAAACTATAGGGGTTGACCCTATAGTCCTTCCCTGGTACCTCATTTTAGCACAGAGGTGAACCTGGGCTCTCAAAAGCTATTGCCATTAGAGCTTAAGCTAATTGGCAGGCTCTAACAATAGTAAATGCTTCTTCAAATATAAGGCCAGCAATAGATGAGAGAGGAGGAGGTAGAAGAGGAGGAAGAAGAGGAGGAAGAGAAGAGGAGGAGGAGGAGGAAAGAAGAGGGAAAAAGAGAAGAGGGGAGGAGAGAGATCGGGAAGGAGAAATGAAGAGAGTAAGGAAGGAAGGATAAAGAAGGGAAGAAGAAAAGAGAAGAGGAGAAGAGATAAGAAGAGGGTCAGACAGGATGGCTAAGTTCTATGCTGTGCACTATGAAAAGGTTGGCCACAGGTAATGGTATTGGGAGTTACCTGGTTAGGAACAGCCTTATCATGAAAAATATTTAGTTTCTCACACCAGTTGAATTTCACTTACTCACTACAAGTCCTACTAGAGAAGAATGAACATAAATCCCCTTTTTTACAAAAAATACAAATCCCATGGATTTCTCACCAAAGGTTGATATCCACAATGCCTCATATATTATTTTATGATTCAGATTAATTTTTTTAAATTGTCACATTACCAAAATGTATAACCTGAGTGTTAATAACATACTAATCACAAACCCCATATCAGAAACATACCATAAGCCAGTTGGTGTGGCTACAAGCTCTCCAGGTTGATATTGACTGCCTCTATAAAGGCAATGGCAGCTAAATCTGTAAAAATCAATGTTTTAAAATTAATAACTCATAAACAAATGGGAGATAATAAACAGGACCTCAAATTCTATATGATAGGAATAAGTTTTATTTATCAAAGAATAAATTTATTTACTAAAGAAAAATTTTATTTATTAAATAATAATTTTTCTTTACATTTTAGGGCATTGTGATATGATTCTATTAACAAAGAAGCAAAAAGACTTTATGTAAGAAGTACTATTTGAAGACAACTTTGAATGAATTTTTTTCAAAATAAAACCTCAATGCCTTTTTCATTTAGGTCACAAATTGCATAGAAAAAGCTTCTTTTCCAGGGGAAATTTTTAAAAAACTAACTAGGATAATCTATCTGCCTATATGTAAAACTAAAACATAACTGGACTTGAAATCTGAATGATGCCCAAACTCAGCATCAACTCTTATCGGCTAACAAAAATAATTGTAATAGTTAGGATGTCAAGGGGTTAAATCTGGAAGGGACAAGTCACTCCAAGTTGTTGAAATTAGGAGAAGAGTGCTCAGATTACCTCCACTATCAATTATTGGAAGGACAACACTTTGTAGAAAATAAAGCACTGATGTTATCTGGTTAGCAGAGACCCTTTAGCAAAAGGAGAAGGAAAGCATAGAGAAAGGACTCGAATAGAATTCCTGATGGACCCAGCAAGTGTGACCATTGATCACCAAAGGCCTACTTATATTCTGATCTAGTTTGCCTTTGATTGGTCTAAGATTGGTGGATGTCAAGAGGAATTCCAACTCCCAATATAAACCCTGACTTTACCAAGCTATTGCAATTAACCTGAACTCGATCAGTTCCTGATGTGACTTTGAGTTCACTATATATCCAAGTTTAGGAAAGAAATTGGGGACCATGGCGGACTTTGCTATGTGCTAAGGCAAGGGCCTATTGAATCTCAAATAAATCTCAAATTTGAGCCACAGGATGATGATCAAATTGATATTTATTTTAATATCAATAAATTATATCCAAGAAGCATTGAGATAGTGGATGGGAACCTAGCCATGGAGTCAAAAAGATCTAGGTTTAGGGCCCTCCACTAGTACACAACTAGCTGTGTTTGTGACCTAGGACAAGTCATCTCAATGCTCAGTGTTTCAGACAAACCTCTAAAACTATGACTTGTAGAGCAGTTTCTGATCTGAACTGACATGGGAAGTTTGTTCAATGGGAATTCCCTCTACCAATGAAATCACAGGTCAAGCCCCCTCCACCCCCCAAAAAATGCTTATCTTAGTAAATTTCTTGTAGGTATAAGCTTTTCCAGCTATTGCCAAATAGCAAACATTGTAGAGATGTGAACTTCTGATATTATCTTGATAAATTCCTTCAGGGGAAATGTTAAGTGTCAGAAACAAAACTTTCATTACACTTAACCATTTGTCCCCATTGACCTCTACTTTGCAGGTGCAGGTAGAAGCAATCCTTAGGATAAAGCACCAGATTCCTTAGATGTAATTTTAACCCACCAAAAAAGAATTTGTAAAAGGAAATCAAACAAAACTGACGAGGGTAAACAGAACTAACCCAAAAAGTCTGTGGAACCATTTTGTTTTCTGAGCTACATAGAAAGAGATCATGCAGGATGCTTTTAAGTTTAATTCTATGACTTACATGGGCACACAAAAATTAATTGCTTCATCAAAGTATTTGCCTTCTGGACAATTACAGCCTTCAACACAATCGTCATCACAGCTCTCCATGGAGGAAAGAGCGGCACAGGAGTGATGGCAGAAAGACGAGCAGGGATGATACAACATGCCTTTCTGGCAGACCACAGCTGAGGAGAAAGCATCATCATCCATGAGCTATTTCTACAGAGACTGGAAACATTCTCTAGTGTTTTGTGTATCTTTGATGGACGTGAAACATGAATGTCAGAAATAATTAGCATCAATATGCACATGAAAACTCGGGAAACCTAAAAGTGGAAGGACCTCAAAAGTTCATCAATCTGAATCTCCTGTCGCCTGCCTACCTAAAAGGTTATAATGAAGCCATTGTGGGGCAGATGTTAGCAATTTATTTTTCAAAACATTTCCAGAGATGGAGATTCCACAACCTTCTTTTGGAATCTGTTTTATAGTTTAGTTACTTAGTCAAATTTTTCTTAATGTCTATAAATAAGTTTCTTGTCACTGTAACTTGTCTTGTTTTGTTTTTCCATGCAAGTAAATAACTAGGCATTATCCTTTTTAGTGGGATTTTTAAACTTGTCAGTGTTAGACATGTAGTTTCTAATTAAAATCACCTCTACTCCTTTGATTCTCTACTCAGTGATTATTTTTCTTCTATCACTGCATTCATTCTATGAAGTTCCAAAACTGTCCAGTTTCTCTGCCTTTCTCTTTATTATTCTTTAGTCACAACTTGACATAGCTAGCCACTAACTTTTTCCTTTTCACTAAAAAAGTCCAGGTGCTGGGATGTCCCATGCCCACCCTGGTGCTCAATCAATCTATCCAGCTTTACAGGGAGTATGGTGGAAGAGTTAAGCTCTCTATGGTTCTTAGAGAAGTGAGCAACATTTTTTATTTTGTGTAATCTTCTGTGGGAGAAGCAACATGAAAAGAAAAAAGTAGTTGAGCCAAATGAAAAGGAAATTCTGTACACGTTAAGGAATAGTGAAAAAGATCAGAAGTTGGGTCCAAGGAAGAGAAATTCAGGAAAATTGAGATAAATCTGAAGAAGGAAAATCTCCAAGTCCAGAAGTTCATTCTGGAATGTGCCTAAAGAATGTTGCAAGAAAAATACGATTAAGAAGATTAAGGAAAATATAAAACTGGAGTTCTAGAGACTAATGGAAGGAAATTGAATGGGGCAATCAAGTTTAAACCAGTTGCTTAGAGTTGCAATATGAACATAGACAAGTAATATTTAAAAACGAAAACAAGAAAACACCTGAAATCTCAACCAAAATGGGAATTAAGGAAAACTATGAAATGAATTGCATTGAGTGAAACTCTCAATGATATCTGAAAAAGTAGGAAATAGGAGAAATATCATAAGATTGGAAAAGGGAAAATTTTTAGCTATCAATAAAGGTAGGTGGGGTGGGAATGAAGTTGGTAAGCTAGTCAATGAGTCTGACTGCAATTCCTGAGAAAATTTCATAATGGATCATTAAAGAAAATTTATCAAAAGGGATATAGTCAGTGAGTAGAAAAAACCTGAATGTTTCATAAAGAATAAGTCAAACTAGACCAAACTTAATCTTTTTTTGACAGAATGACTAAATTGGTAGGTGAAAGAAACACTATGGGTACAGTTTAAATTTTAGCAAAGCTTTTTGATGAAGTTTTTCATGTTATTCTTGTGGAACATATAAAGAGATGTACACTAGACAGCAATACAATTAAATGGTTCAGTCCCAGTTGGATGTCCAGACTCAAAGGGTAATTGTTAATGGATCAACTTAGCAGGTCTCAAGTTGAGTACCACAGGCATCTGACATTGGCCCTCTGGTGTTCATCAGATTTGCAGATGAACGATTGGTTGGACTTGAATAAGATGAAATTCAATAGGGATACATGTTGAGAATTACACCTGGGCACAAAAATTTAACTTTACTACTAGGAGATGAGGAGGAGGAGATGATTAGACAGAAGTTTCTCTGAAAAAGATTTGAGGGTTTTAGTGAACTCCAAACCCATGAGTAGCAGTCAAAAAAACCTAATGTAATCTTGGACTGTATTGAGAGAAGTGATTTCCAAGACTGAGGGGTAATGGTCCCCCTGTATTCTTCCTTCCTCAAACCTCATCATGAGCATCATGGAAACCATAGCTTAAAAAGGACACTGGTAAACTTGAAAGTGGTCAGAGGAGGGGAACCACAATGAATAAAGGCTTTAAGTCAATGCTATTTATTGAAGAAGGTTGAATGAATCAGGGATATTTTGTTGGGAGAACATAAGATTCTGTGGTGCCTTCATAGTTGTCTTAGAGGTCTATGATTGGGAAGGGTGTGTTCTGTTTGACCCAGAAGCAGAGTTTAGAAACTGCAACAGCAAATTTAGATTTGACATCAGAGAAAACTTCCTAACAATTAAGAGCTTTCCAAAAAGTGCAATGGACTTCCTTGAGAGATGATATTTTCTCCCTTCTTAGAAGTCTTCAAATGAGGGATGAATGACCACTTGTCAGATAAGTTGTAGACAGGATTGTTTCATGTGTGAGTCTGACAAGATGACTGCAGAGGTCTTTTCTCTCTCTCCAATCTATGACTGTATTCCTCAGGTCTCCCCTTATTTGGGTGGTCATGCTTATTTTGTTAGTCTAAGGGATATGGTTGGCTAATCAGAATTGGCTCTTAGGCCCCACCTACTGGAAAACCTCTCTCTCTGATTTTGCTAAATTATAGTGAGATGCTATTGTGATTAATGTGAGAAGATTTAACAAAACTTACCCATGACAAATTTGAGTTGTGAAATAACTGTAAGTTACCTATCATGTATGATGCAACTAGTATGATTTCAGTATTGGGTTCCTTTGTTAATTTGCAATTATAGGACAAGAAGTTTAAATTCCCTTTAAAAAAAAATTCCATTACATAAAAGTAACAGACAAGTAATTATACCATACCTTTCCTTAATATAAAGCTGTTGAAAACATGCTGGCTTTCCCTGACACCCTTTCCAATTTTGAGAAAAGAAATGCTCACCACAGAATGAGACATGAGAGCGGAAATCAATGAAAATGCCATGCTTGCTACAGACATAGGCGTAGTGCCCCAGGGCATTACATAAACAGCTGCTTCCACACTTGCAGGCATCAAACCGGCAGAGCTGATAGTACAATCCTGGACTGACAGCCTCCCGACAGGGAGCAAAGAGCTCTTGGTTGATGACGTCACAGTGAGCGGCATATCCAACTAGGAAAGAATGAATCTTTTTTCACAATTCTTTTTTTTTTTTAATCTTCTTATATTTACAAACCAGGAGACAGAACATTCTTTCCTAAGCTCTAGCTTCTTTCGAAGCGCAGCCCAGGGGCCACCTCCTATTTTTTAGTGTATTTTCCCCTTTAAAATTGCTTCCTATTACTTTGGATCTGCCTAAATCTGCACATCTCTTTGTGTGTTAAATCACATATCATGGATTCATAGTAACTTGAGAGAGCCGATTGTTAAATTCTCAGTATAGCATTTACACTTCAGAAATCAACAAAACCAAAAATCAGGACTTGCTTGATTGTTTTGCTGATTGTCTAGACCTTAAAAAGTGATAGGAAATTGTTAACAATTCAGATTAAACTTAAAAGTATATCATGCATACTTTTTTTCTTTTTGGAGAGTTGGTTTTAAACATTTACTAGAACACACCTCCATGCCATATACCCATCAGGAGAAAGTAAGTTCCTTACAGTAAGGAACTATTTCTTTTTTTTGTCTCTGTGTCCCGAGTCCCAAGTCCAGTGTCTCGCACACAGTTTTTTGTTCAGCCATTTCAATTGTGTCCAACTCTTCATGACCTCATTTGGGATTTTCTTGGCAAGAGCATTGGATGGTTTGCCATTTCCTTCTCCAGCTCATTTGACAGATGAAGAAACTGAGGTAAATAGGGTTAAGTGAATTGCCCAGGTTCACACATCTAGTAAGTATCGAGGTCAGATTTAAACTCAGGAAGATAAGTCTTCCTGACTTCAGGCCTAACACTCTATTGTGCCACCTAGCTGCCCTCTCAAACATAGTAGTCTCTTTATAAATGTTTGTTATAGCAAACTGAATTAAGTAATTTCATCAATCAATTCATTAAACTAGGTCTCTTTCCATTACAAAAAATTTCAAGGGCAGACCTGAATGATTTTGCTCTAAATGTGTTATACTAAATATATTTGTCATATTTATAATATTAAATGTAAAAATTTATTAAATATGAAATTTTGTTATATTAAATATTCCCTAGTTAACTAATGATTTAGACAGTTTTATGTTAGCTGGAGATTTTTTTATAACAATGTTTCTCATAACAGGAATTGACATGTCATTCTTGTTTAATAATCAATCCATTAAATAGGAAAATGACATTAGATGAATACTTTTAACGAGTGCTTTGGCAGTTGGAGTGGGGGGAGGCATGAGAAAGACACCAAACAGGAAGCTGGCCACAGTACACATGGAGAGTGATCAGGGAGAGGAGAGGTTGTATACGAAAAATGTGGTAAAGATAGAAATGACAGGGTTTGGCAAGTAATTGACTATGTGAGGTGGGTGACCAAGGAATTGAGAAGGAATTTGCAAAGCTGGGTGACCACAAAGATGGTGGTGCCTTTGATAGCAGCAAGAAAATTAGGGAGAGAGCAAGTTATAGCAGAGCAGAAGGTAATGAGTTATTCTGGGACATGTCCAGTTTGAGATACCTCTAGGACATTCAATTCAAGATGTCCAGTAGACAATTGGTAATGGCAAACTGGAGTTCAGAAGAGAGAGTAGAAATAAATTTACAGATCTGGCAAAGATCAATCTAAGGTTGGTAATCAAACCCATGGTAGCTAACAAAGAGTAGACAGAAAGGAGGACTAATACTGAGCTTTGGGTTAAACCTGTATTAGTGGGTGTGACATAGGCTTCATGGGCAGCTAGGTGGTGCAGTGGATAGAGTACTGTGCAGAGTCAGGAAGACTTGAGTTTAAATCCAGCCTCAGACACTAGCTGTGTGACCCTGGGCAAGTCACTTAACCCATATTTGCTTCAGTTCCTCATCTGCAAAATGGGGACACAGTGGAGAAAGAAATAGCAAACCACTGCAATATCTTTGCCAAAGACCCTACTGGTCATGGAAAATTGGACATGACTAAACAACAACAACAACAAAAATGAGGGTGTTGGACTATATGACCTCTAAATTCCCTTCTGGTTCTATCTATGATCTTTATAACTTGATTTGTAGCCTGCCATTCTTTATTTTTTTTTTTGCTTTTTTTTTTTTTGGAGGGCAATTGGGGTTAAGTAACTTCCCCAAGGTCACACGGCTAGGTTTTTTATTTGTATGTGCATTAAGTGTCTGAGGTCAGATCCGAACTCAGGTCCTTCTGAATCCAGGGCCAATGCTCTATTCACTGTGCCACCTAGCCACCCCTTAGCCTGACATTCTTTCCACTATCCTATTTTGTAGGTCCATACTAAACATATAGAATTCAATAAAAACATCCACAAAACAGCACTATAAAGTCCATAGCAAAATAAATTGGTTTCCTTCTTGATGTGCAGGCAATGTTAGCAGCATCTTAGAAGCAAACCACAGGAACATATTTATACTAAACAAATAAAAGAATAAGTTAAAAGAAGCATAGCATTTAAGTATATGTAAATATCTGTACATATACACAATACACATTTTATACCAAATGACTCTATGAAGAGCCTAAAAATCCCATTTAAAGCCAAATATGCAGTGTTTATTTACGTCCTCCACCTTTCCTTTAAGGGAAGGACAGCCAGACATTTTTGGCATGTAGGTTGCCCAGACATTCCAAATTGGAGCACTGAGATAAAACAAGTTCAGTTTGCTGCTACCTCTCACACTGCTTGCTGAGGTCACAGAGTCCTTGCTGACCAGTTCATTTCTCCATTATTTATGCTCTGAGTCTGGCCCCGTTATCTGATAGCAAGAAAGAGACGTAGCCAGGTATTTGTACATTTGGCTGTAATACAATGGAACCACAGTTGGAATATGGCAGATCTCCTAGGACTGACATATTCCACCTGTGAATGTACAAGATTGTGTTGGAGCATTCTAGGAGGGTCGGAGATGAATATTATACTCTTGAACACACAAAATGGGCAAATACATGAGTATAAAGAAAATGAAAAATTAATAAATCCATTAACTAGAGAGTGACATTATCATATGGATACTTTTTAAAAGTATTTTCCCCCATTGGTCTTTTCAAGGGGCTTATTTTCAAGAAAGGAACATTAAGATTTCTTTTTTTTTTATTCTTAGTGTATTAACACGGTAAGTGTATGTAGCAGCAATTATTTTGATTGTGGTGATAGAAAAACAGAATTGAAATTCGCCACCCAGTTAATGCTCAGCCCCAACATGCTGAAGGTCCTATCTTCATCTGAAGGCTTACTGTTTTCTTGGTTGATGTTACATGGGTCTAACAGAGGAACTCTAACAGGTGCAAAACAAGCTGAGGAAACTTTCCATGCATTTCCATGGAGCTGCGGGGTCCCTTCAATCATACCTCCAGGAGACCTAAAAGAAAAAAGAATAAGAAAGGTAGATCTGGTGGCTGATTGCATTACTTCTCCTAGTTGCTTCTTCCTGGTTGGATTCCCCTCTCTTCTGGGTGCTTCTATTCTGAATGAAGGATGAAGGGAATTTTAGTCCATCCTTTAGGTTTGCCAAGAATGAGCTATAATGAAAATCTTTGCTCATGGCCAAGCCTTGAAGTTTAAAGGATATGTGCCTCTTCTAAGGCCTGAGGCTATCCTCAAAACAAACACATTGACACTCTTTCTGATCCAATATTAACATCCGTCTTTTGCCCTTTTTTTGTAACCCCAACATTTAGCACACTGCCTGCCACATAGTAGGTATGTTAAAACCCTAGTTAACTGACAAACCACCATTGCCTAAGCACCGTGCTCTTTACATGATTGTGAGGCCCTGATTGGAGTTAGATGTGTACATACAGACAAGCTTGAAAGTCAGATATATCAGCCATCCATCAGCTTAGGTTAGTCCCAACCAATCAAATGTTTCGGCCTTGGTACACAATTCAGCTACAGCTACATAGAAACCTCTCATTGCAGTGTGTTAAGGCAGAAGGGGGCCAAGAGGAATAGTATTTCAGGTAGGCTGGTGGCACAGTGGATATGGTTCTGGCTTAGAACCAGGGAGACCTAAGGTCAAATCCAGCCTCAGACACTAACTAGCTGTGTGACTTTGGACCTCTGTTTGCCTATATTTCTTCATCTATACATTTTTAAAGGCCATCTCCCAGGCTTGCTGTGAGAATCAAATGAGATCATATTCAGAAAGTGCTTAGTACAGTTCCTGGTGCATAGTAGATGCTACATAAACATTAGCTCTTTTTACATATTCTAGTATTTTAAATTTCCCATCCACATTTCTGGTTGGTAGTCACATGCTGGTAAATGTTTAACAATAATTGGCTCTCAAGAAAAAAAAATATACACAATACACTTTTACATTTAATCTGCATTATTAACATTTTCTCCATCACCTACTTAAGCCCCTAGACAACCAACAGAACAATAAACCAACCCTTAATTTGTACCATTTGCCAATTTCTGAGGTGTAGATGCTCACTTTTAAAATTAAAAAACTGGCTCTTCTATTTGAGCTAACTCCAGCACACCCCTGCCAACCATTCCAGAATGCTGCCTTCCGTTCCCACTCTCTGCTATCTATTCTCCATTTCTCTTCCTTTTCTTTTCTCCTTATCTTCCTACCTTCCTAAAGTTCAAAGATGCATCAGATCTAGACAGGAGAGAAGTGGGGTTAGGATTGCTGGGAGCAATACCCTGGAGTTTTTGCCTGTCAAATTTCATTTAAATGCTCTTAGGAACAAATGAAAAGTTTAAGAGGGACAAGGATCATTCTATATTCTTTTTCTTTTTGAAGGATAAATATCACTATTTCCATTGTTGACTTACTATAATAACCCACCTAAAAGCAATTTTCAAGTGATTAAAATTGTCCGTTCGACTTTGTTTGCCATAGCATACTGATTCCCTGTGAAGCAGAGGAATTCAACTTCAAATACCAGAAAGTTAAACAATGCTTTCAAGCCTTCTCTTCCCCTGAAATAATGTTCCACACTGGCATAACTTTTGATTGTTTGCACATGGAAGAAGTTGAGGCCTTAGAATTAAGTAGACCGTTTTACCCTCTGTGTTAACTGCTAACCTATTCTGACACACATCAGAGCAAGAAAATGGATTGAAATAATATTTTTTGTTATTCAATACATTTCTGTTGTATAAACAGAATAACAAATGTTAATATTCTCTCTAAAAACATAACTGAATTAGTAATATGAAAATTGAATGAACCACATCTGAGATGAGATAAAAGAAACAGTCACTAGTGTGTATATAATCATGACTCATGTATTCAAATGGACCTATGATAATGTAGATCACAACCCATCCAAGTCTGCCCAGCCTCTGGGGTTCCTTTCTGCCACCTGGTAGCTCGCCATAACAGTACAGAAGCCTTCCTTGACTTTTCCTGACATTGCAAGGATACCACTGGTCCACTCTGACCCTCCACCTGTCATCATCCCTCATCCTTGCCATATATTCAGCCCAATTTCTTTTCTCTTCTACTTAAATCCTTTGATGACATCTTTATTTCTGTTATTCAGGGTACAAAAATTATGATTAAGACACTACTAATACTCATCATATACTTCTCCATTGTAATCTGAGAAATTTAAAATTCTTCAGAGACTGTCATATTCCTCATCTTGCAGCCATGAACTTAAGTATATATGAACTCAAATCTGCCTCAGATACTTCCTAGATGTGTGACCTTGGGCAAGTCACTTAATCTCTATTTGCCTCAGTTTCCTCAATTGTAAAGTGTGGATAATCATAGCACCTCCCTCTGAGGGTTGTTGTGAGAAATAAGATCTTACAAATAAGACAATATTTGTAAAAAGTGTTGAGCACAGTGCCTGGCACATAGTAGGTGCTTATTCACTTCCTCTCCTCCTTCCATACAAAAATTCTATTCTAATTACTACAATTAGTTATTAAGATAAAAGCTAACTTTTCCTTAGTTCTTATCCTCATTATATTCTCCCTGCCTGGAATATCTTTCCTAACTAGTCACATCCTGCCCATACTTCAAGGCCTAGTTTAAGTTCAGTGTATTCCGTAGACCCTTGTCCAATTATTCCAGCTCATGCTGATAGTTACCACTTCAGAACTTGTCATAAACTAAGGTTCCGTAACTTGAGCAGATTACCCATAGGATTCCAAAATATATGGAGCTCAGAAAGCACTCAGACTCCTCAACAGGCAAAATATTTTCATCTTAACATCTAACTAGCACTAAGAATGACAAGGCTGGGGACTGAATCTATGATTTCACTGGGGAGCTCCTTAAGTGAGGAAGCCCCTCTACCAATGTTGTTAGTACCTTCCATGGACCTTAGTAGCTTTGGATAATTGCCTGGCATACTGAGAAGTCACACAAAGTCACACAGCCAGTATGTGCTACATGTGGCAGGAATAATTAGTTAAAATAGAGTTACTTGATGGTACTCTTGGCAGCTGCACCCTAGGGGAGCTCCTTCTTGGTCTGGTCCCACTTGATTCCTTCACCCAGTGCTGGCCTCCCCTGTAGTATCTTCATACTGTCCTAGAGTTTCTGGCACAGGGGTCATGTTTCCTAGGGTCTCTGTCTTCCCTGATAGTGTGGTGTCCTAAAGTCTCTTCCTCTATGGGACCTTGTGTCACAAGGTCAGAGATCTTGCTCCCAAGATCTCTCATCCCTCCTACCTGAATTTGTATTTTAAAATGTTATTTGGAAGGCACCAAATCTGCTTGATGCAGGTGTAAGAATCACCAGGGATATCTGTGCTGCCACATAGCATACTTAAATACTTATAGAGTTCTGTGACTTCCTCAGTATGGCTACTCCTTTCACTGGCAACCTCACAACACCTCCCTGCTTTAATGGATAGTTTCATGAATGGCTGGGGCCAAAAAAGGATCATTCCCCGTGACCAACCTTCTGGAGATGGTCCCATCATCTAGAATATTATGTAGGCTGTTCCTTGAATAACAGAGACATATATACTTAGGCATTAGGGTTATATATGAAGTGATAAGATCTGCCATGGCCCTCCAGAACCTGGGTTTGCTGCCACATCAAAATAAAGATGACAGTGTGCTATAAGCGCAATGAACTTTGTGGAGTCAGAAAGGTATGAGTTCAAATCTACCCTTTGACAAATGGTGATTTTGGGTAAGTCACAAAGCTTCCTTGAGACTCAGCTTCCTCATCTATAAAATGAGAGGATTGGACTAGATAATGTCTGTGGTTTCATCCAGCTCTAAATTTGTGATCCTGTGCTCATGACCTAGTAGTATGCAATGTAGTTTACTTTTTAACACTAGAAGGAGCAGGCAAGTCAAATGGCACAAAATTATACTTCGGCCTTCAAAGAAGTCCTAAATTTTGGTCATTCTTATATATCAGTGCATACCTATAATAATCCCTGACATACAAGAGATGCTTTGCTGATTAATTGATGTCTTGTCTTCCCCAACTTAGCTCCTTAAAAGCAAGAGGCCATTTTTCCCAAGTCTTCTGTAGGACCCAGGGTGCCTAGCCCAGTGGTGGGCAAGAAATAAGTGCTCAATTATCACTCATCAACCAACTGCTTAAAAACTCGGATGATTCCATATTGTTCTCCATGTCTAGAAAGTGTGCACAGCAGCCAAAACTAAAGTAACTGGGAGACTAAAAAAGTTGTTTAGAAAAATTGTTATTATGTAGGATAGCGATGGTGAGCAGATCTGTGATTTCATTGGAACAGGGAACTTCTGAGTGAGTTCTCGACTTCTGCAAACTGGCATCTGGCCTAGAGCACTGAGTGACATGAGTCATAATTGGTCACACAGCCAGTAATTGTGGGGGAGGGTGGAGGGAGGATCTGAATATAGGTCTTCCCAACATCAGGACCTGCTCTATACACAAAAATGTGTATATGCATGCATATATGTATACATGTACATATATATGTGTGTATATATATATATACATACACATGTGTGTATATAGGGTGTCCAAAAAGTCTTAGTATAGTTTTAAATGATTAAAATTTAAAATTGCATTAAGATTCTTAGGATACCCAGTATGGCAGATGGGTGTGTATATATGAGTACACACAACACACATATCTGTGTATATATTTATATACAGAGAAAAAGACAGAAAGACAGACCTTGTTCCCATGCTAGGGAACTGAAAGCGATGGAAAGTTAAAACAAAAAACTCTCCTTGCACGCAAAACTTACTCAAGTAAGTCCTTGCACTTACCAGACACACTGTCCAGTGAGGGGAAAAGACAACAATAGAGACAGCTATACACTATGATGTTGCATGATAAGTTCATTAGGAAATCAGAAAAGAAAGTTAAGATGGGAGAGAAAGTCATCACTAACTACAGTGATCAGAGAAGGTATTCTAAAGGAGATGGTATTTGAAATTGGCTCTAAAAGAAGCATTTAAACAGACCAAGATGGGAGGGGAAGGAATCTCCAAAATAGGAATCTCAAGGACTTGCCTGTGGCACAATGTTGGGGGACCATGATGTATATTTGAGAGGCTGAAACCATACGGTTTGGCTGAAGTGTACAGCACATGGAGCGAAGTAAGAAGAGGTAAGATTAGAAAGGTAGGGTGGCATCTGCTTCTGAATGGTCTTGAACACCAAGCAAGAGAATATTAAATGAAGTTTATGTTAAAAAAGTTAGATTAATTTTTAAAATATAGTTATGTTTCTTACTATAATAAGCAGCTATTAGAGAACTTAGTCAATGATTCATCCTTTAAGAGATCAGTCACTATGGGGTGGCTAGGTGGTACAGTGAATAGAGCACCAGCCTTGGAGTCAGGAGAACCTGAGTTCAAATCTGGCCTCAGACATTTAACACAAAAACTAGCCATATGACCTTGGGCAAGTCACTTAACCCCAAATGCCCTCCAAAAAAGCAAAGAGAGAGAGAGAGAGAGAGAGAGAGAGAGAGAGAGAGAGAGAGAGAGAGAGAGAGATCAGTCACTAGACTCAAGTTAATGACCAAAGATAATACTTACATGAAATCGTCCCTTATGTTCCCATTGAAAGTTCCACACAGACCCATTGTTCTTCTCTTCCAGTCAGTACTAAGTTGAATATAAAGTCTTGCCCCATCTTTAGCAAATATAATATTTAAACCAAATCTAGTTTTCAGAACAATAAACAAAGAGGACAGATTTCGAATTTCAACATGTCCTGCACAAGGAGAAAGCATACAAATCAGCTTGTAGAGTTCAGTTCGACAACTCCCCAGGATTTCTCAAGAACCTCTAGGAATGATCTGAGATATTTCCAGTTCTCAGGCACAAGTATTTTTTCTCAACCTACCCACTCCCCTTACTACTTTTCCTTCCCCTCTAATCCCCCCCTTTAGCATCCCTTCTTTTTATCCTTCCCCCCCCTTACCCTCCTACTGCCTATAGGACACAATAAGTTTTTATACTTATCAGAGTAAGTTACTCCCCGTTTGACACCAAACCAATGAGAGTAAATTTCAAACAGTGATCCTCTCCCTCCCTCCTTTTCCTCTATTTAATGAATTTATGTGTCTATTCACATTAGAATCTTAAACTTTACTGATTAAATTGATCCCTCTTTGAACCAGAACCAGTTAGAATAGTGTTTAAATGTTGTTCCTCTCACTCTTTCTTTGCCCTCTACTATAGTGTGTTTTTATGCCTCTTCGAATGGCATACCTTTTCCTATCTCATCCTTTCCTTTTATCCCATTACAGTCCTTCTGATGCCCTTAATAAGTTTTTTTTTAAGTCTTCAGGTTAGTACATTCATACCCACACCCTCTATCTAAGTATAACCCTTTTGAAGGTCATGATAATCATAAAAATTTCAATATTGACAGTTAGCAATTCCTCATATAGGGATGTGAACATTTTGCTCTTGTTGTATTCCAAGTTATGTGCATGTGTGCATGAGTGTGGGTGTGTGCATCTATGTATGTGTGAGTCTGTGTTTTCCTTGTTTACCTTTTTATGTCTTTCTTGCGTCTTGTAATTGGAGATCAAATTTTCCATTGAGCTCTGGCTTTTTCATCAGGAAAGTCTGGAAGTCCCTTATTTCATTAAACAACCATCTCCTTGCCTGAAAGATTATGCTCAGTTTTGCTGGGTAGTTAATCCTTGGTTATAGTCCTATCTTTCTTGCCCTACAAAATACAAAATTCCAGTCCCTCTGTTCTTTTAATGTAGAAGCTGCTAGGTCCTGTGTGATCCTGACTGTAGTTCCGCGATATTTGAATTGTTTCTTTTTGGCTCCTTGCAGTATTTTTTCCTTAATCTTGTAATTCTGGAATTTGGCTACTATATTTCTTGGAGTTTTCAATTTGGGATCTCTTTTAGGAGGAGTCTGGTGAATTTTTTTTTTTTTTTTTTTTTTTTTTTGCTTTTTGGAGGGCAATTGGGGTTAAGTAACTTGCCCAAGGTCACATGGCTAGGTTTTTTTTTTGTTTGTGTGTGTTAAGTATCTGAGATTGGATCCGAGCTCAGGTCCTTCTGACTCCAGGGCCAGAGTTCTACTTACTGCGCCACCTAGCCGCCCTGGTGAATTCTTTCGATAACTATTTTATCTTCTGATTCCAAGACTTCAGGACAGTTTTCTTTGACAGTCTCTTGGAGGATGTTGTCTAGGCTGCTTTTTTCATCATGGCTTTCTGGTAGACCAATAATTCTTAAGTTATCTCTTCTGGATCTGTTCTCTAGGTGAGTTGTATTTTGAGTGATATATTTTACATTTTCTTCCAATTTTTCAATTGTCTTGTTTTGTTTGATTGACTCTTAGTGTATCATAGAGTTCTGAGTTTCAATTTGATTGATTCTAATTTTTAGCAAATTATAGTCTTCAGTTAGTTTTTGAAGGTCCTTTTTTAGGGAGGTATTTTCTCCAATTACTTCACTAATTTTACTTTTTAAGGATTTTTTTTCTTCACTGAAGCTTTTTTCCAAGTTGGTCACTGCCTCCCTGATTTGGTCTTTAAAATCTTTCTTAAGCTCCTCCAAGAATGCTATTTGGGCTTGAGACCAATTCATATTTCCTTCTGTGGTCTCAGGTGTGGGTAAAGAGTCCAAGTTGTCCTCTGTATTTGGTTGCTCTTGACCTACATAATAAGCTCGGATCAATTTTCTTGCCTTCCCCTTCTCCTTCTCAGCTTCCTTCCTTCCCATTGTGATTTCCTGTTTCTTAATTTCTCAGGCTGTGAGCTAAGGGCCTGGTCATTGACTTTAAATTGCTGTAGCCTCTGGGTTCCTAGTTTCTGGCTAAGGCAGGAATCTCAGAGAGGTATGCTGATATGCACAGAGTAGTCTGTGGAAGAGGGGTGGTTTGGCCAGTTCAGATTTCTGCCTCTATACCCCTGGGCTATAGCTCAGGCTGGCTTTTGTTGGTCAGGTGAGGTGGGGGTTGTTGGGACCCCTCCCTCTCTTCTCTTCAGACTCCTGGCTGTCTCAGTTACACCCCTTCTTGAAGACTCCCAAGCCTGAGTCTATTTCCACTAACTTGGGATTTCAATCTGGGTGGGAGACTTATCTTTGGGTTTTCTACTTCATGAAGGAGGAATCAGAGGGAGCAGCTAGAATTTACTATGCCATTCTAGCCCCTGCACATACAGGCAGGCAATTTCTAAACTTCCAGGCTGGGGGCCAATAGCTGCAGGAGAAGCTGCTGTCTCCACTGGGGGCCCGACTCTCCTACCTTGTTCCAATGATTCCTCCTATCCCCTCGTGAGATGATGGCGAGATGACTGTGATTCGTCCTTGGTAAGTCTGCAGGCTGGGGCTTCTTCTCTCTCTGGTGTAGTCTGCTTGTCTGCTCTTAAGTCTGAGCTGTGCAGACCCCACTTGCTCTGCACTCGACCTGTCCGGATGCACTGGGCATTTTCCTGGGCTGAATTCTGCCATGCTCTGTCTCTAAGTGAATTTTGTCACTCCAGAATCTGTTCAGAATCACTTTTTAAGGTTTAGTGACAGGATTCACAGGGGAGCTTAGAGAGCTTTACTCCATCTTAGAGAGCTTTACTCCATCTTGGCTCCACCCACAAGTATTTTTCTCCTGAGATGTGAAGTGACTAAATATGTGGGATCTAGAGTTCTGGAAGTATAAGCATCGAGGTGAGGATCTTAGAGCAGAGAAGTGATGGTATCATCCTTGGGTCTGGCACCTTACTTGGCAGAGTCTGACTTAGAATTTAGGCTTAGTGCCAGGGAAAAAACTTCCTAACAATTCAGAGCTGCCCAAAGGTAGAATGGGATACCTTGAAAGTTGGTGGGCCCCTCTACCTTGGAAGTCTTTAAGCAAAACCTGAACAATTAATTGTACAGTATATTATAAGAAATAGATAGGTGGCACAATAAATAGAGCACTGGGCCTGGAGTTAAGAAGATTGATATTTGTAAGTTCAAATCTGGCTCAGTGTAATGGTAATGTAATTTTGAATTTGAAGATCCCTTTGTGTTGGCAAAAGTAGCAGGTACTTAACACTTAGTAATTGATCAAACCCCTGATTGGGGGAACAGAATGTATGAATTCCTGTCTCCTGTTACTGATGTAACAGGAAGGGCTGAAACAGGAAGCTAATGCTGTGTGTATATAAGAAAAGCCCCAGAGAGGCAGTCAGAATTTTCTTGAGACCAGGATCTGGTAGCAGAGCAGCTACAGAAGAGAGAATGGAGAATTGAGCCAGAATCTCCTGAGAACTTGTGGTGGTGGAGCTTCTTCTGAATAGGAGCCCAGGAGCCAGGAGACTGGAGCCAAGAGCCCAGGTGACTGAGGAAGCATGACAAGGATGCTGAGACTTTGTTTGTGGCTTGCTTGAGCCTTGAATTCCCTGGAGCAGAAATGGTGAAGGATCTGACATGGACCAGACCCTATGGACTTCAGTGTGGAGCAGGACCTGCCCAGAAAGCTGGTAAGGGAACTAGGAGCTGTCTGCCATTGAACCCAGGTGACAGTCTGGTGAATCCAGGCAGAATCTGGGACCATGGAAGGGGATCCAGGGAATCTGAGAACAGACCCCAAGTCAAGATGAAAAGACCTCTCCTGGGTACTGAGTAATTATGGAATTATAGTTTACTAGTGACCTAGAGGTGGAGGGTTTTGTGTATGACACTTAGTAATTGATTGCTGAATAAGTGACTGATTGAGTTAATCAAGACTTTGCTCCAAGAGTGGAAGACTTTGCTGAGTAAATGACTGATTGAGTTAACTTAAGAGTGACTATTTTCCTTTGAAACTATGTTGTGCATATTATATTGTGACTATTATATTATTGTTACTGATAAGTGACTGATTGAGATAACTTAGTTGCCCCACGAGTGGAAGACTTTGACTATTGTTCTTTGAGACAATGTTGTGAACATTATATTGTGATTTTCTGTGATAAGTTGTAATATTGTGAATGTTGTACCTTGATTTTCTGTGAAAGTTTTGCTTTGATTTGCTATGCAATAAATAGAGTGATCACTATTCTGTGTAATCAGAACCTTAAAAGCTATTCACAGTAGCATTCTTCTGGAAAGCTGCTTGTGCATGGCATTACACTCAGGCACTTAATAGCTGTGTGATCCTAAGCAAGTCACTTAACTCTGCCTCAATTTCCTCATCTATAAAATGAGCTGCAGAAGGAAATGGCAAACCACTGCAGTATCTTTGTCAAGAAAACCCCCAAAACAGTCATGAAAAACCAGACGTGACTGAACAATTAAAAAAAAAATTATAATGGGATGCCTTATGGGTTTGAGCTTGGCTAGATGGCTCCTGTTCTTCCAAACCTCAATTTTTATGATTTTGTTAATCTTGTGAATCTGTATAACTAATGTGTATTAATAGGCTTAATGTTAATCCCAAGCTTTACTGAGATAATATTTCACTCTCTGGACTAGCCCAGATTGTGGTTGAGTAGTGAGAATTATCTTTATCTTCCCCAAACTGAGAGAACTATTCAAAAAATAACCAACCCATATATATAAGAAAGTACATGAACATTCAGATTTATTGGAAGAAAATTAAGGGGTGATTATTCTTTAAATAATAAATTCTCCCAGTGCATTAAAATGTAATTCCATTAAGAAAAAAAGCAATTTGCACTCAATTTTTAGTAACTCACTATTGTATAAACATAAAGCCAAGTGTAGTTTATACACTTGAAATTTGTATTAACTATAAATATAAAAAGTGCTTTCATGTTTGTGGCTTCCATGACCCTAAACTATATAATTTTCTTCCTATTTCTCTTCTATTTCAACCTCTGGATCTTCTTTCTCCTTTTTGGGGGAGGGGAAATGGGGGAGGCAGATGGAGAAGTATTCACTCATTGTGTACATCTTGTGTTCCATGACAGAATGTAAGTTCCTTGAGAGCAAGGCTAGTTCATTTATGTCTTTGTATGCTCAGCTCAATTCCAGCAAATAACAGTCACTTAATAAATGCGTGTCGACTGACTTTTGCTCTCCCCATAATGCCCTTCCATAAGGATCTCTGTCATTCTCATAGCTTTAATTGTTACCTATATCCTGCTGACATTTACATCTTTGTACTCCTTTTCCCCAAGTCCCAGTGTAGGGTCTCCAGTTGCCTGCTGGGCATCTCCTCTGGAATGTCTTGCCAACACCTCAACTTCAACATGTCCAACACATAACTTGCCACCCTTCTTTTTATACTATTCATTTACCTCCTGACTTGATAAACTGTACTCTCATTTTCAAAGTCACTCAAGCTCAAAACTTTGTGGCCACTTTCAATCCCTCCTTCTTCTTCTTACATGACCCCCCTGCCACATTATATTTATACAAATATTATTGAATGTGAACAACTGGAGTGGTAATTTTGTGTTAGCTGCTGTGTGGAATCAAAAATGCAGAATGTTATGTCCCTGATCACAGATTTAAATTTTGAAGGGTCCTCAGGTCCATCTAGGTGTAGGTCATCTAGGTCTTCAGTCATCTAGATCAATCCCTTCATTTTTTACAGACACCTCAGCTTAAGTGACTTGCACAATGTCACATGGGTATTAATCATCAGAGACAGGATCTGAACTTGAGTTATCACAGACCCCAGGCTCAATGCCCCTTCCACTGCACTCAACTGGATCCTCAATGTTTACAGTCTAGTTGGGTAGACAACACATGGCCATGTAAATGTTAGATAAACAAATGAGTGGTGTAGATATTATGGAAGTAAGAGAGACTTCTGAGGGACAGAATAGTTACAGAAGGCTTCATGGAGATGGTGGAACTTCAGTAAGGTGTAATGCATTGGTTCTCAACATTTTTTGTTCTTCAAACCCTTTTTTAGCAAGAATAGCAAAATGTGTGTTGAACTCCCATGGTAATTTAACACTTGAGCCATTGTCATAACTCCCCAAACAGTGTGAAAATCACTAAATAAGTAGTGCTAGTGTGGAAGATTAAGTGGGGATGACAGAGGCAGAGAGGAGAGTGGACAGCATCCCAGATGTTATCCATTTTCAGTCTCTCTCATCTGTGACCCATCTCTCCATTCTCATTACTGCCCTGGTGTGTCTAGCCTGAATAACATTAAGAAACATTTATACTATACCTACTACGTTCCAGGCACTTTACAAATATTCTCATTTGAGCTTCACAACAACCCAGTGAGGTAAGTCTGTGAAGCTGAATTTGAAGTCGGATCTTTCTGAGGTCTATCCACTGCACCACCTAGCTGCCTACATTCTTCAGACTCAGAACACAGAGCCATTCTCTAAGACTTCATCATGAGAAAAATGATCATTAAGAGCATTCCTCTTATATGAAATAATGAAAATTGGAGGGGGGCAAAAGTAGGAAATAATACACAGGATATCTCCAAAAGTTTTAGCACAGCTTTAAGGACCTTTGAAGGTATTAAGTTTTAATAGCTTAAAACTGCCCCAAGACCTTTGGGACATTCTGCATACCATTACTACGACAATGTAATTAGAAGCACCAATAAAAAATTGAATTTTATCACCATTTAATTATAATAATCAAGCCTGACCCTATAGAAAAGTTAGGAGAATACACCTCTCTCACTACTTTGTAGAGATGGGGGGCTATGGGCTATGGGGCACTACATGTACTATTAGAATTGACTAACATTTTAATGAATTGTGCTGAAGTGTTTCTTTTTTTCCTTATTCTTCATTTTAAAGGATGGCTCTAGCTGGGACATCTCCAGTTGTCTTGATTGATATCTGGCCACTGGACCTAGATGGCTCCAGAGAGAAAGTGAGGCTGGAGACTCTGCACAGCCTTGCCTCACTTAAATCCAATTCACTTGAATTTTATGGCATCACCTTCCTGGTGCCATGGTCTTCTTCAAGAACAAAGGGTGAACAACAACAAAGGATGGTTCTATAAGGTGGGAGGGATATACCAGGAAATCAAGGAGATATAAAATTTAAAAAGTGTTCCTTACCATTCAAATTAAAACCCTGGTTCTGGCCTGTAAGAATTTCACCTCCTCTATTAAGGATCACTTGTTTATTAAAATCATCCTCAAGAAGTAGTGCTACTGATTGCAGGCAGGCCCAGTCAAGGTTCTAAATACAAAACAGATAACTGATTTAAAAAAATAAAAATGAGAAAAAGAATTGGCCAAAATGTACATTCTTGGCACAAAAGCAGTTGTAAACTAAAAGGGGCAATTCAAAGCTATAATTACACCTTGTAATTCAGATGTCTTCTGCCCAGAATGTAGCTGAAGGCCTGGAACACAGTAAGTGGTAAATAAATGCTTGCTGGCATCCTCAATATAGAAAGTGAAAATAAGGAATTTTTTAAGTGTTTGCATAAGACTTCCTTTTGTACATAAAGTACTTTGAGGTCAGGCACATTTCAAAAAGCATGCAGGCAATACATTAAACACACACACATACACACACACACACACACACACACACACACACACACCCCAGGCAAAAGAAAACAAAAAAAGAAAGATTACTACTAACATTTAAGCTCCTGAAATAGATTTCATTTCCTGACATGCATTTTTTCAAAATGACAAAACTCAAATATACAAGATTGTTGTGAGAATCTAATGAGAAAATATTATGTTGCAAACTATAAACAACCATGTAAATATGAGTGTACACTTATAAATGTAATCTTTTATTGTTTTTTGAACACTTGATATTCAATTAAGCCAGAGTAAGTGTTAAAACTCTAAGTCCACAAGCATTCATTAAGGGTTTTGGATTTTTTTAAACATGCCAGCCTTTGTGCTAAGCACTAGGGACACAAAGTCAGAATTTGACATGATCAGATTTAGAGAGGTTTACAAAAGGCCTCAGTTTCTTCCACTATAAATTATTCACATATTTATTAGTTCAAGAAACTCTATACAAAATAAATGTTCTAGTACATTAAGAAAAGCCTCATATCCGTTTGGCCATGTACTAAATTTATTCAATCCTGTCCTCAAAAGAATTTATCTCTTTGAGACACCTGTTCTAATGTAACCAAATACTCATTTCCCTTATGCAACCATGCATGAAAGGCTCAAAAAACTAAGTGTAACAGAAATCACTTTTACAAAGAAAACATATGATTATTTGTGCCATGTGGATTTGCTTCATTATTATTTTATTCATTTAGTCAAGGAAAAACTTCCATTGACTTTTGTTACCAGGGTTGGGTTACATGACTTGTCATCTGAAATCTTTGAGTAGCAGGGTCATTTTGATTTTTAATTAAGATTGTCTTTCTTACCTCATCACAAGGAGCCTGCTGTAGAGTGATTGTGAATTTATCTTTCCCAGTCCCTTTCACGAGAATGTACTGACAGACACCAAAAAAGGTATAATGTCGACCATCAAAAGTTGTGAAATGAGAATCCCCAACCACTGAGCACTCAACTAGAAACAAAAAGGGAGACAGGACAAAAACAACTCAGCTCAGGGTAGAACAATCATATAACCTGATTATTGAAAGGCTAACTGCTCAGTAGCTTAATAGATAAGCTGACTGTTTTTGACAAGTTTCTGGAAAAATTCCAAAATTATTCAGTCCAATTTTATTTTTTAATTCATCAAATGATATATATTTCCCATTAGTCTTATTACATTTTACAATCCACTGCAACTTCCTGTTCTAATATGTTGTCAGAGAACCAGGTGAAATATTTCAGTTAATTAATGTTCCCTGGTTGTATCCTGATTTCTAGTTTATAAACCAATTTTTGGATTCTGGTGTACTTTCTTACAGGTCACCACAACCATTTGTCCTTTTGACCATCAGGGGCATATCATACATAAATTCATCCAATGTGTTACCACAAAATCAGTACCATCCCCTTCTTAGAGTTGATTCCTTTTCTATTTTTAGAGAAAATTGCTCAGTGTAAAAGTTAATAACTATAAGGTTACCTGGACAATCGAACTTCGTGCAATTCCAAGTTCCACCAACACAAACACTAAAGGATGCACAATGCAGAATACTGTGTTAATATCTGTTCAAACATTATATTGATTAATGTTTAGAAAAGAATGCTGATAGATTTTAAGGAAGCCAAGCTAAAAAAATCTCAGAAAATGTGAACTGATTACCCAGAGCAGTACCTGTCAATATTTTTTGATCCTGCATCCCATCCATTAAAAAAAGTTTTTGATCATGTACCCTTAATATGTATATATTTATTTATAAATCACATGTGTATACTATTCTACCAATAATTTTGTACTTTATAAGATATACACAAAGTAGAAATCTTAAAAAGATGATTTGAGAATGAAATATTTGATCCAAGAGTCAATAGGAAACCACTGGAGTTTATTGAGTTGGGGGATGATGTGGTCAGACCTGAGTTTGGGGAAGATAATTTTGGCAGGTAAGCAAAGGATGTCTTGGAGAGGAGAGAAAATTGAAGAAGAGATGCCAATTAGGAGAATATTGCATTAGTATTGAAGAAAGATGATGATGGCTTGAACTTAGGTGGTTGCTATGTGAGTAGAAAAAATTGAACAGATATGAAAATTACGGAGATAGAACAGATAAGGTTTGGCAACTGACTGAGTCTACAGGATGAAGTAGGGTGAAAGTAAAGGTGATGACATTGAAATTAGGAAAACCTGGGCAAAAGGAAGGATGGTAGTAACTGAAAATAATAGGAAAGTTTGGGAAATGGGAGGAAAGATGTTATTATTAAATCTGCAATCCAGATGATAAGTTATACATCTCTGCTCATGCCATATATGTCCAACCAAAGTGGAAAGTGTGGAGGCAAGACTCTTACTCACAGATCATACCCTAACAAAGAGCCTCCCCTCTGATGGTCAGTTTTGGTAGTCATGAGGTGTCCTGGGAGACAGGCTAGGAGTCAAATTTTTCCAATGGCTCTTAAACAACTGCCATCTTTGTTGTCTGAGAATCCAAGGGTAAGAAGAGGAAAAAGAATGGAGGGGAAAAAGCAAGGGAAGGGGAGTGTTGAGGGATGTGGATAAGTGTGATCATATTGGAGACAAGCCCCATGATTGGTTATGACAGAAAGAGTAGGAAGGATCTTCCATCTTCCCACCAGAAACAATTAAAAAGAGAAAGTGACATACCATTCAGAACATTCTTGTTCAATTATTGAGCCAACTGAATAAGATAATCCACGGTAACTACATGGGCATTTTTCCAAGGCTACACAAGTTCCATTGTCCATTATGAGGCCTGTGTGAAAATATATATTTCAAGATAGTGCTTAAAATAAAGAACAAAGCATTCCAGTTCTGTCTCACATAGTCTCTGCATCACATGATCATATTTCAATCAATCCATCAATCAACAACCATTTTTTTTAAGTTTTAACTTTTTAAAAATTTTTATTTTCACTTCCAAATTCTCTCCCTCCTTCTACCTCTCCTAATACCTAATAAAAAAAGACAAGTACTATTTGTACTATTTTTTTCAGTCACTATGCTCAACACTGGGGGGCGGGGGTACAAATATAAATAAGCACAGCAGTTCCTGCACTAGAGAAGCTTACATTCCAATAGAGGAAGACAACAATTAAAGATGGAAAATATGGAAAATATTGGGAGAGAAAGGGAGGTGGAATCAAAGAGACCTTTGAAGCCATTTTATCTAATGCCCTTATAGATGAGGTTTTGTAGATGAAGAGCTTAGGCCCAAAGAAATGAAATTACTTGACCAAGGTCACCCTGGGAGGAAGTAACAGAGCTCAGATTCGAACCCAGGTTTTCTAACTCCAAATTTAGCATTCCTCCTTTGTATTCTGCTGCCTCCCACTACGTGTCAATTATTATTGTATATAAAGGCTTGTTGAATTGAAGGAAACAACTAGAGAGAAATACATTTTGTGTGCTAATTAGTATAAAACAGATTATAAGTACCATAGGAATTTAAAAAACAAAAAAATGATAGGGTCACTGGGGAAGGCTCCATTGAACATAAATAGAGCCTTGAAAGATGAGTTGGGGTGGAGAAAACCCTGAGGGATAATAGTATTTATTGTTCCCTATGGATCCCAGTGGGAATGTGGGTTGGTAGAGTGAGCCATAATGGGTGCCATATCTGTGATTCTAATAATTACCAAAAAGGGGAAGTTGGTGCTAGCTGAGATCAAATATTTCTCAAATCAGCAAATTTGCTCCAGCTGTGGATAGGACAAAGGTGAATTTTAAAAAACTGTTTTTTTGTAAATGCTGATAAAAAGCTGGCTATTTGTCAGACAATGCATGGGAGAAAATATCCTTAAATAAGTATTAAATGTACAAGTAAATATTAAAACTGGAATGAGAATCAAAATATTATGATAGGTTTCGCTTTACTATTCTACCTCCACCTTAAATTTACTTTAATTTTAAAGCACAGATGCAGTTCCAATTATTACATGTCTTAAAATACCCAACTTAAGAAGTTTCTCTGGGGCGGCTAGGTGGCGCAGTGAATAGAGCGCTGGCCCTGGAATCAGAAGGACCTGAGTTCGGAGCCGGCCTCAGACACTTAATCCACACAAACAAAAACCTAGCCGTGTAACCTTGGGCAAGTTACTTAACCCCAATTGCCCTAAAGGGGCGGCTAGGAGGCACGGTGAGTAAGAGCGTTGACCCGAGATCAGTGTAACCTTGAGCAAGTTACTTAACCCCAATTGCTTTAAAAAAAAAAAAAGAAGTTTCTCTGCTGTGAAATCCAAAATACCTTTGTGCCTGAATTCAGTGAGAGTTTGCAAATTGAAGCTTCTGCTAAACACTCTTCATCAAAACTCCTTTGATAAGTATTGTTCCAGAATCCACAAGTCATGACTGAAGACTAGGGAGGTCATCTAAGATCATCCTCTCCTTTTTCCTTTGAGGTCTGATACTCTATGCTCCACAAGGTTGTATTAATTTGATGGAAACACTTACCATCAGGACAGTAACATCCATCAAGACAATGAAGATTGCTCCCAAGGCACTCTTTTTCAAAAGTGCAGGTGGGTGGACAACAGCTGATACAATCCCGATGAATGAGACTGTCGTCACACTTATCAACTGAAATATTCAAGCAGAGGAGATGTCAGTGAACTGTATTTTTGACTTATTTGGAGAAAAGACATCGTAATCAATATATATACTTTAATTTCCTGTAGTCAGATCACACTCAGAATCCATGTAGAGCATTCCGAGCTATCAGTTGTTGGCTCAGAGTGGGCCTGTGACTAAGAGTTGTTGTACTTAGGACAAATAGCATAAAACATGCTTTAATTTGCCATTGAAGAGAGAAAAATTGCATGGCATCAGGTGGAATGTGAAAGACATTCACTTAAAATGCAACCATAGTGGGGGCAGGGTGAAAGAATTACTGAAAGCAAACACCATTTGGTATCTTCCTATTTTAGTTAATTAGTCTCCTGAACTTCTTTCTGAGCTGCTTATGGAATCTAAGTGCTATGAATACTTTCTAAATGTCAGTGCCTTCAGACAAAGCACCATTGCCTCTGGCCTGGTTAAAGTTCTGCCTTGGCTAGCCCTAAACATTAACAAACATATCAAACTTAGAAAAGGAAGAAAATATACCACATGCTGGAAAGTCATCTCTCCATTCCTGAATAGGGTAACCAACATGGGAACAAGCTCGAGCATACTCTGTAGCAGCTCGGCAATAGGTATGATCATCATTAGTTCTGAAAAATAAAAAAAGAACCAGAATCATGCACAAAGAATAAGCCTTTGACCTTTCTAGACCACTGGGCTTCTCCTTCTGTTTCTTGTCAGTCAGTTTGTGGGAATCTCAGTAATCACTGGTGATGGGATATGTTCTCTTTATTATTGAGCATATATTTCAGTGTAGAAGATCCACAAATATAAGATATTTGGACTGAATAACATGGATGACTGTTTCTCTAAAGGGTCTTTCTACAATCTAGACTAGAGGTTCTTAACCTGAAGTCTGTGAGATTATTTTTGTTAATATTTTGATGTCATTGACTTCCTTTGTAATTCTTTGTATTTTTCATTATTCATTTAAAAACATTATGAAGGGGTGGCTAGGTGGCACAGTGAGTAAGAGTGCCGGCCTCAGAGTTGGGATGAGCCAGGATAGAATCCGGCCTCAGAAAATTAGCACCCACACATAAATAATGACTTGCCATGTAACCTTGAGCAAGTTACTTAACCCCAAGTGCTTTAAAAAAATTTAAAAAAACATTATGAAAAGGGGTCAAAAGACTTTACCAGATTGACATACTTAACCAAACACACAAAAAAGTTATGAACCTCTGAAGTGTAGACCTTTTGGGGAGTTACAAACATATTTCTGTTGGAAGAGGTATCCATTCTAACAATATACATTCCCTAGTCTTATTTTTTTCGCTATATAATTAGCACCTGTTGAGATTTTCTTAGGTTTCAGTGTAACAACCTAAGTTCCATTTCAACAAAATACCTGTAAACAGAAAACATCTACAAGCCTCACACTTACCCCATGAGATTCTATCTATAGGAGTAATTATCAAAACTAAAAAATTACAGCAAAATTAAACCATTCAGATAATCCTTTAAAATTCATTATAAGGGGGTGGAGTCAAGGTGGTAGAGTAGAAACAGGGCTTCTGCTGGGCTCCGGCTCCCACCACCTCTAATTCATGTGAAAGGTGACTCTGAACAAACTTTGAAGCTAAAGAACCCACAAAATGAGACAGAGAAGCTAAGTCCCCCTAGGACAGTTCATTACACTGGCAGGAATCGGCCAGTGCAGCACTCTGGGAGCCAACCCCAGCCCCACTCTAGCTGAGGTTTTAGCCCCAGGGTGGGCCTGACCAACTACCTGCTGGAGGGACTTCAGATCACCAGCAGCTGTGGCAGTTTCCAGAATTATCAACCCATAGATGCTAAGGACAAAGTGAGAGATCAGTTCAGTGTGGACTTTGGGATCCAGTAGTTGGGAGCACATCTGCTTCTGCCCCCCAGGGTGAGAAGTGGCTGAGGTACCTTGGCCCTGCATCTGCAGCCTCATGTGGCTGCTTCAGCTCCTGTCCTGCACCAAGCTACCAGTCTGAGGGGTAATCACTCTTGCTTTAACCTGCTTGGATCTGGATTGCACTCTGGGGTGGAAGTTCTGGGGCGTGTGACCAGCTTGCCAGAGCATGTGGAGGCTTCAGAGGGCTGAGAAAATCCCAGTGATTGGGATGAAACATCCCCCTCTGGTAGCAGGGTCCTATTGTGGCAAAAAGCCCAAAAATCAAGTAATTGAGTGGCAACATGAGTAAACAAGGGAAGCAAAGGAAACAGAGGAATCCAACATTGGACTCCTATTTGGGGGGCAAAAAGGATCAAAGCATGGAACAGGAGGAAGACAGTGAAGTCAGAACTCCTGCACCAAAAGCTTCAAAGAAAAATATGAATTGATTACAGGCCATAGAGGACCTTAAAATGGATTTTGAAAATCAAATAAGAGAAGTGGAGGAAAAATTGGGAAGAGAAATGAGAATGATGCAAGAAAATTATGAAATGAGAGTCAACAACCTGACTGAGGAAAATAACACCTTAAAAAATAGACTAACTTAGATGGCAAAAGAGGCTCAAAAAGGCAATGAAGATAAGAATGCCTTATTTGCCAGATGGAAAAAGAATCTTAAAAGCTCACTGAAGAAAATCATTCCTTCAGAATTAGATTGGAGCAAATAGAAGCTAATGACTTCATGAGAAATCAAGATACTATTAAAGAGATCCAAACAAATGAAAGAATAGAAGGCAATGTGAAACATCTCACTGAAAAAAAAAAACTGACTTGGAAATAGATCCAGGAGAGATAATTTAAAAATTATTAGACTACCTGAAAGCCACGATCAAAAAAAAAGAACCTAGGGGCGGCTAGGTGGTGCAGTGAATAGAGCGCCGGCCCTGGAATCAGAAGGACCTGAGTTCGGAGCCGGCCTCAGACACTTAATCCGCACAAACAAAAACCTAGCCCTGTAACCTTGGGCAAGTTACTTAACCCCAATTGCCCTAAAGGGGCTGCTAGGTGGCGCAGTGAGTAAGAGTGCCGGCCTCAGAGTTTGGATGACCCGAGATCAGATCCGGCCTCAGAAAATGAGCACCCACGCATAAATCAAATGACTAGCCGTGTAACCTTGAGCAAGTTACTTAACCCCAATTGCTTTAAAAAAAAAAAAAAAGAACCTAGAAATCATCCTTGAAGAAATTCTCAAGGAAAATTGCCCTGATGTTTTAGAACCAGGCAAAATAGAGGTTGAAAGAATCTACCTATAACCTCTTGAAAAAGATCCCAAAAAGAAAACTCCTAGGAATATTATAGCCAGGTCCTGGAATTCCCATATCAAGGAGAAAATATTACAATCAGCCAGGAAGGAACAATTTGAATACTGTGGAAACACAATCAGGATAACACAGGATCTGGAAGCTTCTACACTGAGGGATTGAAGGGCTTGGAACATGATATTCCAGAGGTCAAAGGATCTGGGATTAAAACCAAGAATCACCTACCCAGCAAAACTGAGTATCATTTTTCAGGGGGAAATATGGTCATTCAGTGGAATAGAGGACTTTCAAGCATTCTTGATGAAAAAAACAGAATTGAGTAGAAAATTTGACATTGAGATACAAGAAGCGAGAGAAGCATGAGAAGGTAAACAGGGGGAAGAAATCATAAGGAACTTATCAAAGTTGAACTATTTATATTCCTACATGGAAAAATGATAATTATACCTTATGGAACTTTTTTCAGTATGAGAATAATTGAAGGGAATAGAAATGTAGATAGATAGACAGATAGATAGATAGATAGATAGATAGATAGATAGATAGATAGATAGAAAGACAGATAGATAGATACAGAGGAGATGGGGAGAGACAGAATGGGGCAAACTATCTCATATAGAAGAGGTAAGGGGAAATGGTTACAATGGAGGGGAAGAATAGGAAGTCAAAAGGGAATGGGTATTCTCATTGAATTTGGCTTAGAGAGGGAATGACATACACACTAAATATGGTATCTCACCCTACAGGACAGTATGTGGAAAGGGGATGAGAGGCGGGGGATGATGGAAGGGAGGGCAGGCTGGGGGAGAGTGAAGTTGGAAACACCCACTTTTGAAAAGGGACAGAATCAAAGTAGAGAATAGAACAAGTGGGAGGTGGGATAGGAGGGAGGGAAATATAGTCAGTCTTTTACAATATATGGAAACTATGGAAATATTTTGCATAGCTATACATGTACAACCTATATTGAACTACTTATCTTCCCAGTAAGGGTGGGTGACAAGGGAGGAAGGGAATGAATTTGGAATTCAAAGTTTTAAAATCAAATGTTCAAAATATATATACATTTATACATATATATATATATATATACATATATATTACCAATATTATTTTACATGTAAATGGGAAAGGGCACTGGCACATAGAGATCCACCATGCCCTACTGGAAAATTGAAAGGGGTATGAGAGAAGATATGGGAGAGAGCAGATTGGAGGAGGGGATATCCAGTGGGATTGCTATTTTGGGGTGGTGGGTAGGGGAGAAACATGGAGAAAATTTGTAACTCAAAATCTTGCAGAAATGAATGATGTAAGCTAGAAGTTAATAAAGCATCGGATAAAAAGAAGAAAAAAGAAAATTCATTATGTTATGATTTGATTCTTAGGGACATAAAGTGTTTAAAGCTCCCAAATAATTCTCAAATTTTAAAAGATAACATTTTAAATATAATTTTGACCTTTAGAAGTTATAAATTACTAAAGCTATTATTAACCTTTATTTTGGTCTAGACCCATAATTTGACTGAGGTAAGAACCTCCCAGTAAGAAAAATCCTCTCATACTACCTATCAGCAACTGCTCTGCTACCAATTGTACAGGATCAAGGACAGGACAAGGGTTTTGTTTTTTTGCTTTTGTTTTTGATTTTTTTGGCCAGGATCACACAGCTGGTATGTGCCATTAACAGGATATGAATATAGACCTTGGTTCCAAGGCCAGCTGTTAATCATCATACTGTCTCTCTGAGCGGCATTGTGTGACTATCCTAAACAAACTGAAATTATCTGGTAATTCATTATCAGCTAAAACATTAATCTAACAAAAATCTATAAAACTGGGATTGTAAAATACATTTGTCTTTCAACACAAAAGATAAAGCACATAAAACAGAGTAGGAACAGTCTTACAGATGAATGACATTAAGCACATTATATGTATTCATGGGCCTCAACACTTTCAACATATATTGTCAAATAACCATCTCAAACAACATGGGATTCTAATTATTGTAACCAGAGACTGCAGTTTAAATAGTCCAATTAACTGAGTTTCATTAGAAATGATGACTTGACAGACAAATTGAGAGACCTTATAAAATCTAATAAAGCGGGAGCGGAGCCAAGATGGCAGAGTAGAAACAGCTCATCCAAGCCACTCTGCCCCCAGATTCCCCCAAAACTATGTAAAAGGGGACTCTGAACAAATTCTGGAGCCCCAGCACCCACAGAACAACACAGAGAAGCTAACATCCCACTGAGGACAGCCCAGCAGCCCTGCAGGAAGGACCAGCCCAGTGCTCTGGGAGCCAGCAGCACGCAGCGAGAAGAGCTCGGGGAGCACGGGGAGCTGAGCCGAGCCGAGCCAAGGTCCGCTTGAGCCAAGGTTTTAGCCCCAGGGCGGCAGGGCCAGCAGCCGGCTGGAGAGACCCCAGAACACCAGCAGCTGTGGCGACTCCAGAATTATCAACATAAACATGCCTAGGACAAAGTAAGAGGTTAGTGCCCTATGGACTTTGGGACCAGTATTTGGGGAACGTGTTGGCTTCCTCCCCTGGGGGCTAGAAGCCGCTGAGGAGACAAGCCATTTTGTAGTTTTCAGAGGCAGCTCCAGCTCCTGGCCTGCGAACTGTAGGGAGATCCAGCGATCAGTCTTGGGGGTAATCGCTCTTGCTTTAACCTCCCTGGATCTGGATTGTGATCTGGGGTGGAGGTCGTGGGTGGGTTTACAGCTTGCCAGAAATGGAAGTTGGCCCCCTCACACGTTTGGGGCGACAGTTCCTGTCTGGCACCAGGCCATATGGTGGCAACAAGCCCAAAAGTCAAGTAATTAAGTGGCAACATGCCAAGGCAAAGGAAACAGAAAACTGCAACCCTAGACTCCTATTTTGGGGGCATAGAGCTGGAAAAGGACTGTGAGGTTAGAAGTCCTGCTCTAAAAGCCCCAGGGGAAAACATGAGCAGGTTGCAGGCCATAGAGGACCTTAAGAAGGACTTTAAAAATCAAATAAGAGAAGTGGAGGAAAAATTGGAAAGAGAAATGAGAAGGATGCAGGAAAAGTATGAAATGAGGGTCAATAGCCTGATTGAGGAAAACAACACCTTAAAAAATAGACTAACTCAAATGGCAAAGGAGGCCCAAAAGGGCAATGAGGAGAAGAATGCCTTAAAAAGTCGAATTTGCCAGATGCAAAAAGAATCTCAAAAGTTCACTGAGGAGATTTGTTCCTTCAGAGTTAGACTGGAGCAAATGGAAGCTAATGACTTTATGAGAAATCAAGATGCTGTTAAGCAGATCCAAACAAATGAAAGATTAGAAGGCAATGTGAAATATCTCATGGGAAAAACCACTGACCTGGAAAATAGATCCAGGAGACACAATTTAAAAATTATTGGACTACCTGAAAGCCATGATCAAAGAAAGAACCTAGAAATCACCTTCAAGAAATTCTCAAGGAAAATTGCCCTGATGTTTTAGATCCAGAGGGCAAAATAGAGGTTGAAAGAATCCACAGATCACCTCCTGAAAAAGATCCCAAAAATAAAACTCCCAGGAATATTATAGCCAGGCTCCAGAATCCCCAGATCAAGGAGAAAATACTACAAGCAGCCAGGAAGAAACAATTTCAATATTGTGGAAACACAATCAGAATAGCCCAGGAGCTGGCGGCTTCTACACTGAGGGATCGAATGGCATGGAATATGATATTTCAGAGGGCAAAAGAGCTGGGAATGAACCCAAGAGTCACCTACCCAGGAAAACTGAGTATTTTGTTTCAGGGGAAAATATGGTCATTCAGTGGAATAGAGGACTTTCAAGGATTCTTGAGGAAAAAACCAGCATTGAATAGAAAATTTGACATCCAGACACAAGAAGCAAGAGATGCCTGAGAAGGTAATCAGGGAAAAGAAATCAAAAGGAACTTATCAAAGTTTAACTATTTACATTCCTATATGGAAAAACAATAACTGTGACTAAGGAAACCTTTCTCAGTATGAGAATAATGGAATAAAGGTGTGTGGTCATATGAATACATATGAGAATGTGTGTGTATATGGTTTCAGTTATATATGCATAGAGGGCATAGGTTGAATTTGTTGGGAAGGGAGGCTACTCAAGGGGTGAAAATATGAGGTGAGAGAGGAAAAGTGGCAAGAGGAGATGGGAAGAGACAGGGTAGGGTAAACTCTCTCATGTAGAAGAAACAAGGGGAAGTGGTTGCAAGGGAGGGGGAGAATAAGAAGGCAAAAAGGCAAAACCACATTCTCATTGAATTTGGTTCAGGGAGAGAATGACATACATACTAAATGGGATATCTCAACCTACAGCAGAATAGGGGGAAGGGGGATGAGAGGAGGGATGGTGGATGGGAGGGCATCCTTGGGGGTAGGGGAGGTTGGAAGTACCCACTATAGAAGAGGGACAGGATCATGTAGGGAATGGACCAGGTGGAGGGTGGGATGAGTGGGAGGGAATTATAAGCAGCCTTGTACAATATATCTACTAAGATAATGTTTTGCATAGCTAGACATGTACAACACATACTGAATTACTTATCTCCCCAGAGGGAATGGGTGACAAGGGAGGAAAGAAATGGATCTGAAATTCAAGGTCTTAAGATTAAATGTTGCAAATATATATATAAATACTATTATTAATAAAAAACATAAAAAATGTTAAAGAACAATGTAAAACAATTATTTTGATAAAGTTGCATATATTTCTGAGTGTTGGTGTTTTTTAATGCTAATTTGTTTATAAATATTCCCACAGAATAGCAGTTCTATGAAGACTAGACTTCACTGTTTTCATTTTGTTTTGTCTATTTTTTCTTCTACAATCATGCACCTTGATAAATGCTTGTTAAATTGAATTGAACCATATGTAAAAAATGTGAAAAAGTCACAACTGTGCACAATTTTTTTTCTATGTCAATTTTATAAACCACTGTCTTTAGTTGGAACACAGATAAAAGTCAGTAGTTTTGATTTAAAAAAAAAAGTCGAATTTGCCAGATGGAAAAAGAATCTCAAAAGTTCACTGAGGAGATTCATTCCTTCAGAGTTAGACTGGAGCAAATGGAAGCTAATGACTTTATGAGAAATCAAGATGCTGTTAAGCAGATCCAAACAAATGAAAGATTAGAAGGCAATGTGAAATATCTCATGGGAAAAACCACTGACCTGAAAATAGATCCAGGAGAGACAATTTAAAAATTATTGGACTACCTGAAAGCCATGATCAAAGAAAGAACCTAGAAATCACCCTTCAAGAAATTCTCAAGGAAAATTGCCCTGATGTTTTAGATCCAGAGGGCAAAATAGAGGTTGAAAGAATCCTCTGATCTTTTGCTTGTAATTGGGAGATAAGATGTGCAGGCATTGGGACACAAAGATTCACCTTCCTTTAATGGAAAAGTCAAAGGGAGCATGGGAGAAGGTATGGGAGAGAGCAGATTGGAGGAAGCGATATCTTTCGGGACTGCTATTCTGGGAGGGTGGGTAGGGGAAAAACAAGGGGGGAAAATGATTGTAACTCAAAATCTGGCAGAAATGAATGATGTAAAACAGAAGTTAATAAAGCATTTGTTTAAAAAAAAAAGAAAATCTAATAAACTGAGATTAAGTCCAAAAAAAAAGTCTCTCTAGACAATTTAAGCTTGAATTGATGAGATTCCAGGATCTCAGACAGCTATTATTATCCTGGAAATATTCATACTGATTCATAACATCAATTCATGATATTCTAAGTCATTAATCCACTAAATACTAACTCACTGATCCAGCCTAAAAGGTGATCTTCCTCACTTTTTATAGATGCTAGCTTAATAACAAAGCTTAAATAAAGAGAGGTTAGACAATTCTGCCCGAGTTGGAGAATAAAGAAAATGCCTTTGCTTATAAACTGAATGAGTTGGAAACAAAACAATAGTTTCTTGAATTGGCAAAAAGAAAAAAATAATGCTAACTAAAATTTAATATGAAATTCAAAAATTATTAAGAGTCTACTGTGTGAAGAGCACTGTGCTAGAAGCTGAGGAAGATATGAGTTTTAGATAAGACAGTCTTGGCCCTTGTGATGATATATGTTAAATACTGTATGTTAATTTGAGAGGGATACAAAGAGTCCAAAGTAGTAAAGTTCATTATCAGCTGAGAAGATTGGAGGAAGATTTATGGACTATGATTTATGGACTATGTGACAGTTGAGTTGATTTTCAGAGGAACTCAATGGACAAAACAGTGGAAAAGATTCTAGGCACTGAGAATAATATGAGCAAATGCATGGAGACAGGAAAAGCAAAGCTCATGTGTGGAGAACAATAAAGAAGAAAGTTTGTCTGGAATATTGAGTACATGGAAGGGAGTAGAATGAGATAGTCAGGAAGATAAGATTAGAAAGACTGTCAAAGGCCTTGAGTGATAAGGTAAAGATTTTGAACATTAGTCAGGAGGCAGTCTGTGGGGGACTGAGGGAGGGACATTACAGAATTCTGAACAGCACTGTACACATAGTATATCATTTGATCATCATGACAACCTGATGAAGTAGATGCTATTATTATTCCCATTTTACTGATGAGTAAACAGAGACTGAGAGAGGTTATGTGACTTGTCCATGTGCTCTTTAGGTCCTCAAGTGTAGCCCTTTGACTGAATCCAAACTTCACAGAATAAATTCCCTTAATAAAAGGATTTTGTAATGAGTACAAGAACAGCTCTGAAAGCAGGGGCCACAACACATAGCCTTAGGACAAACAGAAATGGCAGCTCCTTTATCCAATAGCTCCATGAGAGTGACTCACCCATCACGGACACCCCAATGACATCATTCTAACTGATACTGTCATATCTTTCCTCCTTCTTTTCTTGACAGATGCTAGAAAATAGCTCAGATATTAAAGAACAGTTCTTCTTCATTGGCTAAAGAAAAGTGAGTTTTGATACCAGTGGTTTCCAAAACCCCACCACACTTACTTGCAAAGATCATTGATACAGCTTGCAATATAGGAATATGGATCAATATATTCATGACAGCTGAGGAAAGGAAATTGCAGCAGAATCTGACACTTGAAGAAGATCACCTGCCCAGAAGAAGAGCATGGTTAGTGAAAGGACAGTTCTTCTCATGATTCCTCACCATCTTTCATATTATATGTGTCTCCAAAGAGATTCCACTTAAGAAAATGTACCTTCTATTTTCTCCCATTTTTTCCAGAAAAAAAGAAGACAAGGCCCAGGATTTGTAAGGTAAGTTTCCTTCAAAAATAACCTTTATCATTAATCTTTTTTTAAAAAACTGGATTTGTGATTTCATCTACATAGAGAAATACATCCACTCATGTAAACTGCAATTTATAGCCTTAGAAAGTTGCCTGGGACACTAAGGGTTTAAATGATTTGCCCACAAGGTGAAACTTGAACCCAAATCTCTTTGCCTCCAAGGCTCACTCTCTATTCCCCAAGTCATGTCTCTCTCATAACCTTACCAAAAACAAATAAAAACAAGACAAAAAATAAACACTGATTTCTTAATGAAAAGAGCTCTCACAAAAGTCATTTCATTCAAACTTTAATAGATTCTAATTATCTCCAATTCCATTGATGTGCATCTCCCCTCCACTAAAAGAGATCACAGCCCCTCCCACACACCCTTCCATGCTTTAGTAGACATCATCATGGGGCACTTAGATTGCGCAGGAGACAGAATGTTGGCTTAGAGTCAGGAAGACCTGACTCTGAATCCTACCTCAGACTCCTTGCAGTTGTGTGAGCCACAATAAGTCACTAACCCTCAGTTTCTTTATCTATAAAATGGGGAGAATAATAACACATCTCACAGGGCTGTTGTAACAGATGAGATGTTATATGGAAAGCCCCATGAAAACTTTAAAACACTATTAACATGCTCACTATTATTATTATGGGTTCAATCTAGTAAATAGCAGACCCAAGATTCAAATTTAGATCTTAAGAATGAATGAATGAACCTTTCAGTGCTTACTAGGTACAAAGTACTAAATTTTTTGACTCCAATCTCCACTAGACTGATCTTCAAATCTTTCACTAAATCCACACTTTCTTCCCCCATTTTGATAGGACCCGCTAGCCCTTATATTCCCATGGACTAACATTTGAGAAGTCAAGGTAACCTTTAGGTCACAATGAGTGACTCTTGCAGGCTAAAACTCAATGGCAAAATTTTATATAAAGAGCTTAAGAATAGCCTGCTCTAGAATTTGGTGGGACTAAATATTTAAATAAAATGTGACATTTTGTTTACACTAAAACTGCTTATATTTTGATGATGACATAATACCATGTCAAAATTGGTAAAAAGGCAACTTACCTCAAAAGGATGGATGCCTATAGAGCATGGGCTTGGAAAATCTGAGGCAGTAGCTATACACCTGGCATCCTCTGCAGTTTGGATAGCCCAGCTATTGGCAAACATGGCAACATCTTCTGTAACTTCATCTATTGTACAAAAACATTGAACAGCATCATTTCCCATAAATACAGACTCTTTTCTCTCAACATGAAAAAGTAGTGAAAATTTCCTGATCAAAAATAATTTTATATTCAATCAATCAAGAAGCATTTAATAAGTGTATAGTATGTGCCAGGTTTTGTTCTAGATGCTAGAAATACAAATAGGAAGAAAGAAGCAATCTCTACTCTCACAGAGCTGAAATTTTCACACTATTAGGAGATGGTGATGGGACTTCATTGGCTTAGGGAACTCCCCTGTGAGGAAACTCATTACACCAAGGCAGGTCAATACATTCTCTACAATTGATAGTGTTGTAGACTTGCCCAAACCTTACCCCACACCCATATCTCTCTGTCTCTCTCTTACTCTCTGTCTCTCTCTGTCTCCATCTCTTTCTGTCTCTGTCTCTGTCTCTGTCTCTCTCTCTCTCTCTCACACACACACACACACACACACACACACACACACACACACACACACACATCCAATCAGCTTATTAAAGAGGATTTCCTGATACAGTTATTCCAACAACTTGAAGATCAGAGACAGAGGGTACCAATCCCACACTATAATGGCAATCATGACCTGAGAATCATGGCAAAATCTTAGCTTCCTCTGTATGGACAACTCAGGGACCTCAGCAGGGGAACTTGAAGGAACTCTCTCAATCCCTCAAACATATTTTTCTCCAACAATTTCTGGAGCACTTCTTTCTTAAGTCCAGTCAGTGAAAAAATACAACTTCAAGTCAAGTCAAAAAGCAATTATTAAGCACCTATTATGTGCCAGACATTGTGGTAAGCTCTGGGGATAGAAGAAAGGCAAAAACACCCCCGCCCTAATGGAGCTCACTAATGGAGGAGAGAGACCACATTCAAGTAACTATGCATAAATAAGATATATAGATGATAAATTGTCTATAATTTCAAAAGTCAAAGACATTGGAATGGCCATAGGAAACATGGAAGGAATAGTGATTATAGTCAAAAGACTTAGTTTTAAATTCCACCTTTGAGATTTATTAGCTGGGTAACCTTGGACTCTGTTTTCTCACGTATAAAATGAAGAGGTTGGACAGGATGACCTCTGAGGCTCTAAGTCTATGTGTCTGAACTGTATGACTCTTAAAATGCATAGTTCCAGGTTCTTTGTAGAGGCAAAGCTTCTGCCTTGTGGCACAGTGGATACAACGTGGGACTTGGGGCCAGGAAGATTTGAATTCAAATGTGACATCAGACACATACTGTGTGTCCCCAAGGAAGTCACTTAACCTCTGTCTGCCATAGGTTCCTCATCTGTAAAATGGGGGTGATAATAGCACCTACATTCCAGGATAGTTGTGAGGATCAAATGAGATGACATTAATAAGGTACTTAGACCAGTGCCTGGAACATAGTAGGTGCTCAATAAATGCTCGTTCCCTTCCTCCTTCCCCTTTAAGTTGCATTAATTCTATGAAGGATGGGCACTCAACCTGTGATTTCATTGGTACAGGGAATTCCCTCTAACAAGGGAGGTTAGCACCTTCTTTGGTGTTTCCCCGAAAAAGCAAGAAGATAAATTACTTACCCTGGGTCACTCTGCAGACATATTCTAGAGGCAGCGCCTGGCTCTTTCTCACTTTGAGATCAGCTCTCTGTCTACCACACCACCCTGCCTCTCATAATTCTACAATGCTGATTTAAAGTCTAACTACACATCACACTCCATTTAAAAAATACCTTACTACAAAAATTCAATATTATTACTATAAAATCAAAAATATTTCTTTTCCAGTACCCCATATATTCTAATTTTGATTCAGAATAACTGAGGAATGCTGAAGTTCAGATCCCAGAGTTCCAACTCCAGGATACGAGACATATTTTTCAGTAATTCTCACTGTAATTAATTAAAAGGACCAAAAAACTGTGGGTTTTTTTCTTTTAACGAACTACTCATCCTGAACTTTATAAATATTAGCTTGGCTGCTTTGAAATCCAAAATATAAATGCCTGCTGTTGGACACAGATCATAGATCAGATAATTTTAGAGCCAAAGGGGGCCTTGGGGATCATTCTGTACGCAGCCCTCAGTCTCAGAAGGCATGAATTATGGAGAGGGTACATTCAATTTTCACTTGGCAAAAAAATGTAAATCTTCCTGGACACACACAGTGAAAAACCTAGTTTCTTTGTGATGCAGCCCCTGGAGCATAAGACAAACACGAGCAGAGAAAAGTAATTTTTTAAATCACAGATGAGAAACTATATTCCCAACTGCATTTAATCAAATTGCTTAGTGGGCCCCTAAGCATTACTTATATCACAAAAACTTAGACTGAGTTTAGAAAGAATACCAATCCTCTTATAAGAAAACTAACAAACCTAACACCTAGACATTTCCTTGTATTGTTGGGTTGAGGGAGGGGAGGCTTTAAGGAGAGACTTCACTTAGGTAACCTATGAGGTTGCTAAAAGTTACCATACCAATCATTTTTATTTCCTTAGTTTCAGAGACAGCCAGAGATAAAATTGTCTTCAGTGTCCTCCTACTTTCCTTTTAGGAAATCATCTTTCCCCTTTCATTGCATTTTCTCTCATCTGTTTTGATTTCTAGTAATCCAGGGTCTTCACTGTCCCAACTGTCCCACTGTAGCATCCAGTCTGTATGTATCCTCCCTCCCTGAGTAATGCCTTGAGCTCCACACAATCAGGGTTTGCTTGAGCCACCATCTTAAACTTTCCGGTCTCATTCAAAAGAAGGAAGACAGATAAGAGGGGGGAAAGGGTTTGGAAAGGGAGGGCAAGAATAGAATTTTTATTTTATTTTTTTTTATTTGCTTTTTGGAGGGCAATTGGGGTTAAGTAACTTGATGAAGGTCACACGGCTAGTTGTGTGTGTGTGTGTCTGTGTGTGTCTGTGTGTGTGTGTGTGTCTGTGTGTGTGTGTGTGTGTGTGTGTTAAGTGTCTGAGGCCAAATCCGAACTCAGGTCCTCCTCACTCTGGGGCCGGCCACTGCACCATGTAGCTGCCCCTAGAATAGAAATTTTATTAAGAAGATACAATCATATGTAGAGAACATTCAGTGATCAACAAATGAAAGCTGTATTGTGATTAGTATATTTTACAGACCACTGGGACAGAAAGAAGAAATGGATTAGAATTCAAGAAAAAATGGTCACAGGCTTGTCACAGAGAGATGGGGGGAGGCTTCAGTTATCTGCTCAAACTCTCAACCAAAACAAAAGAAGCTTGGCATTTGATGTCCTTCCAAATTTACCTGTACCCTCCCCTCACATCTATAGGCATAATTCACATTACTCAATGCAGCATTCATGATTCTAACCAAGTTCACCTACATGTCGTGCCCCAAAATGGACACTGAATCTCCTGCTCTGTCCCCATGAGTAAATTATGCTGCCTGCTTACATCCACCTAGCAGAATTCTCAGTCTCCTTAAAGACTTTAGCTTAGGTGCCGTTTATTTTTATGGTGCCTTTCCTGATGCCCTTAGTTTGTGGTTGTTGTTCTCTCTTTGCAAATTGCTTCATATTTCCATGTTAGTGGACATGTTGTAATGCAAACTCTTTGAGGGTAGGGAATATCTCATTTTTTATGTCTTTGTATTCCTAATCCTTAGCATCCTCTTTTGTACCTCATGGCCCACCTGAAAAATATTTATTGGTTTGAGTTGAATAGGATTCTCACCAACCTGGAAGGGCTGGTGTGCAAAGAATTGGTGAAAGGGAGGTGAAAGGGAGATTCCATCTTAAAATCTGTGTTAGAAGAGGAGAGGAAAGTTCAGCAAAGTATGTGTGGCATGTGCCCTAGAATTGGGAGAGCAAATTTCAAGAACTCAAAGAGATTCCCTAAGACTAAGATTTTTTTTAAAGACTAGGTTTCCCCATTCTCAGCTAGGCTGAAAATTCAAGGGCCACTAAAACTCTGACCTACTTTAATTTTGACCCAGACCCAGCCCTCACCTCCTTAGGCAGCCTGGTGCCCCTCCTCAAGAACTCCTGATACTGGTGTAATGCATGGTATGAACACTTGATTGGCTTTAGCCTTTTACTTCTCAGCAATTTAACATCCCAGCATCCTTAGCCTCCTGGTGAGCAGGCATTATAAGCATTCCTACCATGCTTGGCCCATGGACTGAGATTCCACTGGGAAAAACAGCCTCGTTGCTCCTGTTTTGATGAGTTTTATGACTTTTGGCACCTCTGATTTGAAATTTATCTTGCTCTGCCTGAGAGATTCCTCAGAAGAAATCCTGCAGGAAGCTGAATGGGACACAAACCTTTCTTTTACCACTACAAAACTTAGCTGTGACCCACATCATCAGGACCTTCACTTCTAGGGACTTAACAAATCAACTTTACTATGTTAATGATATGTAAATGTTTTCCACTTAAGGTGGAATATTTGCATTTTGACAGGATACTTCTGGCAATAATAGCTTTTTAACCTAAAGAAATAAATATAATTTTGAGAATGTTATGGCCAGGGTATAGCCAGATGCCCATAAGCCTTTCAGCTACTTCTGTTGACCTGCTGTCTTTATTAAAGAGATAAACAAATACCTTTCATCTTCATTTATACATTTACTTGTGCGGACATATAACTGTATAGTCCCCAGCAATTCTTTCATTCTTCAACCACTGCATGTTGGTGTCTGTGCTAAAAACAGAACATGTATGGGCAGCTAGGTGGCACAGTGAATACAGCACTGGCCCTGGAGTCAGGAGGATCTGAATTCAAATCTGGCCTCAGACACATAACACAAAACTAGCCATGTGACCTTAGGCAAGTCACTTAACCCCAATTGCCTTGCCTTCCCGCCTCCAAAAAAAAAAAAAGTAAAAACAGAACCTGTCTCTAAAAGATTATGGAGGTAATTGTCACTCAAGCATTCAACGGTCCACCTAGGTAAAATGTTAATGATTGCAGGTTAATTTTACCCCCTTTCCCAACCTATGAGCTATTGTGAAGGGTAAATTTTAAGTTGTTCATTTTTCTGTTCATGTTAAAATTAAAAGTAAGATGTTTGGAAATAATTACTTCTAATATTTTGGGAATTAATGTGATCTGCTGGATGACAGTACCTTACAGATGAAAGTAAATAGGTAATCAAAGAGATAATAAATGCCTGTAAATAAAGCCTATAAAATTACTGGGCCATCTTCTTTGCATTCCTCTGTATATCACCCTACCTTTCAAAAAGCTATCAATTTGCAATCAATGAAGATAGCCTTACCAGGACTGGCTACAAAATCTTTCTCCCCCAAATAGGCAGATATGTCCCCAAATGTGTTCCAAATTTAATTTGTATTTAGTCAATACCCTACTTGCACATCACTTAAAATAATTATACAGGAAAAGTGATGCCAGCTGATAATTCTAATAGTCTGTTTGAGGTCAACAGCTTGGACAAGGAAAAGAAGACATCATCAACACCACCACCATCAACAACAACAAGAAGAAGCATTTATTAAGCATTTACTGGATGCCAAGGTTAAGAGAACCACCATCCTTTCTGTCTCCCAGACTCACAACCTTGATCTTCCTGAAGTTCAGGTCTGATTTTGTCAACCCCTTCCCCCACCATTCAATAAACTTTAAAGACTCTTTATAAATTCCAGGATCAAATAAGAATTTTTTTAGCTTTTAAAATCCTTCATAGGCACAGGCAGGCTGGGACCCTAACCCCATGGCAGCGCAGAGGCAGGCTGGGACCCTGAGACCTGAACAACATGGTGGCAAGTTGTCCCACCAACCACAAGGGCCACTACCATGCCTATCACCACAGGGCTGGGACTGGTCAGAGCAGGGTAAAAATCAAATGCAGGGCTCTTGTCAGAGACAGCAAATACTCCTGGGACTACCATTCCATAGCTCAGAAATTTAAAAAGCCCCTATCTGGACTTCCAGGGACCCCAGGATGGCAGAGTGAACCTCCCTCCCCCTGAAAACATAGTAATTATTGCCCCAGGGCAAAACCCTTAACAGTAAAGGCTTAGGAACCCTAGAGGAAGGGCATGGCTAGGTCCCTGCCTCAAAATGGGTAGAAAGCAGACTGTAAAAACTAGGACTCTGGAGTCCTACTATCATGAGAGGGAAGAACCAAACTCAGAGGGAGATAAGGTTGACTCCACACCCACAGCTGAAGCATCAACACGGTCTCAAGCACAGAAAGCTTTCCTAGATGAGCTCAAAAGGAACTTTGAAAACCAAATGAGAGAGATAGAAGACAAAATGAACAATTCTTTTAAAATCAAAATTGCAAAATTAGAAAAACATTACAATGAAGAAAACAGCTCCTTAAAAAGAAAAATGTGTGATATGGAAAAGAAGTTCCAAAAACTAACCTAGGAAAATAATTTCTAAAAACTAGACTCAACCAAATTGAAGCAAATAACTCTATGAGGAATCAAGAATTAGTCAAACGAAACATCAAGAATGAAAAATTAGAAAAAGAGGTAAAATATCTCAATGGAAAAATAACTGACCTGGAAAACAGATACAGGAGAGATAATCTGAGAATCATAGGCGTACCAGAAAATCATGATGAGAAAATGAACTTGGACAACATCCTCCAAGAGCTCATCAAGAAAACTGCCCTGAGATACTAGAACCTGAGGGTAAAATAGAAATTGAGAGAATCCAACCGATACCTCCTGAAAGAGATCCCGAACTGAAAAGTCCTCGAAATGTTGTGGCCAAACTCCAGAACTACCAGGTAAAGAGAAAATAGTTCAAGCGCCCAGAAAGAAACAATTCAAATATTGAGGAACCACAATGAGGATAGCACAGGATTTGGCAGCCTCTACACTGAAAGATCAGAGGCAGTGGAATACAATTTTTTGCAAGGCAAAGGAGCTCTCCTATAAAACGGAGGCAGACAGCAGAATGGATTAAAAACCATAATCCTACAACATGCTGTTTACAAGAAACACATCTGAAACAGAGGGATACACACAGGGTAAAGGTAAAAGGTTGGAGTAAAATACATGCCTCAGCTAAAGTAAAAAAAGCAGGGGAAGCAATCCTTATCTCAGATAAAGCAAAAGCAAAAATTGATCTAATTAAAAGAGATAAGGAAGGAAACAATATCCTGCTAAAAGGCACCATCAAGAATGAAGCAGTATCATTACTTGACATATATGCACTAAGTGGTATAGCATCCAAATTTCTAGAGGAAGAAATGGATAACAAAACTATACTAGTTGGGGACCTTAATCTCCCCCTCTAAACCTCAAAATAAACAAGAAAGAAGTTAAAGAGGTGAATAGAATTTTAGAGAGGGTAGATATAATAGATCTGGAGAAAAGTGAATAGAGATAAAAAGGAACATACCTTTTTCTTAGTAGTACATGGCACATACACAAAAATTGACCATGTACCAGGGCATAAAAGTGCAGAAAGACAGAAATACTAAATGCATCATACTCGGATCATGATGCAATAAAAATCATATGTAATAAAGGGCCATGGAAAGACAGACTAAAAACTAATTGGAAACTAAACAATTTAATCCTTAAGAATGAGTGGGTCAAACAAGAATCATAAAAACAATCAGTTACTTCATTCAAGAGAATGACAATAATGAGACAACATACCAAAATTTGTGGGATGCAGCAAAGGCAGTTCTTAGGGGAAGTTTTATATCCCTGAGTGCATACATGAATAAATTAGAGAAAAGAGAGGTCAATGAATTGGGTATACAATTGAAAAAGCTAGAAAAAGAACAAATTGAAAATCCCCGATTAAATACTAAATTAGAAATGCTGAAAACCAAAAGAGATATTAATAAAATTGAAATTAAGAAAACTATTGAATTAATAAATAAAACTAAGAGCTGCTATTGTGAAAAAACCAATAAAATTGATAGACCCTTAGTCAATATGATAAAAAAAAAGAAGAAAACCAAATTATGAGTATCAAAAAACGAAAAGGTTGAATCTACCACCAATGAAAAGGAAATTAAAACAATAATTAGGAATTATTTTGCCCAATTGTATGCATGTAAATTTGACAATCTTAGTGAAATGGATGAATATTTACAAAAATATAAATTGCCCAGATTAACTGAAGAGGAAGTAAATTACTTAAATAACCCATCTCAGAAAAAGAAATCAAACAAGTCATCGGTGAACTCCCTAGGAAAAAATGCCCAGGGACAGATGGATTTACTAGTGAATTCTATCAAACACTTGAAGAACAATTGATTCTAATACTCTACAAACTATTTGGGAAAATTAGTGAAGGAGTCCTACAAAATTCTTTTTATGACACAAATATGGTACTGATGCTTAAATCAGGAAGAGATAAAACAGAAAAAATTATAGACCAATTTCCCTCATGAATATAGATGCAAAAATTTTAAATAAAATATTAGCAAAAAGACTACAGCAACTTATCACAATAATAATTCACTTTGATCAGGTAGTATTTATTCCAGGAATGCAAGCATGGTTTAATATTGGGAAAAATATCAGTATAATTGATCATACCAACAATAAAACTAGCAAAAACCACATGATTATCTCAATAGATGCAGAAAAGGCTTTTGACAAAATACAACATCCATTCCTATTAAAAACACTAGAAAGAACAGACATAAATTGAGCCTTCCTTAAAATAGGTAGCATCTATTTATTTTTTTTTAAAGCAATTGGGGTTAAGTAACTTGCTCAAGGTCACACGGCTACGTTTTTGTTTGTGTGGGTTAAGTGTCTGAGGCCGGATCCGAACTCAAGTCCTTCTGACTCTACTCACTGTGCCACCTAGCCGCCCCGGTAGCATCTATTTAAAGCCATCAGCAAGTATTATATGTAATGGGGAGAAGCTAGAAGCAGTTCCAATAAGATCAGGGGTGAAACAAGGGTGTCCACTATCACCCCTCTTATTAAATTTGGTACTAGAAATAGTAGCAGTATCTGGCCTCAGACAGTTAACACACACAAACAAAAACCTAGCCGTGTGACCTTGGGCAAGTTACTTAACCCCAATTGCCCTCCAAAAAAAAAAAAAAAGAAATGTTAGCAGTAGCAATTAGAGAAGAAAAAGAAATCAAAGGAGTCATATTAGGCAAAGAAGAGAACAAGCTATCACTCTTTGCAGATGATATGATGATATACTTAGAAAATCCTAGAGAATCAAGTAAAAAACTACTTGAGACAATAAATAAATTTGGCAAAGTTGAAGCATATAAAATAAACCCACATAAATCCTTGTCATTCCTGTATATATATATATATATATATATATACACACACACACACACATACACATATATACATATATAAATATATACATACATATATACATATATATAAATATATATGTATATATTTGCATTTTGGAGGGCAATTGGGGTTAGGTAACTTGCCTAAGGTCACATGACTAGGTTTTTGTTTGTGTGTGCATTAAGTGTCTGAGGCTGGATCCAAACTCAGGTCCTTCTGACTCCAGAGCCGACGCTCTACTCACTGCGCCACCTAGCCGCCCCCATTCCTGTATATTTCTAATGAAATTCAAACAGCAAGAGATAGAAAGAGAAATCCCATTTAAAGTTGCTGTAGATATAAAATATTTGGGGATCTACCTGCCAAAACAAACCCAGGACCTATATAAACACAACTACAAAACACTTTTCACACAAATAAAGTCAGATCTAACTAACTGGAAAGACGTCAACTGCTTGTGGCTAGGTTGAGTTAATATAGTAAAAATGACAATTTTACCTAAATTAAATTATTTAGTGCCATACCAATCAATTTACCAAAAAACTACTTTATAGCGCTAGAAAAAATAGTAACAAAATTCATTTGGAAGAACAAAAGGTCCAGAATATTATGGGAATTCATGAAAAGAAATGCTGGGGATGGTGGACTAGCTATACCAGATTTTAATCTGTACTATAAAGTAGCAGTCCTCAAAAGTACTTGGTACTGGCTGAGGAATAGAGTAGTGGATCAATGTGGATCAATGGAATAGATTGGGTACAGGAGACTCATCAGTCAATGACTGTAGTAATCTACTGTTTGATAAACCCAAAGACCCCAGCTTTTGGGATAAGAACTCATTTTTGACAAAAACTGCTGGGAAAAGTGGAATATAATATGGCAAAAACTGGGCATAGACCACTATCTAATACCATATACCACAATCAAGTCTAAATGGGTGAATGATCTAGGTATAAAGGCTGATACTATAAGCAATCTAGGAAAGCAAGGAATTGTTTACCTGTCAGATTTGTGGAGAGGGGAAGACTTTATGACCAAATAAGAATTAGAGAGCATTATAAAATGCAAAATGGATAATTTTGATTACATTAAATTGAAAAGCTTCTGTACAAACAAAGCCAAAAGGATTAGGAGGGAAGTAGAGAATTGGGAAAGAATTTTTACAACCCATGTCTCTGATAAAGGACTCATTTTTAAAATATACAGAGAATTGAGTCAAATCTATAAGAATACAAGTCATTCCCCAATTTATAAATGGTCAAAGGATATGAACAGGCAGTTTTCAGAGGAAGAAATTGAAGATATTTATAAGCATATGAAAAAATGCTCTAAATCACTATTGATTGGAGAAATGCAAATCAAAACAACTTGGAGGTACCAAATCTCACCAGTCAGATTGGCTAAGATGACAAAACAGGAAAATGACAAATGCTGGAGAGGATGTGGACAAATTGGAACACTGGTGGAGTTGTGAACTGATCCAACCATTCTGGAAAACAATCTGGAATTATGTCCAAAGGGCTATAAAAAATTTCATACCCTTTGACCCAGCAATACCACTTCTAGGGTTGTATCCCAAAGAGATCATAGAAGTGGGAGGAAGACCCATATGTACAAAAATATTTATAGCAGCTCCTTTTGTGGTGGCAAAGAATTGGAAATTAAGGGGGTGCCTATCAATTGGGGAATGGCTGAACAAGTTGTGGCATATGCATGTAATGGAATACTATTGTGCTATAAGAAATGAGGAGCAGATGGATTTCATATCTACCTGGAGAGGCTTATACGAACTGATGCTGAGTGAGAAGAGTAGAGCCTGGAGAAATTTGTACACAATTACAGACACAACATATGTGTGACAACTAATTTTGATAGACTGGACTCTTCTCAGCAATTCAGGGTTATAAGTCAACCCCAAAAGTCTCATGATAGAGAGAGATGTCTACATCCAGAGAAAGAACTGAGTTTGAATCCAGATTGAAGCAAACTACCTGCTCTTTTTCTTTTTCCTGTTTGGTTTTATTTCCTCTTTCCCATTGTTCATTCCATCTGATACAATCCGTCTTTATAACCTGACTAATGTCCAGTGTGAAAGTATTTGCAGATACCATATTTGATTGTATGCCAACATAGGGGTAGGGAGGGGGGAAGGGAGAGAAAATCTGAAACTCAAGGAATTGTGGAACTGAATCTTGTAAACTAAAAGTAAACAAATTAATAAAGACCAAAAAAAACCAATAAAACAAAATAAAATCCTTCATAACTGGGTCCCTTCCTATGTTTTTCTAGCCTACTGACACTTTATTCCCACTCTATGATCCAGTGACCCAGACCTTGCTCTTAACAGACAACCACTTAATCCCCCAACTCTGCCTTTCCACTGACTGTCACCATGACTATAATGCTCTCCTACTTTACCTACCTCCTGGCTTCACTGTTTTCCTTTAAGAATCACCTCAAATCCCACCTACTTCAAGTCCCCAGTGTATTTTGGTTGTTCTAGGCATTTTACTTACCATGCTGTATTTGCAAGTCATCAAATTGAATGCCGTTATAATTCCCACACAAACCAGTGGTTTTCCCTTTGTGGTCTTCAGACAACTTGATGTAAATGCCAGATATGCCATCCCAAGCTAATGAAAAGCCAAAGTTTGTTTTCACCAGAATGTAGTCAGCCAGCCTCTCAATGTAAACATGCCCAATTGTCTGTGGCAATGTCAACCTGGAAAAATAGAACAAATGTATTCCTAAGAGTTCTGATGTCAAGTCAATGATATTGACCTTGGAGGGAAAGTCTTCTAGGATAATTTGGTTCTTCAAATGAGAGAGAAATTTTCCATATCACTACTAATAGACCTAGTTACCAAGCACCTATTCTGTGGGCAGTCAGTTAGTTTAGTTCAATTTAATTCAAACATGAATCAATATATTAACATGCATTTATTATGTACTAAAGGGCATACTGTGTTCAAGGCAATGTACTAGGCTCTAAAGATACAAAGATGAAATAATATTCAGTAGTCTTCAAGTAATTTACAATCTAATGGAGGTGAGAATTGAGACATCTACACAAATATAGCTATAATACAAAGGAGAATGTGATTAATTCACATGAGAGATTCATTTCATTTAAGGCCAATTCAACCAATAGAACAAATATTTATCAAGTTTTTACTGTGTGGCACAGTAGGCGCAAACTACTGTAAATAACAACAACAATAGCGATAGCTCTTGTAGCATTAGAGGAGAAGGATAAAAGTGATATAGGAAGAAGATGGAAAATCAAGATACCCAGCATAAGGGAGAGTTGAGCCTTGAAGGAAGAAAGATTTCAAGAGGCAGGAATGCAGGGGAATAGGGAATGAGTCCATTCTGGCATGCAGTAGAGCAATGAGCAGTCACAGAAATTGGAAATGACAGTCCTGCTTGGATCCTGCCTACATATCCAGTTACCTACAGAATGTATCTACCTGGATGTCCCACTGGCTCTTCAAATTCAACATGACCAAACTTGCAATATTTCCTAATCTTCTGATTTCATTGTCTTAGTCAAAGGCATTACCATTTCCCCAGTCTCCCACATTTGAAAACTTGATATTATCTTTGGATTTTAGAGTTATGAGAGAAGGAAGTGTCCCCATAACTTACCATATCCTTTTAATTTGATCCATGCAAAATCTCTGGCCTACCCTCTTTATTCCTACAAACAACTAGGAAAAAAACATTTATTGTCTCTCATTTACCTCTCATTCACGGGTCTACTATAATAGCCTCCTAATAGTCTCCTTTCTGCCTTCACTCCTTTCCTCCTCCTATTCATCCTACCATATTGATTTTCCTTATGGATAGACTTGTTCATGTCACTTCCTCTGCTAAAAACAAAACCTTCAATGGCTCTCTATTTCCTACTGAGTGAAGTTAAAACTCCTCAGCCTGGCCTTTTAATCTCCCCAATATGGCACTATCCAATTTTACAGCTTTATCTTATACTGCTTCCCTCTATATATTCTATGTGGCAGTCAAAGTGAATGCTTCATAGTGCTTCATACACACCCTGCACATTCCCACTTCTGTGCCTTTGTCCATGCCTGTTTCTTATGCCCTCTCTTGAATTTTTATTCAATTCAAATGTCACCTCTAGGAAAACTTTGTTGCCTTCCCTGAAACCTCACATGGCACTTTATTTTTAATTTTATAAACTTATTTGTATCATGATTTTGTTTTAAAGTTGTTTATGCTTATGTCCTATTACCTTAATGGATGGTAAACCCTATGAGGGCAGGGGCCATGTCTTATTCATTTATTTATTTAATGCGTTAAACAAATATCCATTATGCAATGCATGTTTTGCACAGCTTCATTACTTTGATTGGTTTCAATCGTATTCGATTGATTTCAACTAATGTTTTTAACTTGTAGAAAAATCACTTCTGAAATTATTTTAAAAACCACTGTTTTCTCCCATACTGTAGAAATGGTTTGGAATAAAAGACAGAATTCTGGGATTTAATTTGGGAAGACCCAAGTTAAGTCCTTCCTCTGATACCTACTATCTATGTGACCTTGGACAAGTCATATAACTTTTATGTATCTCAGTTAATGGCATATGACTTATCTACTAAATATATATGGCCATTTCCATATCAGCCAAGGCAAATAAGTATTTCCCCATATCCCCCATACTGAGGAAATTACAGGCCTTTCACATAGTCATCTGCCTATCTTCACTGGGGGCAGCTAGGTGGCTCAGTCAGTCAGAAAGACTCCTGACTGAGTTCAAATTTGGCCTCAGACATTTACTGTATGACCCTGGCCAAGTACCTTAACCCTGTTTGCCTCAGTTTCCTCATCTATAAAATGAGCTGAGGAAGGAAATGGCAAAATACTCCAGTATCTTTGCCAAGAAAACCTCAAATAGGGTCACAAAAAGTTGGACACAATTGAACAACAACAAAATCCTCACAATGGGGCAAGTATTCAACTGACATTGGAAGCTCCTTTATTATAAAAAAATCTTTTTTATTGTAAGTTTAGTAAAATCAACAAACATTTCCATTTACAAAGAAAAAGAAGAATCTGTATGAAACTATGAATCTCTATTATGTATAACTTGGGATTTTTTAAAATATAATTCAATTTAACATGATAGTCTAACACTAACTAGCTTGTCCACGTTCCATTCTAAACTTCCTTTGCTCTCTTCTGTATATTTTTTAAAGTTCCTTAGAATCTCTTCTCAACCAAACAGCTGCAGTATATTCCAAAATATCAGTAATGCACAGCATCAGAGGATGAATCTGATGGCATCTTTTCAGGAATATCTTCAGCACCTTTGCCACCTTCAGCAATATTTGCTGAAATAATAATAGATATAACAATGGTAGCACATATCTTGAGCTTTCCTTTTCCCCCTTCTTAAGTCAGCATGGTATATTAAAAGGACAATGAACTCAGAGACCTGAGTTAAAATCCTGACTGACTCTTTTGTAGCTATGTGTCTCTGTGCAAATCATTGATTCTACATATCATTTTCCTCATCTCTAAAATAGAGGTAGCAAAAATTTTGCCACTTTCCTCATAGGATGACAGTGAGGAAAGTGTTCTATTAAAAATAAGAGGTAATATGATGTAGTGAATGAATGAGAATAAATAATTGAATAAATAAGTAAATGAATGATCAAATCAATCAATGAGTAAATGAATGAAAAGCATTATTTATGCACCTTTTATGTGCCAAGAATGGTGCTAATCATCAATGAGGCAAATTCAAAAGTTGAAGCATCCCTGTTTTCTAGGAGCTTACATTCAAATGACAGAGACAATATATTATAAGATAGTGGTAGCCAGCAAAGGGAGTTATGGTTCAGGAAGAAACAAAGATGCTGAGTAGAATATTAAGGCAATCAGCTAACACACCCCATTGGAAATTAACACACTAAGCAGTAAATGTGCTAGAGATAGAGATTTGGTGTGGTGAGTGCCACTATAGGCTCCCTGGCACCCAAATGGTATGTAATTAAACCAGGTTTGTGGGCCATAAAGCAGAGCTAAGAAAGCAAATGGGTATATCCACAGAATTACCTAACACTAATGGCCAAATTCTGGTTGGTGAAGTGAGGTCATGTCAACTAGTAAGAGGGAATGGGGAGATAGAACCTAGAACCCCAATTCTATGTAGGTTACTGCCACAAGGGACAGTCTGTTTTCATTTGGGTAATAAGGAAGACAGGAGTTGCTTCATTCATTCATGATATAACCTTAATAATTAGTGTACTTGCATCCTTAAAAAAAAAAACACTAGTGATACTTAGCTTTAATGAGGCATATCATCAGGCCTGGCCTAGGACTTGTAGGTTTGAATCCCACCCCAGACACTTACCTTGAACAGGTTTTTTATCTCTGTAGGCTTCCACTTCCATACCCATAAAATGAAGAGTCTGCATCTGACAATCTCTGTGAACCCTGACAGTGATAAATCCATAATCCTATTGTAACACCAGCTTCTACAGTCTCACCCATAAAGGCTAGAGATGGTTACCATATCACTGAGAGGCAATGGAATCTTGAACAATGAGTCTGTGAGGAGCCTGAGAGTTGTAACTGACATTCTAAAAGATTATCTGTCATGGTTTAAAAAAGAGTAGATGAAGTACAGAGAGAAAGAAGATGAAGCAAACTTTCCTAAGAGAACTGTTTAAAATCTTTATCTTGTGAAGAAATACTTATAAAAAGAATTCTTAAAAGATATTGGCAGGAAGCCTGAGAAAGCTGAAGAGCAGGACTACATTTCCAGGTAGAAAGAGAAGCCAGAAGCTGTAATGATTTTTAAAGGTGACTTGGTTTTGATATTTCCCATAGCTCACAGATTGCAAACTATCATTTATATCTTTGCTTTATTGTTTGTTGTGCTATAAGTAAACAGGATAGACAGTACCCTTGGTATTTATTTAATTAAATCGGTTTTACTGATATTATTTAATTAAACATAGGAAATTAAGGAATTTCAGATAGAAAAATGTGCAAAGAGTTTTGGGAAAAGAGGTATCTCCAATATATTTTTTAAAATCTGGTACACTGAGGTAGGGCCTCAGACATCATTAATTATTGAGAAAAAACATTGCAATTTTAGTAACTAATATGGAAGTATTTGAATATTCACCTTTTTTACCTTTGAAATGAGGATAAGAATGAATAAGGCATATAAAGTAGGAACAAGGAGAGGGAAAGGTAATCACCCCATTTAACCTAGGTTAGGGGTGGGGAACCTGCGGCCTTGAGGCCACTTGTGGCCCTCTAGGTCCTCAAGTGCAGCCCTTTGACTGAATCCAAACTTCATAGAACAAATCCCCTTAAGAGAAGGATTTTTTCTGTAAAACTTGAATTCAGTCAAAAGGCCACACCCAAGGACCTAGAAGGCCATATGTGGACTTGAAGATGCAGGTTCCCCACCCCTGGGCTAGGTCAATCCTAAAATCCTGCCACATTATGATACTTTTCTTTTTACTGGAACTGAGTTCATTTCTGTAAGAAGCTTTTAGTGAAAAACTTCCTTTCCCACTGTGGCTGGGTATTTTCTCTGCAATTTATAGTCCCTGGGCTAGGGATTTGCCTGGGACACCATACTCAGTTTCACAAGGTAGTATATGGCAGATCCTGGACTTTAACCCAAGTCTTCCTGATACTGAGGTCAGCTATTTGCCTATGATACTACTATGACATTCTGTCTCTCAATTCTATGATACTATTTTATTAGTAGTAGCTGCCATTGAGGAAAGATCCACCTTTATTAACCAAAGTAATCTGTATCTTATGAAGGAAAAAAACATGTGGGGATAACTAAATACAGCTATGTTTAAACAGTATGGATCACTGATAAAGAATCACAGACCACTTGAGTACTTGTTCCAGACCCATAAAACATGGCATTTCCCCTCACATACAGGCATGAAGAAGGGGCCTAGGGAATTTGGGAATGGTAAGCACTCCTAGGGCCACAGTCTGACACCTAGCATTCCTTTGGGTAAGAACTTTTTTCCTCCCCTGTATTAGTACTGCCTAATACATAGAGAATCTCAATACATGCTTTTTGTACTGAATAACATTAAGTACTTCACAGAAAAGCAGATGTCTGAGTATAAATCTTTTGTAATTCATTTGCTGAGTGCCCCATGTCATCTAGTCTCAATATTCTAACAAGTTAATGCAAGTATTTAAATTATAGCATTTTTTTCTGAGTTATACAAAGTCTTGGAGACCATCTAAGCCAAATTCCTCAATTCATGAAATGGAAAATGAAACCCAGGGAGGTAAAGTATGTCTGGGGGGAGCGTTTTTTTTTAACCTTTATTAAACAAAACCTTTTGCTAAGATAATAATAATAATAATAATAATAATAATAGAAATGATTGTATTATACAGGTCTCTTAACTGTACTCCCTCTACCCCAAAACCTAAGAGACATCAGGCATAGTAGAATGGTGCTAAACTTAGAGCCAGGACACTTGGATTCAAATTCTGACTCTGACTCATTACTATGTGACTCTGGGTAAGTCATTAATTCTTTGTCTCATTTTTCTCATCCCTAAAATGGGAAGAATAACACTTGTACCATCTTCTTCATGGGATGATTATAAGTACAGTTTTTTGTGAGAGAGAGAGAGAGAGAGAGAGAGAGAGAGAGAGAGAGAGAGAGAGAGAGAGAAAAGAAGAAGAAGAAGAAGAAGAAGAAGAAGAAGAAGAAGAAGAAGAAGAAGAAGAAGAAGAAGAAGAAGGAGGAGGAGGAGGAGGAGGAGGAGGAGGGGAGGAGGAGGAGGAGGAGGAGGAGGAGGGGAGGAGGAGGAGGAGGAAGAGGAGGAGGAGGAGGGGGGAGAGGAAGAGGAAGAGGGGGGAGGAGGAGGAAGAGGAAGAAGAGGAGGGGGAGGAGGAGGGAAGAAGGAGAGGGAGAAAAGAGGAGAGAGGGAGAGGGAGAGAGTGGGGGGTGCAGCATGATATAGAGAATAACTGAAAAGCATTGATTATTTGCCCATCACTTTCTAGGTGCTGAGGACACAGATACAAAAGTGAGATAGTCCTTGAATCAAAGGAATTTACATCTTAATGGCCTCTGTGAAATTACTGTAAATGTCTCACTAGGTAAATTCTTAGGTTTATTTTAGAAGATGAAATGCTACCTTCTTATTCCCCAAAACTCATTTCCACTTTGAGTTGCTTTGAAATTACATTGCAAATTTCATTTGAGTGACTAACAGATCATACCTGATTCCATCTTTCTTTACTTCATGACCAGAAATGAGAATTTCTTCTTGGCTTAAAAAGAACAAGCTGACTGACCGATGGCAATAGTACACAGAACCAGTGCACTTAGGACTATTGTGAACCTGGAGGGGAGAAAAATAAACATAGTTGATGGGAGGCAGGGAATAAAACATAAATTTACCATGTTGCATTTCCACAGTTGCATTATTTCCTGGCACTTTATGAATGATATATAACTACACTTAGGGATCACTTACTTTACCAATGGAAAGTTTAGAACAGTAGAGAAAATGCTTTCTCTAACTGAAATGTTAGGGAGAATTTAGGGAGATGTTATATTGAGCTTAGAAATCAGTGAAAAGAATTGATTTGTTAAAATATATACACATATATACATATAGACAGATATAAATATGTGGCTCAAGCCCTATTGGGTTGGTTTCAGCATTGTTTGGTCTCACATTTATACAGCACCTTTTTCTTTTCAAGACCTGAAATTACCCATGTAGGGTTTTAGAATTCAAAAGCCCCATATCATGTATTGGAAACAAGTAATTCTACTGAGCTCCATACAATATGTTTGTAACTTGATGTCACCTATTAGAGGATCATAAAATATGCTTGAAATGGAGCACAATCAAGGATATTTGGAAGTCTGCATGGCATAGTGCATTAAGGGTAGAAGCTGGAGCCAGGAAGACCTGAGTTCAAGTATTGCCTTTGACTTCTACTAGGTGTGTGATTCTGGGTATGTCATTTGACCCTTCAGTGACCCAGGCAGCTCTCTGAGTCTGAGATTAGAAGTTGCATGGTAGGCACCAATTTTCCCCAGAAGAGGTAATTTTGGTGTCCCCCAAATATACTGGATGTTCCCAGAAGTCCTAGTTCAGCTTTAAGTTTTAATAGCTTAAAATATTTTTAAGTCTTTTGAGATACCTTGCATATGAGTATATATGGATATTTACAGATACACACACAGACACACACACAAATAGAGAAGTGAATATGAGGAGGGGAGAAGGAGGTCAGGAAGAAAACAAGAGTATGAAAAGAAATAAATGGAATTCCAGATGTTGCCAATCTACAATGATATAGGAAATAGAGTTTCCATATTTAGAGTAGATTATGTTAATGAAATCATGGGTCCAGACTGAAAACAAAAAAAGTACAGAAGGTAGTATATACAGCTTCACTAAAGGAAAAAAAAGTTCCATTTATGAATCTGAAAGAGATTCCATGAACAAAAACAACCCTGCTATAAACAACATCTCTTAAAGGTAGAAACAGAGCTAGGGTTTATACCTTCATGTTAATACATAAATACAATCCTCTCTTGATTCATAAAATATTTATAAATCACCTATTGTATATGGATAGAGAATTAGCTCTGGGGTCAGGAGGACCTAAGTTCAAATCCAGCCTCAGACACTCACTAGATGTACAACCCTGGGTAAGTCACTTAACCTTGTTTGCCTCAGTTTCCTCATCTGTAAAAATGAGCTAGAGAAGGAAATGGCAAATCACTCTACTACCTTTGCCAAGAAAACCCCAAATGGGGTCACAAAGATATAACTGAAATGACTCAATGACAACAATTGTATAGATTACAATGCTAGGTAAAAGAGAGACACAAAATTTAGCTAAGCCATGGTCTCTACCTTCATGGAGCTCAGAGTCTTAGATAGCGATAAGACCCAATAACCCAGTAACTGTCTATAATACACAATAATTTGTAAATAAATTCATTATAAAGGTGCGTAATGAAGTGCTGTTTGAGATACAAAAGATAAAAAATGATTGCCAACAGAAGTGATTAGGGACAGCTCTACAGAGAAGGTGTCATTTGGCTCTTAGTAGATGGTGAAAAGAATTAAGTGATGTTACATGATCAGATCTATTTGTAAGAAAGATTATTCCAGCACTGAATGTTCTGGACATATTCTGAATTGAAGAAAGGGAAAGAGTGAAGAAAAGAAGTTCTATTAGATGCTTACTAAAAAATAATCCAGAGAACCAGTAACAAGAGCTTGGGCTAGGATAATGGTGATGAGAACAGGAAGGAGTGAAGGAATGTAAAAACTATCATGAAGGTAGAATAGATGGGCCTTTGGCCAATGGTTGGATATGAGAGGTGTGAGAAAGAGAAAAGTCAAAGATAACACCAAGGTTTGGCGTTGCTCATCACAGCCCTTTCTATTCGTGAATTGTGTTCTATTTTGAGTCACAATTATTTGTATATTTGTCTTTTCCCTATTACTAGATGGTACACTCCATGAGGGCAACGGGAATATTGGATTTCTCTATGTTTGTCTTCAAAAAGTCCAGCACAGTTATCTGAATTTATTTGGTGCACAATAAGTGGTAACTGAATTTGAGTGTGAAGAATTGATCATTCAGTTAATAAGCATTTATTACATAAAGACTTTATGCTGGGCAAAGTATTTAGCTTCAGGCCCCGATATAAAGGAAAGATGAAAGATGATTGCCAACAGAGGTGATTAGGGACAGCTTTACAGAGAAGGTGTCATTTGGTATATGATACTAGATTTAGATATAAAAGAGACATAGGGTCATAGGATGATAGATTTCAAGCTGAAAGGGACCTTAGTCATTCTCCAAATGACTCCAAAACCAGGACTCGCCACACTCAGCCAAGCAAGACAGGTAAAAAAACAAAGGGCTAGCAGGAAGAGCTGGTGGCACTAAGCCCTGGGAATCTGGGACAGCATGAGAAAGGGCAGGCCCGTGGAAAAAAAGAGCATCTGAGGTGGGGTCTGTATAAGAAGATGTCCTGGAAGGTAGAATAAGAACACTAGACACAAAGTCTTCCTGCCTGCTTCTTTTTTTCTGGAGCCAGCCCTGTCTGTGTCACAGATGCAGACAGATTTGTGATCCTGTTGAGTCATTACACTCCATTTAGTAACTTTCAACATGACCTATTTCCTCCCTGGGATTCAGGAATTTAATTTCTGTTGTTGCTGTTGTTTTACAAAGCCTCTCTGACTCCTTTCAATATTTGGGCTCCTTTCCTTTTATCAGCACTTATTTCCATTCCTTTGTCATTGGGCCACCTGTTTTGTCTCCCTCCTTTGCCATCATTCCTTTGTTTCTGCTATCAAAACTATGCCATCTGCATATATTAATCTCTTATTGCATGTGGGAGGAAGAGATAGCTCAAGCCATCCCAAACAAAGACTTGAGAGAAAAAGAAAAAAGTTTCAGCAAATCAAGACAGTGGGAAACTCCAGCTCTTAAATCCTACATGGTTTCAAAACGCTTTTTCAATATGTACAAGTAACCTTTGTGTATATCTGTGCTGATATACACTCCCTTTCCATCAATATGAGCTTTCTGTCTAAAGAGGGTAATGCTATAAGAAGAAAGAAGAAAAGGTCTAATTTAGAAAATAGAGGTAGTATGGAATGATGGATAGATATGGAGTCAGGAACACTTAGATTATTAAAGTCCTGTCTGTCACATGTGAGCTGTGGGACCATGGACAAGTCATTTAACCCCAAAATACACATACACACACACACACACACACACACACACACACACACACACACACACACACACACACACACCTGAAATTCTGAAAATCAAGGAAGAGATAAACAAAACTAAAATTTCATAAACAAATCTAGTTTTTCAAAATCAATGAATAAAACAGACAAACCATTAGCTAATTTGATTTTTCCAAAAGAGGAGAAAGAAAATTACTTAACTTCTCCATGATCCAGTCAACTCTCTAAACTATAAGTTATAGGGGAGTCACCAATTTGTATCAATGGAAAGAGTTTCCCCACATGAATGAAATGACTGTTCCAGATCCCCATTCTCCCATACACCCACACCCAAAATATGTAGAAGGAAGAAGTATCACTGAGGAAGAAAAGGAAATATGAGGAGGAAGAAATAGTGAGGTATCAATTCACCCTACTTTCTCCAAACTTCAAAAAAAAATACTCAAATGATATATCTTAAGGATAAAGACATGTCACCTAAGAAAAACTGATTTTCAAATATCAGTAGCAGCAGAGTATGTTTGGGTGGCATGACAAGTATATTCCTTCCCAAGTATTCTCCTTCTTTACCCTTCCTCCTATACTCAGACTGAACCAAAATGGTTGACTTAGCCCATTCAGTATCCTCCACCACTTAGAAACTGTTTGGGATGCTATCATCATCCTATATTTTCCATAATAAATCAAGATCTTTTTAAGCACAGTTACTTCTATCCTTGGGCAACCTACCCAAACAGTGTACTGGGGTTCTTTAGCACCACAATCCTTTGCCAAAATATAAGAACAGTTTCCTGGGAAGTAATAGTAGATGCCATCGAATGTTTCAAAATGGTATTGTCCCCAGGTTTTGCAGATTCCATCTCTCTCCTTACCAGTGTTAGGTACTGAAGGAAACAAAGCAAAATAAGGTCACAAGTAGCAGGATCAAAATAATGGTCATATTTTTTCAATGCTTTAGAAGAATAACCAATTCAGTTTCACATTTTAAAAGGTGTTTACTTAATTCTGATCATTTGGTTGTCATAATCAATATCACAACATCTATTGTAAGATCTCCAGACCTGGGTTCAATTCTAGTTTCAGATACTTATCAGCCATGTGACCCTGAAAAAGTTATTTAGCCTCTATTTGTTTCAGTTTCCTCATTTGCAAAAAAAATCGGAATAATACTAAATCTTACCTCCCAGAGTTCTTGTGAGGATAAAATGAAAAAAATAAATTTTATCTATAAAATGCTTTATAAACCTTAAAGTAATAATGTAAATGCTATATAAATACATATGCATATTATATGTGTTTACTTATATATAGTATCTATAAGTACTTATATATCACACATATATGCATAAATAAGTACATATACATATATGTAAAATATACATATATAAATATATTTGTGTATACCTATACATGTATATGTAAATATATACATATGTGTATACATATATACATGCATATATATGTATACATATATGTATATGAAAAACTATTTAGTAGGATTTCCATGATGTTGAGGAATAGAAAGGTGGTATCAATGGGGGATGGCTAAACAATAAGTAATATGTTCTTATAATGAAATACTTGGGTCACAAAAAAAAGGATGAAACTGAAAAATACAAATAAGCATAGGAAGATGAATAAAAACTGATGGAAAGTGAAGTAAGCAGACCCAGTGGAGCCATTTTGAGGATGACCCAGATTTGGAGTCTCAAAGACTCAGGTTCAAATTCAACCTCAGATACTTACTAGCAGTGTGACCCTGGGTAAATCACTTAAACTCTCTATTTCCTTATATAAAATTAAGGGATTGTATTCAAAGTCTTTTAAGGCTCCTTCCAATTCTAAATCTATAATCCTATAATCTTTTATTTTACACATGAGAAAAAATAATTCTCAATTTGGTAAGATGACTTTCCCAGAGTCATGCAGTGAGTGATGGTAGAAATGGGGCTCCATTCCAGATCTTGACTCTAAATCAAGTGCTCTTGAAGCAAACCCCAAGCAATGAAGAATTATCAATGAAACAATAGATTTCTCCAGTATCTAGTCAAATACAAACAATGCAGGGGTTGTTCCATTCTTGTCTTTGTATTCCCATTGCCCAGTGCCCATGACTTAGGCAATGCTTAATAAATCTATCTTGAATTAAATTGACATGAGAAGTATGTATTACTCAAGAAATGTACATAGAATTTTGAAATCCATAAAATCAAATTGCTGTCAAATTCAAATAAAAGAAAGCCTTTATCTGAACTGACTCTCCATCTTGTGTATCACCTCACATTTCTTACTACTTTTCCCACCACATTTCCCATCTTCTACCTCTTCCTGGGTACCACCCCTCTTCACTTGGGTGAAACTAAGGAAAGGAGGCAGTCAGCTGATATGGGAAGAGAGTTGACCAGAGTCAAGAGAACTAGATTCATCAGTTTCATCGTGTCATACAGTTTCTTACAATTTCTTATAGTTTCATTCATGTAACACAATGTTCATTGATACTGTTTCCAGGTCGTTGCTACCACAAAAGTGCTGTATGTTGGGCTTATTTTTGGTTGATTCTCTAAGCCCTAGGTCTTCATCTGTCAAAGAAGGGAATTAGACCAGATGACCTTTCTGTCCCTACTCCTCTTCCTCACCCTGCCCATTCTCTATAATTTTCCCTTTGTAGCAGCAAAAAGATTACAACATTTTGATTTGTGCTAACTGGATAAAAAATAAGTCTTAGATCTACTAACCATTCTAAGTATAAGCCACTCACAAAAATAAAATGAGTAGATTGAGCCAGTAAGCTTATGATACTGCTGTTTTTAATCAAATAGTTTGACCTTGAACAAACTTTGGCCTTTTCATTTAGCAATGATATGCTCCTTTCATGCTCAGAATCTCAATTTCCCCTCCCCCAAATCATTCAAAATAATGACAAATGAGCATGTTATGGGGTCATGATCAGTCACTGGCTTTAAATAATGTCTTATTTGTAAAAAAAAAAAAATAGGTAGGCAATCAGTGAAAACCCAGGCTCAATGCCTTGGCTCTATCTAAAGTAGAATAGTAGCTTGTGAAAACAGAATGGAGAAATGGGAAAGTAAGTATATCTATTTTCTTTTACATTGGTTTTTAAATTACCTTAAATTACCCAGCTTGAATTGAAGAGTTTCCAGTAGATTTACATTATGATTGCCATGTAGCTCTATGGATGAATGCTACCATAGCAAACTATCCCATAAATTTCCTCTCAATTAAGAAATTCTATTCCCCTGCATATCTCTGAAACTTACCAATCTGGCACCTTTCCCCAAGGGCCTGAAATATCTGACAGTCACATGTACCAGCCGCAGAACAGAAAGCCCCATTTAGGCATTCATGAGGGCAAGAACCTGCAAATCAAAAAATTAGTTGACTTCTGGAATGCATTACTTCATATAAACACAATAGATCAAGGTTTAACTTGGGCTAAACTTAGCCATTGTTAACTCAAACAGAACCCAGATCCACCATAGGCTCTGGTTAAAATAGTTAACCAATAATGTTCCTCAGTTCATTTCATAGTGTGTGCTCCAAAGCAGGGAGAGAGTCTTGCAAAGCTCAAACTAACTCAGGAGCAAAGGTTAACCTCTTCCAAGCAACTGAAAGGTCAAGTTCCCATGTAAGGAATCCAAATCCCAGTTGACAAGAACCAGAAATATACAAGCGGCAGATGACTCCATTAACAAAACTTGGCAGGAGTTGTACACATATTCAACTCTTCCTCACAATTCAATGCAGTATTAAGAAGTCTCAACCAGAGATCAAATAGATGAGTTATAAAATCCCATTTAGTTCTTTCCCCTTCCCACCCACCCCCTCCCAAATGCTCTTGACCACCATTTCCTGAAAAATATTATTCAGGAAAATGAAAGTCATTGGGAACAGAAAATTTCATGGCCATTCATCATTACGGTACAAAAACTGAAAACTATGATACTGATGCTTTGTTTGATCTCCACAATCTAATATTCCATTTAAAGTTTTTATATTGTTCTTTATGCACAGTTAAAAATGAAGTACTTTCTCAGGCCTGCCCCCCCACTTTAAATGCAGAAAATAAAGTTATTATCAGCCTATGTTGAAATGCTTTTTTATTTTATGTCAACAGAAGTAGCATGGCCCCAGGGGACTGGACTAAGTACAGGAAGCCAGAAACTAGGGGTTCTAACTCTAATTTTGTCTCTACTTGCTGGGTGATCTCAAAAAAAAAAAAAAGTAAATGAGTCACAGTTAAAAGCTATCCTCTATATCTATTGAGAACAGGACAAGAGGGAATGAGCTCAAATTACAGTTGGAAGTATTTAAGTTACTCATCAGGGAATGCTATATAAGAATGGTGAGCCACAGGAACTTATCACCAAAGCATCTTGTTCAGTATTCAATGAAAATTTTAAAGGAAAGGGTAGATAACTATCTTTCTGGTCTAGATTATGCACAAGACTTTTTGCAGGGAGAGGGAAAGACTTGTTGAACTCTTAAATTCCCTCCCCTAACCCCTTAAGGTCCTATAATGCTTCTATTTTTATAATAAGCCAAATGGTCTAAATGAGTGGTGTCAAGTAAATCTAAATAGGGGCCACTAATCTATACATAAGGATTCCTGCGAGCCACATATCTACTTCATTTTAAAATGTAATATGATCTATATTTATTATATTTTTAATCATTTTGTTATATGTTTCCCAATTACATTTTACTCAAATTTCCCAATTAGATTTTAATCTAATTTGAGGTGCATTTAGGAGTGTTGTAGCCCCATACTGTCCATAGGCCATCCATAGACAACTCTGGTCTAAACACATTTTAATTGGGGAAAAAACTAATTGATATGACTATGCTCATAAATACTGATAAGTGATCAGGATCTTCTTGAAGATTAGACAGAGAGCCAATCTCAAATGCAAAAAGTATTGGGTTCAAGTCCTGCCCATAACCCACAGTGGCTGTGTGATAAGACTCATTGCCTCTCAGTGCTCTAGGCAACTCTCTAAGCCTAAATTGGTAGAAAAGCTGCCAAACTGCTTTGGGAGACAGAATTCTTTTGCCAGGAGCTCCCTATGCCAATGAAGTCAGATTTAGTCCCTACCACATGTTCTTAAATCCACAAATGCTTTATTTTTTAGAGACATCTGTATACTTACAAGCTATTTTTTAAATTAATACCTTTTCAAATGGGTCGATGTTTCAAAATACAAGGGCAAATAAAAGTCTGTACAAAGGATCCCATAAAATGAATGAAATATAAGTTTCTCCTCTTAAAAATGACAGCCCTTGTCCAATTGTATTATTTAAGTCAAATAGTAAACATGAAGGCAAAGGAGGGTTCAAAGCTCAAGGATGAGTGTATCTTTCTCATCTAGTCAACATTCAACATAAATTTTAGGCACCTCTAAAATTATGGAACATCTGAATTCTGACCTTTGGAAGCAGAGGGTTGGTAGGGAAAAATGCAAAGTAGCAACACATTTCAGAAAGAGGAGGCTCTTGCCAACTATCCACCTCTTCTTTACTTGAGCGAGCATCATCTTTGTTTTACCATTTTGACTAAGTCACTAAAAACATAGAGTCTTTAATGGCAAGGGTGCTTAAATGACTACTTCTCTTTCCGTCACTTTGCCCCCCTGACTCAGTCCCACCATATGTAAAATGGGAACAGTAAAGAAGCCAAGGCTTTTATTGCATTTGTCCCTCAAGGAGGGCATATTGAGAAGAAGAAATAAAAATAAAACACTAACCTATTGATTGACTCCTTCCTTGAACAGAGGATTCATAAAGATAATTCCTTGAATCTGACTCTTTGAACTTTGAAATAGAGAAAGAAACAGTGAAATAATTGTACCTTCTAATCATATTACACATTTCTTCAGAAGATATCAAAACAGTTCCTCTTCTATTATCTAATTTAGCTAATTTATAACTAAATTATATAATAATTACAGTCAATTTCACAATTAAAGGTGATAGGATTAAATAATTAAGGAATTCTGGATTTGGAATCAGAGATCCCATGTCAGATGATTGTCATTTGAGTGGCCATGGGTAAGTCACTTCTCCATGCTGGGCCTCGGTTTCTTTATCTGTCAAATGAGAGCTGGCATATAGTAAACACTATTTGAATGTTATTGATGTAATTATCATTATATGTTCATAACTAGTATTTTCTGGGTACAAAACCAAAGGTTCTCTGAGAATCGGTGTGGCATAATAAGACGAAGCATAGTAGATTTTTAAAGTTAGAGACAACTGCTGGTACAGTGGATAGAGTACTTAGTCTGGAGTCAGAAAGACCTGAGTTCAAATTCAGTCTCAGACATTTATTAGCTATGTGACTGGGCAAATCATTTAAACTCTGTTTACCTCAGTTTCCTCATTTATAAAATGAGTATAATTATAGCTCCTACATTTCAGGGTTGTTATAAGCATCAAAAAAGATAATATATAAAGAAAAAAGCACTTAGCACAGTGTTGGCAGATAGTAGTGCTACATATATGCTTATTCCCCACCCTTCCCCCAGAAGAATATGTTGGACTTACAGTCAGGAGATGTCTGGGTTTGAATTATACACCAAACACTTCCTAGCTAGGTGACTCAGACCCTGGGTTCATCTGTTCATTTTCCTCCATCTAGTTTCATTGCTAAATGCCTTGATCATGATCTGATTTCACTGTGTCTCTCCTCAAGATTTCTATAAACTCATTTGACCCACCATTGCTTCTCAAAATTCTAATGAATAAAAGCTAACTGAGCAAATTACCTCCATTCTAAGATGACATCTAATCTTTGAGCATATTTCCTCCAGCTAGAAGGATCAAAGACTTAGTGCCTCAGTTCTTTCTCAGAAAATCCTCTTTAATTCTAGTCACCTCCCAATTATCAAACTCCATACCATTCAGGGCTGCTGCATAATAAAGGGCTACTGTATTACTCTCTGCCTTAAGCTAAAGGCAGGATTCCATTAAGTGAAAAAGGGAAGAGAGGACCTTGCAGCTAGGTACCATACTGATGAGAGTATCAGACCTAGAGTTAGAAAGACATGAGTTCAAATCTGGTATTAGATAGCTATTAGCTATGTGTCCCTGGGTTAAGTCACTTAACCTCTGTCTGCCTCAGGTTCTCCAGCTGTAAAATAAGGATCATAATAGCACCTACTTCTAAGGGTCGAATGAAGTAATATTTGTAAAAATGCCCAAATAAAATAATATTTGTAAAATAGCACACAATCTGGAATAGTAGGCACTTGACAAATATTTGTTTCCCAATTCCAAATCTGATGCTCTATCTATTATACTCCATGGACTCAATGGAAAAGGTAAAACTCCAAAAAGCCACAGATGAAAAACTTACAGATTGTAGGTTAGCATTTTGACTTTCCTATGAACTTACCACATGACCTAAGAATGTTGTCTAATAATATTTCCATGCTAAACAGTTAAGGCAATCAGATACTTCAATATACTAAGTTGTAGGATGTCAGATGGTATTAAAAGGGAAGGAAGGGACCCTACTAGAGCAATTCAAGAAAAGTCCTCATCAGATGACTCAGAAAGAGAGTGATATCAGCTCTCTCTTGTTGCTCCTGGGGAAGTTTTGTCTATGACATTAATGGTCTATGACCCCCTAACCATCCATTCACCCAGGTTCTAAACATCAAAATTTGAAGCCACATAAACATTTAACATATTGTAATGGAAATGCAAATTTAAAGATCTTCCCTGCCCCTAGCTTAAGTGCACCTGGAACCTGTGGTGGGAGGCTTGTTTTTCAGGAAAGCCCACACCTTGATACTTTGTGATTGGGCAGTGGGTCCAGAAGGTTGTTACATTCTCTGAGCCAGGAGAAGGCTATATAAACCCTGAGGAGAGGCTTTGCTTTGGGGCTCACTTTGAGAAGTGTTGTGTGATTTGACCAGATGAGACTCTGGGAAGCCGTTGTTGAGAGCCCCCCGGCTTTGAAAACCCAGATGTTGATGCTTCCCTCTCTGGTAACTGTGGTTTGGTATTGATATAATGGTAGGACAGTTTGGAAGCCTGTCTGTTTGATCTGTAAGTTCTGTAACTCTGAAGTTTGGGGTGCTGACCTTTTTTCCCTGAACTAGGTAATGTATGTTTGTTTGATTAAAGTAAGCTTGTTAACCCATTTTGAGTTGCTTTCCTTTTGAAAAGCAGATCTAAGAACCTGTGTTGGCAGTCACCCTGGGGATATTGGGGTGCTTGCCGCTACACATATCTCTGCCCACTTCCCAATAGGAACTCTGTGTTACAGCCACCCTGGACAACTCTTTCTTTGTACCCTGACTTGCCTATGACTTCTCCATGGTCCTGCTCATACAATTCCCTATGCTAGAAATGGCCTTGTCTCCTACTCCCCATCATTCTTTAAACTCCAGTTAAAAGTCAGTTCCTCCATGAACCCTCCTCTAATCTCATCAGTGAGTATCTTTTCCTTCTCAGCCCTCATATAGCACTTTGGAGGGTTTTCTCATGTATTTAACTATGTCCACATCATAACCTACTACTAGACTTTCAGATCCACGAAGAAAATGATCCATTTTTAGTCCAACTTTACTTCTCCCCTAGTACTTCATATGATGCTCTATAAACAGCATTTGTTGAATTGCGCTGAATTTGAGTTCATGGTACCATCTTGACAGGACTGTGGTTCATAGGATCCTAGAACTAAAACTAGAAAGGAACTCAGAAATCATCTAATTGAAACCACTCATTTGACAGAAGAGGAAACAAACCCAGGGAGGTGAACTGACTTATCCAAGATCACATTGGTAATCAGGATCTGAAATGAGAATTGAACTCAACTCTAACTGAGGCAGCAATGTGATATAATGGATGGACTACTGGTATTGGAGTTAGAAAGACATGAGCTCAAATCTGCTTCAGATACTTGCAGACTACATAACCCTGGGTAAATCACTTAACTTCTTTCAGCCTCAGTTTCCTCATCTCTAAAATGAAGATAATAATACCTCCCAGGGTTGTAAGGATCAAATGCTATATGTAAAGTGCTTTGAAAACTTTAAGGAGCTATATAAACACCATTTTCATTCTGACCCAAAAAAAAAGTTCTCTTTCCACTGTACCAAATTGCCTTTCAGGAAAAAAAAAACCACCCTGGAGAAGTGCAGCCTCCATCCTGGGAAACCACCGTAGCTCAAAACTATCCCATTCACACGCAAGAAAGCAAGTCTACTCTTTCAATGTCCATTGTTCCCTTAATTACCACACTATTTCTGAATATTTCTTTCCATCAGTATCTAGCCATCAGAGCTCTGTTTTCCAGGAACATGTGAATTAATGAGCAGGGAGACTGGGCAGATAAGTCCTGTAAGCCATTTTGCTCCAAATCATGGAGAGTTGAACATGAATTTGAGAATTTCAGCGAAGAACCCACATAAAACACTTTGCCTCTTCCTCCTTTCTCCTGTCCTGTTGCGAGTCACAAAGACTTCATTGTTGGAGTGACAGTGGAGTTCCATCGGGGAGGGGATTATTTCTCAGTCTCTTTCTGGATTGGAAGCATGACCTACCTACCTACCTGGGCTGCAAGGGGAGTTCTTTTCTGTCGAATTGCATTAAATTGGTTTCTGGAAGAAAACAGAAAAGATCTTGTATAATCACAGGTCCCTAAGCAACCTGAACAAGCCTTTCCCAGGAGACAGATGCTGTTTTTTCCTCCCGATTTCCATCACTTTATCAAAGAGGTCTTTCTTGGGTTAACGTTTGAAAGGTCGATTCAAGGGGCAGGGGAAAGGGAGGATTTGAGGAGCTGGCTTGGGGGGGAGGGGCGGAGATCGTGTTATTTTACAAAATTTGAGATCATCCACCAACCAACCTTTCTTGCCTCTAATATAAACTCCCTGTTAGGGAGGAAACTTGTGTTTGGGATAAAGGAATTTTTAAAATTAGGATAATGCTATTGTACCATTGCTGAGACAATTCTGTCCCCACGACTTTAGGGAACTCTGTGGACTGATAAATACTGTATTCAAAAAACATTTACTTTTCTCCCCAAATGGAACTTAATAATTTAGTGTTAGTCTTGGAAACTTAACACTAGAATCAATGTAAATAGAGAAATAAAATTGTGAATTGATGGTATTTGAAATTGTGAATAAAAATCCAACTTTTCACTAAGAAGCTGGATTTAGTCTAGAAATCACATTTTGTGTTTCCTGCTAGAACAATGTTTTTCTCTGAAGGGCATTTTATTCATTTAACTTTTCTTATAAACAGTGACAAAACCGTGTTTTTGTGGGAACTGGGATGGTGGAAATTTGTTGTCTGTAACACATTACAAATGAAGAATTGCTCAAGAGAAACAATTGATCAAAAATATTTATCAGGCACCTATTATGTACTACACACTGGAAACATTGTAAAGGATTCCCTTTAAGAGATATGTGACTGGAGGGGATGGCTAGATGGTGCAGTGAATAGAGCACTGGCCCTGGAGTCAGGAGGACCTGAGTTCAAATCCAGCCTCAGACACTTAACACAAAAACTAGCCATGTGACCTTGAGCAAGTCACTTAACCCCAATTGCCCTCAAAAAGAGAGAGAAAGAGAGAGAGAGAGAGAGAGAGAGAGAGAGAGAGAGAGAGAGAGAGAGAGATGTGACTGGGGCAGTCACACAGCAAATGGAGGGATAACCGTTATGAAAGTGTGATCCACAGGTATCCATTTGATATTGAGAGCTCTAGGGAAGCTCCTAGCAGGTTGAGTGCATGCTCTGTAAAGAGTTTATTGTAGGACACAACCAAGGATCATACCCAAGGCTGGGGAGACTTGGATGGAATGCTACATACATAGTTCTAGGGAATACCTATATCTACATGCATCCATACACTATTCAAGCACTAATAAACACATAATACCAATGTACTCATCAACAATGAGACAGAAGGAGCACAATCACTGAAAGAAACCTAAAATGAAATGCCACTATTGGGTATACACTTCAAGAAAGTAAAAAAACGGAGGCAAGATCCAATACATACTCAGTGATTCACAGCAGCGCTCTTTAAGGAAGCCCGGGGGAAAAAAATGGAAATAAAGTAGGTAACAATTGAGTGGGAAGTGGCTAAAAAAGTCCCGTAACTGTGGCATATAAACGTAATGGAATATTATTGTGCAATAAGAAATGACAAGTATGAGAAATTATGAGGAAAAAGGCAAAATATAAACTTATAGAATAGAATAATCAAAAGGACAGAAGAACTGAAAGAACAATATTTGCAGTGACTATAACAATGTAAGTTAAAAGTCACTGAAAGGAAACCAAACTCTGAATAACTGAAAACCAGTGAAGGTTTCAAATACCAGATAATGAAACATGCCTTCCTCTTTATGGTGGGAGCAGGGAGAAGGGGGGATGGGACCACTAGGACAGAATGATTCATGCATGGTCAAATTTGGCCACTGCAATACATGCTTCATTGTTTTCTATGTCACAAAAGTGGGAAGGAAGCCCCTTTTTCTTCCAGAAATGAATATGATGTGTAAAAAAAATAATATTAATAAAAGGTATTTTATTGAGTAAGTGATATTACAAGATGCTATCTTCCTAATATCTTTAGCTATTTGTAATTACCAAGAAATTTCTCTTTGGAAATCATAATAAAGAGAGACATAAATCACTGGCTCTTGAGGCCTGGGACCTTGGTTCAAACTCTACCTCTCTCTTAGCATGTGACAGTGGCCAAGTCATTTAATTTTCTTGGGCTCCAGTTTCTTCAGCTGCAAAGTGAGACATTTTAACCAGATGACTTCTGACAGCCCTTTTAGCTCTAAATCTAAGCTCCTATGACCCTATGATGTTTGGTTCCACAAATAAACAAATAGCTGTTGATTTTTAAAACACAGGGAAGGTTTCCAAAAAGCATTTTATGTAAAATTTCTTTTGTAGAATTATATGATTAATTCTGTCCAAAATTAAATGTGTAAACTTAACTTTTCCCAATCCAATAAGTTTGATCTTTAAACTTGCATAAAGGAATAATACTCACTTTGATGCTCTTGTCAAGATGGAAGATGCAAAGAAAGATCCTCCTAAAGGAAAAAGAGTGCAAAAAAAATAAGTGGGAGAGAGACAGACGGACAGACAGACAGAGAGATTATTCCTTGTTTTCTTCTTTCCTTTTTTTAGACTCCTTAATGGAATATTATTTTAACTACCTTATACAGCTGAGATTGCCTTTGGTTCTTCATTAAAATAGGGTATATAAGAAGGGGATATTTTTATATCATTTTTTAACTAGAGGGTTTTTACCAAAGCCTTCCCTATCAGATGAAGCTAAAATAGAATTCATGCATCAGATAAAGCTTAGATGGCCTCTAAAATCCTTTCTAATTATAAAATTCTATAAGAACCTGTGATATCTCAAGTTATTTTTAGATCTAGATACAGATATGCTCTGTAGCCTGTAAAGGTAGAAGTGAACACATCTATAAGGTAGAAGATCCAAGGCATTGTTTTACAGTGGAAGGGGGGAGGGGATTTGTAGTTAGAAGACCTGGGTTCAGTCTCCAAGTCTCTGATATTTCCTGTGTGACCTTGAATAAGTCGCTTACCCTTTCTAGGCCTCAGTTTCCTCAACTGTGAAATGAGGGTATTGAGCACAATGCCCTTTAAGACCTCTTCCAGTTCCAAACCTGTGAACTTAAATGAGCTTTTTTGTAACCCACTGATTCTTCCCCTCTGCTCTATATGTCCAAAGTAAATATACATTGATTTTCTAGACGGGAAGAAGACTTAACACTAAACATGATGTGTTTTTCCCCTATCATTATTTTTAGGAAAGAAAATTTAAGAAATAAAAACAATATTGAGCATTGTCCAACATAACTTCAAGAGCTGTCTTTCTTAAAACATCCTATCATAACTAGAGTGGTAGTGCTGAGAAGAGACATACTTAATTGCCACACATTTACCTTAAAAAAATTTTTTTATTAAAAGTAAACAGCTTTTAAGAAGCATCATAGTGAAGCAGCCTTAGACGTCAAGCCTTGTAACTAGAAAGATTCACATTCAGATCCTGCCTTTGACATATACTATCTATGTAATTTACAGACATACTGTTGAGCCTTTTGGTATCAGGCAACTCTCTAAAAGTATAAGTGTAAGTATAAGGTGCTAATCTGTATCATATAAAGGGATTTTCATAGCAGGAGCTCCCCACACAATGAAATCACAAGTATGGACAAAGCCAAAAATCAAATGTTCAACATATACTTATTGTAAAGCAACCAGAAAAACAAAACAACAAACAAAAAGACTAGAACTCCTTACAATAAAACAAAAATATAGGTTTATTATAAGAATGCTAGCAAACTGAAGGGGAAAACAGAGTTCTCTGTCTAAATGAAAAATAATTATAAAGGTTTTCAGAGATATTTTGTACTTTTTTCCATCCATCCTTTTTTTAATTATCTTTGAAGTGTAAAGGGAAAAAAACCCAGAACTCTTTCTGATTAATTACAAAACAAAAAAATAATACAATAAACTATGATAACAATGAACTAGAAGTCCTTACCTTGCAAGGAAAACAGCATGGTGTGAATGATGAAAATATACCAAGGTATCATTAAATTGACTTTTCCCACAATGTTCATTTCAGTTCAGCCTCTCACCCAGAAATATATCCAAATAGTTGGCCTTGGCTATGAGGGCATCTTAGAGGTCTCTGTCTTTGTGGTGTATTTAAATACTTATAAACATGGATATGAAACAACACAGAAAACAAGAAAAGAAAAAGAATTGCCAGGGCCCCTAACTCCACACAACTTCAGAACCTTTTGAAAACTTGCCTGCAACTTCTCTGGCTGTTTCTCATTAGTGATGCATGGTGACTCTTTACCTAAGCCCGTATTAGTTACACACACACACACACACACACACACACACACACACACACACACACCCATGCACACCTGAAAATTGTGCTCCTTTTTGGGAGGGACTGAATCAACCTTTTATAACACTTGAATGCAAAAAAAAAAAAAAAAGCCATTGCTTCTTCATAATACTTTGACAGACATCTTACCAAATATTAGTCCATTTCAAGCACTAAATGCATGAAACTCACTATTGACCTTTTTTTTGAAAAAGCTACAAAAACTTTTACATTGATCTCTCTTCATTGCTCTCCTAGAAAACTTCAAGTAGCTTTAGAAAGAAGCTAACAAGGAATTCATGTAAAATGCAGCCATTTCCATCTCTGGAGCCAATATGTCATCAAAGTGTACAAATGCTTTAGTCTGCTTCTATAGATGTTTCTTTCCTACCTCCATCAGTGAAACATGAAACCATTAAAAGAGACTGATGTCAATCATTTTTACTTCAATACTCTGAGGACCTGTGATTATGTCTCACTGACTCCTTTATGGATACAGATTGGAATGCCTCTATGACTGTAATAGAAATCCTTTATCTTAGGAAAAAAATTTAAGTGACTCACCCAACCTTCATCCAGACTTCTCTACTCTGCACCTCACTTTTCCATTCTCTAAGATGAGTAGCTAAATAGCCACAATAATAACCCTTTTATTCTTCTCTTAGAATTTCATGTATCCTTGTAAGATATCTTTATAATATTTCACAATGAGATTCCTAGAGACAAGACAGGTAGCTCTAATGAATATTAAGTCCAATAAGGTAAAATGTCCATATTTACTGTTACTGAATTGTTTATCTTCCTGAATTATTATAACTTGTATTTTATAGATGAGGATGGAGTAGATAAAGAATTAATCCACCTTCATATAGGCCTTATACCCTGACATAATACTAGACACTGAACCTCCAGTCTCCCTTGTAAAACACCAGAATTTGTCTCTTACTGCTCTTCAGTAGTTGCCCAGTTTTCTCAGTTAAAGATTAGTCATCAATATATATTTTCCACAAGACACCTTCATGATTTATGTGAAATTTCCTACCCTTCTTCATACATCCCACAGCCAACTTAACCTTGTTCTTGTCTTCATGTGTCATCATTTCTTGTGTCTCACTATCTACATATGTCACCAGATACATAAATGTAAATAATTACTGAGGAAAAAAAAGGTTTTAAAGTATATCCCATTGATTGGGGATTAGCTAATGGTATACTGATGTAATTAAATGTTGCTGTGTCATAAATCATAATGAATATAGAGAATTCAGAGAATGGTGGAAAGATCTATATCAACTGAATCAGAGTGAAGCATTCACAATCATGAAGCCAATATACAAAATGGCTACAATAATGTAAATGTAGACCTCCCACCCACCTCTGCAGAAGTGGGGAAATATGGGTGCAAAATATTGAATATATTATCAATTTTGATTAATTTACACTAAATTTGTTTAATCTACTTGATTAGATTAGAATATACTCATATGTCATTAGTATTGCTGAATTCCCTTTTTCTCTTTTTTATTCCTTGTTTCAGTGAATGGTTCTCTTGGTATGGGAGATACCCAGAATGAAGGTGATACAAAAGCAAACGATACAAATATTTTAAAAATTAAAGGTAAAGAGAAAATAAAGGCTTATTTTTTTTTCTTTTCCCTTACCATGTAATTGCCCATTTGCAAGTCCAGGGAAGATGAGAAGCCATAGAGATGAAGGTCAAAGAACATCAAAATTCACACATATGGACACACAATTGCACACATAACTTTGTTCAGTAGTTTTGACTGGTTGGTTTGCAAATAACAGGTATTCAAAAGATATTTGTTATTGATAGATTGGCTATTAATCAGTTACTAATAATTAAACTGATATTACATTCAGACAAATGACCAATATGGGATAGGTAACTTAGTAAAAATAATTGAATGGACTAATTGTATATAGATTTGATGTTAATCTAGTCTAAAATGTATGTCCACCAAACCACCAACAAATGTAATAAAACATTCTAGTCATAGTAGAAAATGAGGAACAAATTCCTAAGTGTTCATTGGAGTTGTTTTTTTTAAGGCAATAATATTTCTTAAAGTTGATTCAAAGGTTTTGAGTAGGTGTTTAGAAAGTTAGAAAAGCCCATCTTTCTAATTTATTTTTCTTTTCACATTAATTTTGATACAGATTTGGGATTTTATAGGTATAGAAAGCTCTCAGGGTGGAAAGTTCATCAACTGTTGCAAATCTGTATTTGTAACTTACAGTTTTAGGGAGTTGACTGGGTATGAATAGTTATGCGATCTGCAATTTGTGTTCATATTAAAGATGTAAACTCTTATTTTTCTGATGCCAGTGCTTATCTTCTATGTAAAATGTTAGCCTTTGTTTTTATATTATAGAGTATAAATTTATCGTCTCAGGAGAAGTGGAAATCCCAATTTATTATTATTATTATTATCATTATTAATGATAATGTCATTAAGAACATCCTCTCTAGGACTGTCCAACCCCTCACCAAACTATGACAAATGAATTTGAATAATTATTATTATAATAACAATGGAAATCATATAGTACTTTAAGATTTTCAAAGTGTTTTGCATATTTTGCCTCATTTAGTCTTAACAACCCTGCAAGGTAAATTATTATTATCTTCACTTTAGAGACAAGGAAGCTGAGGCTGGGAGAGTTGAAGTGTACTATTTATTATCAAACAGTTAGAAAGCATCATCAAAATCAACTACTAAGCACCTTGCCTAGTTCACAGTAGCATCTAGTTCTGCCAACTTACATATTAAGCCAATATATGAAAAATGAATAGTCTCTAGATTTCACTTTAAGAAATACTCTTTTTGTGGCATTTTATTTTCCCAATGTGTCACTGGAACAGTTCTTTTTTAATTCTCATTTTCAATTAGAGACTCTAGGCAAGACCTCCTGGAAAACTAGTTAAATATCCTTGCTTCTAAAAAAAAAAAGAATTGAATATTCAGAGCCATTATACTTTGCAAGTTCTCCTAACATCTGGTCAGACAATAAGTTTGATAACAGAGTCTCCAAAGCAAAACTACATTAAAAATGAAAATTTTCTATGAAAACTTCATGAAAAATTTTATTTCCTAAATAAGCTGACATTTTATGTTCTTTTTGAAAACAGTACTATCTTATGAATTTCAATCTTATATCAAATTTTATTTCCTACCATCTTTATACATTTAATGGATGGTAAAAATCACACACACACACACACACACACACACACACACACACACACACACACACACTGAGAGGGGAAAAAACCTAAATATGTAAAGGAAAAAATCTAATAATGAGGAGAAATGGATAGATAGAAGTAGACATGAATGTGCTCTCTTCAGAACTTGAAAAATGCAGCAAAAAAATAATAAAGGAAGATGTTAAAGACAAAATTAGAAATTCTGGAAGCTGAAGAGACAAATACAATTGAAAAAAATAAGAAATTTATAAACAAAACTAAGATCTGTTTTGTTTAAAGTTATAGATAAATCATTATCTGATCTGATCAAAAAAGGGTACCCAAACTGCCGATATCAAAGACAGAAAAAAAGGTAATTCACAATAAGTAAAGAGAAAATTTTTTAAATTATTATAAACAACTTTGCCCTATTATATGCTAACGAAATTGATCATTTAAATGAAAAGGATGAATTTTTTCAAAAATATAAAATACCTATTTTAATAGAACAATAAATAAAGAATTTAAATGACCTTTCAGAAAAAAAATTTGAAAAAGCTATAAAGGAACTTTCAAATGAGAAAAAATAAATCCAAGAATCCAATGAATTTATAAGAGAATAATGATTCCCCTCACCATAAGAAAAAAGGAAGGAAAAAAGAAAGGAATGGGCATTGACAAAAGAGTTTTAAAACTACATAGAAGAAATCAGTAGCAAGTTCAGAGGGAGACATGGGCACACACAGCAGTATACTGGAACAACCATGTTAAATTTACCATGTACTTTTAAAAATATGCACATAATAGGGGTTCACAGTATCATATACAATCCTCTTTTTCTTTCTTCTTTGTATAAGGAAATGTTCATATTTGTTTATGTTTGTCAAATTCATAACAATAAAAGAGAAAAAAGCTTAAAATATACACAGAAAAGAGCTGAAAGAAGTTCAGAAAGGAATATAGATATAGAGCAGCATTGATTTTATTTTGTTAAATGTAGAGGAAGGTTTTTTTTTTAATTATGTAAAAGAGGCATCGTTTCATACATATCTCTTTTTTGTTCTTTTTATATGGAAACATTCCAGTTCGTGGCTATGTTATGAGTTCTTAATTGAAAAAATAAAATTTAAAAACTAAAATATAAAAAGCACAAATATCCAACATTCTTTCACTTCCTTATGAAACCATCAGACAAAGAGTAGAAGCTTGAGCACAGGCATAATCACCTGTCCTAAGAAGCTGGGGTCCAAGGGCTAATTCAGGTGAAAGCCTCTATGACTGTTGCCTCATGTAATCCTCACTGTCCACCTTATGCTGACAGCTTGTATATTTCATTCCCACCTTACAAAGGGAGTTTGGCAGACAGATGAGTCACAAGCAGTTTGTGAAAAGATATTAAATTAACAGTCTGAAGCTGCCTTGTATTGTGGTGAATAAAAAGTGCCCTTCTTGCTAAGAGAGTGAGGCACATTTTCCCACATGGAACATGATCTTTAAAAACTGAGCCATGTCTCAACCCCCTTTCCACAAAAGTCCACATTAAAAACAATAGGCAAGGAAACACTTTGTTGGGCTGTATTTCATATTTCTGTCCTGTGAAGGAGCTTCTAAAAATGTCACTTGGAAATCATTGGGGGAAACACAAACTTTTCCAGCTTTCACTCTTGGTATATTAATTTAGATTGAATTGAATAAGTTTTATTCTCACCCTTATTTCATTCTGCTAATGAAACATTAGGAATTCTCTCATTTGGTTTTCTTTTTTTTTCTTTTTAAAAATAATTATTTATTTATATCTATAGTTTTTACATTGCCTGGATTTCTCCATGTATCTTATCCTTTTCCCTTCCCAGAAAGTCATCCCATATAACAAATATCTTTTATTAATAAAAAGAAGAAAAACCCCTGCAAATTTGATCAGCACATTGAAAAATCTGACATTATATGCATTATATCCATCTCTGCACCTCTGCAAAGCACTCCTACTTTTCTGAGATGAATATATTTTAGGTTATTAGCATGAGAGCTGTAATTAGGGATTCTGGCACCTAGAACAAATTCTTTGATGGAAGCAGGGGAATTGTGTGACAGTTCAGCCTCAAGGCAATTTCAAGGAAGGAAAGATAGAGAATCTAAGCAATGGTTCCATAGGTTTTTTTTCCAGGAAAGGCAGGTCCCAAGATCAGAGTGCCAGTATAACAAAAGACCTCAGTATATCTAGCCTGTCACAAAAATGACAAAGGTCTTTCATTCCAGATATTTTCTGACCCATCATCACAGCAACTGAACTTTCTGAATGTCTACTGTAGAGAAATATGACCACCACACCCACTCTACCCACTATTTTCTTAAATGTATTGTCCCCTGTTAGAATGTAAGATCTATAAGAGCAGAGACAGCCTTGGTTTTGAATCTGGATTCCAAGTCCTTAGCTCAATGCCTGACATACAGTGAGCATGTAATAAATGATTTTTCATCAATCAATCAAGTATTTATTAAAAAATTAATATATACCAGGAGTTGTGTTAAGTTCTGAGAATATAAATGTAATAATTGAAACTATCCTTGCTTACCTTCTAAAGGTAAGAATTGCCATTTTTATTGGTGACACACCATTAAAATTATGAATCCATGCAGATACCAGAGATATCATTCATCTGCGTATCCTCCCCAGTTCTTAGAGTATCTTATGCCTTGTTTATGCTCAAAGACCCTTATTGAATTAATAAATGAATGAACAATATAATGAAAAAGAAAAAACTAGATTATTGGGAGGTGATGGCCAATCTATTGGATCAGAGAAAAATTCAGATGAACAACTAATCTTAAGACAGATATTACCTTGCAAATGTATTAAACAAATGTAAGGATAACAGTACAATTTTCTACAAAATTAATTGCTTTCATGTAACCCAAGTAGTAGCTTCATGGGCCCCAAGAAGATGCTAAATCAAGGTGTAAGGATGTTAGTCACCATGGGGAGGAAATATATTCCACTCCCACCACTATGCTGGCACCCTGGGAGAAAGACATATTTGCCCACTGTTGATTATATTAGTTCAAATGAGATAATTTTTGAAAAGCATTTGCAAAGAGCTAAGCACTCTGGAAATGTGAACTATGATCACTGTTATTACTACAAATCTGAGAAATATTGCCTAGAACTGACAAGTCTACACTCAACACATATAAAGAATCTGAATTTAGTTCTTTACAAGATACTGTGATGTGCCATCAATGCTGTTTAGAGATCTAGTGCTTAGTAATTTGAGAAATATTTCATATAACAATTTTAAAACAATATTATTTGAGAGATCTTTTGAAGAAGAATATGACATTCCATAAGACACTTCATTTTTTCTCATCTGTTTCTCCTTTATGATTTCTGATTTATCAAGGAAAGGAGTTAACTCATCACATATTAACCTATGGATTAATTTCTTATTTCAGGACACTATGTTAAGAGGCAGTGTAGCATTATGGTATCAGAGTCTGGAAGACTGAGGTTCAGATTCTACCTCTGGCATATATTGGTTGTGGGACCCTGGGCAAATAATTTAATTTCTCTATTCTCTAGGCAACTCTGTAAGACTGGGTGGATTGTAGCCTACTTATAACCTGCAGAGAAGGTATGAATTTGTACTGGTCGAGAAAATTTTCTGGGTATCAATGAAATAATAGGTCTAACAAACTAAGATCTTGCATGAAAAACTTAATTAAAAGTAAAGTGAAGGGAGGATTCTGTGGAAGATGGCAGAGTAGGTGAGAAAATTCTAAGCTCTCCAGATTTCCCGTGCAAACAAGATAAAAGAGAGCCTAAGGGCAAACAGAGGGCAGTAAAAATAAATAAAACTTCTGAGCAGAATAGTAGTCCTCCTGGGACAATCACAGAAGATCAGAAGAAAAATCCCTGAAACGAGATTTGGGCCCAGTGAAGAATAAACACTTCCACATAATCCAGGCAAACCCTGGGGCTAAATGCCTTGGGAGGTAGCCTTGTCCTATCCACGGGAACTTTCACTTTCAAGACAGTGTAATCTGAGCCCTAGGAAGATTGAGAGAATCTTTGCTGATAAAAAAAAAAAAAAAGCCAGACCTAGCAGTGGGAGACACAGCCCTAGGCAACAATGAATCAGCACACACCTAGTAAGTACAGAAGCAGTGGTGCAAGAACACTTGCTGGTTGTGGACACCTCCCTGAAGACAGAGTTTTTGGTTTTGTTTCCAAGAAAGAGAAGAGAACTGAAGGACAACCTGAGGCCAGAGGCACTATCCCCATACTCCAAGAGTAGACGTGATTACAAAAAATAAGTTGATACAATTTTTTTTTAATGACCAGGCAAAGGTGAAAGAATTCAACCATAGAAAATTACTATGGGAAGAGAGAAGACAGGGTTCATCTTCAGAGGAGAATACTGAAGCAAAAAAACCTCTTCTACCCCAAAAGTAATAACAAATGGTAACCTGCCAAAAAGAATTCATAGAAAAACTTTAAAAAGACTTTAAAAGTCAAACAAGAGAGATTAAGGAATTTTTTTTAAAAAATAAGAACAATCCAAGAAAAAAAGATTATGAGAAGAAAGTTAACCAATCAAAAAAGGAGATCCAGAATCTTAAGGAAGAAAATGACTCCTTGAAAATTAGAATTGGGCAAAGGGAAGCCAGTGAAGTTATGAGACCAAGAAATAAAATAAAATATAAAGAATGAAAAAAATAGAAGAGAATGTGAAACATCTTATAATAAAAGCAACTGATCTAGAGAACAAATCAAGAAGAGAAAACATAAGAATAATCAGACTATCTGAAAGCTATGATCAAAAAAAGAATCTTGATACAATATTACAAGAAATAACTAAAGAAAATTGTCCTGAAGCATGAAAACAAGAGATGAAAATGGAAATAGAAAAAAATTCACTGATCATCACCTGAAAGAGATTCTATAAAGAAATTCTGAAATCCCCAGCTCAATGATAAAATATTACAAGCAACAAGAAAAAAAAATTTTAATGGCAATGCCACAATTATAATCATACAAGATCTAACAGTGGCAACACTAAAAGATGGTAGGTCTTGGAACACTATATATTGAAGACAAAAGAACTGGGGTGGCAAACAAAAATATCATTACAAACAAAGCTAAGTATAATTTTGAATGAAAAAAGAGGATATTTAATGAATTGTCAGACTTTTCAGACTAAATTAAAAAAAAAAACCTGAACTCAATAAAAGATTTGACATATAAGATCCAAGAGAAATATAAGGTACATATCAAAGCCTAATTACAAGGGACTCCATCCATAAGGAAAGACTGTTTACCTTTTATATGAGAAAATGTAAAATGTATGTCTAAGATTGTAAGATTGTTATTAGTAACTGGGTGGTTTGTAAGAATGATTGGGGGGAGTAGAAACAGCTCATCCAAGCCACTCTGCCCCCAGATTCCCCCCAAACTATGTAAAAGGGGACTCTGAACAACTTCTGGAACACAAGCACCCATAGAACGACACAGAGAAGCTAACCTCCCGCTGAGGACAGCCCAGCAGCCCTGCAGGAAGGACCAGCGCAGCGGTCTGCGACCTGGCAGCGTGCAGAGCGCAGGAGCCGAGCCGAGCCCAGGTCCGCATGAGCCGAGGTTTTAGCCCCAGGGCGGCAGGGCCAGCAGCCAGCTGGAGGAACCCCAGAACACCAGGAGCTGGGGCGACTCCAGAATTATCAACATAGACTTGCCTGGGACAAAGTAAGAGGTTAGTGTCCTATGGACTCTGGGACTGGTATTAGGGAATGCGTCGGCTCCCTTCCCTGGGGGCTAGAAGCCGCTGAGGACAAACACCATTTTGTAGTTTTCAGAGGCAGCTCCCACTCCCAGCCTGCAAATTTGTAGGAAGATCCACCGATCAGTCTTGGGGGGTAATCGCTCTTGCTTTAATCTCCCTGGATCTGGATTGTGATCTAGGGTGGAAGTCGTGGGTGGGTTTACAGCTTGCCAGAAACAGAAGTTGCCCCCCACACATTCGGGACGAAAATTCCTCTATCTGGCCTTAAAGCCATAGTGGGCCAACAAGCCCAAAAGTCAAGCAATTAAGTGGCAACATGCCAAGGCAAAGGAAACAGAAAAATGCAACCCTAGACTCCTATTTTGGGGGCATAGAGCGGGAAAAGGACTGTGAGGTCAGAAGTCCTGCTCCAAAAGCCCCAGGGGAAAACATGAGCGGGTTGCAAGCCATAGAGGACCTTAAGAAGGACTTTAAAAATCAAATAAGAGAAGTGGAGGAAAAAATTGGAAAGAGAAATAAGAAGGATGCAGGAAAAGTATGAAATGAGGGTCAACAGCCTGACTGAGGAAAACAACACCTTAAAAAATAGACTAACTCAAATGGCAAAGGAGGCCCAAAAGGGCAATGAGGAGAAGAATGCCTTAAAAAGTCGAATTTGCCAGATGGAAAAAGAAATCTCAAAAGTTCACTGAGGAGATTCATTCCTTCAGAGTTAGACTGGAGCAAATGGAAGCTAGTGACTTTATGAGAAATCATGATGCTGTTAAGCAGATCCAAACAAATGAAAGATTAGAAGGCAATGTGAAATATCTCATGGGAAAAACCAATGACCTGGAAAATAGATCCAGGAGAGACAATTTAAAAATTATTGGACTACCTGAAAGCCATGATCAAAGAAAGAACCTAGAAATCACCCTTCAAGAAATTCTCAAGGAAAACTACCCTGATGTTTTAGATCCAGAGGGCAAAATAGAGGTTGAAAGAATCCACAGATCACCTCCTGAAGAAGATCCCAAAAAGAAAACTCCCAGGAATATTATAGCCAGGTTCCAGAATCCCCAGATCAAGGAGAAAATACTACAAGCAGCCAGGAAGAACAATTTCAATATTGTGGAAACACAATCAGAATAGCCCAGGACCTGGCAGCTTCTACACTGAGGGATCGAAGGGCATGGAATACGATATTCCAGAGGGCAAAAGAACTGGGAATGAACCCAAAGGTCACCTACCCAGCAAAACTGAGTATTTTGTTTCAGGGGAAAATATGGTCATTCAGTGGAATAGAGGACTTTCAAGCATTCTTGAGGAAAAAACCAGAATTGAATGGAAAATTTGACACCCAGACACAAGAAGGAAAAGATGCCTGAGAAGGTAATCAGGGAAAAGAAATCAAAAGGAACTTATCAAAGTTGAACTATTTACATTCCTATATGGAAAAGCAATAACTGTGACTGATGATATCTTTCTCACTATGAAAATAATGGAAGAAGGGGGTGTGGTCATATGAATACATATGTGAATGTGTGTGTATATGGTTACAGTTATATATGGATAGAGGGCATAAGTTGAAGTTGTTGGGAAGGGAGAATACTCAAGGGATGAAATTATGAGGTGAGAGAGGAAAGTGGCAAGAGGAGATGGGGAGAGACAGGGTAGTGTAAACTATCCCATGCAGAAGAAGCAAGGGGAAGTGGTTGCAAAAGAGGGGAGAATAAGGAAGGCTAAAAAGGCAAAACCACATTCACATTGAATTTGGTTCAGGAAGAAAATGACATACATACTAAATGGGATATCTCAACCTATAGCAGGATAGGAGGAAGGGGGATGGGAGGAAGGATGATGGATGGGAGGGCATCCATGGGGTGAGGGGAGGTTGGAAGTACCCACTATAAAAGAGGGACAGGATCATGTAGGGAATGGACCAGGTGGGGGGTGGGATGAGTGGGAGGGAATTATAATCAATCTTGTACAATATATCTACTATGATAATGTTTTGCATAGCTAGACATGTACAACATATACTGAATTACTTATCTCCCAAGAGGGAATGGGCAACAAGGGAGGAAGGAAATGGATCTGTAATTTGAGGTCGTAACATTAAATGTTTCAAATATACATAAATACTATTAGTAATACTCTTTTGCTTGTAATAGGGAGATAAGATGTGCAGGCATTGGGATGCAAAGACTCACCTTCCTCTAATGGAAAAGTCGATGGGGGTATGGGAGAAGGTATGGGAGAGAGCAGATTGGAGGAAGCGATATCTTATGGGATTACTATTCTGGGAGGTTGGGTAGGGGAATAATGGGGGGAAAATGATTGTAACTCAAAATCTGGCGGAAATGAATGATGTAAAACAGAAGTTAATAAAGCATTTGTTTAAAAAAATTAAAAAAAAGAATGATTGGGGTAGGCCTCAGTATGATATGATTTTAAAGATAAAACTGTTAAGGAGCAGGTAAAAAGAGTTAGTATTATATACAAATGAGGTGTAAGATGAAGAACTGACACAGGAATTAGATGGGGGAGGAGGGCTGGAAGTTCTAGAACCCTACTCTCATTGGGAATGGGTTTAAGAGAGAGATTATATATATATATATATATATATATATATATATATATATATATATATATATATATATATAACACTAAGTAGATCGTGGGGGGCGGGGATAAGGGAGGGATTTTTAGAAGGAGACTGAGGGAATAGGATATGAGGGGGGAAATACAAGGGTATTTAGATCAAGTGGAATGGGAAGATAAGGGAGGTATCCTTGCAGAGGAAGATAGGAGGTTAAGAAATAGGAGGGCAAGGTATCAGGTAGAAGTAAAGCAAAGTAGTCAGGAGGGATAGGAAATAAGAGAAACACAAACATAAAATAAAGATCAGGAGTAAAATTTATTAGGAAAAAAAAGCAGGGGTAGTAATAATTATCTCAGACAAAGTTAAAGCTAAAATGGATTTAATCATGAAAGAAAAACAGGGAAACTACACTATATGTCAGACATAATAATCAATATTGTTTTAAATTATTTAAAATAACTAGACAGTATAAGGAGGGAATATTGCTGTGTTGTAAGAAATGACAAGTGGGTGAACTTAGAAAAATATGGAAAGACTTTGATTTATAAAGAAAAAGGCTTATCCACCCTCAGAGAAACAAAGGACAAATAAGCATAGTATGGTTTTATATTGTTATTAATAATTATTGAGATAGCACTCCCTTCAGTGGTATAGATTATTACCTATCTGTGCCTCCTCCTTCTCTGTGGCTCTTGGCCATGTCTTCCTAATACATAACTCTAGCATCACATGACCAAAAATTTTGGCCCCTCTTTGTATAAAGCTCTTCTGACTTTCAAGAAGGTGCTGTAGTGGAAAGAATGTTGAACTCAAAACCAGATAAAACTGAGAGTGAAAGACTTGAATCCCACCACTAACAATTAAAAAAAATTAGAAAACAGAATGGTTTCTACTCTTAATCTTACATTTTGATATGGGGCAGACAAAACACAAAAGGGAACTAGGAGGGACAGAAGTTGAGAAGGAAAGTAGCAGCCATCCAGATCAGAAAGCTGGTGTGGAAGTAAAGCACATCTGTGTAGTGGTGAAGCAGGTCAGAGAGTGAGTCAGAAAGAAAGAGTAAACAGACCAGACCTTCTCATATGATTTCCCTGTGAGAACTCACTAGAAATTGAGTCAGCCTCAATTTCATTTGATTTATACATCATGTTTTGAAAACCTTCAAGTGCTATATTTCACCTACTACTTCTTCCTACTCCAGTCTGCCATGATGACATTCAGCCCAACCCATGAAAGGTCCTATCCTGGAGTCAGAGAAATAGTACATCTGTGCCTCTTCAGAGCAAGGTAGGGTCCTGTAGGTGCTTGTGATTGAGGCCTCAGACAGACAGAGGTCTGGAGCCTCTGGGAAGATATAAACCAGGAGCTTTTGAACTTGAATCCTGGCCTCCTGTGGCATTCTCTTGAAGCCTATAAAGACCCCTTCCCAGAATAAGGTTTTCAAATACATAAAATAAAATACTTGGGATTACAAATAAAACAAATTTTACGGAAATATGGTTATCCAAAAAAAAAATTTAAGAAGAAAAACCAGGAGCAAGATGATAAAAAAAAAGACAGAGACTTGCTTGAGCTTCCCCCCAAACCTTTTCAAATACCTTTAAATAATGACTCAAAACAATTTCTAGAGAGACAGAGCCCACACAAAGACAGAGTCAAACAATTTTCCAGCCCAAGACAACTTAGAAGATCAACAGGAAAGGTCTGTTACACCAAGGTAATAATAGAGCACAACCCAGAACAGACCAGGTCTCAGCAAACCATGAGCAGGCCTTGAGAGTGACTGAAACCTATCTACTTCTGGACCTCTGAGACCATCAACACTGAGGGGCTGGACATCTGCTCAGGAGATTACAGGGGTCTCTTTTCTAGCACCAGGGGCACGACTCTACTGCTTTGCCCACACTCAGATCCAGGTTGCAGTTCTAAGTGGCAGTCACAGGGAGAAGAGGAACACTAGCACACCAGATCTTGTGGCTGCAGGGAAGCAAGGACCCTTCTCACAGTTCCAGTGTGGAAAAGAGTGTGGTCACTCACAGACCAGTGCACAGTAAAAGGGAGTAGTAAACACACTCTCCCTAGATCGTACCACCTTAGAAGTACTGAAAACTTACAGGTCCCCATAATCACTTTGGAAAAGAGCTACACAAAAAACCTGAAGCTTGGGATGGGAAGCAGAGCCCTACTTTTGCAGAGATAAAAGTCAAGAAATAGTCTAGAAAATGGATAAAAAATAGAAAAATATCCTGACTATAGAAAGTTACTATGGTGACAGGGAAGATTAAATCACAAACTCAAAAGAGGATAACAAAGTCAAAATTCCTATATCCAAAGGCTCAAAGAAAAATATGAATTGGCCACAGGCCATGGAAGAGCTCAAAAATGATGTTAAAGGGGGTGGAGTCAAGATGGCGGAGTAGAAACAGCTCAACCAAGCCACTCTGCCCCCAGATTCCCCCCAAACTATGTAAAAGGGGACTCTGAACAACTTCTGGAGCACAAGCACCCACAGAACTACACAGAGAAGCTAACCTCCTGCTGAGGACAGCCCAGCAGCCCTGCAGGAAGGACCAGCGCAGCGGTCTGCGACCTGGCAGCGCACAGCGGGCAGAGCACAGGAGCCAAGCTGAGCCCAGGTCCGCTGGAGTCACGGTTTTAGCCCCAGGGCGGCAGGGCCAGCAGCCAGCTGGAGGAACCCCAGAACACCAGCAGCTGTGGCGACTCCAGAATTATCAACATAGACTTGCTTAGTACAAAGTAAGAGATTAGTCTCCTATGGACTTTGGGACCCATATTAAGGGAATGTGTTGGCTCCCTCCCCTGGGGGCTAGAAGCCGCTGAGGGCAAAAGCCATTTTGTAGTTTTCAGAGGCAGCTCCAGCTTCCGGCCTGCAAATCTGTAGGGAGATCCAGCGATCAGTCTTGGGGGGTAATCGCTCTTGCTTTAATCTCCCTGGATCTGGACTGTGATCTAGGGTGGAAGTTGTGGGTGGGTTTACAGCTTGCAAGAAACGGAAGTTGCCCCCCACACGTTCGGGACGAAAATTCCTCTATCTGGCCTTAAAGCCATAGTGGGCCAACAAGCCCAAAAGTCAAGCAATTAAGCGGCAACATGCCAAGGCAAAGGAAACAGAAAAATGCAACCCTAGACTCCTATTTTGGGGGCATAGAGCAGGAAAAGGACTGTGAGGTCAGAAGTCCTGCTCCAAAAGCCCCAGGGGAAAACATGAGCGGGTTGCAGGCCATAGAGGACCTTAAGAAGGACTTTAAAAATCAAATAAGAGAAATGGAAGAAAAATTGGAAAGAGAAATGAGAAGGATGCAGGAAAAGTATGAAATGTGGGTCAACAGCCTGACTGAGGAAAACAACACCTTAAAAAATAGACTAACTCAAATGGAAAAGGAGGCCCAAAAGGGCAATGAGGAGAAGAATGCCTTAAAAAGTCGAATTTGCCAGATGGAAAAAGAATCTCAAAAGTTCACTGAGGAGATTCATTCCTTCAGAGTTAGACTGGAGAAAATGGAAGCTAATGACTTTATGAGAAATCAAGATGCTGTTAAGCAGATCCAAACAAATGAAAGATTAGAAGGCAATGTGAAATATCTCATGGGAAAAACCAATGACCTGGAGAATAGATCCAGGAGAGACAATTTAAAAATTATTGGACTACCTGAAAGCCATGATCAAGGAAAGAACCTAGAAATCACCCTTCAAGAAATTTTCAAGGAAAACTGCCCTGATGTTTTAGATCCAGAGGGCAAAATAGAGGTTGAAAGAATCCACCGATCACCTCCTGAAAAAGATCCCAAAAAGAAAACTCCCAGGAATATTATAGCCAGGTTCCAGAATCCCCAGATCAAGGAGAAAATACTACAAGCAGCCAGGAAGAAACAATTTCAATATTGTGGAAACACAATCAGAATAGCCCAGGACCTGGCAGCTTCTACACTGAGGGTTGGAAGGGCATGGAATATGATATTCCAGAGGGCAAAAGAACTGTGAATGAACCCAAGGGTCACCTACCCAGCAAAACTGAGTATTTTGTTTCAGGGGAAAATATGGTCATTCAGTGGAATAGAGGACTTTCAAGCATTCTTGAGGAAAAAACCAGAATTGAATAGAAAATTTGACATCCAGACACAAGAAGGAAGAGATGCCTGAGAAGGTAATCAGGGAAAAGAAATCAAAAGGAACTTATCAAAGTTGAACTATTTACATTCCTATATGGAAAAGCAATAACTGCGACTGATGATATCTTTCTCACTATGAAAATAATGGAAGAAGGGTGTGTGGTCATATGAATACATATGTGAATGTGTGTGTATATGGTTACAGTTATATATGGATAGAGGGCATAGGTTGAATTTGTTGGGAAGGGAGAATACTCAAGGGATAAAATTATGAGGTGAGAGAGGAAAGTGGCAGGAGGCGATGGGGAGAGACAGGGTAGGGTAAACTATCCCATGCAGAGGAAGCAAGGGGAAGTGGTTGCAAAAGAGGGGGAGAATAAGGAAGGCTAAAAAGGCAAAACCACATTCACATTGAATTTGGTTCAGGGAGAAAATGACATACATACTAAATGGGATATCTCAACCTATAGCAGGAAAGGGGGAAGGGGGGTGGGAGGAGGGATGATGGATGGGAGGGCATCCTTGGGGTGAGGGGAGGTTGGAGGTACCCACTATAGAAGAGGGACAGGATCATGTAGGGAATGGACCAGGTGGGGGGTGGGATGAGTGGGAGGGAATTATAAGCAGCCTTGTACAATATATCTACTATGATAATGTTTTGCATAGCTAGACATGTACAACATATACTGAATTATTTCTCTCCCAAGAGGGAATGGGTGACAAGGGAGGAAGGAAATGGATCTGAAATTCGAGGTCGTAACATTAAATGTTTCAGATATATATAAATACTATTGTTAATACTCTTTTGCTTGTAATAGGGAGATAAGATGTGCAGGCATTGGGACACAAAGATTCACCTTCCTCTAATGGAAAAGTCGATGGGGTATGGGAGAAGGTATGGGAGAGAGCAGATTGGAGGAAGCGATATCTTGTGGGACTGCTATTCTGGGAGGTTGGGTAGGGGAATACTGGGGGGGAAATGATTGTAACTCAAAATCTGGCGGAAATGAATGATGTAAAACAGAAGTTAATAAAGCATTTGTTTAAAAAAAATGATGTTAAAAATCAAATAAGAGAGGTTGAGGAAAAGTTGGGAAGAAAAATGAGAGCAATGTAAGAAAATTATGAAAAAAGAATCAATATCTTAGTAAAGGAGGCACAAAATAACACATTAAAAAGTAGAGCAGGGGTGGAGTCAAGATGGCGGAGTAGAAACAGCACTTCTGAGGAGCTCCAGCCCACACCACTTCAAAGTTATGTAAAAGGAGGAATCTGAACAATCTCTGGAGCTCCCAAGCCCACAAAATGACACAGAGAAGCTAACCTCCCGATGAGTACAGCCTGGCAGCCCAGCAGTGAGCAGCCAGCACAGCGCTCTGGGAGCCAAGCCCAGACCCGGGTAACTCAGAGGTTTTAGCCCCAGGGCGGACAGACCAGCAGCTGGCTGGAGGGACACCAGAACACCAGCAGCTGTGGCATTTCCAGAATTATCAATATATAGATGCCTGGAACAAAGTGAGAGGTCAGTGCCCTATGTACTTTGGGACTGGCTGGGAGAGTGTGTCAGCTTCTTCCCCTGGGAGTGAGAAGCCACTGAAGAGCGGGCGCAGCTTTCACCACTTTGCCACATTGCAGCTTCAGCTCCTGGCCTGTGAACTGTAGGGGGATCCAGCGATCAGTCTGGGGGGTAATTACTCTTGCTTTACCCTTCTTGGGTTGCTGGATTGCTGTCTGGGGTGGTGGTCTTGGGATGTGTGACCAGCTTGCAAGAGTGTGTGGAGGCTTCAGAGAGGGCACCCAACTAATACCTCCGGGCAGTTGAGAAAACCCCAGTGTTTGGGACAGAAGCTCCCCTGGCTGGTAGCAGAGTCTTGTTGTGGCAACAAGCCCCCAAATCAAGTAATTTAGTGGCAACATGCCTAGGCAAAGGAAACAAAATAAACAGAAAAATTCAACATTAGACTCCTATTGTGGGGGCAAAGAGGATCAAAGCATGGAACAGGAGGAGGACTGGGAGGTCAGAACTCCTGCACCAAAAGCCCCAAATGAAAATATGAGCTGGTTACAGGCCACAAAGAAGCAGATATTAGAAGTGGGGGGAAAATTGGGAAGAGAAATGAGAAAGATGCAAGAAAAGTATGAAATGAGAGTCAACAGCCTGACTGAGGAAAATTACACCTTAAAAAATAGACTAACTCAAATGGCAAAAGAGGCTCAAAAAGGCAATGGAGGAGAAGAATGCCTTAAAAAGCCAAATTTGCCAGATGGAAAAAGAATCTCAAAAGCTCACTGAGGAGATTCATTCCTTCAGAATTAGATTGGAGCAAATGGAAGCTAGAGACTTTTTGAGAAATCAAGATGCTATTAAGCATATCCAAACAAATGAAAGAATAGAAGGCAATGTGAAATATCTCATGGGAAAAACCACTGACTGGAAAATAGATCCAGGAGAGACAATCTAAAAATTATTGGACTACCTGAAAACCATGATCAAAGAAAGAATCTAGAAATCATACTTCAAGAAATTCTCAAGGAAAATTCCCCTAATGTTTTAGAACCAGAGGGCAAAATACAGGTTGAAAGAATTCACAGATCACCTCCTGAAAAATATTCCAAAAAGAAAACTCTTGGAATATTGTAGCCAGGTTCCAGAATTCCCAGATCAAGGAGAGAATATTACAAGCAGCCAGGAAGAAACAATTTCAATATTGTGGAAACACAATCAGGATAGTGCGGGATCTGGCAGCTTCTACACTGAGGGATTGAAGGGCATGGAATATGATATTCTGGAGGGGAAAGGAGCTGGAATAAAAACCAAGAATCACCTACCCAGCAAAACTGAGTATCATGTTTCAGGGGAAAATATGGTCATTCAGTGGAATAGAGGACTTTCAAGCATTCTTGAGGAAAAAACCAGAGTTGAATAGAAAATTTGACATTCAGACACAAGAAGTAAGAGATGCTTGAGAAAATAAACAGGGAAAATAAATCATAAGGAACTTATCAAAGTTGAACTATTTACATTCCTACATGAAAAAACGATAACTGTAACTGATGAAACCCTTCTCAGTATGAAAATAGCTGAAGAAGGGTATATGGGCATATGAATACATATGTGAATGTGTGTATATATGTTTACAGGTATACATAGATAGAGGGCACAGGTCAAATTTAATGGGAAGGGACAATACTTAAGGGGTGAAATTGAGAGGTGAGAGAGGAACATAACGAGAGGAGATGGGGAGAGACAGAATGGGGTAAGCTATCTCATGTAGAAGAGGCAAGGGAAAGTGGTTTCAGGGGAGGGGAAGAATAGGAAGGCAAAAAGGCAAAACCTTATTCTCAATGAATTTGGTTCAGGGAGAGAATGACATACTTACTAAATGGGATATCTCACCCTACAGGAGGATGTGGGGGGAGATGATGGAAGGGAGGGCAGGCTGGGGAAGAGGGAAGTTGGAAGCACCCACTTTTGAAAAGGGACAGGATCAAAGTGGGGAGTGGACCAGGTGGGAGGTGGGATAGGAGGGAGGGAAATATGGTCAGTCTTTTACAATATATCTACTATGGTAATGTTTTGCATAGCTACACATGTACAACCTATACTGAATTACTTATCTTCCCAGTAAGGGTGGGTGACAAGGGAGGAAGGGAATGAATCTGGAATTTGAAGTTTTAAAATCAAATGTTTTTAAAATATATAAATATTATTATTAATACTATTTTACATATAATTGGGAGATAAGATGTGCAGGCATTGGGGCAAGGGGATTTACCTTGCCCTACTGGAAAAGTCAAAGGGGGTATTGGAGAAGATATGGGAGAGAGCAGTTTGGATGAGGGGATATCCTGTGGGACTGCTATTCTGGGGTCGTGGGTAGGGGAAAAATGGGGAAAAAATTGGAACTCAAAATCTGATGGAAATGAATGATGTAAACCAGAAGTTAATAAAGCATTTTAAAAAAAAAGTAGAACAGGCTGAATGGTAAAAAAAAAAAAAAAGGCACAAAACATCTAACAAGAAGAATGCCTTAAAAGGCAAAATTGGCTGAAAGAATTAAATTTAGAAATATTCTCAAATCAACTTAAAATATTCTTTAATATTATAAATTTCATATAAATACTTAAAGGCTATGATTTCATCACTGTCATGAACTCTCACTAATGAACAGTTCTAAAAAATACCTGGAACACTGAGAAGTTTAGTGACTTGTTCACCATCACATACCCAGTAATCAATGCAAAGTGTTGAAATAAGGACTTTCTAACTTCCAGTCTAAACTGCAAACATGACTACATATTACCTACTGTGCCTTTTTACATAAATCTTCTATTAGTAAAAATAGCCCAGGGAACCCTAGCCTGATCTATTCACTACTCTACATTACCTCTCATTTCTAAAGTTTTTAAATAAACTACCATACAAGAAAAAATTGCAAATAATAAGTTAAGCAAACAAATCAATATATTAAAAATTGCAATTATCAACCCCTCCAAAAGAATTAAGTAAAACATAGTTTATCAACACATCTTGTGCCTGTTTTCCCAGGAGATCTATTAATTGGATGTCAAGGGGATGCCCATCAATTGGGGAATGGGTAAACAAACTGTGGTATACAAAAGTAATGGAATACTATTGTGCTATAAGAAATGAGGAACAGGGGGTCTAGATGGCAAAGTGAATAGAGCACCAGCCCTAGAGTCAGGAGGACCTGAATTCAAATTTGACCTTAGATACTTGATGCACTCAATAGCCACGTGATTTTGGGCAAGTCACTTAACTCCAATTGTGCTCCAAAAAAAGCAAGCAAGCAAAAAGAAAAAAAAAGAAAAGAAAAGAAAAAGAAATGAAGAACAGACGGACTTCATAACTTGGAGAGGCTTTATAAACTGATGCTGAGTGAGGGGAGCAGAACCAGGAGAACTTTGTACACAATTACAGACACATTGTATGTGTGAAGATTAACTTTGACAGACTGGACTCCTCTCAGCAATACAAGGTTAGAAGATAACTACAAAAGACTCATGATGGAAAGGGACATCCACATCCAGAGAAAGAACTACAGAGTCTGCAGATTGAAGCAGACTATTTGCTCTCTCTCTTGTTTGTGTTTTGTTTTGTTCTATCCCTTCTTTTTCATTGTTCAGCCCATTGGTTATGATCCTTTACAACATGATTAACGTTCAATGTGAAGGTATTTGTAGCATCTATGTTTGATTACATGTCTCTGTGAGGGCCTGCTGGGACCCCCTACTTTGGTGACCTCTTCCATTTCTGTCTCATGACACCCACTGAAAAAATCTAGGTACTCCACTCTATGATACCACCTAGACTAGCTAAACAATCTTGAAAACATATAGTTCACAAAGCTCATAGAAGAAAAAGTTTAAAGCCCTTATCAGAGCTTATGGAAAACATTGATATCTGCAAATGAACCTTCCCAGAAAGCTGTATATACTGACTTTAGCAACTTATAGTCATATACTTGGTACATTCACAAAAGGCCATTCCCCATAGCTAAAAAACACATTCTCCTCATCTCCACCTCTCGGAATCCTTGTCATATCCATCCCTCCTTCCCATGGTGCCCTCTGAAACTCCAATTGTATGGTAAACTATCTTATATTAATATAATCTATGCATTATCTTCCAGAAATTTCTTTGTATATATTACCTATGTGTAGAGCCCCCATTCATATGTGTTCCCCCTACAATAGCTGCTAGTATTTAACGACAGTTAAGAAATGAAAGATTAATTTCAATTCCATATAAGCAATTATCATCAATTAAGATTTTACAAAGTGATATTTCCTTCAAAAATAAAGCATGAGCAAAAGTTATAAATATTTACCAACAATAACTGGGTACATACTCTCTCTTACACCACCTCAATCCCAGGGTAAAGTGGGCCATTGTTCCCATCAAAGTCATGTCCAAATGTAGCATAGTTCTGGATGAGTCTATATCTCAGCTATCCCTGACCTGGGTTCCAAAGGTCACACTCCTTGGGGCAGTGATGCTAGACTGGCTAACCTCTAAACTCAGCATTGACTCTACTCTCAGATCTGCTAATTGCTCATTTTCCTGACCTTTCAAAACTCACAAGATCATAGCCATCCCCAATCTCCATACTGGAAAAAAAAAAGGGCACAAAAGAGTCAGAAGTAAGAGCAATGACATGTGTTTTTAGCTTCCTAAAGACGTCAGGTAAGGGAGAGCTTTAGGCCCCTCCCTAATCCAGAAGCCTTCAAGAGCTTTGCCTCCTCCACCAGAAGCAAATCTGGAAAGGGCTCTTGTGAGATTCTAGTACCTTGTGGAATACACCCCAGTTTGAACTCTATAACCAATCAAAAACACTCTTTGTCACAGTGTGTCTATGCATCCTCCAAATCTTTCCAAGGGACTTCCATTACACGCTTATTGTGACCTTTCACCAGAAGGTTCTCCAGCTTCTTCCATATGGGGGGCCGACTCAGCTGAACATACCAATAATGCCTTCTCACCAGTCCCACCAGTGCCAATTACAGTAAATTAAATAGGAGTCAAAGGTCAAGAAGCTTTTCTTTCTGGAGAAAATTCTGAAAGAGAATCATTTTCCCTTATCCTTCTCCTTGCTCAAAAATATCCATGACTACCTGGGAGCTCATAGCCTTAATATATCCTGTTATTTCCATTTTTCAAGAGAATTTTACTTTTGGGTTCATTGACCACTTATCATATACTACTTCATCGATGTCCTTTACCCTACCATGCACAGGCTTTGTGTCCCTAAATAAGGTGTAAACTGCTTGAGAATAAGGATTCTTTTACCTCTTGACCCTCTTCTTCTTTCCACCCCCCCCCCAAATAAATCCCACCTAGTCCCATAAATGTCTGTTAAGGATGAACTCTTTCCTAATTGAATCTTTCCTCTCTGGCCATGTCCTTTATCCCTCTGGCTCTGTCCACTTTTTCTAGACTGTATTTCTCTACAACTTTTGAACTCTCAGTTAGCTGGCCCCTATATATTCCAGCCTTAGGCACAAGACATATTAGGTTTACCCCAATTTTTGCACAGGTTTATTTGGAATATGTTAACAAAACTAAGAGAGCCATAAGAGTTCCTATGATTTTACCAAATGGTCAAGAAAAGGCAGAAGTCAGTCAAACTCAAAAGTATGAATTTGGGTTGTTTGTTTGTTTGTTTGTTTTAACCTCTAGTCTGTAAAACTGTCTAACTTTAGACATACTATTTAACCTCAATGGCCTTCAGAATCCTTATCTGTAAATGAAGGTGCCGGACTAGATAACATTTCACATTGCATTCAGTTCCAAAAGTCTATGATTCTATGAAATATTGGATGTAACTTAATTACATATATTTTAGCCTTTGGGAAAGAGTCAGCAAAAGTTAGTGGATAGATAATTTGACCTTGAAGCAAGGAAGACAGGTTCCAGACCTATTTCTGACACATCTGGCTGTGTGCCTCCTTGGCTAAATTACTTAACTTCTCAGTTTTCTGAGTAAATAAGGCTATAAGTTGCAAAGAAGATGCCTACCTGCACTGGCAGAGGGAGTTTCCTCAGTTGGGTGCTCCCTACACCAAGAAAATAAGAGATCCCATCCCTTTTGCTATCCTATATTTCATTTTATTAAACAGCAATTCAATTTTAGGTTTTTTGGGAGATTTTTAGTCATTTTGTACCTAGTTAATTCCTTTTTTCCCATTTACCTTTCATAAAAGCAATATAACTTTCCATAAATGTTATATTTTAGAGATTTCCCCCTACCCCCTTCAAAAGTGGACCATGAAATAGCCAGTACTTTCCCTAGATTCCAGGAAGATTTTAAAAGGTGGAGGAAAGCCCTCTGGTGGCAAATAGCTTAAATTCAGTAGGCATGATCTCAGGTGGTTGGGCAAATTAGGTTCTTGGTGTGCCCTGCCAAGTTAGGCCTGACTGTGAAAGCTGCCCTGGACAGCCATTAAGATAAGAATGGAGTGAGTGTTTCCAGTATATTTAATTGTTAATACATTAGCCTTGTCACTCTGTAAATCACACTAAGCTACACTATTCCAAAGATTAGTTGTAATAACATAGATATCCTTTTATAAACACTCAACTTCTTTTTTAAAAAATTAGATTCTGAGACTTGGGATTTGGGACTGGGGATGGGGATGAAGTCAAAACACATCTACTTTCAAAATACATTAAAAGAAATCTGATTTACAAGGAAAAAGACAGATATTAGCAGCTTATTTTCCAAATAGTTGAAGTAAGTCAGATATTTTTGAGATGGAATTTCCATTAAAGGAAAAAAGGAGAAAAAAGATACCTTCATTTCACCACTATTTTTGTCTCACACAAATATAAATGGATGGCAGTTTGACTTGTGTTTTTTAGTTCCAGCAGAAAAATACAGAGAAAAACTTAGTTTGAATTGTAAGTTACCCAAATTGGGAGTCAGGGTAAAATACTGAATGGAACAGGGGACTCTTGGGGTGGCTAGGTGGAGCAGTGAGTAGAGCGTCAGCCCTGGAGTCAGAAGGACCTGAGTTCAGAGCTGGCCTCAGACTCTTAACGCACACACAAACAAAAACCTAGCCGTGTGACCTTGGGCAAGTTACTAACCCCAATTGCCCTCCAAAAAGCAAAAAAAAAAAAAAAAATAGGGGACTCTGAGTCAGTAAAACCTGAGTTCAAATTTCATCTCCAACACTAGCTATGCAACCTCGGGAAAGTCACTTAATCTTTCTCAGCCTTAATTTCCTCAACCATAAAATAAGAATAATAATCATAATAACTAAGGTTGTTATGAGGATTAAATGAGATAATATATGTAGAGTGTTTTGCAAACACTAAAGTACTCTGAATTTCAGCTCCTGTTTTGTAAATCAAGTTGTAAAAGGAATTTTTTTATACAAACCTAGTAGTTTTCTATCTGGTAGGTTTATGTAATATAAGCAATGTGTAAAAATGGCTATATTAAGAGTGTTTTCAAATTATTGGGGTTTTTATTTATTTATTTTACCCTTGAACCCGTGTTTTCATTATTGTAGGAAACTTTCTACTAAGACATATTGTCAACTTTGCTGCAACTTATGATTTTAGAGAGTTGCCTAAAGCACTGAGAAGTTAAGATATTAGCACAGGGTGACATGGCCAATGTGTTTGTCATTTCGGAACTTCCCTCAGTGCCTCTTTGCCATGGAATAGCACATTATCTCTGTGGTCTGCTCACCCTGGAATATTCCTCAGCAAGGCTGGCTCCCACTTTCCCCATTAGTAAGTTCCTACTGGAGTCTGCATTTTGTGGAAGAGATCAGGCCAGCCTACATTCATCCTCCTCCCAGTCCTGTTCTCAATTTTATGGATTTCAGAACCAGCCTAGCCGTGGCAGGGTACTATCCTCCCTTCCCAGCTCCCTTTTTTATGCTGTCTTTTCCTCATTAGAACGCGAGCTTCTTGAGAGTAAGGACTGTCTTTTTGCTGGTATTTGTAAGCCCACCTCTTAGCACACTGTCTAGCACACATAAAGTTTAATAAACACTTGTTTTCTTCTTTCCTTCCTTTTTTTCTCCCTCCCTCCTTTCCTTCCTTCCTTCCTTCCTTCATTCCATTCCTCCTTACCTCCCTCCTTCCTTTCTTCCTTCCTATGTATGACATAGGAGAGTTGGGAGGAACTTCAAAAATAATCCACCCCAATCCTTTACCTGATGCATCAATAACTTTCTAAAATACTTCCAAATAACAGGCCCAATCCACCCTAATCAGTGACCAGAACCTCATGGAGAAATATATTCCATTTTTTAAATGCAAGCTTTATTAATGCATATGATAGAAGTGTCCTTTCATCACAGTCTTTTCTGGGAAAGGGGCGGGGGGTGGGTACGATATTTCCCACCTCTAGAATAATAGTAGTAGTAGTAGTTGTTGTTGTTGTTGTTCTTGTGATAATTAGTAACAATAGTTAGCAAATATTTATACCGTACTTTAAGATTTTCAAAACACTTCACATATGTTTTCTGATTTTTCCTCTCACATCAATACTGTGAGGTAGATGCTATTACCATGCCCTTTTACCGTGAGTAAACTGAGGCTGATAGAAATTATGTAATGTTCCCAGGGTCACATAGCCAGCAAGTATCTAAGGCCAGATTTGAACTCAGGTTTGCCTGACTCCAGATCCAGCAGCCTATCCACTGTACCATCTAAACTCCATCCTTTGAAACTAGGAATAACAATTAAGTCAAAATATTCTATATAGTGAGCACCTGTGACAAAGTTTATGGTATTTGGTCCTATATTTCATTATCTGGTCTCTGGAACCTTCATTGATTCTTTTAATTTCTCAGAGTTTTATTTTCTTTTAACCAGCTTTTCATTTATATTGTTGTAGTAACTGTGCATATATACATGTGTATATGTATATAAGTGTGTATACTTATTGTATATATTATATATGTGTGTCTAATAAACAGCTTTTGAGAATATATACCCATACCCTTTTGAGTTAAGCTGTATTGTTAACATTTCCTTCATCTTTCATCCTTTCTTAAGTCTAGACAATAAAATGATAAATCAAGTCCTGGTTTGTAACCTTGCCATTTTTTGATACGTACATTCCAACACTGAAAATTTAACAATATCTCCTATGAGCTACTGAGAGTTAGTTTTAACATAGCCCTGAGATATAGATATGTAGATATTATATATATATGTACATATATATATTAGAGACACATATATACATATACATGTATGCTTGTATATGTGCATAAATATGTATGTATGTTATATACAAATGTGTATTGTGTATGCATAGATAAATATTCCTGCTTTGGTGGCAAGGTAATAGACCACTGAACCTGAAATCAAGAAGACCTTAGTTCAAATCCAGCCTTCAACACTTATTAGTTGTGTGCCTCAGGGCAAGTCACTTAACCTCTGTTTTCTTCCATTTCCTCAATTGTAAAATGTAAATAATATCACCTACCTTCTAGTTTTGCTGTAATTCAACACCTGTGCCTGGCACACAGAAAGCACTATATTAATTATTTATTTCCTTCCTTCCTATAAATCAAAAGATTCTTAGGTTTTACCTCAAGCCCAAAAATGGACACAGATTTTATAAAGATGGGATGCTGAGGGCCTACAAGAAGACAGGAACAATGATATGCTATTGGTAGATCTATGGATTGGTCCAACTATCCTAAAGAGCTATTTGGAATTATACTATTTTTTTAAAAGCCAAAATCTTTATACCATTTAATGCAGAGCTCTCAATAGTAGGTATATATCCCAAAGAAGTAAAAAACAGAAACATCACATGTTTGAGGCCCCTCTGGGACATTATTCAAATTGTCAAATTGTCCTTTCACTCACAGGTTGGGTTTTAGGAGAAATCCTAGGTGGTTGTACTCTTAACATTAAAATTTACAAGCCCCTACTAATTTCCTTCTCATTAACAGTTAGGCAGATATAATGAGTTCAAAGAAATGCCATGAAATGAGATAACATACTAAGAAAAGTAGCTGCAAAACATTCCATAAACAAAAGTGGGCTTTCTCACAAACACACAGTATGGGAAGAATGGACACAATCTTAGAGGACAACGGCAGTGGGGCACACATGTAGGGTACATGTGGCCAACACAACTCCCACGATTCTGGTACTGCAGGTCCCAAAGTACTTTCTTTCCTTAGGGAGTTCTCATGAAGCTCCCCCTGGGCACAGCATGTCTGATGACTGGGCTGTTCAGCTGAACTCCCAGGATCTGCTCTTCTCCAGAAAATGCAAAAAAAAAATCTTTTTAACTCATTTCTTTTGACTACTTATCTATTGGTGAATTACTCTTGGTGTTATATTTTGTTTCTTTTACTTATATTTCTTGGAATCAGTATTGATGGTTTTATTTTTGGTGGTACTTGATTGATGGTACTTGATACAAATATTTTTCCCATTCTAACTTCTGAAGTTTCTTTTCTTATCTTGTCATCACTGTGCAAAAACTTGTTCAATTTATACAATCAAAATGATCTATTTTTGCTTGTATGATCTCCTCTATTCCTCATTTATTAAAAATTATCTCCCTAGCCACAGCTGTGAAAGATACTTTATCTCATTCTTTTCTATTTTAAAAATTTAACAGTCATGTTTTCATATTGAGTAAGATAGTAGTGTAAACCCAATTTCCAAACTACTTTCCAATTTTCCTAGAAGTTCTTATTTTTTTAAAAAAGACAGTCTTGCCTCCAATAATTAATAATCTTAGATTTATCAAACATTAGACCACTTTTTTATTGCATCTGTTTCTTGCTTATCATTCAAACCAAATAATTTCATGGACAGTTGCTCTGGAATAAGGAAAGGTCAGGTAATGCCATTTCTCTTCATTCATACTTTTGTCATGCTTTATTTCCCCTGAGATTCTAGACCTTTTGTTCTTCCAAATGAATTTTTCATTTTGCTTTATTTTTTATAATTTTTCATTAATAATTATAGATTAATTTTGTTAGTTTTCTTCAGTTCTATAAAGTTTACCCTGTGTAATTTAGTTGGAACAGAAATAAATCTGTAAATTAATTCAGGTATTGTCATTTTTAAAACTGGTATAGTCAAACCATGGGTGGTGAGTATCTCTCTATGTCTTCCTTTATTTTTGTAGCATATTTAGTAATTATAATTATATAAATCTTACATTTTCCATGGTGGGTTAACTCCTATATGTTTTATGCATTTTATGGTTATTTAAAATGGATTTTCTCTCATAATTTCTTCCTAGATTTTTTTTGCATGGTATAAAATTCAGGAGAATTTTTGTATCTTTATTTATATTTATTTGTATTCTGCTACTTAACTGAAATTATTCATCATCTCAATTAGTGTCTTGAATAATCCTCTTGGGTTTCATAAATACAGTGTCATATCATCAGTAAGTAGGGAAATTTTATTTTCTCTTTACTGATATTTATATCTTTAGATTTGTTCTCTTTTCTTATTACCACAGGTCATATTTCTAGAACAATATACAATAATAGTGGGGAGAGGACCCCATTCTAAATTTGAGCCACTCAACATTTTTCCTTTATGAGTCAAAATCTGCTTATGTATAACTTCCAATCTGTTTTAAAAGTTGGGCACAGTTGTGTGAAGGGCAGCTATGTGGTGCAGAGGATAAAGCTGGTCCAGACCCAGCCTGGGGTCAACAACACCTAAGTTCAACTCCAGCCTCAGATGCTCACTAGCTGTATGACTCCAGGCAAGTCGCTTCACCCTGTTTGTCTCAGTTTCCTCATCTGGAAAATGAGCTGGAGACAGAAATGGCAAATCACCCTAGTACCTTTGTCAAGAAAACCTCAAATGGGGTCACAAAGACTCATACACAACTGAAAAACAGCTGAACAACAAACTAGGTTTGTGCAGTATTCTTTGTCCTCTATTAGACATTGCAAACTCAGATGAGTTACCTTGGACCTAGTTCTGTTGCTAACTAATAATGTGACCTTAGACTTCAGTTCCTATAAACCAAGAAGCAGAAGTGTGTGATACATAGAGTGCTAGACCTGAAGTCAGGAATAGCTAGGTTCAGATTCCACCTATCCCTTAATCCCTTCAAGACCCTGTTTCCTCATGTATAAAATGAGCAGGTTATACTAGATGATCCCTTCCATTTCTAAATCCATGATGCAATAAACAGATGATTCTCTAAAGTCCCTTCTAATGCTAAAATGGTCTGGATGAATGATTCTGTAATTTATCAATATGTTCCATTTCTAATTTGAGGAAACCTTAAAGGTGCCTTATCCCAGAGGTGTCAAACATGAACTCATCCTGAGTATGGCAGAAGCAGATTAAAATGCAATTGGGCAGGGGAAATATTTAACAGAATAAATAAACTACAATACAATACAATACAATTAAAACTAAGTCAATACACAGCCCGAGGCTATCTTTACAGACCAATTAGTGGGCCCCATTTCTATTTGAGTTTGACATCCCTAACCTAACCTATATAAATAGCCAGTCTCCAGACACTTCCTTCTTTCAGGCCTTGTACCCTTCCCTTGTGATCACAATTCTTCTCCTGTTCCTGGTAAATAACTTTCGTTTCTTTTGATTTCTATATGTTACAAGTCTTATTTCAGTGAACCACTCTTTAATTCTTTAGAGTAAAATATAGGCGAGGAGGGGCAGCTAGGTGGCGCAGTGAGTAGAGTGCCGGCCCTGGAGTCAGAAGGACCTGAGTTTGGATCCAGCTTCAGACACTTAACACACACAAACAAAAACCTAGCCGTGTGACCTTGGGCAAGTTACTTAACCCCAACTGCCCTCCAAAAAGGGGGGAAAAAAAATATATATAGGCAAGGGAATTAGAACCAGGTCTTTCAGAATATAATAAAATTTTCTTCAATGAACAGAGCATTTTTAAAAAATATTTATGTCAGAAATGTTTCTCTTTACAATGCATTTCCCTGAAATGTTCAGTGTTTGACCAAAGAAAAGGCTTTGTGCACCATCTAGAGGACATTTTGTACTTTGTTCTACAGTGTTTGGGGAAAAAAAAAAAACGAAGACCAAAAAGACCACCTGAATCATCTTTATGTTGATATCTCTGTGATTTATATGTTAATGTTTTAAATGAGAACACAGATCTTTTGCAGAGGTGAAAAGATGTTCCCCAATAAGATGCTGTTTTTAAAATACTATTTTCAGTCTCACTTATTTTTCAATATAACCATTTTCCCATCACAGAAGTATTTTTGAGCACCTATTATATGCATATCTCGATAATGGCTGTTAATATTTAGTTAGTATTTAAGGTTTAGTCAGCATTTAAAGGATTCTGTATCTAAAACCCACCCTCATGCCTTGAAAGGCAGTGTAGTACGATGGAAAGAATAATAGATTTGGAGTTAGTGAGCCTTGGTACAAATTCAAGACACCTAGACACCTAGAACTTGTGTGACCTTAGGTAAATCACCTAACCTTGATAAACTTCATTTTCTTCATATATAAAATGAAGTGATTAAACTAGATGGTCTCTAAGGGCCCTCCCAGCTCTAGGTCTCTTTTGGACACAAGTCCCCTATTTAAATTGTTCTCCAGGGGCGGCTAGGTGGCGCAGTGAATAGAGCGCCGGCCTCGGAGTTGGGATGACCCAAGATCAAATCCAGCCTCAGAAAATGAGCACCCACACATAAATAATGACTAGCCATGTAACTTTGAGCAAGTTACTTAACCCCAATTGCTTTAAAAATAAATAAATAAATAAATAAATTGTTCTCCAATCTTACCTTCTGCTTTCCAGAGTCCTTTGTTTTCTTAAAGTGTAGTTCAGGTTCCATGAAGCTCTTTCTGATGCTTTCAATTATTCATGTTTTTGCCTTTTTTTCCCCTAGTGCTGCGAGGCCTGCAGGTCTGTGCCAAGGATGCAGGTCTTGTTCAGCAGGATGGGGTTTGTTAAAGTTGTAAAGAATAAGGCCTACTTCAAGTGGTACAAAGTGAAGTTCCCGGAGAAGGTGAGAGGGGAAAACGGATTAATATGCACGGAAATGTCTAATGATCCAGGATAAGAACAAGTATAACACCCAGAAATACCACATGATCATCCGGGTCGCCAGCAGAAACATCATTTGCCAGATTGCTTATGCCCGTATAGAAGGGGGTATGATTGTCTGTGTAGCTTATGCCCATGAATTACCAAAGTATGGTGTGAAGGTTGGTCTGACAAATTATGCTGCCACTTACTGCACAGGCCTACTGCTAGCCCACAGGCTTCTTAACAGATTTTGCATGGACAAGATCTATGAAGGTCAGGTGGAAGTGATGGGAGATAAGTACAATGTAGAAAGCATCAATGGTCAGCCTGGTGCTTTTACATGCTACCTGGACTCAGGTCTTTCCAGAACTACCACAGGAAACAAAGTCTTTGGGGCCCGTAAGGGAGCTGTGGATGGTGGTCTATCTATTCCTCACAGTACCAAACAGCTTCCCTGGCTATGATTCAGAAAGCAAAGAATTCAATGCTGAAGTACATCGGAAACACATCATGGGCCAGAATGTTGCAGATTATACGCATTATCTCATAGAAGATGAAGATGTGTATAAAAAGCAATTCTCACAGTACATAAAGAACAACATAACTCCTGACATGATGGAGGAAATGTACAAGAAAGCTCATGCTGGTATACCAGAGAATCCAGTGTATGAAAAGAAACCCAAGAGAGAAGTTAAAAAGAAAAGATGGAACTGCCCCAAAATGTCCCTTGCCCAGAAGAAAGATCAGGTTGCTCAGAAGAAGGTGAGTTTCCTCAGAGCCCAGGAGCGGGCAGCTGATAGTTAAAATATCAAAATCCGTAATTTTCTATGAAGATTTCCAGATTAAGACAATAAACTTACTGAACATCAAAAAAACTTACTGGTGTTTTTGACACTGAGAATAATATTGTAAAATATTATTTTTAATATCTGAATACCTTTTCTTCACCAATAAAACCAAAGGACAGGATCTTGCCATAATAGCAATAGCATTTGACTTCCACTGATTTCAATAATGTAGAGAACTCCCACATGAGGGACTTCCTTTACTAGGCAGGTCTATACCCCTCCACAACTTAAAGGGGAGATAATTGCCTAGAGCATTGAAAGGTTAAGTGACTTGTCCAGCATCATACAGCCAGTATGTGTCAGTATGTCTAGATTTAGAAATGTAAGGGACCTGGAGTGGCTAGGTGGTGCAGTGAATAGAGCACCAGCCCTAAGTTCAAATCTGACCTTGGACACTTAACACAAAAACTAGCCATGTGACCTTGGGCAAGTCACTTTACCCCAACTGCCCTCCAAAAAGCAAAAACAAACAAACAAACAAAAAAACAAAAGAAAAAAAAACAAGAAATGGAAGGGACCATTGAGTACAACTCATGCATTTTATGCAGAAAAACCCAGCTCTTTCTAACTCCCTGGCCAGTAATCTCTCTATTTCACTAAAGTTGCCTCTGCCAAAGGGAAATTCTTAATAAATGTTTATAGAACTGAGCTTAATTGAGGTGAAATGATTTGCATGAGATTCATCTTTACAGAGGGATTTGTAACTTTAAAGTCCTGTATAACAATTATTATTAGCAAAATGCTACAAGAATAGAGCCATTATTTTTATTATCTTTTAGTGATAGATGATTTGCACAACTTCAGGCACTATTTAATGGCCCTTCCTATTACCATAAGTTCCTGAAGTTTCTTTATTCATTTTGCAATTCTTTTTAAGATTCCAAACATAATTAATAATATGCTGGAAGAGAGCATAATGATTTATTTTGTTTAGATTCTGACAGTCACACACTTTTCCTCTACAAAAGCAATCCCTACTAAGAAAGTACTATTTTTTCTAGAGATCTGGGTTACTATTGAGCAGTAATGCACATATAACCTCAGAGCAGTTCCCTTTTTTATTTCAGATCTGGTTTTTAATTTGCTGGGTAAAGGTTGCTAATGTGTAAACAGTCCCTTAGCTAACAGGGGGTTCCTTCTGCTTCCCATTTATCCCAGTAAGAATGAAGTATATTCAGATGGTATCCCCCAAAAAAGAGGGGAATTAGACATTAAATTGTATTTGGGGGGCAGAGTCAAGATGGCAGAGTAGAAACAGGACTTCCACAGGGCTCTGGCTTCCACCTCCACCAATTCATGTAAAAGGGGACTCTGAACAAACTTTGGAGCTATAGAACCCACAAAATGAAACAAAAAAGCTAACCTCCTGCTGAGGACATCCTGGCACACCAGCAGGAATCGGCCAGTGCAGCACTCTGGGAGCCGACCCCAGACCATGCAATCTGGAGGTTTTAGTCCCAGGGTGGGCCTGACCAACCACCTGCTGGAGAGACTTCATATCACCAGCAGCTGGGGTGGTTTCCAGAATTATCAACACATAGATGCTAAGGACAAAGTGAGAGGTCAGTGCAGTGTGGACTTTGGGATCCAGTAGTTGGGAGTACATGGCTTTTGCCCCCCAGGGTGAGAAGCGGCTGAGACACAGCAGCCCTGCAGCCTCAGCCACATGTGGCTGCTTCAGCTCCTGGCCCGCTGAGTGTAAGGGGACCAAGCAATCAGTCTGAGGGTAATCGCTCATGCTTTAACCTGCTTGGCTCTGGATTGCAGTCTAGGTGGAGGTCCTGGAGTGTGTGACCAGCTTATCAGAGTGTGTGGAGGCTTCAGAGAGGGCGCCTAACTAATAATTCAGCAGCTGAGAAAATCCCAGCATTTGGGATGGAAGCTCCCCTGTCTGGAAGCAGAGTTCTACTGTGGCAAAAAGCCCAGGAGTCAAGTGATTGAATGGTGACATGAGCAGGCAAAGGAAACAAAATAAATAGAGCAACCCAACTTTACACTCCTATTTTGGTGACAATAAGGATCAAAGCATGGAACAGGAGGAAGACAGTGAAGTCAGAACTCCTGCACCAAAAGCTTCAAAGAAAAATAAGAGCTAGTTACTGGCCATAGAGGACCTTAAGAAGCAAATAAGAAAGTGGAGGAAAAATTGGGAAGAGAAATGAGAATGATGCAAGAAAATTATGAAAGGAGAGTCAACAGCCTGACTGAAGAAAATAACACCTTAAAAAATAGACTAACTCAAATGGCAAAAGAGGCTCAAAAAGGCAATGAGGAGAATGCTTTAAAAAGACGAATTTGACAGATAGAAAAAGATTCTCAAAAGCTCACTGAGGAGAATCATTCCTTCAGAATTAGATTGGAACAAATGGAAGCTAGTGACTTTATGAGAAATCAAGATGCTCTTAAACAGATCCAAAAAAATGAAAGAATAGAAGGCAATGTGAAATATCTTGTTGGAAAAACCACTGACCTGGAAAATAGATCCAGGAGAGATAATTTAAAAATTATTGGACTACCTGGAAGCCATGACAAAAGAAAGAACCTAGAAATCATCCTCCAGGAAATTCTCAAGGAAAACTGCCCTGATGTTTTAGAACCAGAGGGCAAAATAGAGGTTGAAAGAATCCACCAATCACCTCCTGAAAAAGATTCCAAAAAGACAACTCCTAGGAATATTATAGCCAGGTTCCAGAGTTCCCAGATCAAGGAGAGACTATTACAAGCATCCAGGAAGAAACAATTTGAATACTGTGGGAAAATGATCAGGATAGCACAGGATCTGGCAACTTCTACACTGAGGGACTGAAGGGTTTGGAATATGATATTCCAGAGGTCAAAGGAGCTGGGATTAAAACCAAGAATCACCTACCCAGCAAAACTGAGTACCATATTTCAGGGGGAAATATGGTCATTCAGTGGAATAGAGGACTTTCAAGCATTCTTGATGAAAAAACCAGAGTTGAATAGAAAATTTGACATTCAGATACAAGAAGCAAGAGAAGTATGAGAAGGTAAACAGGGAAAAGAAAGCATAAGGAACTTATCAAAGTTGAACTATTTACATTCCTATATGGAAAAATGATCATTGTAACTGTTAAAACTTTTTTCAGTATGAAAATAGTTGAAGGGAATAAAAATACATATATATATGAGGGTATATGGACATATGAATACATATGTGAATGTGTGTATATATGTTTACAGGTATACATAGATAGAGGGCACAGGAACAATTGAATAGGAAGGGATGATACTTAAAAGGTGAAATTAAGAGGTGAGAGAAGAATATAACTAGAGAAGATGGGGAGAAACAGAATGAGATAAACTATCTCATATAGAAGAGGCAAGGGAAATGTTTACAATGGAGGGAAAGAACAGGAAGGCAAAAAAGCAAAACCTTTTTCTCATCGAATACATATATGCTAAATAGGGTATCTCACCCTACAGGAGAGTAGGGGGGAAGGGGATAAGAGGGGGGATGATGGAAGGAAGGGAAGACTGGGGGGAGGGATGATGGAAGCACCCACTTTTGAAAAGGGATAGGATCAAAATAGAGAATAGAACAAGTGGAAGGTGGGATAGGAGGGAGGGAAATATAGTCAGTCTTTTACAATATATCTACTATGGTAATGTTTTGCATAGCTACACATGTATAACCTATACTGAATTTCTTATCTTCCCAGTAAGGGTGGGTAACAAGGGAGGAAGGGAATGAATCTGGAATTCAAAGTTTTAAAATCAAATGTTTTAATACATATGTATGTATGTGTATATGTATATAGATATATAGTATTATTAATACTATTTTACATGTAATTGGGAAATAAGATATACAGACACTGGGGCATAGAGATCCACCATGCCCTACTGGAAAAGTCAAACGGGGTATGGGAGAAGATATGAGAGAGAGCAGATTCAAGGAGGGGATATCCTGTGGGACCGCTATTTTAGGGTGGTGGTTAGGGGAAAAAAGGGGAAAAAATTTGTAACTCAAAATCTGGTGGAAATGAATGATGTAAAACAGAAGTTAATAAAGCATTTGAAAAACACAAAAGAAGACTGGAAAGCTGAGGGAGGGTCGGGGGAGGAACTAGGTTATGAAGGGCTTTGAATATCTAACGAGCATTTGTATTTGATCCTGGAGCTAATAGGGAGCCACTGGAGTTTACTGAGTGGATGGGGTGGGAGTGGGGTGAGCGTTAGTGAATGGAGGAGGGATTGGAGTGGGGATAGACTTGAGGCAGGCAGACCCACCAGCAGGTTATTGCAATAGTTCAGGGATGAAGTGATGAGGGCCTGCACGAGTGGTGGCAGTGACAGGGCAGAGAAGGGGACACATTCTAGAGATACTGTATTTCACCTGCTGATTTCACTTTTGCAACATTTCTCGAATGTGCTTCTTCTGTCCTCTTACACTGCCACCATCCTAGTGCAGACCCTCATCACCTCATGCCTGGACAAATCAACAGGCCTTACTTAGCCACAGATTGGATAGGGGAGGTGAGAGATAGTGAGGAGTCAAGAATGACGCCTAGGTTAGGTTGTGAGCCTGGGGAACTGGGAAAATGGCAAGAACAATAGGAAAGATTGGAAGAGGGAAGGATATATAGGGAAAGATGATATAAAAGAAGATATTAAATCAATTTCCTAGCACCAAAAAAAATTGTATTTGGGGCTCTCCTAGGGATTCTTTTTATGACCATTGACTTTCTAGGTTTTTGCCAGTGATCCTAAAGAAAGAGTCCCTTGCAACCTGACCTAAACCTCATTCCTACACAATTTTATAAGAAAAAAATTCAACTTTATTTCAGTTTCACAGAAATAGTAACCAATTACAGAGCAGAAAATTCCACTCTGGTTTTGGTTTCTTACTATGGCCACCTCAAAAATGACCATGGGTCCTGAGCATATCACAATATCATAAATTGAGAGTGAGGGGGGCAAGGGGTGCATAGAGGCCAATGAGTCAGATCCTGTCATTTACCATCTCCCAGGTGGTACAGGGTTTGGGATCCGCCCCCACCCCCTCCTTCCTCACCTTCAGCTCTTAACAGAATGTCCTTCAGGTCTCAAATGAATGGCCACCTCCTATAGGAAGCCATTCCTAGTCATTTATTATTATCCCTGTTGTTGTAGTTAATAGCTAACAATTCTATAGCACTTACTATGTGCCAGGCCCTACGCTGAGTGCTTTACAATTATTGTCAATTTGATCCTCACATTGAACAAATTCTTTTGTACTTACTTTGTATATGATATATGCCAGTTAGCAGCAGATTAACAAGGGTGCTGAGCCTGGAGGCAGGAAAACTCGAGTTCAAATCCTGCCTTAGATACTTGCTAGCTGTGTGACTCTATGTAAGTCACCTAATCTCTCTCAGTCTCAGTTAGCTCATCTGCAAAATAAGTATAACAAAAGAAACTATCTGCCAGGCTTGTTGTGAGAGTCAAATGAGATAATACTTGTAAAGTGCTTAGTGTAGTGCCTGGCATATTCTATATATAATTAACTATTACTGTTAATATTTTTTTTTTGCTTTTTGGAGGGCAATTGGGGTTAAGTGACTTGCCCAAAGTCACAGGGCTACTTTTTGTGTTAAGTGTCTGAGGTCGGATTTGAACTCAGGTCCTTCTGACTCCAGGGCCAGTGCTCTATTCACTTCACCACCTAGCCGCCCCCTGTTGTTATTACTAAGTGGCATTGATGTGACACAGTGGGTAGAGTGCTGGAGTACTTTTTAACTGGAGTCAAAAAGACCTGAGTTCAAATCCAGCCTCAGACACTGGGCAAATCAGTTAACCTTGCTTTGCCTCAGTTTCCTCATCTATAAAATGGGGTGGCAATAGCACCTACCTCCCAGGTTGTTGTACCAAATGAGATCTTAACACAATGCCTGGCACATAGTAGGTACTATATAAATGTCAACTATCATTATTATTATTACTAGATAACATCTATAAAGCAACTTGTAAACCTTAAAGTATTATATAAGTGTTAGCTATTTTATATATTTTATATTTACTTTTGGATGTGTGGATATATATGTATATACATGCATACATATATATATATACATATACATGCATATATAGATAAATATACATATATATGTGTGTGTGTGTGTATATATAGTTTCCCTCCAATAGAATGTAAAGTATTTGAAAGTAGGAATGGTTTTTGTTTTGTCTATGTATCTTCAGAGCCCAGATTGTTATCTGGAACATAATGAGTATATAATAAATTCTTACTGAATGAATGAATAAATAAGTACATCTTTCAAATATGGACCTAAGTACTTTATTTCCACAAACCCTTCAGAGATACCATATAGAAATGGAATGAATGCTGGGTTTGGAGTGAGCAAACCTGGAGAGTTTTACTACTTACCACCCAGGGGACCTGGGTTGTATCATTTGGTATCACTCAATCTTAGGGGTTTGAGCAAAAGGCCTCTAAGACTCTACCATTTTAAATGCCATTAAATCCCAACTCTTCAATTCACCTTATCACCTTGAACAAGTCATTTACTTTCCTCCTGTGTAAAATAAAATGACTAAATCAACTGACATTTGAGAACCCTTTTGGCAATGACTGTCATCCTATGAAATAAAACAGTGACATCTCAGGAAGAAAACTGATGGACTGACTTTTGCATGCATTAAAAATCTTACTTTAAAAAGATAAACTCCCTTCGCTATCACCCCACCCCTTACACACTCTCTCCAATTAAGCATTTGCTATTCCTAATAAATCAGCTGGGATGATTTTTTTTAGCAAAGTTGATGTGATACAGTTCAGAAACAGTCCTTCTTCCACAAGGACACAGGCGTGGGCTGTTGTGGTTCAACCAAGGATAAAACTGGTTGGTTCAGGCCTCTGTGCCACCCCTTTGTGCTGAGGATGTAAAAAAAAGAGGTCAGTAATAGAATCAGCCTTCTAGAGGGAGAGATGCTGAAAGAGTTGAGGACAGACCAAAGAGTAGAGCTAAAAACAGACTCAGTTCCTTGAGTAAAATATCTGAGGATGAATGCTTGTCTCCCCAAGGAAGGCTATCTTGAAACAGACACCCTTTATAAGTTTTATGGGCTCACAGTCACACAGCTCATCTAAGCAGTACAGTATATGAAGTACTGAACTTGAAATCAAGAAGACCTGAGTTTAAATCCTGACTCAGACACATACTACTTGTATGCCATGTGTAAATCATTTAAAATTCTCTGAGTCTCAATTTCCTCATTTGTAAAATGAGGCTGTTGAGCTTAATGGCTGAATGAAAATTCCTTTTTAGCTCTAAATCCAAGATTTTAAAGGTCTGGGAACTCAAGTTCTTAGATCAGCAGTGGAGAAAAAGGGGTATAATTGCTCTGGCTAAAAATAGTAGCTAAGTTATGCCACTACTTGTTCTATAACCCAAAGAAAGCAAAGGAAAAAGGAAAAGGACCCATATATACAAAAATATTTATAGTAACACTTGTAGTAGCAAAGTAAGAGGGCACCTATCAAATGTATAATGGATGAACAAATTATGTGCTGTAACAAATTATGAAAGGCTCAGTTGCAGAGAAACCTGGGAAGACACATATGAACTGATGTAGACTGAAGTAAGCAAAACAGGAAACTAATTTATACTATAACAAAAACATAGAAAAGACAAACAACTTCGACAGACTAAGGAACTCTGGATGCAATGACTAACTATAATTCCAGAGGACTCATGATGAAGCACACTCCTAACAGAAAGGTGATGGATTTAGGGTGCAGATTAAGACACATATTTTTGGACATATCCAATGCAAGAATTTATTTAGCTTGATTATGCATGTGATGTATTAAAAATGTTTCATTTTTTCTTGTTCAATGGGGAAGGAAATAGAATAAAGATAGAAAATAAATGTTTATAAATTGAAAAAATAAATTTAAGAGATGATATCTAAATAGAATAGAACAATATGAAGAAATGGTGATAGTTCCTGATCCCCAGCTATCTGAAGAGGGGTTAAATATCCTGGGCCCCAACCTTCTAGATAAAGGAGGGAAATTTTCCGGTATAATGTTGAGTTTCTAGAAAATTCAAAAACCCACCCTCCTAGAGAGAAAAGTTACAGAGCAATGCCAGACTCTTAAGAAGAAGAGGATCTTGTAAACAGCCCCAGAAAAGAAAGAGCAACAAGAGAATAAGCTCAGCAAGAAACAAGAAAACAAATGACCTAGACTTGATCCTCTGCTATGATCATGACTTTTTTTGGCTCGCTCATTGTTTTCACCCCAAACCCCCTCCTCTTCCAAATTTCCCTATTTTCTGTCAAAGGTACCACCACTTTTCTAATCCCCTGGCATCATTCTTGATTCCTCCATCTCCCTCAGTCCACATATTCAATTAGGTGCAAACCTTGCTCTCTACAACATCTCTTGGATTCTACCCCTTCTTTCTACTTACAAAGCTACCATCTTAGCTCAGCTTCACATCACTTTTCATTTTCAATACATTTTTGCAGAATGGCTGGTTTCTTTTTCTCAAGCCTCTTTCCATTTCCATCCCTCTTCCACACTACTGACAAAGTGGTTTTCTTTAAGTACAGATCTATGTCATTCCCCTTTTCAATCAACTTTGATAGCTTCCAGTAGCCTCAAGAAGCAAATATAAACTCCTCTATTTAAAGTCTTTCACAAACTGGACCTATGTAAACTTTCCAGTACCACTATCTACTATTCTCCCTCCTACATTCTATGATACAGATACCCTAACTTACTATTTCACATGAAACACTCCTTATCCCATTTCCGTATCTTTGCATTGGCCATCCCCTATGTCTGTAATGCATGCCTCCTTACCTCTGCCCCATTAAATGCCTCTCTTTCTTCAGGCCTCAAATGGAGCAATACTTTCCCCATGAAATCTTTCTGATCTGCTCATCTGCTAGTGCCTTTCTCAAGCTACCTAGTATTTAACTATTTTATATCAATTTATATTTCTTATCATAACATTTATTCTTATACAACACCTTACTGTCTCCCCTATAAGCTCCTTTAGAGGAGAAATTATTTCACTCTTTGTTTTTATACCCCCATAGTCTAACAGGGTAAGACATTTAATAAATACTTGGTGATTGCCTGGTTGATTGACAAAGGTCCAGTAGGAAAGGAGATTACTCCTAGTTGTATTTTCTTTCCAGGAGAATGGAAGTTCTTCGTAGCATAATATTGTAAGACTGAAGACTCGAGTCCTTGGAATAAGGAAGGGACTCATCAAAATATTGATGGGATTGCCTCAAATTTATTTCCCTTTCAAAGGAAGTCTTAAGTATAAAGTGGAGATATGAGTCTGGAGAATTATATAAATTCTCTGAGCAAGGTAGCAGGGAATGTGGAAGAGAAAAGAGAAATGTATTTATTATTTATGAACTATTATGATTCCTTCATATATTTTTACCTATTCCTTAGGGTAAAATAAGGCTAATCAATATATGACATTCATTGTTACTTTGAATGCTTGCACAGGAGCTTAGGATCCTTTTACCAACATTTGTGGGGATGTAGGCTTGAAATATATTGAGATTCCAAGAAGAAACTCAGAGTAGAAGAAAAAGTCAAAAGGTTATACTCTGATTGTTGGGAAAGTAGGAGACTTAGGAAATTCAAACAAGATCCATGTAAGCAAAGAACTTGGAAATTGAATCACAAGTTACAGTTTTGGGAAGCAAGTCACTTAACATCATCTATAAAATGAGGATAATAATATTGGTATTACCTACCTCGTAGTGTTGTTATAAAGAAAGCACTTAGTAAACCTTACCCTACTATAAAAAAGTGAGTTATTATTGTTGGCCTATACTATAAACTGCTATTCCCTTGAAATGCTTATAGTTCAGCTTCCTGAGAATCTGCCTGGCATGCTTTGGTGAGAACATTGAAACCTACTCAAAGGAGTCTTACTTACACACACACACACACACACACACACACACACACACACACACACACACACACGAGCATGCACATGCACATGCACCCATGCACAGTACCGTTTAACTATGTTAGGAAAAACATCAATCAGAAAGCAGAGGAAGAGTTCCAAAAATAGTAATAATGAAAAGAAGAGCTAATAATTATAGCAATTTAATGTATAAAAAGCACTTTATGTCATCTCACCTGATCCTCAAAACAGCCCAGTGAAGTAGTTTATATGGTCATCACCATTTTATAGTTGTAGGAAACAAGACTGAAAAGGATTCAATCACTTTCCTGTGGTCACCTAGCTAATAAGTGGAATAGGTGAGATTTTAGCCTACATCTTTTCTGACTTGAAGTTCAGTGTTTTCACTGCTACAACATGGATTCCAGAACTAAAACAAAATTTGGGCTTTGTAATGAGAAATAATGAGATTTGTGGCTTTGGAAAAAAAGTGAACTTATGGATAGACTTTTATTCCAAAAGGTAAAAAATCACCCCTGTTATTATGCTGGTCTATGAGGATAGCCTAACCATCTTTACTATCCTATAACAATCAGTCAACCAGAATCTATGAAGCATCTACTAATTTCCAGGCACTCACTGTACCTAAAAAATACAAAGAACTTTTTTTAAAAATCTCTATTCTTAAGAGTTTACATTCTAATGGAGTAGGCAAATATACACATACATACACATACATACATACATATGCACATATATGTATTCTATACACATACATATATATTAAATAAATATAAAGAGAACAAATGCAAATAGATACACATTAATTAGGAAGAACACTAGCAACTGGAAGATCAGCAAAGGTTTGCTCTATAAACTGGTGCTTGAGCCATATCATGGAGTAACCTAGGGATTCTCTAAGGCAGAAGTGAGGAGGGACTATACTGTAGGCCTGGGGTACTGTCAGTGCAAATGTGTGATTATGAGAGATTGAATGCCGCTTATGAGAAACAGAAGGAAGGCCAGCTTGGCTGGATCGCATTCAATTGGGCTCAAATTGTGAAGGACTTGAAAATCTAAGTAGGGAACTTGATATTTTATCCTAGAATCCAAACAAAGCCACTGCAATTTATCTAATAGGAGAGTGGCATGATAAGGTTTGTACCTAAGGAAAATCACTTTGGTAGATATGTAGAGAGGCTGAAGTAGAGTGGGAAGACATTTAAAGCAAAGACAGCAATTAGGAGATCATTGCAATAGTCTAGGGAAGAGATGAAGAGGGCCTGAACTAAGGTAGTGGCTGTGTGAGTAGAGAAAAGGAGTCAGATGTGAGAGATGAATAGAAATAAATAGAAATAGAAATAAAAAATGTAAGATTTTGTCAACTGATTGGATATATGAGGTAAAGGAGAGGATGGGGTCAAGGATATGGCCAAGATACAACACTAGGAGACTAGAAGTATGATGATGCCTTCAACAGAAAAACAGACATTTGGAGGAGGGATGGGTTTGAGGTTAAAGATAATGAGTTCTCTTCTGGACATGTTGGGTTTCAGATGTTTATAGGCTATCTAGTTTGAAATGCCCAATAGGTACTTGGTGACACAGATTGAAACTCAGGAGAAAGACTGGGGCTGGATATAGATCTGAGTCATCTGCATATAGATGACAGCCAAACGAATAGGAGTTGGTAATGTTACCAAGAGTGAAAGAAGATGAGAAAAGAGAGGCCAGGACAGAGCCGTAGGGAACACCCCCAGTTAAGGGCTATGATAAAGATGATGGGACAGCAAAGGAGAGTGAGGAGTGATTAGGAGGAGAAACAGGAGACATCAGTGTCACAAAAAAACTGAGAGGAGAGAGTATACCAGAGGATAGGGTGATTGATGATATCAAATGCAGCAGAATTCATGCAGAATAAGGAATGACAAAATACTTTTAGCTGATTTCACAATTAAGGATTATTGGTGGCTTTGAAGAGAGCAGTTCTAGTTGAGTGATGACATCAGAAATCAGATTACAAAGGACTGAGGAGTGAGTAAGAGGAAAGGCAGTGCATGCAATGAATATAGATAGCTAGCTTTTTCTAGGAGTTTGGCTGAGAAAGGGAGGAAAGATATATAATGACAGTTTGAGGGGTGTTATGGGAATAGGAATCTAAGATCTTCTCTGCCCCTAGTCCCCTCGATAGGTTTGAGTGACTCTGAGAACCTTCCTTGATTTGAAAATATATTCTGCCCCCTAATAGGCTGAATGTGGTCACATAGAGCCTGTGGAAGGAGGCTTGTTTTTCAGGAATGTCCACACCTTGCTACTTTGTGATTAGGCAGTGGGTCAAGAGGGTTGTGACATTCTCTGAGCCAGGAGAAAGCTATATGTACCGTGATGTAAGATTTTGTTTTGGGGCTCACTTTGAGAAGAGTTGTGTGATTTGACCAGATGAGACTCTGAGCAGCCATTGAGACCCCCAGCTTTGAAAACCCAGATGTTGGTGCTTCTCTCTCTGGTAACTAACTAGGTATGGATGTAATGGTCAGACAGTTGGAAGCCTGTCTGCTGATCTGTTTCTCTGTCTGCTTGTAACTTCTGCTTGTAACTTGTTTGTATTCTCTGAAGTTCAGGGTGCTGATCTTTTCCCTGAACTAGGTAAATTACATATGTTTGATTAAAGCAAGATTGTTAATCTATTTTGAGTTGCTTTCCTTTAGAAAAGCAGATCTAAGAAACTGTGTTGGCAGCCACCCTGGGTATGCTGGAGTGCTTGCTGCTACAAGGGGGTGGTAAGCTCCCAGTAAGGACCCAGTTGAAGCCTGATAACATGAATTTAGAGGCAGCTATATGGCTCAGTGAATAGAGTGCTGGGCCTGAAATCAGGAAGATCTGAGGTCAAATTTGGTCTCCAACAATAACTAGCTTTATGACCCTGGGCAAGTCACTTAACCTCCACTTGCCTTAATCCACTGGAGAAGGAAATGGCCAAACACTCTAGTATCTTTGCCAAGAAAACCCCAGAGAAAGTACTATCCACTGGTTTACTTATAGTTGGATTCAATTGAGTAACAACAATATGAATTTAGAGCATACCCAGTCACCCTGACTATATGGCTTCCTCCAAGACAGTTCAGCAGTATATGAGGAGAAGCAAAGAAAGCAGTTAGTATGAGAATAATTATGGTCTGGGCAAACCCCAGCAAAAAATAAGCAGTAAAAAAAAAGAAATGAGGGTTTCAAAAATAAATGATGGTGAGGAGTGAAATTGGTTAACTACAGATTAGGAAGAAAGTAAAGTAGAATTAGAATAGGGATAATGGTCTGAAAAAGTATTGAAGGGTTCAGGGGCTTGAGGTTGAGATGGGGGCAAATAACAGAGTTAGGAAGAGTGAAGAATAATCAGATATGGAATGACTTGGAGGTTATGGTTAGACAGAAAAATGTCAGAGGTTTTTTGTTTGTGGTGGTTTGTTGGTTTTGGTTTTGGGTTTCATTAAGGAAGCAGAACACTTGTTGGTAATGTTGAAATCCAGAGTATGACCAACTATATGTGTGACTGAGGTGGAATAAAGAAAAAGATAATGGGATTTAAGGAGATTGAGAAATTGGAGGTTAGGGGGTTTGAGGAACATCACCCTGGATGTTCAAGTCCCCCAGGAATACCCACAGTTAAGGCACATGCTAAAGAGTAGGAATTGGGGAGGAATGGAAGGTAGTGAACCAAGGACTAGGCTCCCTGAGAAAAAAAGGAAAAATAAGTGGGGAGCAGTAAACAGCAATCATGATGATTTGACTAGAAAATAGCATTTTAATCAAATAAACTTCAGAAGAGGGAGAAGCAAAGGGAGGACCTAGAAGTGACAGTGGGATATTCTAACTCCTTGTCCAGGGCCAGTCATTGAGGGTTATGAATAAAAGTCCAGTTAATGCTAGAAAAGATTTCCAGGGATGGAGTAGTCTAGGGGATTCAGGTCTCAAGTAAATGGAAGGAGTGTGAGAGAAACAGGTCCCAGAAGAAAAGGAGTTTGTTCATTATGGTACAGGAATTCCTGAGGGCACAGGAGATAGGTGAAGACAGGGTCAGACTAGGACATAGGATTGAGTTTAATGAGAATAAGAGAATAGGAGGTGGGAGTTGGGGATAATTTGCTCCTAGATGACCAGTGGTTGAGAGACTAATGGCTGGTAGAAGATTGTTAGCATAGGGCTAGTAGTAAATGGCAGATGAAAAATAATAGTATTTACAATTTCAAAAGACTTTATGGAGGATAGGAGAAGAGTAAAGGGTGGGATACCACAATCACCTTAGCTATTCTTGGCTAGCTGGATGGGGGCCATATGGGCAATGTTACAGATGGGTCGTTTGCTTGGCCAAGGCCTCTCCTCCTTCTGCTGTTCCATATGTTTTCTTAAACTTTTTATTACTTCAAATTATTAAAATGCATTTGACTAAACTGCTTGGGAAGACTGTCCCACTTGTCACTTAAAATACATGGCACATCCTGTTCCCAAACAAATGACTCAGCAAATATGAAGAGAATTATTATTAGTACTGACAGGGCCAAAGTAAATAGTAAAAACAAGAGTTACTATATATCCAAATTAAGAAGATGGATTGTTTAACATTTCTGTTCTTCCCAAGCATGTGACCAGAAAGCTGGGGGCCCAATTCTAGCTATGTCCAGCAGGCACACTCAGTCAAAGATATTAAACTAGTGCCGGTTCTAGAGTCAAAGAACCAGAGTTCAAATTCCAGCTCCATCACCTATTCCCTGTCTCACATTAAGCAAATCATTTAAATTCTATAGGCCTCAGTTTCCCAAACGCTTAATAACAATAATAACTAGCACTTATATGGCACTTAAAGGTTTGCAATATACTTTACATATGTTATTTCCCCATGTAAAAAGTGAAGGAATATTGTCTAAGAGAGGTCATATGGCTTGCCCAAGGTCACATAGCTAATCAATGTTTGGGGCAGAATCTGAACTCAACTCCTCCTGATTACAAATTCCTTACTCTAGCCACCATTAATACCTAGCTGCCACAAAATGAAAATGTTAGACTAGACAACCTCTGAGGTCTTTTCTAGCTCTAAATCTAGAATTCTATCATCCTACTTCCACCACAGTAGAAATCTTGTCAAATGATTCTTAGAAAGAGACCAAGATATATAGGAATTTCTGGTCCAGATTGGAGCAGACACAGAAAGTTGCTCCTAACAGAACCTTCAGCTTTAGTCTCTTCTTCTTGGCAAAAGAATATGCCGTCCCCAGCTGAAGTTTCCTTTACGTTCCCTTTCTGGTTTCTTTACTACCCCAATACATTCCTGAGAAAAGCAGAAATCCACTCCTGGTCACTCCCCCGGGAGCATGATGGGAGTCAGTTAGTGTTAGTCCTGTAGACTCATGGGTTACATGAAAGAGGAGACATAGGACATGGAATTACAGTGATCTCTGGCCTATGTGTCCTCTACCACTACTCTGCATAATCCATTTGGGGTTCTATGTTCTACAACAAATGCCGTTCAAGACACTGTCTAGTCATAACAATAATGATAGCAACAACAACAATAACATTTACACATCACTTTAAGAAGTGCAAAGAACTTTACATATATTATCTCATATAAGCAAATACATCAACATGCTTTTATATAATTTGTGTTCATCAATCAACCAATCAGCAAGTATTTATTAAGCACCTCTTATACACTGTGTTAGGCACTGGGGAATAAAAAAACAGAAATGAACCAGCCCCCCGCCCTCCTCGAGGAGCTTCCATTCTATGGGAGGCATAACATGCCAAGTCTATACCTTTTGGTCCTTTCAGGCAGATATATTCTATTTTCAAATGTGTCTTGGAAATTTCTTTCTGGGATGAAGAGGAAAAGAAAAAATGTTCATTTTGCTCCTCTGAGACTTAACTATGTTCCCAGTTGTTAGGTCTTGTTCGGTCAACTGAAGATGGACTCTTTCTTCTTTGTTTTTCTCAGAACCACATCTTCTCTCAGTGTTAAAAAAAAAAGTAAAAAGTATTTAGATTACTCAACTAGGAGTCAGAAAAGCTAGATGGCACTCTGCCACTGAAGAGCTATGGGCCCTGGAAACTTGAACTTAGCATTCTCTTCCTCAGTTTTCCCAACCACAAAATGGAATAATAATATCTTCTTATGAATAGAGAAACCAAAGGATCTGGACCTATGATTTCATAATGAGCCCCTGGGTGGGGACATTCTCTCTACCAGTCCAGGTTGGCACCTTCTCTGCAAGTTACAGATTCAGTCAGTGTCTGGATCACTGAGTGGTTAATTAATTTACCCAGGGTCGTACAGCTTGTATGTGCTACAGTCAGAATCGGAACTCAAGTTTTACAGGCTCCATGATGAGAGCTCTAGTTTCCATACTACACTGCCTTCACCACAACATCTACATTTTGAAGTTTTTATTCAAATGGCAAACAACTAAACATTTATGTGAAAATGAAATCAATTACAGCCCCCTAAAAAACATCATAGACTATTCTTATTATGCTAGCTCATAAGATATTAGAAAAGAAAACAATTTCCAAAATTCTTAAATGATTAAAAACAGATATAACAAAGGAATCAGGACTGTGGGAAAGCTTTTTTCTCAAACTGAAATAATGAATGAAAGAAGTCTTCAAGGGTTGGTTGTTTATGGTTCTACACTCTGGAGACTGAAATTCTTTGTATACAACAGATGGTTTTGTTTACATAGAGAAAATTCAGACCCTAGTAAGGGGCTTTTTTTTCTCTTTTTCAAGTTCTCTTACACATATAAGTAAAAGAAATAAGTGTATGTGTTATATACATGGAAGAGGAAGCATCAGAGAACAGTTTTAGAATCAGAAAAACCTGGATTCAAGTCTTGCCTGTGATACATACTAGCTTCAAGACCATTAGCAAATTCCTCAATTGCTATGTTCCCCCAAGAAGCTCTCTTAGAGGATTATAGAGGAATTGCTGATTTGCCTAGATGGAGAGAGGTTCCACACTGGGTGCTTCATATATTGATAAAATCTCTCTACACCAGACTAATACACACAAATATATACATATGAGCAGTATGTGTACATACAGATGGTATGTATACATAAGCATGTATATATACATAGAGCTCTATACTCATGTTCATATGTATATATAATATGTATGCATGTATATGTACATATACACATACTGCTTTGTATTTGCATAGATGCATGTATACACAATATATACATACAAAGAATATGTAAACAGATAGACAGTATGTATACATATGTGTGTATATATATATATATATACACATAGAGCTCCGTGTTCATGTCCACATTGAGTGTATGTGTGTGTTTGTATATATATACACACACTTACATGTGTGCATGCTACCCTGTGCCTATATACATGCAACCAATATGTGTACTATATACACATACAAACAGTATGTATACATGTAGACAATGTGTATGCATATATATGCATATTTACAAAGAGCTCCATGTTTGTGTCCATGTGTATATGTATATATGTAATTCATACATATCCAATACTCTCCTGTGTATATGCATGTCTATATACACACATGTATACATGCATGTATACCTACTGTCTGTGTGTGTATATGTATGTATACACATGTGTGTTGTGTGTATTAGTCTGGTGTAGAGAGATTTTATCAATATACAAAGCACCCAGTATGGCATCTCTTGCCATATGTGTGTATGTGTATATATATATATGTATGTATTATATGTATATTTGTGTGTGTGTATGTGTGTGTATATATTTTTGTTTGCCCCAAAAGTCTTACAGTAGGTTTAAACTTTAAAAATTGCACTAATATTTTGGGGATATCCTGTCTACTTCAGTTGAGGATGAAGGATTTACCTATTGTCACAGTCATTATATATCTTAGGCAGGACTTCAACTCAGATGACCCTATCTTCACTCTGCCATGCTGTTTTTAGTAACTGTACTTAAAAGAGGAATTTTTATATTGTTTTTCCTTTTCTTATGGATAATTAGATGGATTTTAATTTCACAGAGCTTTTAAATGATTCATTTCCCTCTTTCCCCCTTCCCCCTATAGTAGAGCTCCAAGGTCATGAGCAGTCTCTGAAAGGAACAACCCTTGATTCTACCAATATGATCCCCAGATCTTAAAGTGATTTATGGGCACCCCATTTTAAATACACTAAACCAGAAATTCTTAACCTTTTCTAATTATCACAGATCCCTTTGGCAGTCTGGTAAAGCCTAAGGACTCTTTCTCAAAATAATGTTTTAAAATGCATGCTGTAAAATATATAATGTTACAAAGGAAATAAGAGGTTAGTAAAAGTAAAGATGCAATTTTTATTCCATACCCCCAAAATCTATCAATGAGGGCAGAAGGTTGGTAGCTCCCAAGATAAGAAACCTGACTCTAAGCTTTGCATTTTAAAAAATGCAAATTCACTGGCTCCTTAGTCTACTAGTATCAAAGTGACTGATCTCCATTGATTTTCACTTTGATATTCAAATACAATACCATCTCCTAAAAGTGTTATAGAAAATGAAAAAGAAATCCCAATCTTCTTTCCATCTGAATATTTCAAGCTGCATCCTGTGTAAACTCCTAGCACCAAATCAGCCTGATTTAGAGCCCATGGCAAAGATCCAACTCATCGTGGTTATTTGTGGTTACCAGATCAAATTACAAAGACGAAAAGAGGCAAGAAAAACTGGTAAGATTCTCAAGCTGCCCAAGAAGAGCTCTGACCATGCCTGAAATCTGACCTTTCTGATAACAGTAGCACCTGATCAAAGATAATAATACCAAAACTGGATAAGCACAACCCAGAAACTTTTTTTATTCCATTTAAGACGGTCCAGTACATGCCGTGCTCCCTTCACCATTTAGCTTTGAAGCATTATTCCCTTTCAGATGCAAGGACAGCTGGCTTGTCTTTGGAGCAAAGTACAAAATCTTTTTGGGTCACTAGGTGGCGCAGTGGGTAGAGTTTTGGACCTAGAGCAAGAAGGACCTGAGTTCAAATCCAACCTGACACTCACTAGATGTGTGACTCAGGCCAAGTCACTTAACTCTGTTTACCTCAGTTTCCTCATCTGTAAAATAAGATAGAGAAGGAAATGGCAAACCACTCCAGTATCTTTGCCAAGAAGACCCTAAAAGGGATCATGAAGAGTTGTACATGACTAAAAAATGACTAAGCAACAACAAAACAAGACCTCTTTAAAAGTTCTCTTCCTCTACTGATTAAAAGCTCCCCAGTGAATAAATCAATACTAAGTTTTTGCTTTTTAGTTACATTTAAACATAATGAAATTCAATTTTTATATAGAGAAACTGATTCCTAAAATTAGTCACACCAGGAGACTAATACCATTATGGAGACACACTAGTTTCTGATCCTTTCTTTGCCTGTAAATCCTCCTTCTACTACTTCCTTCTTTAACATTCTTATCATTTATTCCCATGCCCTTTTATTGTTCCCTTCTTAAGGATCCGTAGTATCAGTTCCCCATCTTCACTACAGTTCTTCTTCACTAGACCCCTACTGGCTGCTAAGATGTCCAGGATCTAATTTATAGTTCCCAGAAGGCTGAGAAATCATATAGAAGTGAACTTCATCCACCAGAGCCCTGCTCTGTTATCCCTTGCTCGGTCCACCCCTTAAGTCCCCTGGGCCTAAAAATATCTCTGCCACTGCCTTAGCTGTCTATTGCTTACCAGGCTATTTTTAAGCATACAAGGCCTTTGGGTCATAGAACTATATCCAGTAGCTAGGGCTCATCTCTGACTTTTGCATAAACGTCAATGTGAAAGCTTGGATTTTTGAAGTACTGCATGTCCTCAGAGAAGCTTTTGGCTTTATCCCAAGTTGAGGTTTACTCATAATGTAAGATTTGAATCAGCCAGCATAATTTCAATTTTTCTATACAGAATCTTATCCATTTTCCATTGCCCTAGACAAACAATCTTTGAAGCTAGATGAAATCAGAGAAAAAGATGGAAAACCATATGGGTTTTAACAAAAACGGAAAAGATGAGTCATCAGCAGAATTCCCCAATCTAGGATTCAGATGCCGGGCTATTTTCAACCCACAGAGGGCAGCAAGCCTTGAAATTTCTTTTAGGAGCATGGGCATGGTAGAGGTGAGTCAAGCTAATTTATTTTAGTTATCCTAATCAACTGAATTAACTGCTAGGGTTGTGTCTAAACTGAAATAATGCTGAAACGGCTGCAATCAATCTTACACCCTCCCAGAAACCTCTGGACCCAACTGTAGACAAAGGATTCGACTGTTTTTGCCAAGCAAAAGCCCTTTGGAGACCATGAAAGCCCTTTTACTTAATCTCTACTCAACCAGTGTTCTTTGGTGGAACTCTTGGCTCAGGAAGGTGAGAATGTAGAATTAATACTTTAACTCTGCCTCCCCCATGTTTAAGTACTCAAACAGACTGAGTTAACTTTGGCAGAATCATTGCAACAAAATAGTCTAAATGATTGTTATTTCCTATGTAAGGATGGTCCCAAAGCCCTTTTCAGACTTTAGCTTGCCTTTTCTATATTATGAAAATTCAGAAATATGGCTAGGCTGGTAGAAAAGACAATGTCCTTGTGTCCTGGGTTTAGATTTCTATCTGTGCCCTTTTTATACTCACTGATCTAGCTATATGGAAGAACAAAAGAAGTTTAGAATTAAAAAAACTAGAAAACCCTGAAGCACAGAGCTGCTTGATAGTTCTTGGGGAAATCGTTTCTACATGGTTTATAATCCAGCCTTAAAAGGTTGAAGTCAGGAGACATTAGAAAAGTTTACTATGAGCTCAAGTGAAATCACCCAAAGAAACCCTAAATTCAACAACAATGAAATTTACACCAAAGCAAAGGTTATGCCTGAGGGTATTAGCTAGCTGAGAAGAGTATTATCTCATCTAAAGAGCTTGGTGCCTAGGGCTGAGATTCTTCTGTGAGAGAATGAAATAAAGTCTTCTTGTTGGCCCAAGGCATGGGTGGCTGCTTTTATTAAAAAAAAAAAAAAGTTCTCCAAGTTTTAAAAAGGCTTTAAAATGAGAGCATAGCAAAGATGACTCTTCTCTTGAGGGAAAAATGGCAAAGGATTTCAGCTACATCAGAAGCTGGAAGACATAAGAAGTTCCACAGCCACATGCCTATGTGGAACTATGACCAGAAGCATCTGGCAGAAACTACATGAGCACATCCATCAAAGCAGCATCTAACCCATAATCAGTGCCCAACAGATCAGTGTTTAGCAGAGTCTATGTGTCCAACAGAGACTACTCCAAAGAGCAGTATCCAGAATAGTCCATGCTTCTAGAAGAGACTATATGCCCAATAGAGAAGCATGCAGTGGGGGCTATAGATGCAGAACAGCAGCACTATCATCCCACCAGGAGGTCAGTGCCCCTAAGGCATCAGAAGTGTATGTTACCCCTTCACTGTGTGCTATGGCCAATGTGTTTGTTTTCCACCTGTGTATCTGCTACCCACTCATGTTCCTTTGTGTAACTGTTCCATATTTGTTCCCTACATATGCCTAATTTTCCCATTGATGTGAAGTGGTTTTGTGCCCCAGATTTATTGGAGAAATGTTTTATTAATACTTGAATGAATTGTGTCCTCAGGCTAGTCAGCCTAAAGATAATACATTAATGGGGGCTTGTTAGTGATGGTTTTAGTGAATATGGATCTAGAAAGTACATTGAACCTATGCTAGCCACTTCCTGAGTGCTTCCATCTTACATGTTGGGGGCAAGGAGGATGTGCTCCATTTGATGTACTCCATTCCACTCCACTTGTTTATACCGAGTAACATAAAGTTGGTTTGTTTGTTTTTTTAATAGACTGTTGGCTCAATCCAGAACTACAGTGGGCAGCTAGTTAGAACAGTAGATAGTGCCAGACCTGGAGTCAAGAAGACTCATCTCCCTGAATTCAAATTTGGCCTCAGATACTTATTAGCTATGTGACCTTGGGCAAGTCATTTAACCCTCTTTGCCTCAATTTCCTCATCTGTAAAATGAGCTAGAGAAGGAAAAGGCAAAGTACTCCTGTACCTTTGCCAAAAAAACTCTAAATGAGGACACAACTAGAAATGACTGAATAACAAAAACAAAGAACTAGAGTACAAAGGTAATTGGAGATTTGTCCCAGGGCCCTGAAATTTTGGGGGTACTGCTAGTACTCATGGTTTGTACATAGTATAACAACTATTGACCTTAGCATCCAGTTAGTATGAATAACTATTTTTAAATAGATGGCTTTCTTCCTCCCCACCCACCATCAATTCTTTTCCAACTCAAAGGTGCCTTTCCCAAGTTTTCAGTGCTTCCTCAGGAGCAATTGAGGGTTATTGGGTACTGCTTACCCTGGTAACATTTGGGGGCTACTTGCCCCAAGCACAGAAATCTCTAGTAATGACACTGCACTAACTACTCCTTTGACCTGCTTATAAAAGAAAGAAAGCTTTAGGAGAGTGGAGCTCCTTTCATCACTTTTGACTGATTCTTTTCACTTCAAACTCACTGAGTAGATCATGAGAAGGGGTTTCTCTAAGAATTAAAGTTGTTTTCCTTTGCTGCCAGATTTGCCTTGGTTCTAGTGGCAGAGAAGACTAGAGAAACTAGCTAGATATAAAAAGTCTCTCTCCAAACTTGAAGTGCCATGTCCTCCATTTTGAATATATCTGATGCACCTATAGTTTATTATAATTATGTAGTGGCCAAGGAAGTGCAGTGAATAGAATGCTGGGCCTGAAGTCAGGAATACTCATCTTCCTGAGTTCAAATCTGGTCTCATAAAGAAACTAGCCATGTAACCTTGGGCAAGTCATTTAACCCTCTTTGCCTCAATTTCCTCATCTGTAAAATGAGCTAGAGAAGGAAAAGGCAAAGCACTCCTGTACCTTTGCCAAGAAAACTCTAAATGAGGACACAACTAGAAATGACTGAATAACAAAAACAAAGAACTAGAGTACAAAGGTAATTGGAGATTTGTCCCAGGGCCCTGAAATTTTGGGGGTACTGCTAGTACTCATGGTTTGTACATAGTATAACAACTATTGACCTTAGCATCCAGTTAGTATGAATAACTATTTTTAAATAGATGGCTTTCTTCCTCCCCACCCACCATCAATTCTTTTCCAACTCAAAGGTGCCTTTCCCAAGTTTTCAGTGCTTCCTCAGGAGCAATTGAGGGTTATTGGGTACTGCTTACCCTGGTAACATTTGGGGGCTACTTGCCCCAAGCACAGAAATCTCTAGTAATGACACTGCACTAACTACTCCTTTGACCTGCTTATAAAAGAAAGAAAGCTTTAGGAGAGTGGAGCTCCTTTCATCACTTTTGACTGATTCTTTTCACTTCAAACTCACTGAGTAGATCATGAGAAGGGGTTTCTCTAAGAATTAAAGTTGTTTTCCTTTGCTGCCAGATTTGCCTTGGTTCTAGTGGCAGAGAAGACTAGAGAAACTAGCTAGATATAAAAAGTCTCTCTCCAAACTTGAAGTGCCATGTCCTCCATTTTGAATATATCTGATGCACCTATAGTGTATTATAATTATGTAGTGGCCAAGGAAGTGCAGTGAATAGAATGCTGGGCCTGAAGTCAGGAATACTCATCTTCCTGAGTTCAAATCTGGTCTCATAAAGAAACTAGCCATGTGACCCTGGGCAAGTCATTTAACCCTGTTTGCTTCAGTTTCCTCATCTGTAAAATGAGCTAGAGAAGGAAATGGCAAACTATCCCACTGTCTTTGTCAAGAAAACCCCAAATAGGGTCAAGAGTCAGACATGACTAAAAAATGACTTAACAACAACATGACTAGACTAGAAGATGCATAAGGGCAAAGAGCATGCCATGGCTATATTTCATATCTCCCCTAGCTCCTAGCATTGTGCTCTACACAAAATGGGTGCTTAACGTGCATTGCATCTAATTCTATATGGTAATTCACCATGAGTCAGTGTGGAGGAAGTGAAAGAGAATGAGAATAGGTGTGTTCTCACTGAGCCTGACTGCATTCTCCAACACAAAGGACTGCCTCTCAACACTTGTTCCTGTCTGTCCTTCCAATTGAATCATTTCACACTGTAACCCTCCAAGTGAGGGCTTCTTCCTCTTTTTCGTGTTATGGTCCCTTTTGACAGTCTAGCGTAATCTATGTACCCCTTCTCAGAATCATGGGGAATTTTATATGTAGAATAAAATACATGAGATTTAAAAGAACCCAACTAGAGTAAAAAATAAAGATATTTTCCCCATTAGGGCTCAAGATTCAATGAAATTCATACACAGATCCTTTGTGGGCTATAGATACTAGTCTAAAAATGCTGCTCTGAAGTCAACTATAGGAAAAGACTGATAGAAGCTGAAAATACAACTACTTATGAGATTCTTGGAAGATTCTTCTTCCTCAAGTTCTCTCCCTATCTTTCCCACAGCATAGGATACATCTAGAACGCTGGATTTGGAAGTCAGGAAGTGCTGAGTTCAAATCTTACCTTAGACATTTACTAGCAATGTATGACTTTGAGCAAGTAACTTAACCTTTCTCATTCACCTCATCTTTAAGATGGAGATAATAATAGCACCTACCTTATAAGGGTGGTATGAAAGTAAAATAAGATAACACATATACAGAACTTTGTAAACCGGAAAGTACCATAAAAATACTAGCTAACATCATCCTCATCTTCATTATCATTATGGAAATGCCCATGATCTGAAGATGATGAAAAATAAGTGAACATAGAAAATGGCCAAAGAAAGTGATAAATCTGCAGAGGGGAATAGGAAAGTGCAAAATATGAAGATAGAGATTTGGACAATAACCAAAAGAAAGAATCCAACTGAGACAACAGAGGATAATTAAAAGTTATTCCAAGGCACAGATAACAAGAGGATGGGGAAAGGATACAATATCCCAAGGAGGATGATATTCAAAGGCCTTCTTGACCTGTCTTCAGCCTTTACTTCAGATTTTCTTCTTCAAGGCATACTAATCTCAAAATAAGAAGATGATGATAGCTGCATGGCACTGTTGCTAGAGCCCTGGATATGGAGTCAGGAAGACCTGAGTTCAGATCCAGCCTCAGACACTTACTAGCTATGTGACCTTGGGTAAGTCACTTAGCCTCTGTTTGACTCAGTTTCTTCATCTGTAAAATAAAGATAATAATGGTATGGACTTCCCAGGGTTGTCATGAGGATCAAATGAGATAACATTTATAAAGAACTTTGCAAACCTTAATGTGTTATATAAATGTTGGCTATTGATGGTCATAATCGTGATCATGCTGACAGCTTCTCTTCATCCTCAGCAGCAGCTCTGACATAGATATGGAAGCCCCAGAGAAGATGAATTCCTGGCTACTGGTTATCACAGTGCATGAACTCAGCTCTGACTGCCTCTCTCATAAGGCTAACATAGGACTATAGCACACCTACCCAAAGAATCTACAGTGACTGATAGGCACCAACACAGATAATAAAGATAACAAACAGACTGGCTTTATAAGCTTAGCCACTACTACGATTGCTTTTTCCTTAATACAACTGCTTAAAACTGTTTCATAAAATACTAAGCCTCCACCAATGAAGAAAGAAAGAAGGAAAGGGAAGGGAAGGAAGAGAAAGGGAAAGGGAAAGGAAAAGGGGGAGGGGAAGGGGAAAGGGTACAAAGTAAAGGAATAGTTAAAGAAATCCTTTAGCTTCCATTTTAAAATTCAAATACAGGCGGCAGAGTCAAAAAAGCAGAGTAGAAACAGGACTTCTGCTGGGCTCCAGCTCCCACCACCTCCAATTCATGTACAAGGGGACTCTGAACAAACTTTGGAGCTACAGAACCCACATAATGACACAGAGAAGCTAACTTCCCACTGAGGACAGCCAGGCAGGCCAGCAGGAAGTGGCCAGCACAACGCTCTGGGAGCCAACCCCAGGCCCACTCCAGCCAGAGGTTTGAGCCCCAGGGAGGGCCTGACCAGCCACTGGCTGGAGGGACTTGAGGTGATTTCCAGAATTACCAACCCATAAATGATAAGGACAAAGTGAGAGGTCAGTGCAGTGTGGACTTTGGGATCCGGTAGTTTGGGAGTGTGGTCAGACTTTATCCCCTGGAAGGAGAAGCCGCCGAAGCACCCCACCCATGCAGATGCTGCCACATGGCAGCTTCAGTTCCTGGCCTGAAGACTATAGGGGGAACAAGGGACCAGTCTGAGGGGTAATTGCTCTTGCTTTAGTGTGCTTGGATCTGGGTTGCACTCTAGGGTGGAGGTCCTGGGGTGTGTGACCAGCTTGCCAGAATGTGTGGAGGCTTCAGAGAGGGCACCCAACTAATACCTTCAGCAACTAAGAAAACCCCAGCGATTGGGACAAAGGTCCACCCTCTGGTAGCAAAGTCCTACTATGGCAAAAAGCCCAAAATTCAAGTAATTGAGTGGCAACATGAGTAAAGAAGGGAAGCAAAGCAAATGGAGAAATCCAACATTAGACTCCTATTTGGGGGACAAAAAGGATCAAAGCATGGAACAGGAGGAAGACAGTGAAGTCAGAACCCCAGTACCAAAAGCTTCCAAGAAAAATATGAGCTGGTTACAGGCCATAGAGGACTTTAAGAAGGATTTTGAAAACCAAATAAGTGGAGGAAAAATTGGGAAGAGAAATGAGAATGATGCAAGAAAATTATGAAATGAGAGTCAACAACCTGACTGAAGAAAATAACACCTTAAAAAATAGACTAATTCAGATGGCAAAAGAGGCTCAAAAAGGCAATGAGGAGAAGAATGCCTTAAAAAAGCCAAATTTGCCAGATGGAAAAAGAATCTCAAAAGCTCACTGAAGAGAATCATTCCTTCAGAATTAGATTGGAGCAAATGGAAGCTAGTGACTTTATGAGAAATCAAAATACTATTAAACAGATCCAAACAAATGAAAGAATAGAAGGCAATGTGAAATATCTCATTGGGAAAACCATTGACCTGGAAAATAGATCCAGGAGAGACAATCGAAAAATTATTGGACTACCTGGAAGCCATGATCAAAAAAAGAACCTAGTAATCATCCTTCAAGAAATTCTCAAGGAAAATTGCCCTGATGTTTTAGAACCAGAGGGCAAAATAGAAGTTGAAAGAGTCCACTGATCACCTCCTGAAAAAGATCCCAAAAAGAAAACTCCTAGGAATATTATAGCCAGGTTCCAGAATTTCCATATCATGGAGAAAATATTACAAGCAGCCAGGAAAAAACAATTTGAATACTGTGGAAAAACAATCAGGATAACACAGGATCTGGCAGTTTCAACACTGAGGGATCGAAGGGCTTGAAATATGATATTCTGGAGGGCAAAGGAGGTGGGATTAAAACCAAGAATCACCTACCCAGCAAAACTGAGTATCATGTTTCAGGGGGAAATGTGGTCATTCAGTGGAATAGAGGACTTTCAAGCATTCTTGATGAAAAAACCAGAATTGAATAGAAAATTTGACATTCAGATATAAGAAGCAAGAGAAGCATGAGAAGGTAAACAGGGAAAAGAAAGCATAAGGAACTTATCAAAGTTGAACTATTTACATTCCTACATAGAAAAATGATGATTATAACTTATGAAACTTTTCTCAGTATGAGAATAATAAAAGGGAATAGAAATATGCATGTATGTGTATATATATACACACATGTACATATATATAGGAGGGTATATGGGTGTATGAGTATATATGTGAATGTGTGTATATATGTGTACAGGTATACATAGTTAGAGGGCACAGGACCAGTTTAATGGGAAGGGATGATACTTAAGAGGTGAGAGAGGAATATAATGAGAAGAGATGGGGAAAGATAGATTGGGGTAAACTATCTCATATAGAAGAGGTAAGGGAAAATGGTTACAATGAAGGGGAAGAACAGGAATTCAAAAGGGAATGCGGCAACCTTATTCTCATTGAATTTGGTTTAGGAAGGGAATGACATACCCACTAAATATGGTATCTCACCCTACAGGAAAGTAGGGGAGAAGGGGATGAAAGGGGGGATAATGGAAGGGAGGACAGGCTGGGGGAGAGGGAAGTTGGAAGCACCCACTTTTGAAAAGGGACAGGATCAAAGTAGAGAATAGAACAAGTGGGAGGTGGGATAGGAGGGAGGGAAATATAGTCAGTCTTTTACAATATATCTACTATGGAAATATTTTGCATAGCTACACACATACAACCTATATTGAATTGCTGTATCTTCCCCGTAAGGGTGGGTGAGAAGGGAGGAAGGGAATGAATCTGGAATTCAAAGCTTTAAAATGAAATTTTAATACATATATATACACATATATGTGTGTATATACATATATGCATATATATACACACTATTATCAATATTATTTTACATGTAAATGGGAAATAAGATATACAGGCATTGGGGCATAGAGATCTACCATGCCCTACTGGAAAGTTGGAGGGGGTATGGGAGAAGATATGGGAGAGAGCATTGGAGGAGGGGATATCCAGTGGGATCACTATTTTGGAGTGGTGGGTAGGGGAAAAACAGGAAGAAAATTTGTAAATCAAAATCTTGCAGAAATGATCGATGTAAACTAGAACTCCTGGGAGTTCACGATATTAGTGATGAATTTAGTATGGACTATTAGTATAGTAGGGATATGTCCTCAACTTTCCTCAGTAGTGGGGATTATAGTTGGGTATCACCACTACCAGTAATGTTGTTGTTACTATATAAATCTACTCACCTCTCTCTGTATCACCTTGTACAAGTCTTTCCAAGTTTCTCTGAAACCATCCCTTTCTTCATTTCTTATATACAATGATATTCTTTTACACTCATATACCATAATTTGTTCAGCCATTCCCCAACTTATGAGTACCCCATTAATTTCCAGTTCTTCACCACCACCAAAAGAGCTTCTATAAATACTCCAGTACATATGGCTCCTTTTCCTCTTTTTTTTTTATTCTTTGAGATATATCCCTAATAGTAGCATATGGCAATTTTTTTCATGCCTTTACATCCCATTAGGATATAAGCTCTGTATAGGTTTCATTCATTAAAATTCTATTCCCAAAGGAAGTTCTTCTCTGAAGAACTTTGGAATCAGTTGTGAGACATGAGAGACACTGGCACAGGATCGCTCAGCGTGGCATGGCCACATCAAAAAATATGCTATGCTCTATGAGCAAAACAGATTTGCAATAGCTTACAAGGAATCATAAGATATGCAAATTTAGAGACATCACTCCAAATGTTCATATAGGCTATTTGTGGTAGAGCCTTTGGAGCTCATACTGGTCTGATCTGCCACAGTTAGACATACTATACCTTGACCCTAACATAGTCATGTCATTTTGGTCCTTTTTGAGAATGAAGGACAACAACCAACCATTCCGCTACCTAGCACATAATAAACACTTAATGCCTAGCACATAAGAAGCGATTAAGAAATATTTGTTGAGTCATCCTATATCTAGAGGACAAGAGTGGTATTATGAATTTCATTAACATCCTGGATAATAATCATATACTCATGTCTTGAATTTTGTTTTTTTCTGCTTAAGTTTCCTTTAACCAGTAATTAGTTTCTCTTGGCTCTAGAATCCCCTTCCAGAGATTTTATATCCTCCAAGTCACCAATTTCTCCTAATCTCCAGCCTTTCTTTGAGATGTGTTGTGCAAGTCTGTCCCAAAAGATGTCACAAAGGCACTGCCACCATTGTTGCACCCATTTTCCCTAAAGAGTCTCAAGTACTTCAGAGTACAGGTTAATGGTCCCAAATACTATCATCCATTCCTGGTTCTGATAGGGTCCACTGTGCCCCCAATAATGAAGAGCCTGTGGACTGAGTAATACACAGCTTTTTGGACTGCTGTTACTAAATTTGCTAGTAAAAGAGGTTGCTAATTAACCCTCATTCTTATGTATGCTACAGTTAAACTATTTATTTCCCAGGTCAATAAATCTCTTATGTAAATCATTTCTGCTACACTACTCTTTGAAACCAATCTTAAATTGCCTGTCTCATTAGGTTAACTGGGACAGTTAACAACATCATAAAAATACTGGAAGCCTTCCCTTCCAATATACTGGAAGCCTTACTCATGGTCTTTTTTACTGCCTCAGTAGTATCGAGATACCATTCAGGTTGTTCATCTATTATCTCTCTTTCTTTCCACATAAATCTCCCTCTTTTTTCCATTCATTAGGTCTTTTATATCATTGCTTATATGAAAGCCATCATTGGTTCTACTCCCGCCATACACTTTTCTATTACCATTAGTGATATTTAGAATTTAAATTTTTCCTAAATTGTGTGATTTAACATGATTCAGAGATATGCAGTTTGAACAGAAACACTGTTTTTAAAATGGCTTTTATAGTAATAAGAATCTTGGGATCAACAGAAGCACTATGCTGTACCTTAGAATGGAAGTGCACGAGATGGAGCAGGAGAGAAGAGAGTTCAGAGCCCATCCCTGACATTTACCAGCTGGGTGATTACAGACAAATTACTCCTTTGAGTGAGCCTCAGTTTCCTCATCTGTAAAGTGAAAATAATAATAACAGAAATCTCCTTGTAAAAGCTATTGTAAGAAACAAATGTAAAACACTTTAAAATCTTACAAATCTTGGCAGATATTAATGTTATCTAGTCCTATTTCTCCCTCCTAGTTAATTCTGAACCCAGCCAATTGTCTTTCTACCCTGACTATAAGAGATATACACAGGGATGGACTGACTTAATGATGTATCCTTTAAACTGCTTGTGTTTTTCATCCACTTTGTTTTGCAAAGGTGGAGAGTTAGTCCAGTTATTCTGGAAATCTTGAAGATTTTTCCCAGGAGGCCTTGTAGTGCTCTGAGGCTCAATGCAGAGCCTAGGAACTCACAAATAAAAAAGCATAACACAAGGGAAACTGTAATGCATTAGAAGAGAGGTACCAGCAAACTTCAATGGACAACCCAAGGAGGGATATGTAATTTCCCTTTGGTGATTTAAGGGAAGGCTTCATGGAGTAGGTGACATTTAAACTAGGCTTTGAAGGATGGCTAGTCTTTGGATAGGTCAGGACAGAGGTAGAGACATTTTAGGCAGAGTGGACGACATGAGCAACAGCATTCTTTACTCTTTCCACAGATTTGTGATTTCAACCATGTGACTTCTGCCCTCATTAATGCAGATCACAACCAATCGAGACCTCCTAATCCTGTGTAAACTTCTCTATAGTCTCCCTTAAGTCCTTCATAGATCTGCCAAATGCACTGGAAGCCTTGCTATGATTCTTTATTTAAGAAATACTAGAGCAGTACCTATCTATCCCTGCAACATGAACAGCCCACTTACTTTTCCTATAATATTTGTCACTGATGTATTTTGGTTTTGCATCATTTCTTGTGTGTAAGTCATTATCGCTAATATATTACTCCTTACTCATATTCACCATATATCTTTCTCAAGCCTTTTGGGTCACCTCCAATGGAATTCATCTTAGAATACGATATTCCATGATTCATAGTCATGAGTCACCACTGAGAGAATATAGTTGTTGGGGAGGGAAATGGATTTTGGATTCAGTAAAGGAATAGGATGTGCCCTGGCCACACAGGCTTGGCTAGTTTTCCACTAAAAGGTAGTAAGACTGTTCTCAATATTAGATTGGTTCAGGGTAGCAAGGTTGGAGACACTGAAGCAACATCCTGATGGCTTACTGAAGAAATCAGCCCACAACACAAGGAGTCAAGAGTGACTACTTTAGGCTTACCTGACACACCAACATGGTTAACAGAGACAAGAAGGCTGAATCAATGCTCTGTCCTCACAGAATATCTTTCCCAAAGTGAATAGACACCTTTTTGTTAACTGCTAAATGCTCTATAAGTGCCTTACTTCATTCCAATACTGAACCATTAGAGAAGCCTGAGTCAAACCTAGCCAACTACAAGAGAGATACTTGGGATTATTGAAATCAACCATGTTCTATTAGACTGTGAGCTCCTTGAGGGCAAGGACTCTTACTTTTTGTCTTTGCATTCCCAGTACTTAGCACAGTGCTTGGCATATAATGAGTATCTAATAAATTCTTGTTGATTGATTAATTTTTTTTCAAATCAAACTGAGACTGAGCCCCTATTCAGTTCTAGAGTCAAATTATTGTCCATCTGTAGGTTTGCCCAAGATATGTGTTATGATGGACAACTCAGTTGGCAGCCCAATGAACTACATGCAATAATCTGAATGAGATTCTTTTACTATTTTTTTTGGATGAACTTGCTGACAAGGTGGAGTATCCACAACACTTCTTAAATTATGGGTCACAACCCACAATTTAAAAAGCATAGAAGGTGTCACCAGTGGAAAAAAATTTATGGGGGATAGAGAATTCCTCTTCAATTTAGACCCTGCTCACCACTGAAGGTAAAAACCTTTAGTGAGCATATGTTTCCTTATTTTTTACCTCGTTTTTTTATTGACATTCAGCAAATTGTTGGAAGAGTTTTCATTACGGTCATATCTGTCAGGCAATCTTGTGTAACCCCATTTAAAAAATTTTATTTTTGATTGTGAACTTAAACATCAACAAAAATGAATATTTCAATACACAGAGAGCAGAAAAGTTGATGATATATGAAACAATTTACACATGATTTGGGGTTTTTTTAAGTGTAGATAAAATTTAATAGAATAATAACAAAAGGGCTTGGCCCATCTATATCGTTCTCACACAACTTCCTTATGTGTTGTTCTGTGTGAGGGCTTGTGGAGCCCTTTTCAGGCCTGCTCATCCACCTTTGGTGTCTGCCTGACACTCAACTTTCACCTGTGTCTCAAAGGAGCTGCAGACTGTGCAATGACCACACCCTGATAAACCATTTCAGCATACTGGCTAACCCAGGTGGAAAGCAACTAACAGACCTCAAACCCATTGGGGGTGAGGGGGATGTGGTGTTTACTCTAAGCATGCAAGGACATTCCCCCTCTCTGGAATGGGCAGCCATGAAGGTGACTGAAGCAGGAGCTATGGAGCACTTAGAACTTGGTCAGACACCAAGGTCATCCACTGCATCCCAGGCTACAGCCTGCTGTCTTGACTTTCATCTCACCACTGGACTTCAATGACTCAGGAAGAGAAAATGAGGCTGACTTTGTTCACCTCTGCCTCACTTAAATCCAATTCATAGAGGAGTCAAGACATCACCCTCTGATGTCATGGGTCGACTTTGAAAACAAAATACCAACATGTATCATTTTTAAATGTTTCATTTGTATTCCTTTCTTCAATGATCTTAACATTAGAGATCTTTGAGGAGGTTACATTGTGCTCTGCCTAATCAATTTTTAAAAATCAACAACCAAATACAATGTGATGCCATGTTCTCTATGCCTGTCACTGACCCACATCCAACAAATTTTTAAGCATCTTCTATGTGCCAGGTACCATACCAGCCGTTGGGGATATAAGGACAAAAACAAAGCAGATCTTGTCCAGAAAGGAGCTTACATTCTGCTGAGGTGATACAATATGTGTGCATATACATATATGTGTATGAACATATATATTTGTATTTTTATATATAGTATATATGTGTGTATACATGTATATATATATACATATATATGTAATTACAAGGTAATTAGAGAAAAAAAGAGGATCCTCAATTATGTAACTTCAAAGATGTAGTATCCTATAAAAGCTCATCTGCAAACACCTTCCCAAAGCAAATCTTAGATTTTCCTCAAGGACACACCAAATACACTGAATGGTATAGAGACCATTCTCATAGAGTTGGATTGGGGTTTTTGTTTGTTTTTGTTTTTTGAGATAAAGATTTTCTGCTTTTGGGGCGGCTAGGTGGTACAGTGAGTAGAGCGTTGGCCCTGGAGTCAGAAGGACCTGAGTTCTGATCCAGCCTCAGACACTTAACGCACACACAGACAAAAACCTAGTCGTGTGACCTTGGGCAAGTTACTTAACCCCAATTGCCCTCCAAAAAAAAGAAAAGAAAAGAAAAAAAAGATTCTCTGCTTTCCTATTTATTGATATGGAGAGAGTAAGGAGAGATTTGATAAGGAGAGATTAAGATTTATCTTAATGCCTTATCATGGTCTGGGGGTGATGCTCTGTACTGTTTATAGGGTCATGAAAGCCTTACAGTATGGCTGTAGAAATGGAAATGGAAAAGAAATGGAAGATATGAGAAGCTGTTGAAGTCAGTTGTTAAGAGGCATTCCAGAAGATGAATCAGGTGAGGCAGCAAGGGCTATGAACAGTAGGCCATTTTTCCTAGGTTTGTTTGAGGGAAAGACCATATAGCTTAACTGGGTACACCTGAGCTAGTAGGAAGGCAAATGTGAGAAAAGCAAAGTAAAGGCACTAGGGTAATATCAATATGTATCTCAGTTTCTTCATCCATAAAATAAAGGGGTTGGTTATCTGATGAACCTACTAACCCAACACTAGGGCTAGTACTGATACAGCTGATGCAGGATTAGGAAGAGAGATGTAGCTAGAGAAGGGATCTCATAGGACACCTAGGCCAAACCCCTCATTTTACAGAAAAGGAAACAGACGGCCCAGAGAAGTTCAGTGATTAGCCTGCTTCTCAGGTAAGGTCACCTAGGTAAGGAACATCAAGGTCATCTTGATAATGAGCATCAAATGTAGGATTTTAAATTGGGTCCTCTCACTCCAGAATCACTCCTGGAAGGAGCACCAAGAAGAGGAAATCATGGATGTCACCAGGGAAACTCCAAGTCTGTGGTCCTCAGGCAATGGCCAGAGGAGGGAATTCATTATGGTCTTACAAGAAACAATGCTGCCACAACTTGGCATCAAGCTCTCACTGGAAATGTTGGGTCTATCTTAAGTTCTTGCATGAGGAAAATTTAGTCAACACCTAGGTCTGGGTAAATCCAAGATCAGGGCATTCTGGGGATCAGAGTAATGCAGGTATATTACAGACAGGGGGGGGGGGGGTCCTGCCTGGATGGCTCTGATTGGTTCCCCACCTCTAAGGTCCAATAGAGAAGCTGTTAATCAGCAAGGCAACAGGAAGTTTCCAGATCTATTCAGCTGCTCCAACCTGTCCTGGAATCTCCAAAGCATCCTATGAGTATTTCCCATCTGTGTTCTTTTCCACTCCCATTCCCCATAAGGCCCTGTTCTCTCTACCTGGCTGACTCCTGTTTCCCCTGATTCCCTATATTCATGTTCTAAACATCTAAACATTTGCAGGATGTGATTTTGCCTTCTTTCACTAAAGATAAGCTATGAACCACCATTCTGTTTTCACAGCAGGGAAATAGCCCTTAAAATTATCAATGTGCAGCACCCTAAAGGAATTCTAGTAGGAGGGCACTCCAGAGCTGCTATTCAAAAATAACTGCTGAGTTTTGCCAGTAGTCATTGTCGAAGTCAAAGTTACTAATCACCTCCCCAAGCACATCACATCTTCACAAGGCAAACATACAACCCTGTGTCCATTTCTTTTTGTTGCTCTGTCATGCCTGACATGCCCATGACTGCATCTGGGGTTCTCTTGGCAAAGATACTAGAGTGGTTTGCCATTTTCTTCTCCAGCTCATTTTACAGATGAGAAAACTGAGGCCAAAAGGGTTAAGTAACTTGCCCATAGTCACATAGCTAGTAAGAGTCTGAGGCTGGCCCCTCACCCATTCCTTTTAGCTTCAGTCTTTTATTACACCCGCCTCTACATAGGAAGATGTGAGTGGAAAGGAACACAAATGTAGTCTTCTCTTAACCTTTTTTGTTTTCCTATTTTAGGACCCAGTATAATTACCTGGAGACTCTTAAGGAGGAGCTCCATTGAAGTAATGAGACCTAGCATGGCCCTCTACTGACCTGCTTATAGCCATATTTTCTCGGAGAGGAATATATTACTATGTAAATCAATGTTTGTTGCAACCTTTTGGCTAGCAGAGTAGGACCAGGTTTAACTGCTTATAGATTAATAACAGTTTTGATCCTAAAATAGCTTTCTCAACTCAGAGGTTGTTGCTAAGTCAACAAAATGGAGAAAATAGAGCTGAACGTGCCCTCTGCTTTCATGGTGTTTGCTTGTTTCACCTTATTAGGGTTTAAAAGAGGCTCTGCTGGACATGAAAACGGAATCCTCGGAATATCCTGTGGTCATTTTCAGAGGCTGTAGCTTGTTTCATATTGTTAGTATTCTGCTGGCGTCACTCCCTCCTAGGGAGATGCTAAGTGGGGGCGAGTGTGATTTCCTGCTGGGAGCTGCAGAGAAACAGGAAAACAGCTTTGGCCAGATAAGGCACAAAGTGGGAGAGGTTTCAAGATATGCCCCAACAATCTTCCGTCTTCCGGGGGCTCCTTTCTAAACATGTAAATACCCTGAAGGTGGGGGTTTATCTCAGGAGAAATACTTTCCACGACATTTTTTTGGCCAAAGGCTACAAATACTAATGACCTAGAGGGGGAAACTGTTCATTTAAAAGACAATCTAATATAAAAGAGGCAGATGGAGCAATGAATAGAGGGGCAGCCTTATAGCCAGGACAATCTGTGTTCAAATGCTGTCTCTGATACACATCTATCGTCTCTGTGGCCCCCAACAAACTGTTCCAACTCTCAGTGCTAAAGCTGTAATTTGCCCAACAAAAGTTCATCTTCCTTGGTAAGGGCAGCTTCTTCATCAGGAATTCACTACCAAATAAAATAAAAATCACAATATTAGCAGTAGCTAATGTTTAGATGGTGCTTACCATGTGCCAGGTACTTAAAATTCTTTTCTCATCTGATCTTTGCCACAACCCTGAGAGGCAGGTGTGATGGAAAAACTGAAGCAAAGAAAGGTTAAGTGACTTGCCCAGGGTCATAGCTAGTAAGTGTCTGAGGCTGGTTTTGAGTTCAGACCTTACTGACTCCAGCCTGTGAACTCTCTGTCCACAGAGTCATCTAGCTACTGGTCTGGTTCAAGATAATAATAATATTAATAACTCCATCAGATGGACTTGGCAAGGGACCAGGAAATCATTTTTGTTTGTTGGTTAATGTATTTTTGAGAGTCCCTTGGACAGCAAGGAGATCAAATCAGTCAATAATTAAATTAATTCAGGCTATTCACTAGAAGATCAAATACTGAAGTTGAAGCTTAAATACTTTGGCTACATGACCAGAAGATAGGACTCATTGGAAAAGACCCCGATGTTGGGAAAGATTGAAGGCAAGAGGAAAAAGGGACAGCAGAGGATGAGACGGATAGAGTCATAGGAACAATGAACATGAACTTGGACAAACTTCAAGAGATAGTGGAGGATAGAAAAGCCTTCTGGACTATGGTCCATGGGATCATGAAGAATCAGACATGGCTGAACAACAACAATAAAATAATGTTTGGCTCTCCTTAGCTATTAAATAAAATATGTGGTATGAGCTTCACTTAAATGTTTTCCTTTGCTAAAGGAGGATGAGGGACAAGGTTTACAGGGAAATGACTTACATAAAATAAAAAGCTAGCATAAAACCTTTTTAAAAGAAATAAAGCACTGTACAAATGCAAGTTATGTTAAAAAATAATAGTAACTATAATAAGAATAAAATAAAATGTGTGGCATGATATGATTAGGATTTCATACCTGATATGTCCTGTTTCACATGTGAGATCTTGGGCAAGTTCTGTAAGTCCCCAGGCCTCAATCTTCTCACCTTTAAAATTAGACTTGCGTGCCTCTAAGGTCCCTTCCAGCTTCACAGCTATGATCTTATGTTACCTGACTATGTTTTTGTTGGTGATCAAGTTTATAATAAAAATATAAAGTACAAGTTAGAAGTAGCAAGGCAACATTGTCTTATAATTGAAAGTGGAAACACATTTCTTCCCTGAGAGAAGATCTGGGAGGAAATGTGATGTACCAGTAAGAAGACAAGGTTCAGAGGGCCTGGATTCACCTGATTCCTGAGTGGATGCCTAAGTCCTGTGGCTCTCGATCTCTCCTCTGTCAAACAAAAGAGGCTTGTGCTAAATTACCTTTAATGTCCCTTCTGGCTCCAAACCTATTTATTACCCAGGGTAGAGTAAACAAAAGTATTAGAAAATGTGAAGTATGAAAGAGTCATAACTATTAACATGACTAGCTTTTGGAATGTTCTATGCCTGACAGGCAGCCACATTCTTTTTTCCCCAGCCCTGGTCAGACCTTTGGTTTTTGAGGGATAGAACTCTAAGCACAGATGATGTAAAATAATTGGTAACAGTATGTAAATGCCTTTGTCTTACGTGCTACATGAGGGTTGTGTCTAATTTTTTTCAGAAAAATGGATGGAAAACACAAAATTGGTAGGCAGCAGGCAACAAATAATAATTCATCAACATAGGGTGCTCACTCCAGGAACTCATTTGTAATTGTAGATAAACTCTGGAATTGCCTGGTACACACAGAAGTTAAGCAAGTGGCCCAGGGTCACACAGCTAGTTAGTGTCTGAAGGAGAATTTGAATTTAGGCCTTCCTGTTCAGCATTAGCCACTAAGCCATATTTCCTCTGCTAGTCAGTACACAGGAAAGTAGTATCACAGGGGAGAAAAATAACATCTCCTTTTTAAAAATTGTCTTCTACATACAAAACTGCAAAGGAGTTGGAAAGAACTGGGATCAGGAGATTTTTCTTAATCCCCAGAATGTCCCTGCTTGCTATGTAAATCAATTTGGGAGCAGGATTGAAAAGTAACTAAAATCTCCCTACAGTTTGTTGAATCAAATTTAATTTAATATATTTAAATATTTATATCTGTTAATAATAAAATTAATAACAAAATAAATCATCAAAGGAGAAATTGCCTGAGGGGTGGCTAGGTGGCACAGTGAATAGAGCAAGGGCCCTGGAGTCAGGAGGACATGAGTTCAAATTCGGCCTTAGACACTTAACACAAAAAATTAGCGATGTGACCTTAGGCAAGTCACTTAACCCCAATTGCCCTCCAGAAAGCAAAACAAGCAAACAAACAAAAAAAAAAGAAAAAGAAAATTTCCCTGAAATATTAGAACAAGAGGGGGAAGTAGAAATATAAAAAATCCACCTATTACCACCTGAAAGGGATTCTATGAAGAAAACCCACAGGAATATTATAGTCAGATTCTGAAACCCCCGGCTCAAGGATAAAATATTACAAGCAACAAGAAGAAAAACAATTTACATATGGCAGTGCTACAATTAGAATCACACAAGACCTAGCAGTGAACACTAAAAGACTGAAGGGTCTTGCTCATACCCAGCAAAGATAAGCATAAACCTGAATGGAAAAAAATGGATATTTAATGAATTATCAGACTTTCAGGACTTTGCTAAAAATTTTTTTAAATGAACTTAATCAAAGATTTGACATATGGGAGCCAAAAGAAATATAAGGTACATACCAAAGACTAATTACAAGGGATTCAATAAGGACAGATGGTTTGCTTTTTGTGTATATAAAATGTAAAATATATGTCTAAGATTATTAGTAGTAATTTTGTGGTTCATAAATATTGGGGCAGACCTGAGCATGATATGACTTCAAAAGGAAAACTATTCAGGAATAGCTAAAAAGAGTAATTATCTTATACAAATAAGGTACAAGAGGAAGAACTGATACAGAGGAATTAGATGGGGGAGGAGGGCTGGTAGCTCTGGAACCCTACTTTCATTAGGAATGGGTTCGAGAGGGAACAATACATACACATTTAGAAGAGTATAAAAGTCTTCTAAATTTAGAAAGAAACACAATACTAAAGGGATAAGGAGGGAGGAAAGGATAAGGGAGGAATCTTTAGAGGAAAGGGTGGGGGAATAGGTTAAAGGGGGATATAGAAGGGTGTTTAAATTTATGAGAATGGGAAGAAAAGAGAGGGATTGAGGTGTGAAGGTTAAGTAATAGGAGGGCATGGTAGCAGGTAGAAGTAAAGTAGAGGAACCAGGAAGGATAGGAAATAAGAGATACACATAAACATAAAAAACAAAAATTAGGAGTAGAATCTCTTAGGGAAAGTATATGTTTATGTATGTATATGTGTATATATGTATTTATGTATATATACATATATGTATATATACATATATATGTATGTGTGTGTGTGTGTGTGTGTGTGTGTGTGTATATCCACACTTAATTTTGGCCTGGGTGGGGAAGGGAGGAAGAATGAGGGGAAAAGAACAAAGTAAAAGGTGTACAGAAGAGAATAAAAGAAAACCTACAAGGAAGCAGAAAAGATGGACAGCTTTTAACACAATGTGTAGTATTTAATATGTAGGTTTTCTTGGGGCAGCTAGGTGGCACAGTAAATTGGCCCTGGAGTTAGGATGACAAGAGTTCAAATATGGCCTCAGACACTTGACACACTTACTAGCTGTGTGACCTTGGGCAAGTCACTTAACCCCAATTGCCTTACCTTCCCCCTCCAAATATATATATAATATGCTTTCTTGAAATGGAAATTTATTGCTATATTTTTAATCTCTCACTTTCTGTTGTGCACATGACATGTTTTCTTTCTTATTTTATATTTAAGCTTTAATATTTAAGTTTACAATGTTTCTTTTTCTTTTCTTATTATGTATTTAAGTTTTAGTATTCAAGCCAAAAATTAAAAAAAAATTTAAAAGGAATCTGTTTTCCTAGTTATACAGCAACTAAATTTATAAAGAAAAAGTTAACTGAGTTACAAAAGGAATTAGATACAAAAACAATATTTGTAGACTTTAATACTCCATTACTGGAGTATGATAAATAAAATAAGAATATAAACTAGAAAAAGATTATGCATTTAAAATAGAGTACTGTAGAAATGGGATTTGACAAATAATTAGAGCTAAATGAAGGACAGGTTTCATTAATAGTGAAAATTTCAATACTGTAGCTTCATTTCTTCAGGAATATATAAAGTATTTGGTTTATTGATTAAGCATCTTATAATTACAGTATCAAAAGTTGAATATACCTTAAATTTTTAAAAGATAACAATCTGATCCAGTAAAGTTATAAAGTCAGAAATTATTTTTTAAAAAGATGATAATGCAACAAAAATAATAATTAATAAGAAAAATAGTATCAATAGTCATAGACCCATACAGAAATCCAAAAATAACTTGCTAAATAATGTATGACCTGGAGAAAAATTTTAGAACCTTAAGATTATACTCGGAATAATGACTATAAATTTAACATCACAATTTATAGGATGTAGCCAAAGCAATAATTAGAAACAAGTTTATCTCCCTAAATACAGATTAACAAGAAAAAAATCAGAGTTAAATTTTTAGTTAATGAAATTTTAAAAATTATCGAATTAATATACAAAACGCAGGCACAAAGAAGGAAATTATGAAATAAAAGAAGAAATCAGTAAAATAGAGAATAAAAGATAGGGTCTGCTATGAAATAATGCTTATGAAACCCTGCCTGTTTCCTACTAAAACTGACAAGAGCAAAGATGCTTTTGATTACACTTGTATCATTCTCACTAACTTTTTACGCAAATGGAAAATTAGAAATAAAGCTTGGTCATTTATGTTTCCTCAATCACCTTTTTTTAGTAGTAATAAGGTCCAAGATTTTTTCTACACTTTTGGTATCTATCTCCTTCAGAAACTTTGTGAATTAATACCTCAATATGGCCGTAATTGTTTCACTTCCAGCACAGATCTGCTGAATGCACATTTGCCCTAGTTCAGCTGCTTTCTCAGTTTTTGTTCTCTTAAACATAGAAACCAAAGTGATTCAATAAAAAATAACTATTATAAAAATGTATTTAATAAGATAACAGCATATAAAATAAACCTGCAAAATCACCATTTCTGTGTCACTAACAAAATAAAATAGAAATAGAAAAATACTGTTTACAAAATGTCAATGACTTGAGAGTTAACCTAACAAGATTTGTACAAAGCCTATATAAACTCATTTATTTGTTTGTTTGTTTGGAGAAATTTTCTTAAAAATCAGCATCTTCTTTAAAACATAGAGAGAACTATTTAGAGAATAATTTTAGAGAGTTTTTGTTTTGTTTTTGGAGGCAGTTAGGATTAAATGACTGAGTAACACAGCTAGTAAATGTCGGAGACCCTATTCGAATTCAGATCCTCCTGACTCCTAGGCCAGTGTTATATCAATTGTGCCACCCAGCTGCCCCTTAGAGAGCACTAGGGAGCACTAGGATGCTAATGTTACTTGCTAAGGGTCCCATAGAGCATATATGTCAGGAGAGGCTTTGAACTTACATCTTCCTGATTCCAAAGATAGTTTTCTATTCACGATACCACATGGCAGTTATATAATAACTCTGATAGATATAATGAAAAAATTGGATTTGTGGAGAGATATAATGAATAGGACTAGGCCAATTTTACACAGTAAAGATGGCACTATGATCCAAGGCAAATATTTACTCAATAACAATTATTGAAATAGGAAAGTAATATGGCCAAAGGAAAAAAATATATGATTATCTCACCTATTACAACACTACATTCCCAGTGGATTGAAATATGAAAATGTAATGCAAAGGTAGAGGAAAATAGAATGTTATGGTGAGTATTCCTTTCAAATATATGGATTGGACTAGATGAATATTGAGAACTCTTCCAATTTCTAACTTGTCTTCTGTGATATACCTAGTAGAAGTGTGGAAGGGGAGGCTAGGTGGCGCAGTGCTGGCCCTGAAGTCAGAAGGACCTGAGTTCGGATCTGGATTCAGACACTTAACACACACAAACAAAAACCTAGCTGTGTGACCTTGGGCAAGTTACTTAACCCCAATAGCCCTCCAAAAAGCAAAAATAAAGTGTGGAAAAGAGGAAAATTCTTATCTATTCAACAAATAGAAATTATGAACCAACCTCTTTTGACAGATACGATTTTCTAAAACTGAGAATTTCTGTACAACAGAAAGCAATGCATCCAGAATATAAAGGGAGTAGGGAAAAAAGCTGGAGGAAATGTTTACTTTAAATATTTCTGATTAAAATCTATTAGAAAAAGATACAAATTTGTGAGAGAATTATCTACTCTCCAGTAAGAAAGTGGCAAAGGACATGAACAAGTAGTACTGAAAGAAAAAAAAAACAACATAAGTTATCTTTAGGCACCAAAAAATTTTTAAATACTCCAAGAATCAGAGAAATCCAAATTAAAATAACTTTTAACTATCTTTTTACATTCGTCTAGATGGCAAAAATATTTATAAATTGTAAAATTCAGTGCTGGTGAAATTGTAGAGAAACAGATATACTATTATATTGCTAATGAAGTTGTGAATTGTTACAACCTCCTTTGAAAGTAATATAACATTGCATATTAAGAGTTATAAAGCAGTTTATATCCTCTGACCCAGGGATCCTACTGCTCAGAATGTAAAAATGTTATTGAAAAAAGAGGATTACATACAACAGCAGCAGTATGATCAAGCTGCACAGCCAAGATGTGTGACTTCACAGATGATCAGAGCAGAGTTCAACAGTTCTAGCTGTTTGACTGAACAAGGGATGGAAAGATCTCATTCAGCCAGTGTGTAGATGAGATGCAAGCCCTGGGCCAGAACCCTACCAATGCAGAGGTGCTCAAGTTCTTAGGGAATACAGAGAATGATGAGATGAATGTGAAGGTGCTCAACTGAACACTTTCTGCCAATGCTGTAGAGAGCAGCACAGAATAAGGACCAAGGCAGATAAGAAGACTATGAAGAAGGGCTTCAGATGTTTAATAAAGAAGGAAATGCCACAGAAATGGGGGCTGAAAGACAACATGTCCTCATCACCCTGGCTGAAAAGATGACAGAGGAAGAAGAGGAAAAGAGGGCATGAGGATAGTAACAGTTGTACCAAACTATGATGGTGCTGAATGACTGAGAACAACTCCTCTTTCGACAAAGAACCCCCTAACTTACTCAGTGAAAAATCATCTTCTTTGCCTTGAAGCAACTAACTACATTTTCAGTTACCAACATTCTCACATCCAATCCCCACCATATTTGGTCATCTTTGCTGTGTTTGCTCTTTGCTTTCATCAAATAAACTTGCTATCTGCTCAAAAAAAAAAATACCTATCTGTATTTGTAAGAGTAAAGAACTAGAAACAAAACATGTACCTAGAAATTGAGGAATGGCTAAATAAATGCTAGTATATGAATGAAAATGACAGCATCAAAATGATAGATGTGGGAAAGCTAGGTGGCACAGTGAATAGAACACTGGCCCTGGAGTCAGGAGGACCTGAGTTCAAATCTGGCCTAAAATGCTTGACAGACTTACTGACTGTGTGACCTAGGGCAAGTCACTTAACCCCAATTGCCTTGCCTTACCCCCTCCAAAAAATAATAATAATTTTAAAATGACAGATATAAAGAATTCAAAGATATGGGAAGACACAAAATGATGCTGAGTTGAGAAAACAGAAAAAACAATGATTCTATCTTGGTATATTTGAATTTTTTTGATGGTTAATAAGTTTAGATTTATAAACAAATTTTAATTGAAGTCAATTGTATACAACTTACTCAAAGAAACCATTCTATATGCTAGTTCTTTGTTGAAAACATGAAAAATATATATATATATACATATATACATACATATTCATTCTGCTAAAAACCCTTTTTTGGGGAAATTAAAATGAATTAATTAGGTAATGCTAGAAAATTTCCAGTAAATTCCAGAAATTTTCCCATAGGGAAAGATTATTTTGCTTCATTATTGCTTTTTATTCAATTAATTTAGGTTCTACTCTCAAAGGGACAGGGTCTTCATTTTAAATGCTAATTTGCCTCAATAGGGGGGAAATGGAGATAATATAATCAAGTAATTTTTAACTTTTTCCCTTTGAAAGAGTTATCTGCTGCCAACCTACAATCCAAGTGGATGAAGAGATGACCTGAATTCAAATACCATCCCTGGGGTAGCAGGTGGGAGAAAAGAAATCTTTCTCTCTTCCACTGTATTAAGGAGGTTCAGGGTTTTTCTTCTCTTTTTTAACTTCAACAATAACCAGTTTCATCCTTACTAAATGGAGAATCAAGATTATTATTTAAAATATGAAATTTATAAAAACCCTCTTCAACTTTAACAGCCTATTTACACACAAACAGGACCCAGTTTCTGTTCTGTTTCAAAAATTTCTCTCTTTCCATGACACTGCAGTTCCAATTGTCCATGTTGGGACTGACAATACTGCTGTGGTTTTGTGACTAGCATTTTAGGAAGGACCAGGATAGCTGTGTTTGGTTTTTAAAATTATTTTTAGATGATAAGAATTTTAATGTCAATTCCAGAGTCACTAGAAGTCAAGGACATAAAATAACTTTGTGTTGTTGGTGGACTTATTATTGAATAAAAATAAAAGGTTTATCATTGAAACTTTTTCATGTGTGTCTTACCCAGAAGTTCTTAAACTGGGGTCCACAAACATTTTTGTTTTTTCACTCTGTTATCATTTGGTTTGGTTTTCTTGGAAATTGTGTCTTCCTACTTTGGTCAGACTGGAAGTACAGTGGTCCTATTCCACTACTGATCCCACAGAAACCTTTATGGGCTCCATTTCCAATCTGACCCAATTTACACCTACTTAAATAGCCTGCTACCCATTCCCATGTTTACCACATTCACAAGAACACTGCCAGACAACACAGATAACTGACTCTTTTAGCCCACTGCAGCTCAGTTTAAGCAATCCATTAGTCCTAACCTTCCCCAAAGTAGGTACTACAGGCACAGGCCTTTTTTATTTTTTTCCTATTTTGATAATTGCATTTCAATATCGTTGGTTACCTTTGTAATCCTATGTATTTAATGTTATACCTTTAAAAAACATCCTTAGATGGCCTCAGACACTTAACACACACAAACAAAAACCTTGGGCAAGTTAGTTAACCCCAATTGCCCTCCAAAAGGCAATAAAACAAAACAAAACAAAACAAAAAACATCCTTAGAAGGAGTCCATCAATTTCAACCAACTGCCAAACAGGACTACGGCACAAAGGAAGATTAGGGTCTAAACCTTATGACAGAAATCCACATTATATGAAAGATCTGGGTTATTTTGGAGGGGATCTGGAGTACTTCTCCTTGACTCAAACCTTCCCTCAAAAACCTGGAAAAATTTCTCCCCTGGAGAAAACTCAAGTGGTCTGGCAAAAAGAAGCCTCATTTAAGAGGAAGAAAGACCTGAAGAAAGTTACATTTTCTACAAGCAAATTACCAAGGCCCACTCGTCCCACAAGGTCCCACACTATTTCCCCTGGGCCCTTTTTGTTTTCCATAAGACATTCGTCCACAAGTTTGTCCAAGCAAGTAGCTATATGCTCTTTTGATATCTCGGTGGGTGTCCACCTCTCCTTGACAACTCCCATGGGGTGGGCTTCATTATTTAACATGTCCTTAGTACCATTACCACCACCTTAAGGAGAAGACATCAGGAGTCTGTCCTACTAGCACTAATCACAGAATACTGAGCTGTAAGGGGCCTTAGAGATCATCTAGTCCAAAGTCCTAATTTTATGGATAAAGAAACTGAGGCCTAAAAAGGTAGCAGAGCTAGAATTCAAGCATTGGTCTTCTGTGCCACACTGGCTCTCCCACCACTGACAGGGATTTATTTTCATTTGAGCATCATTCTTTTGCTTATTAGTAAATAAGTGTGTCTCATTGATTTAGGACAATTCTCTAAAATTAAGCCATCTCACACATAGATAATTCTGTCTCGACTTTAAATGCTTACCATCAGTTTCAAATAAAAAAATGACAAAAGGGAATGGAAAAACAAAAAACAGAGCATCTTGACAACCAAGTTGTATTCCTTGCTATATGTCAAGTTCTGAGGTCAAGTCGAATTGGGGATCTATTGTTCTGACATGGCTGTGATAGTAGGAAATAATAATGTTTCTATAGTTATAGCCTGGGTTTCTCTCAAAGGTGGGCCCCTAAAAAACAATTCTAAGTTGATAGCACATTTGATGTAGCATCTATTAAAAACTATAGCTCAAATGCCTCCACTGAAGGTTCTCTTGCCAAACTAGAGGAGAATGATCAATTGATAACATGTATGAAGCATATACTGTGTGTCAGGAACTGTGTTAGACATTAGGCAGATACAAAATTGAGATAGTCCTGACTTTCAAGAAAAACATGAAATGTTCACAGAATAGTAAATATGGGATAAATACAAAATAAACACGCAGTGATTTCGGGTGGAAGGCACTAAATCACTGTAGGGATCAGTAAAGGTTTCTTAAAGGAGGTAGAATCTGAGAGGAACCTTGAAGAAAACTAAGGATTCCAAGACATAGAGGCAACGAAAGGGCATTCCAAGCATCTGGAACAGAGGGCAAAAGTAGAGCTTGGAAATGAAAGGTTATGTACAAGTAATATTGGGTAATTCTATTTTGATGGACCATAGTGTGTCTGAGAGGAAGCAATATTTAAATAGTCTAAATGGGTAGATTAGTCCATTCTGAAAAATAATTTGGAACTGTGTCCAGACTGTACTTATTCTTTTACCCCAGTAATAATACTACTAAGGCTGTACTTCAAAGAAAATTTTTTACAAAGAGAAAAAAGGACTCATTTGTACAAAAATATTTCTAGCTGCTCTTTTTGCAGCAGCAAAGAACTGGAAACAAAGGAAGTGCCCATCAGTTGGGAGATGGTAAAATTACAGTATATGAATGTGATATAATAATACTATTGTGTCATAAGAAATGATATTGGAAAATATAAAACCTGAAAAAACTCATATGACCTGATGAAGACTAAAATGAGCAAAACTAGGGGGAAAATACAATAACAGCACTGTAAAAACAAACAACCTTGAAAAATTTAGGAACTCTGATCAACATAATGACCAATTTTCATTCCAAAAGACAAAACTTTCCTCCTGGCAGAGAGGTGATGGATTTAGGGTGGTGAATAAGACATACATTTTTTGGAAATAGCTGATGTGATATTTGCTTAGCTTGACTATGAATATTTGTTAGTACAGTCCTGTTTTTCTTTCTTTTTTTACAATGGGATGGTTGCTAAAAGAGAAAGAAATTAGATTTTAAATGAAAAAAATACAATTTAATTTTTTAAAAAAGAGAGAAAGGTTGGCCACAACTGAATTATGGAGTGCTTTGAATGAGAAATAATAGACATTTTATTCTATCCTAAATGCAATAGAGAATTGAAGTTTGTTGAGCAGAATGGTGATGAAATCTGAGTTACATTTTAGGAATACCAATTCTCATTTGTGTGTAAGATGAACTGGAGAGAGAAGATAGATGGGATGCAAGGGGATTAGTTAACAGGCTATTTCAACACTTCAGATAAGAAGAGATGCCAGCCTAGATGACGGTACAAGTGATTTATATAGTCTAGATCTAGAGAAAGGGATGGATAGATGTTGAAGAGGTGAAATCAATATGATTTTACAATAAACTACATGGAAAGGGGGGGTGTTAAATGAGAGTAAAGAGCCAAGGATGATTCCTGGGATGTGAAGCTGAGTAATAGGAAATTTAGTGGTGCCCTCAACAGAAAAAAGAAAGGGAATTCTGAAAAGGGATGGTATACTTATCCCTATATCTACATGATAGAAAAAAATGAGTTCTATATTGAACCGTTGAGTTTGATGTACATAAGGGATATCCAAGTGGTCAAGCAGACATTTGGTTAGAACACAGATGAGAGTTGGATCTGTAGATTTGGGATCATCAGCATGGATGTGATAGTTGTATCCAAAAGAGCTGATGAAATTAGATTAAGGAATACATAAAGAGAAAAAAGAGGGCATAGGACAGAGCCCTGGGGTACAATCATACCTGGAGAGAGGGACATGGTTATTGGTCCTACAAAGGAGGATGATGGGTAGAAAGAGAAAAATGATATTTCAAAAACTCAAGGAGAGGGAATATCCAGAAGGAACCTGTTGGAAATAGTGTCAAACACTGCATCAAGAACAAAGAGGATGAAGCTTGAGAAAAGGTCATTGGACTTAGCATGAATGAGAAGTGAGAAAAGAGAAGGAAAAAGTGTAGATAGTTGGATTTTTCTAGGAGTTTGACTCTGAAAGGACAGAGAAGAATAAAAGATAAGATTAAAGCCAACAAATCAGCAAGCACTTATTAAGTGTCTACTATGTGCCCGGTCTAGTGCCAAATGCTTAAGGGTATGGTAGGGTAAAGCAAAAGTTTTTGTTTTTTTTTTAATGCAAGAGATCTGGGCCTGTTCGAAAGCCTTAGGAAAAGAGCCAGTGGACAGGGAGAAATTAACAATTAGGTAGTACTGGTGTTGGCAATAAAAAGGGCCATCTCATGCTCCAACACAGGAGTAAAAGAGAAAAAGTGGAAGATAATGTGAAGGTAACTAAAGAGTGGAATCAGAGAAGACAGAAAATGACTTCATCTTTTAAGTGAAGTATTAGGCAAGGATTTCTGTTGAGAGAGAGGCAGGAGATGTTAATGTAGGAAACTTGAGAAGGGAAGGGAAGGGCTGGAATAGTTGCTATGACAAGTAGAAGAGAGATCAGGGAGAAGTAAAAATACTGCTTTACTGAAGCAAGGGACATAGAGTAACACAAATTTGTTGTAAACATAGTCACTGTGGTTATGTGATTTCCTTCAGCAGAGTTCAAGCAGCACATATGGAGAAAGAGAGGAGACAGATGACGGGAATAATCTAGAGCTGTGGGTCTGGAAATGGATGAGTGGCAACAGGCCATTGGGGCACAGGATTCAAAGTTTGATGAGAGTATAAGGTTGAACTATTTAACTAAAGGGTAGAGATTTTAAAAGGAGAATAGTGAGGTCAGAACAGGAAAGATGGCCTAGGAAAGTGAGAGTGGGTGTGGGGGGGCAAACTGCCTGTAGATTGTGATGAGGAAAAAAATAAAATGAGGTAGGATGAGGAACAGGTACAACGAAGACTAGGGGTTATAGTCAGCTAAAGGAACATCAGAGTTATAAATTATGGAGATGGAACATTAATTAAAAATTAAATAAATACTTAAGATTTTTTTTTATTTTTAAACAACATATTTTTATTAACTTCTGTTTTACATCATTCATTTCCAGCAGATTTTGAGTTACAATCATTTTCCCCCCGTTATTCCCCTACCCAACCTCCCAGAATAGCAGTCCCACAAGATATCCCTTCCTCCAATCTGTTCTGTCCCTAACCTTCTCCCATACCCCCTTCAACTTTTCCATTAGAGGAAGGTGAGTCTTTGTGTCCCAATGCCTGCACATCTTATCTCCCAATTATAAGCAAAAGAGTATTAATAATAGTATTTATATATATTTGAAACATTTAATGTTAAGACCTCGAATTTCAGATCCATTTCCTTCCTCCCTTGTCACCCATTCCCTCTGGGGAGATAAGTAATTCAGTATATGTTGTACATGTCTAGCTATGCAAAACATTATCATAGTAGATATATTGTACAAGGCTGCTTATAATTCCCTCCCACTCATCCCACCCCACACCTGGTCCATTCCCTACGTGATCCTGTCCCTCTTCTATAGTGGATACTTCCAACCTCCCCTCCCCCAAAGGATGCCCTCCCATCCATCATCCCTCCTCTCATCCCCCTTCCCCCTATTCTGCTGCAGGTTGAGATATCCCACTTAGTATGTATGTCATTCTCTCCCCGAACCAAATTCAATGAGAATGTGGTTTTGCCTTTTTTGCCTTCCTACTCTCCCCCTCCCCTGCAACCACCCCCCCACTTCCCCCACATGAGACAGTCTACCCTACCCTGTCTCTCCCCACCTCCTCCTGCCACCCTCCTCTCTCACCTCATAATTTCATCCCTTGAGTATTCTCCCTTCCCAACAAATTCAGCCTATGCCCTCTATCCATATATAACTGTAACCATATACACACACATTCACATATGTATTCATATGACCACAGACCCTTCTTCCATTATTTTCATAGTGAGAAAGATATCATCAGTCACAGTTATTGCTTTTCCATATAGGAATGTAAATAGTTCAACTTTGATAAGTTCCTTCTGATTTCTTTTCCCTGATCACCTTCTCAGGCATCTCTTGCTTCTTGTGTCTGGATGTCAAATTTTCTATTCAATTCTGGTTTTTTCCTCAAGAATGCTTGAAAGTCCTCTATTCCACTGAATGACCATATTTTCCCCTGAAACAAAATACTCAGTTTTGCTGGGTAGGTGACCCTTGGGTTCATTCCCAGTTCTTTTGCCCTCTGGAATATCATATTCCATGCCCTTCGATCCCTCAGTGTAGAAGCTGCCAGGTCCTGGGCTATTCTGATTGTGTTTCCACAATATTGAAATTGTTTCTTCCTGGCTGCTTGTAGTATTTTCTCCTTGATCTGGGGATTCTGGAACCTGGCTATAATATTCCTGGGAGTTTTCTTTTTGGGATCTTTTTCAGGAGGTGATCTGTGGATTCTTTCAACCTCTATTTTGCCCTCTGGATCTAAAACATCAGGGCAATTTTCCTTGAGAATTTCTTGAAGGGTGATTTCTGGGTTCTTTCTTTGATCATGGCTTTCGGGTAGTCCAATAATTTTTAAATTGTCTCTCCTGGATCTATTTTCCAGGTCAGTGGTTTTTCCCATGAGATATTTCACATTGCCTTCTAATCTTTCGTTTGTTTGGATCTGCTTAACAGCATCTTGATTTCTCATAAAGTCATTAGCTTCCATTTGCTCCAGTCTAACTCTGAAGGCATGAATCTCCTCAGTGAACTTTTGAGATTCTTTTTCCATCTGGCAAATTCGACTTTTTAAGGCATTCTTCTCCTCATTGCCCTTTTGGGCCTCCTTTGCCATTTGAGTTAGTCTATTTTTTAAGGTGTTGTTTTCCTCAGTCAGGCTGTTGACCCTCATTTCATACTTTTCCTGCATCCTTCTCATTTCTCTTTCCAATTTTTCCTCCACTTCTCTTATTTGATTTTTTTTTAAACAAATACTTTATTAACTTCTGTTTTACATCATTCATTTCCGCCAGATTTTGAGTTACAATCATTTTCCCCCCATTATTCCCCTACCCAACCTCCCAGAATAGCAGTCCCACAAGATATCGCTTCCTCCAATCTGCTCTCTCCCATACCTTCTCCCATACCCCCATCGACTTTTCCATTAGAGGAAGATGAATCTTTGTGTCCCAATGCCTGCACATCTTATCTCCCAATTATAGGCAAAAGAGTATTAATAATAGTATTTATATATATATTTGAAACATTTAATGTTATGACCTTGAATTTCAGATCCATTTCCTTCCTCCCTTGTCACCCATTCCTTCTTGGGATATAAGTAATTCAGTATATGTTGTACATGTCTAGCTATGCAAAACATTATCATAGTAGATATATTGTACAAGGCTGCTTATAATTCCCTCCCACTCATCCCACCCCCCACCTGGTCCATTCCCTACATGATCCTGTCCCTCTTCTATAGTGGGTACTTCCAACCTCCCCTCCCCCCAAGGATGCCCTCCCATCCATCATCCCTCCTCTCATCCCCCTTCCCCCTATCCTGCTGCAGGTTGAGATATCCCATTTAGTATGTATGTCATTTTCTCCCTGAACCAAATTCAATGTGAATGTGGTTTTGCCTTTTTAGCCTTCCTTATTCTCCCCCTCCTTTGCAACCACTTCCCCTACATGAGATAGTTTACCCTACCATGTCTCTCCCCATCTCCTCTTGCCACTTTCCTCTCTCACCTCATAATTTCATCCCTTGAGTATTCTCCCTTCCCAACAAATTCAACCTATGCCCTCTATCCATATATAACTGTAACCATATACACACACATTCACATATGTATTCATATGACCACACCCCCTTCTTCCATTATTTTCATAGTGAGAAAGATATCATCAGTCACAGTTATTGCTTTTCCATATAGGAATGTAAATAGTTCAACTTTGATAAGTTCCTTTTGATTTCTTTTCCCTGATTACCTTCTCAGGCATCTCTTACTTCTTGTGTCTGGATGTCAAATTTTCTATTCAACTCTGGTTTTTTCCTCAAGAATGCTTGAAAGTCCTCTATTCCACTGAATGACCATATTTTCCCCTGAAACAAAATACTCAGTTTTGCTGGGTAGGTGACCCTTGGGTTCATTCCCAGCTCTTTTGCCCTCTGGAATATCATATTCCATGCCCTTTGATCCCTCAGTGTAGAAGCTGCCAGGTCCTGGGCTATTCTGATTGTGTTTCCACAATATTGAAATTGTTTCTTCCTGGCTGCTTGTAGTATTTTCTCCTTGATCTGGGGATTCTGGAACCTGGCTATAATATTCCTGGGAGTTTTCTTTTTGGGATCTTTTTCAGGAGGTGATCAGTGGATTCTTTCAACCTCTATTTTGCCCTCTGGATCTAAAACATCAGGGCAGTTTTCCTTGAGAATTTCTTGAAGGGTGATTTCTAGGTTCTTTCCTTGATCATGGCTTTCAGGTAGTCCAATAATTTTTAAATTGTCTCTCCTGGATCTATTTTCCAGGTCAGTGGTTTTTCCCATGAGATATTTCACATTGCCTTCTACTCTTTCGTTTGTTTGGATCTGCTTAACAGCATCTTGATTTCTCATAAAGTCATTAGCTTCCATTTGCTCCAGTCTAACTCTGAAGGAATGAATCTCCTCAGTGAACTTTTGAGATTCTTTTTCCATCTGGCAAATTCGACTTTTTAAGGCATTCTTCTCCTCATTGCCCTTTTGGGCCTCCTTTGCCATTTGAGTTAGTCTATTTTTTAAGGTGTTGTTTTCCTCAGTCAGGCTGTTGACCCTCATTTCATACTTTTCCTGCATCCTTCTCATTTCTCTTTCCAATTTTTCCTCCACTTCTCTTATTTGATTTTTAAAGTCCTTCTTAAGGTCCTCTATGGCCTGCAACCCGCTCATGTTTTCCCCTGGGGCTTTTGGAGGGTTTGCCTCACAGTCCTTTTCCCGCTCTATGCCACCAAAATAGGAGTCTAGGGTTGCATTTTTCTGTTTCCTTTGCCTTGGCATGTTGCCACTTAATTGCTTGACTTTTGGGCTTGTTGGCACACTATGGCTTTAAGGCCAGCTAGAGGAATTTTCGTCCCGAATGTGTGGGGGGCAACTTCCGTTTCTGGCAAGCTGTAAACCCACCCACTACTTCCACCCTAGATCACAATCCAGATCCAGGGAGGTTAAAGCAAGAGCGATTACCCCCCAAGACTGATCGCTGGATCTCCCCACAATTTGTAGGCTGGGAGCCGGAGCTGCCTCTGAAAACTACAAAATGGCGTGTCTCCTCAGTGGCTTCTAGCCCCCAGGGGAGGGAGCTGACGCATTCCCCAAATACTGGTCCCAAAGTCCATAGGACACTAACCTCTTACTTTGTCCTAGGCATGTCTATGTTGATAATTCTGGAGTCGCCACAGCTGCTGGTGTTCTGGGGTCTCTCCAGCCGGGTGCTGGCCCTGCCGCCCTGGGGCTAAAACCTAGGCTCACGGGGATCTGGGCTCTGCTCGGCTAGGCTCCCCATGCTCTGCATGCTGCTGGCTCCCAGAACGCTGCGCTGGTCCTTCCTGCAGGGCTGCTGGGCTGTCCTCAGTGGGAGGTTAGCTTCTCTGTGTTGTTCTTTGGGTGCTGGGGCTCCAGAAGTTGTTCAGAGTCCCCTTTTACATAGTTTGGGGGGACTCTGTGCAGAGTGGCAGAGTGGGGGCAGAGTGGCTTGGATGAGCTGGGGGCAGAGTGGCTTGGATGAGCTGTTTCTACTCCCTTAAGATTTTTTAAAAGAAAAGAAAAATTACCCTCATATATAGGAACACAGATTTCCATGCCATGGAAACCACAAGGAACAGATATTGGGAAAAGATGTCACTAAGACAAATCACACAATTAGGTCTAAGTCAATCAACCAATCAACAAATACATATTAAGTTTCTGTGCCAAACACTGAGAATTCAAAGACAGAAGTGAAATAATCCCTCCTTTAAAGCAGAGGCTCCTAAACTTATTTGACCTACGCCCCCTTTTCAAAAAAATTACTCAGTGTCCCACTGGAAATCTTTAACCCTCTAATGACTTTTTTCGAAATTTGCATCATTTCAAAAAGATATAATTTTTAATGATGCATTTTAAATTTAATAATTTATTTTAAAATTGTGGGGTTTTTCCTGAACTGAGATTTTGACAATGCAATATTATGTCATGCAACCGTATTGTACAATACTGTAAACAAGTCATTACAAGCACATACTCCTGTCAATGCATGCTGGACTTCCCAACAATGCATGACATGCTCACCTGCCAACACTTGCTTGTTAAGACCTGGCTGTGGACTTGACTACTGATGAGTTAAAATAATGTAATCACTATGACTTTAACTCTGCTACATAACAGATAAGACATGTATGAACGGTTTTTCAAAATTTGATCTTCTCTTCTTTCTTTATACTATCACCATCCCCTTATTTTTATTCAATGCCTCTCAACTGCATCCAAAGTTACTACATCCCCCCCAATCATTACAGCACCCCCAAGGCAATGATGTTACCCACTTTTAGAACCTCTGCAAGTGAGTGTAAAGGATCATATGTTCTGTTGGGACAGAGCCATGAGATATAAGGTAATCTTGAGGGAGGATGCACTAGCACTTAGGGTGAATCAGGGAAGACTTCCTGTAGGAGATGGTACTTGATCTAAATCCCGTAAGGAACTAGGGATACTAAGATAGAGGGAGTTCAATCCAGGCATGAAAGATAGCTAGCATAGAAGTTATTGAAGTTAGATGGCATGCTGTGTATGAGGAATCATAAGAAGACCAGTTGGCTGAACTGTGGATTATGTGAAGGAGGGTAATATGTAATAAGACTGGAAACTTAGGCTAGGGTCAAGAGATAAGCAGAACTTTAAATGACAGTAGAATTTATACTTATCCCAGAGGTGAAAGGGAGCCACTGATGCTACTGAATAGGGGTATAACAGGATCAGATCTTCACTTGGTAGTTATGACTCCATTTGGGGTTGTCTTGGCAGGGATACTAGAGTGGTTTTCCGTTTCCTTCCCCAGTTCATTTTACCAATGAGGAAACAGGCAAACAGATTTAAGCAGCTTGCCCAGCATGTTAATAAGTGGCCAGATTTTGGAGTCTTCCCAACTCCAGGTCCAGAGCTCTAAGCACTTTGGCACCATCTAACTGCCCTAGTTTTAATAGATCAAAACTACCCTAAGATCTTTGGGATGCCTCACATAGCAATTGCTTTAGTCTTAATATCACAATTAGGCTTAACGTTCAAAATTTGATTCTGCATAATGAGAAGTGCCAAAGAGGTAGCAGCAGCTGCTAAGGAGCATCTTGCTTCTTGGGGCTGACAAGCCAACATTGATTTATATGCATCTGTAAGAAAATCTCCATTTAACTTCCTGCCTATAAAAAGAAACAATCTACTGGTTTCTGAGAGCAGCACCTGGGAAGGTCATGCAATTTCCCCTTAAGCACTTGAGTTTCCTTCTCCTGCTCTTGCCAACAAAATCAGAGTCAAAGGACTATGAGGAAGCCAGATCCCTGAGAGAAAGTACCGAGGAGCCGGCCAAGACTGGGTCACATTTGCAGAACAGAAGACCCTCTTTGTTCCACACATTATTTCAGGGATCCCATAGTGATTTTATAGTTATACCATGTGTACTGAAAATAAGAACACAAATATAATGAAATTTTTAAATGACTCGGTTTACTCTTAAGGAAGATATCGGTCCTGTTTCCAAACCAGTTTTTATAAGGAACACATTCACTGTGTGATTCAGTTGAGATTAAAAATATCTGAAAAGAGTGAGTTTTTAAAAAATCTTTTCCCACTTAACTATTTTCTTAGAGATTTTCTCTCATTTTTTCCCCTGTGATTCTTTCTGTCATCCAGAGGATTCAAAAAGATATCAATGTTCTCTAATAGGATGAAATTCAAGAAAAATAAATGCAGTCTTACACTTGAATTAAAAAAATCAACTATAGGGCCGGCTAGGTGGTGCAGTGAGTAAGAGCGCTGGCCTCGGAGTTGGGATGACCCGAGATTGAAACCGGCCTCAGAAAATGAGCACCCACACATAAATAATGACTAGCCGTGTAACCTTGAGCAAATTACTTAACCCCAATTGCTTTAAAAAAAAAATCAACTATAGCATTATAAGATCAGGCAGCATTTTTCTGAAAAGGTTCTGGGGGTCTCAGTGGACAACAAGGCCATCAAACAGTCAATAACATATATAACACATACTCAAATAAACAGAATATGAATTAATATATGACAAATGCATAAGAAAAGTTCAAACACAATGCTTTATGAAGTCCTAGGAGAAAAGATCATTACCAACTGGGAAGCATCACAGAAGATTTCATGGAAGAGATAAAATATTTGGCTTTGTGGAACCACAAAATCACATTAAAACACCACCTATGCCCCTGAGCTCTTCATTGTCTTGCTTAGGTCTTCATAATCTTTATCAGTGCTTTCCAATTTTCTTTTGACAACATCATTTGTCCTAACACAGGTCACCAGAAATGGGTAGTTGTCATCATAAATAACAAGCCTAGAGAAATTCTCCATTACATCCTAGATGTAAGCATAAGGAAGAAAGCATATCTGGCTATTTTCAGTGAGACTTATCATTAGCGCCCCATGAGTGAGAGAAATTATTAATAATAATCAATACTTTGGGGAGATTCAGAGTTCTCCCCTTCTTCTAAAGTACTGATTTTTTAAAAGTTCAGTCTCTTGAAGGATATTGTTGATAATGAGATTGGACTAACTTTCCTGTTCAAGACCCATAGAGTAGCCATTGTGTTCTGCTTGGGTGGGGTATAAATTCTTTGAATAGATCCCCCAAGGCTGGAGGTGGTCCAAATATAGAGATAGTTTCTGTATTCAAAGGTACCATGATGTCACTGGGCACATTTTAATACACCCCATTTCCCATTGTGTTAACCAATCAAAGGTGATTGCCATTCTTCTTCCCAAAAAAAACATACAAGCCCTGAGCCCATTGCCATGATTGCCTTTACTCTAAGCGAGATGGGCAAATGATTTTATTAATACTTCTTTTATTAATAATGTGCTGACCTTATCAATAAAATGATTACTTTACCCAGAATCTATGTCTCTCAAATCTTTTTAATCATCATGTGAGGAACACTAATCACCAATAGTCATCTCTTCTTCCTCTGACCCTTACTGGATAATCCTTCATGTGGCAGCAATTCTAGACTCACTTCATCATTCTTTGGGGCACAAGCTGTGTTCTTCCACTATGGAAAGATCCTCATGGCTCTGAGTCAGCTCAAAGTATCCTGTGGCCTTTCTTTCCTTAAATCTATGTCACACTCTTCCATCTTCCAACTTCACAACAGAAGTCAGGGCTTTATTTTGCCATTTCAGATCCTTATTATGTTTTCTTATTATGGATAGGAATTCAGCAGATAGAAGTCAGGACAAGGGAGACATTCTAGGCCCAGAGAACAGAACAAGTTAAAGCATGGAAGCAGTTTAAGGGAAGGGCACTGATACTGGTCAGCCACAAGCTATCCATTGTGATTTACATGTAAAGTATATAGAAGGAAGTACTGTGAGCCAAGGTTAAACACATATAATAGCATCAGAGTTCTACTAGAGACATCATAAAGGAGTGGGAAAGATGCTGGATTAGGAATCAGGGATATCAAAACTTGGCAAGAGAAGAGTGACTGAGTAGCAAGGTGGTGCCATGCAGAGAGTGCTGTACTCAAAGACAGGAAGAGTTGAGTTCAAATCCTGCCTCCGACACTTACCTAGATCTGTCTTAGGAAAATCACTAAGCCTCCCTCAGCCTCAGTTTCCTGATCTGTAAAGTAGAGAAAATAATAGCACCTACTTTGCATAGTTCTTGTGAGGATCACATGAGACCACATATCTAAACCATTTTCAAACCTTAAAATATTTATATGAAATCTAGATTGGAATATGGGTAAGTTATTCATAAATTATTCAAAAGAAAAAGAAGTATAATGTGTGGCTAGCATAGATCTGCATATTAATAAGGTAAACTCAGCTAAGGAAATCCTGCAACCAGGAGGAGCAAGCATGGCAGAGAGTTCTTAAGTGATGATCAAGGGATTTTTTTTTGATTGGCATATAATGCAGATCACCTGAAAAGGAAAAAAGAAAAGGCAATAGATGAGAATTTGGGGAAATAGATAGCAAATGGGTCAAAGAAGGAATATTTGTGACTACTTGGAGTAGACAGGATGGTGATAACAGAGAGAAGGCAGAACTAACTGATTATTGTTTTGGTTTGGTTTTCTTTTCCCATAGATCTTTGAACTGGAAAGAATAGAACCAAACTGAAGTTTTTAAACATTTAAAAATATTTTGATAGGTGGCGGAGCCAAGACGGCAGAGTAGAAACAGCTCATCTAAGCCACTCTGCCCCCATATTCCCCCCAAACTATGTAAAAGGGGACTCTGAACAACTTCTGGAGCCCCAGCACCCACAGAACAACACAGAGAAGCTAACCTCCCGCTGAGGACAGCCCAGCAGCCCTGCAGGAAGGACCAGCACAGTGCTCTGGGAGCCTGCAGCACGCAACGCGCAGAGCGCAGGAAGTGGAGCCAAGCGGAGCCCAGGTCCGTGTGAGCCGAGGTTTTAGCCCCAGGGCGGCAGGGCCAGCAGCCGGCTGGAGGAACCCCAGAACACCAGGAGCTGTGGCGACTCCAGAATTATCAACATAGACATGCCTAGGACAAAGTAAGAGGTTAGTGTCCTATGGACTTTGGGACCTGTATTTGGGGAATGCGTCAGCTCCCTCCCCTGGGGGCTAGAAGCCGCTGAGGAGACACGCCATTTTGTAGTTTTCAGAGGCAGCTCCGGCTCCCAGCCTACAAATCGTGGGGAGATCCAGTGATCAGTCTTGGGGGGTAATCGCTCTTGCTTTAACCTCCCTGGATCTGGATTGTGATCTAGGGTGGAAGTCGTGGGTGGGTTTACAGCTTGCCAGAAACGGAAGTTGCCCCCCACACATTCGGGACGAAAATTCCTCTATCTGGCCTTAAAGCCATAGTGTGCCAACAAGTCCAAAAGTCAAGTAATTAAGTGGCAACATGCCAAGGCAAAGGAAACAGAAAAATGCAACCCTAGACTCCTATTTTGGTGGCATAGAGTGGGAAAAGGACTGTGAGGTCAGAGTCCTGTCAAAAGCCCCAGGGGAAAACATGAGCGGGTTGTAGGCCATAGAGGACCTTAAGAAGGACTTTAAAAATCAAATAAGAGAAGTGGAGGAAAAATTGGAAAGAGAAATGAGAAGGATGCAGGAAAAGTATGAAATGAGGGTCAACAGCCTGACTGAGGAAAACAACACCTTAAAAAATAGACTAACTCAAATGGCAAAGGAGGCCCAAAAGGGCAATGAGGAGAAGAATGCCTTAAAAAGTCGAATTTGCCAGATGGAAAAAGAATCTCAAAAGTTCACTGAGGAGATTCATTCCTTCAGAGTTAGACTGGAGCAAATGGAAGCTAGTGACTTTATGAGAAATCAAGATGCTGTTAAGCAGATCCAAACAAACGAAAGATTAGAAGGCAATGTGAAATATCTCATGGGAAAAACCACTGACCTGGAAAATAGATCCAGGAGAGACAATTTAAAAATTATTTGGACTACCTGAAAGCCATGATCAAAGAAAGAACCTAGAAATCACCCTTCAAGAAATTCTCAAGGAAATTGCCCTGATGTTTTGGATCCAGAGGGCAAAATAGAGGTTGAAAGAATCCACCGATCACCTCCTGAAAATATCCCAAAAAGAAAACTCCCAGGAATATTATAGCCAGGTTCCAGAATCCCCAGATCAAGGAGAAAATACTACAAGCAGCCAGGAAGAAACAATTTCAATATTGTGGAAACACAATCAGAATAGCCCAGGACCTGGCAGCTTCTACACTGAGGATCGAAGGGCATGGAATATGATATTCCAGAGGGCAAAAGAACTGGGAATGAACCCAAGGGTCACCTACCCAGCAAAACTGAGTATTTTGTTTCAGGGGAAAATATGGTCATTCAGTGGAATAGAGGACTTTCCAGCATTCTTGAGGAAAAAACCAGAATTGAATAGAAAATTTGACATCCAGACACAAGAAGGAAGAGATGCCTGAGAAGGTAATCAGGGAAAAGAAATCAAAAGGAACTTATCAAAGTTGAACTATTTATATTCCTATATGGAAAAGCAATATCTGTGACTGATGATATCTTTCCCACTATGAAAATAATGGAAAAAGGGGGTGTGGTCATACGAATACATATGTGAATGTGTGTGTATATGGTTACAGTTATATATGGATAGAGGGCATAGGTTGAATTTGTTGGGAAGGGAGAATACTCAAGGGATGAAATTATGAGGTGAGAGAGGAAAGTGGCAAGAGGAGATGGGGAGAGACAGGGGAGGGTAAACTATCTCATGCAGGGGAAGTGGTTGCAAAGGAGGGGGAGAATAAGGAAGGCTAAAAAGGCAAAACCACATTCACATTGAATTTGGTTCAGGGAGAAAATGACATACATACTAAATGGGATATCTCAACCTGCAGCAGGATAGGGGAAGGGGGATGAGAGGAGGGATGATGGATGGGAGGGCATCCTTGGGGTGAGGGGAGGTTGGAAGTACCCACTATAGAAGAGGGACAGGATCATGTAGGGAATGGACCAGGTGGGGGGTGGGATGAGTGGGAGGGAATTATAAGCGGCCTTGTACAATATATCTACTATGATAATGTTTTGCATAGCTAGACATGTACAACATATACTGAATTACTTATATCCCAAGAAGGAATGGTTGACAAGGGAGGAAGGAAATGGATCTGAAATTCAAGGTCATAACATTAAATGTTTCAAATATATATATAAATACTATTATTAATACTCTTTTGCCTATAATTGGGAGATAAGATGTGCAGGCATTGGGACGCAAAGATTCATCTTCCTCTAATGGAAAAGTCGATGGGGGTATGGGAGAAGGTATGGGAGAGAGCAGATTGGAGGAAGCGATATCTTGTGGGACTGCTATTCTGGGAGGTTGGGTAGGGGAATAATGGGGGGAAAATGATTGTAACTCAAAATCTGGCGGAAATGAATGATGTAAAACAGAAGTTAATAAAGTATTTGTTTAAAAAAAAATCAAATAAGAGAAGTGGAGGAAAAATTGGAAAGAGAAATGAGAAGGATGCAGGAAAAGTATGAAATGAGGGTCAACAGCCTGACTGAGGAAAACAACACCTTAAAAAATAGACTAACTCAAATGGCAAAGGAGGCCCAAAGGGCAATGAGGAGAAGAATGCCTTAAAAAGTTGAATTTGCCAGATGGAAAAAGAATCTCAAAAGTTCACTGAGGAGATTCATTCCTTCAGAGTTAGACTGGAGCAAATGGAAGCTAGTGACTTTATGAGAAATCAAGATGCTTGTTAAGCAGATCCAAACAAACGAAAGATTAGAAGGCAATGTGAAATATCTCATGGGAAAAACCACTGACCTGGAGAATAGATCCAGGAGAGACAATTTAAAAATTATTGGACTACCTGAAAGCCATGATCAAGGAAAGAACCTAGAAATCACCCTTCAAGAAATTCTCAAGGAAAACTGCCCTGATGTTTAGATCCAGAGGGCAAAATAGAGGTTGAAAGAATCCACCAATCACCTCCTGAAAAAGATCCCAAAAAGAAAACTCCCAGGAATATTATAGCCAGGTTCCAGAATCCCCAGATCAAGGAGAAAATACTACAAGCAGCCAGGAAGAAACAATTTCAATATTGTGGAAACACAATCAGAATAGCCCAGGACCTGGCAGCTTCTACACTGAGGGATCGAAGGGCATGGAATATGATATTCCAGAGGGCAAAGAACTGGGAATGAACCCAAGGGTCACCTACCCAGCAAAACTGAGTATTTTGTTTCAGGGGAAAATATGGTCATTCAGTGGAATAGAGGACTTTCAAGCATTCTTGAGGAAAAACCAGAATTGAATAGAAAATTTGACATCCAGACACAAGAAGCAAGAGATGCCTGAGAAGGTGATCAGGGAAAAGAAATCAGAAGGAACTTATCAAAGTTGAACTATTTACATTCCTATATGGAAAAGCAATAACTGTGACTGATGATATCTTTCTCACTATGAAAATAATGGAAGAAGGGTCTGTGGTCATATGAATACATATGTGAATGTGTGTGTATATGGTTACAGTTATATATGGATAGAGGGCATAGGTTGAATTTGTTGGGAAGGGAGAATACTCAAGGGATGAAATTATGAGGTGAGAGAGGAGGGTGGCAGGAGGAGGTGGGGAGAGACAGGGTAGGGTAGACTGTCTCATGTGGGGGAAGTGGGGGGGTGGTTGCAGGGGAGGGGGAGAGTAGGAAGGCAAAAAAGGCAAAACCACATTCTCATTGAATTTGGTTCGGGGAGAGAATGACATACATACTAAGTGGGATATCTCAACCTGCAGCAGAATAGGGGGAAGGGGGATGAGAGCAGGGATGATGGATGGGAGGGCATCCTTTGGGGGAGGGGTGGTTGGAAGTACCCACTATAGAAGAGGGACAGGATCACGTAGGGAATGGACCAGGTGTGGGGTGGGATGAGTGGGAGGGAATTATAAGCAGCCTTGTACAATATATCTACTATGATAATGTTTTGCATAGCTAGACATGTACAACATATACTGAATTACTTATCTCCCCAGAGGGAATGGGTGACAAGGGAGGAAGGAAATGGATCTGAAATTTGAGGTCTTAAGATTAAATGTTTCAAATATATATAAATACTATTATTAATACTCTTCTGCTTATAATTGGGAGATAAGATGTGCAGGCATTGGGACACAAAGATTCACCTTCCTCTAATGGAAAAGTTGAAGGGGGTATGGGAGAAGGTATGGGAGAGAGCAGATTGGAGGAGGCCATATCTTGTGGGACTGCTATTCTGGGAGGTTGGGTAGGGGAATAACGGGGGGAAAATGATTGTAACTCAAAATCTGGCGGAAATGAATGATGTAAAACAGAAGTTAATAAAGCATTTGTTTAAAAATAAAAAAAGAAAAAAATTTAAAAAAAAAAGAAAAAAAATATTTTGATAACTGTATTTCAATATGATTGGATTACTTTGAAATTCTAAGTATTTTCCCTTGTGGATTTAAAAACATTATTTCTGAGAAGGGGTCCATAGGCTTCACCAGACTTCCAAAGGGGACCTTGACACAAAAAAGGTCAAGAAACCCTTTGTAAAGCAAAGAATGTATCCGTACTTGACCAATGTGTTATAGCAAAGATTGTCATGCAACTATGGGTTGTACTAGGTTTCCACCAAGACCTTTTCTGAGGGGGTGGCTAGGTGGCGCAGTAAGTAGAGCATTGGCCCTCGAGTCAGAAGGACCTGAGTTTGGATCTGGCCTCAGACACTTAACACACACAAACAAAAACCTAGCCATGTGACCTTGGCCAAGTTACTTAACCCCAATTGCCCTCCAAAAAGCAAAAAAAAAAAAAGACCTTTTCTGAATAATATTGTGACTTTTGCCATCTGTTTTGGTAAGTATGTCTTAGAGAATTCATGATTCTTAAAGGGGATAACTGACATGGAGAAATTCACACAATTAAGAATATTAATAAGAACAATAACAATGATAGTAGCTAACTTTAAGGTTTGCAAACATTTTAAAAATATTTTATCCTCACAATAACTGTATAAGGTAGGTGCAATTAATACCCCCATTTTACAGATGAGGAGACTAAACAAAGGTTACATGACTCACCCAAAGGTCACATAGCTAAGAAGTATCTGAGGATGGATTTGAGCTCAGGACTTCCTGACATCCAGCTCCAGCACTCTATCCACTATGGCATCTGTCTACAATTAGTGTCAGAAAAGGATTTGGACTTGATTCCAAGTCCAGCACTATGCTATGTTGCCTTTCCAGCATATGTCTTTTTTAAGCCTTGAATATACCTACAATTCTACATGAGTCAGTTTATGCTAATTCTCTGGGACCATTTGAGTTCTTCTGGTATAAAGTAATAAAGGAGATAAAAAGCCAGAAATAGAAGTGACAAGCAAACTGATAACAAAGACGTGATCTCTATGGCAGGGGATGAACCTTATTACCTGCCCTCAATTACTTGCACATTCTAGTATCCTCTTGACTATATTACATTTAACTAAGAGTTCCATAATTTCACCTTCAGAACTCTTGGACAAGTGCCACATAGGATCAGTGATTTATTTACTTTCAAGCCTGTCAATTAGGTCTAGAACATGCTGTGCTTCCATCCCTATTTGTTGTAATCCATTTGACCTTCAAGTTTCCAAAACCATCTTGGGAGACAGAATCTCCCTAACTGCTTTCTTAATAAAGGCTGAAGGAAGGAATTGATTTAGCCTCTGAGCTATCTCATCATCTCTAAAAGGTTTTTTGTAGCTAATGATGGACTCACAAAGAACTAGCCTTAGGCAAAACTGAGAAGCAAAATACAAATTTCTTATTCACCCTCCACCAGACTGTCCTTTCTGGGACAGACCCCAAATTACCTAGTGCCTCTCCTGCCATGGAGGAAATCAGTTTTTTAAATGAATTTATATTTAAAGTGTAAATACTCTGGCCAAGGTTTGTAATCTGTACATAGCTTTAAAAAAAAAAGACCCAATGTTGATCTCCCATGTCTTGTGCATTAGAATATTTTGACAGCAAGAGAAAAGACATTCTACTCATGTCTTATTCTATTGCTTTATTGTGACATGTAGGTGACCCAGCAAAGTACAAATTCTGTCAGTACCTAAAAACTGGAATGGTTTCAACTCTGGTCCTGGGTGATGGATTCTATAACTCTTCCCCAATGCCTACTCTAGCTGAAGATTATAGGATCATAGATTTAGAAATGGAAAGAAACTTCAAGGCCAACAAGTCCAGTCCCTCTCGTTTTAAAGACCACCTACTAAGTCACAGAGGGGGTGCAATCCACATTAATGCAGGCAGTATCCACAACAACAAAATCTAAGATCTTTGAAGAATTGGAATACATGAAAATAATTTGGTATATGAGAAAGAGCATTGAATATGGAATGAGAAGATCTGAGTTTGCCTCAAACTATATGACCATCAGCAAGTCACTTAATCTGAGACTCAGTTTCTTCATCTGAAAAATGGCTGTAATAATGTTTATATTGACTACTTCAAAAATAGAGATAAAAAAATAGCATAGGAAATAGACTGGGGTTTTCACTGTTTTTTTTTTTAATTTCCTTCCAACTAATGCACACATTTTGTTCTCATTCCCTTTCTGAAAATTAAGTAACCTCATAATTTTTGTTTTGTTTGCTTTTTTTTGTCACCAGAATGCAAAACATGTCTGTGTTGGAATCATTCTACAGAGACTAGAGAATAAAACATAGCTCCCTTCTCTTAGCAGAGTGGTCGTGGACCATAGATATGGAATGAGACATGTATCATCAGACCTATTCAATGCATTAAGGTTTTTTGTTTAATTATACTTCTTTGTCTCTTTGTTTATAAAAAGGAAAGAAAGAAAGGGAGAGAAGGAAAGAAAATAAAAAAGGAAAAGCAAAAATTTTAATAATTTTAATATAAAAATAATCAGAATATAATTTATTTTAATAATTATATTCATCATAATTAATATGTTATGGTAATATTTATAGAATACTATATCAATATTATATATGTAATGTTTAATCAATATAATATTATTATTCATATTAATTATTGTTATTATCAGAAGTCATCAGCAAGGAGGTCCCTTGAAGTCTCAACAGAACACAATTTTTTAAAAATCATGTTAATGAAGAATTCAACCAATAGTTTCTTTTTTCTTCATTATCTACACTGCACACATATATATGTATATATATCATATTTACCCATTATCCCATAATTCATAAACAGTTCCCTTTTTCATCTGTTTATTGCATATTAAGAACCTTGGATACATGTCTTTTTCTTCTTTTTATCCATCCCCAAAATGTAGGTGACTGGAATACTTGTTCTGGGTTGTAGAAAAGGTAAAAAATCTCTTTCTGGGGAATATTACACTGCCCAAATGGGAGAGAAATGCAGGGTCAGTTAGTTCAGAGCATGGCCCTTGATCTCCCATGTTATTACTAAAATGCTTCTCTGTGGCTTCTTTTGGCAGAATGATTTGGGAATAACTTTAGAACAGATGAATTTTTAAACTTTTATTGGACAAGAAATTACTCCACATTTTGTACAGCAGGGAACACATTATTCTTCCACAGCTGCATAGGGAAAATAACAAATTAAAAATAAATATAACATAGGAGAGAGATATGATTCTTGAAAGAATTCTGGCATACACGGATAAACACAAAAGATATGCAGGAAAGATTTATAGGGTACAGTTTACCTTTGGTCACTAACTCAATGCATAGAGCAGGCAAAAGATTCTATATTTGAAAGAAAAGAGACTCATGGTGAGGCCGTGGAAAGAACACTGAAACTCTAGTAAGAAAGGAAAGGGTTCAAATCTTTCTGCTGACATTTACTAATCATGTGATCAGGGGCAATTCATTTAATCTCATCGGGCCTCCTTTTTATCATCTGAAAAATGAGGGCGTTGGATTTAGGGCTTTCTAAAGCTCCTGCCATCTTTTCATCTATGATTCTGCAGAGTCAGAGAGCCTCAGTTTACATCCTCTTTTGACTTATTCTTACTTTGTGATCTGGAAGGATGGAATCTATTCCAAGTCAAGAAAATGAAATTAAGGGAACATTTTCAGGCAGAATGGGGTCAAGGAATTTTGGTGGGGAAGTTTTCTCTGACACTTTCCCTTTACTCCCATTACACACGTGCACACACACACACACACACACACACACACACACACACACACACACATTATCAAATAGTTCATTGCTTATTCTACCTATACACAAGACTAGCCCTGATAACAAGACCACTTATCTGTATCAGCCTTTTTTTTTTGCTTTTTTGGAGGGCAATTGGGGTTAAGTAACTTGCCCAAGGTCACACGGCTAGGTTTTTGTTTGTGTGTTAAGTGTCTGAGGTCGGATCCCAACTCAGGTCCTTCTGACTCCAGGGCCGGCACTCTACTCACTGTGCCACGTAGCCGCCCCCGCTTTGTGAAAGTCTCTTGCCATCATGATACATAATGTTTCCTCCTAATAAATAAGGGGACCTAAACTTTTTTGTGTCATGGACCTTTCAGGTATCTAGTGAAGCCCATGCATCAACACCTTCTCAGAGCAATATTTTTAAGGCATTAAATAAAATGCATAACTTTACAAAGGTTGGTGAAAATAAAGATGTCATTCTTTTTTTTTTCCATCAAGTTCATGGATCCCCTGAAATCTATCCAAGGATTCCTTAGGGGTTCACAGACTCCAGGTTAAGAATCCCTAAGATAGACAAAGAGATAAATGGGGGGAGGGAGGAGGAAAAAGAAAGATAAGAGAGAGAGAGAAAGAGAGAAAGAGAGAGAGAGAGAGAGAGAGAGAGAGAGAGAGAGAGAGAGAGAGCGAGCGAGCGCAGGAGAAAGCATTTATTAAGCTCTTACTATGGGGCAATCACTGTGCTAAGTACCCTGGGAATACAAATACAGTCCCTACCCTATGCAGCTAATACTGGGCCTGGAGTCAGACCCAAGTTCAAATCAGATCCCAGCCACTTACTAGCTATATAACTCTGGATAAGTAAGTTAACCTTAGTTTGTATCAGTTTCCTCAACAATCAAATGGGGATGATAATAGCACCATCTCCCAAGGTTATCACAAGGATCAAATGAGATGATATTCGTCAAACACTTAGCACAATGCTTGGCATAAAGTGGGTACTTAATACGTCCTTGTTTCCTTCCTTTTTTCCTTCTTTCCTTTCTTCCTTCCTCCTTTTCTCCCTTCCTTCTTTCATTACCCTCAAATAGTTTATATCTAATGGGAGAAGACAGCACACCAAGAAAAGTTTGGAGATTTGGGGGATCAGTTTGGAGAAGAGAAGAAAGCACAGGAAAGCAGCCATCCAAGTGAAGAAGGTCAAAGTGTGACCTGAGTTGTAAGTATGGTGAGATAAAGGTTGGTTGGGGCCTTTCCTGAAGTACTGAATCAGGAGAGCAGAGGGGGTGTCTCAGGGCCGAGCTTTCTCCATTGTAGGAAGGAAGTTGCTGAGGAGGAGGAGAAATCCAGAGAATAAGTCAAGAAATGAGCTTCTCTGCATTTTCTTAACTATAGGGGAGTAGGACAACCCACTGAGATCCTATTGGCAGCAACATAGCAGGATATGGAACTAATTAGAGCAGGTATTCTCAAATTCATGGAACCCTAGAAATTAATCCATGGACCTCTGGTTAAGAACATCTGAAATTCCCCCCAAAAGTTTCAACCATAATCAATTGTTTAGGGGCCCCACGTTTTGACTGATCATCTATTCGTTAGCCAAAAAGGAATAAAGAAGACAGAGCTTGGACATCTGCTGAGGTTATGAATCTGCCACTGTTCTATTTGTAACTTAGTGCCTTTGGTCCTGCTAAGTAAAGAATAGGCTCCTTGGATTTGTTGGGCAGGTGCATTGTTCTTCAGTATAATAACTCTTTCCAATCACCAGGTAATGTTTAACTGCTGCAGGTGGGGATCTTGAAAAGTGCGGGTTTGAAGGTAGACAAGGATGTGTGTAACAAGAGGGAATCTTACTTGGCAACACAGGGATAAGTTTCATTTTCTCATGCCATGTACCAAAAATCCCAATTTGGTGACTAAAATAAAAACATCTATTAAATGCCTATCCGTTGGGGAATCAAATTGTGGTATGTGAATGTACTAGAATGTTATGATGCTGTAAGAAATGACGAATGTGATAAATACAGAGGAATATGGAAAAGTTTGTCCAATCTGAAACAGTGTGAAGTAAACAGACCCAAGGAAACAATACCCATAATAACTATAAGAATGTAATTAGAAAGCACAACCAGGAAGCAATTGAAAGAGAATGTTGCAAAATTAAGAAGAATGAGTAGTACCTCAAAAGAAATATGAGGAGACATCCCAAGACATCCCAAGACTCCTTAGAGAGGTGAGCTATGGTTGTGGTACAGACTTTTTTTCATATATTGGTCAATTTTGCTTATTTTTTCAGCTTTTTCCCAATTATTATTTGTTGTATAGGATAGCTTTCAGGGTCAATGAAGAAAGAGAATACTGGGAGAAATTTTGGTGATTAAAAAAATGATATCAACAAAAATTTATTGTAAAGATGCTTAGTTTAGGGGCGGCTAGGTGGCACAGTGAGTAGAGCCCGGCTCTGGAGTCAGAAGGACCTGAGTTCGGATCTGACCTCAGACACTTAATGCACACAAACCAAAAAAAAAAAAAAAAACCTAGCTGTGTGACCTTGGGCAAGTTACTTAACCCCAATTGCCCTCCAAAAAAAAGAAAAAAAAAGATGCTTAGTTTAGGGGTGGCTAGGTAGTGCAGTGAATAGAGCACCGGCCCTGGAGTCAAGAGGACCTGAGTTCAAATCTGGTCTCAGACACAATACAAAAAAACCCAAAAAACTAGCCATGTGACCTTGGGCAAGTCCAGTTGCCCTACCCCAATTGCCCTACATTCCTTCCTCCAAAAGCAAAAAAAAAAGAGATGCTTAATTTAAAAACAAGAGCATGGGATCTTGAGTTTGATGGAATCTTTCATTTTACAGATGATAAAACTGAGGCTCAAAGAGATTACTTAAGTACACTTTGAAGGTAGTGAATAACAGTCAGAATTTGAACCCAGGTCCCAGTTTTAGTTTTCTTTCCAATAAACTAAATAACTTTCTCCAGACTGTGAATTGCTAGACAATAGTCTCTTTCTTTGTATACCCAGCACTTAGCCTAGTTCCTGGCACATAGAAGGCACTTAATTAGTTGTTGTCCTTCACAGGACTTAATAAATATTTATTGACTGACTGAATTCCCAAAGGGCAAAACTGAAATGACGGATGTGAACATTGTACAAGATACACAGATAGAATAGTGGCTTACGTCAAACATACCAAATTTTTAAGAATAAGGAAGACTGTCATTAAATGTCAAATTTATACTGCAAAATGCTTCCCCATTCCTAAGAATTCTTTCAATGATGTTATTGTCTCATTGGTCTCAATGAAGTTTAATTGGTGCAAATAGCTAGTCACATAGTCTTAAGTCCTCCTCTTTTAAGTCTTTATGTAAGTGTTGCCCTTAGCTTGAGATAACTCTTGGGGCAGCATTTGCAATAAATGTATCTCTATGGGTAGATTAAAAGTTCCATTAACATTAGAGCTTTCATAAATGTTTTCTTCAAGGCCTAAAAAGCCCCTTCTTATTCATCTTCAGTGAAATCATCCCCATTCTATAAAAGTTAAATCAAGGACTCCATCTACCATGCAAAGCCCAGTATAAATTGCCAGTATAAAATTGTAATTCCAAGGAAGTGCTGTAAAGTCTTCATGTCAGGGTACCATACCATCTCAATGGGTTTATACACATTCCAGATATATTTGTAATTTGTCTGTTTCTAAGACTAATCACAATAAAGCTACCTAAAGCTGACTAAAGGTTCATCTCTGTGAATTGCAGTACAGTCCCTGCACCAAATTGCCATGGAGATGACCCTGGCGAATATGATCTCCAGTCAGTCCAGCCAAACTAGAAATCCTTCAAATAAAAGTCAGTGGTGGACCGTACCTGTGGCTCAAGGAAGAGCCCAACTCTATTTAGTGAGGCTCATCACCAGGTGGACCATATCTATTAATAAAGTATTTGGTCTCAGTACTCTTGAAGATCATCTATTAAGATATAGAAGGCCTGGGGCGGCTAGGTGGTGCAGTGAATAGAGCGCCGACCCTGGAGTCAGAAGGACCTGAGTTCGGAGCAGGCCTCCGACACTTAATCCACACAAACAAAAACCTAGCCGTGTAACCTTGGGCAAGTTACTTAACCCCAATTGCCCTAAAGGGGCGGCTAGGTGGCGCAGTGAGTAAGAGTGCTGGCCTTGGAGTTTGGATGACCCGAGATCAGATCCGGCCTCAGAAAATGAGCACCCACGCATAAATCAAATGACTAGCCATGTAACCTTGAGCAAGTTACTTAACCCCAATTGCTTTAAAAAAAAAAAAAGAAAAAGAAAAAAAAAGATATAGAAGGCCTGCAGTCTTAAGTAGTGAAGGAATGAAATCACCAATTCCAGAGGTTCTGAAGTACAATATAGGTTATTAAACAGTGTTAACTCTTCCTTTGTAAGAATGACATTCAATTAGTCAATCAACCCATAAGCATTTATTAAATGCCCAGTATGTGAGGCACTGTGCTAAGCACCAGGAATTATTGTTGTTCAGTTATTTTTTGGTTGTCCGACCCTTTGTGACCCCATTTGAGGTATTCTTGGCAGAGATAATATAGTGATTTGCCATTTCCTTCTCCAGTTCATATTACAGATGAGGAAACTGAAGCAAACAGGGGTAAGGATTTGCCCAGGGTCATACAGATTTGAACTCATGAAGATAAGTGTTCCTGACTCCAGACCCAGTGCTCTATCCACTGAGCAACCCAGCTTTCCAAACACCAAGAACACAAATAAAAAAATAAAATCATCTTTGTCCTCGTGGATCTTATCAGAATCAGATGTATTTTAATCCTAAGAAAATACCCGCTTGTTATAATATATAGCATCATGGTACAAAAGAACACTAGTTAAACAGTCAGAAGACCTGAGTTCAAATCCCACCTCTGGAGCTTATACCATCTGCAGAATGAAGGAGTTGGACTAACAGTTTTCTGAAATACCTTCCAGCCCTAGTATGAGATCCTATGCTCCAGAATGTCAGTGAGGGACAAAGAAGGTGGAGAGAACAGGAATGTGTACCCTGTGTTCTCTTTGGAAATTCCATCTCCCAGAAGCCTTTGCATTAGGTTAATAGCTTTCAACATACCCAGTTTGGAATAATTGGAATCTCAAACTGGAGGGCAATATGGGTTATGAATTTGGGTGGTGGGGTCTGAAGGAGAGCAGGGAAGAATAAGATGGAAACAGCTCCTCCTCTCTAGATGAATCTATATTGGTATTCTCAGGTGGAAGTTGTATCAAGGGGCATCATGCCAGTACAAGTGCCACCAGGTAAAAATTATGCCAAGAGACTCTTTCCCTCTGGTTTTCTCAGAGGAAGAAACAAGTGTCTCTGCAGTGCTTCATAGCTCCCACTGAGTCTCCAGTGTTTGTCCAGTTGGAGAGTCTCTAATACTCTTCCTGACCTCTGGTTTAGAGTACACCTATGCCTCAGTTTCTCCATTTGTAAAATTGGGATGATAATAGTACCTACCTCCCAGAACTGTGATGAGAAAACACAAAATAACATTTCAAGAACTTTGAAGAGTATTATACAAATATT